>OY744516.1:38259277-38409277 GCA_963556195.1 Sepiola atlantica | reverse complement strand
TAAGGGCGAGTAATAATACTATTTTAGGCATCTTTATCACTTAGGAAGTGAGACAATCGAAGTAATAGTAATCAAAAGAACAACGAATGTTGTAATCACCAATAACAATAATTAGATATATATATATATATATATATATATATATATATATATATATACATATATATACATCCGTTTGGTTGAGACGCCGGAAAATGAGTCAAAGGTGACTCGTATCCGCGGTTCGAATTGTGCAACTGGCTGTACAGGTCTCTTCCACACTGATGATTTCAATAGGATGAAACGTATACGTATGTGGATAATACTTATATATTTATTATTAAATAATTATTTATAGCCTCTTTTTGGATAGGCTATTTAAGAGAAAATAAAATAAGCTGTATGATTTAAGCTAAAAAAATGCGAAGTTCTGTCCACGTTACTTGTTGAACACTTTTAAGACAGCTGACTATATTGTCCGCTTTATGACATAAATAGTATTTATTTTTCAGCTTGTCGCACATATGCTGAATTTGCCGTTTGGTTGGAGCGACAAAAATTAGTAAAACGTGACTCGTGTCGGGGTTCGAATCATGCGACCGGCATTCACACTGATGATTTCATTAGAATGAAATGTATGCGTATGTGGATAATAATTACACACATATATATATATATATATATATATATATATATATATATATATATGAAGCAATCCAACAAAAGATATAAGCGTCAACTAATATCTTATAATTAGTGAAACATCCGGATAAACACTGAAACTCAATATACTGGATAGAGCATTACTGCAATATTATAATATTATAATTATAAATTATAATTTTATATTATAATATTACTTCATTTTATAATATATATATATATATATATATATATATATATATATATTTGTTATTGTTTATTTATCTATGGACGTATACGTTTCGTCTCTTTTCAATCAAGACTCATAAGCATAGAAGTATGACTATTCACTATTCGAAACCCTGGATTACAAGTATTTTTCAACCCCAATCCAACGTCGCTAACCGATAGGCCAATTCTGAACAGCTTATAAACAATGATAATTTTAACACATTTAAGGCGGCGAGACATACAGGCATTCAACTTCTATAACTGAAGGAATGATGCATATAAAGCAAGTGACGTCACGCTGTGTTAGTACTACCATTTACAATGCGTGTGTGTGTGTAAAATTTGATTGAAACTACTTGTCTACTCTCCCCATTGCCGGTGAAAGTCAGTTTTCTGTATCAACTGGGTATTTCACTTCTTTTCTTTTCCGTTTCTTTTTCCGTTTCTTTTTCTCCCTTTCTCATTTTCCGTTCCCTTAATTTTTTAACAACAAGATCGCCTAAAACGATTCTCTTAAATATCAAGACATTATACACTTATTTCTCATTAACTATGTTCACTAAAGAAGACGTAATATAAAACCGCGTTCATGCATTTTTGGATTTAATATATTTTATAAAAAAGGGAAAGAAGGTAGACACATATATAGAAAGTAAGAAGTAATTTACTCTGAGAGTAAACATAGAAGACTGTCCAGAAGGTAGAATATCATAATAAACAGTTAATCGTCAACTGCCCTCACCCGGGAAGAGATATTCTGTTTTGTTAACTGTGTTTAGGCGAAGTCAGCTAGTCTACAACAATTCGTCTTTGTGTTCTATCTATTTCCCCACTTTTTCTCTATACATACGAATGTATATGATGCTTTTTTGTATGATGTGTGCGCGTATATGTAAGTGATCAATACGTCAATTACAGTTGCAAACCTGCTCGAAATAATCCCAATGTAAGTGATGTCATGCGTAAAATATTGCTGGTCTTTTTCTAAGCCCCATAACATAATGGATATCTGGCTAAATATGAATTCTCTCTCTCTCTCTCTCTCTCTCTCTCTCTCTCTCTCTCTCTCTCTCTCTCTCTCTCTCTCTCTCTCTCTCTCTGTCCCCATAAATCTCCAAATCGATTTTTGGCTCGAGGCGTCCAAATCCTCATAACTGCCCGATATAACCCACAACTACTGCACCCTACATTCTACCTTCCACTTCACACCGACTCGAAAATATTACAAAACAATGTAAATATATATGTTTACCATCTAATGTCTAGAAAATAACAATTAGAAATAAGCTCTCCGTCTTTTTTAGCTCTTCTTGTGGTATGGATTTTCTAATGGAAGCGAGGAGGGTTTATTGGAAGGTAAGACAAATTAGAAGGATACAGTAAAGCTGCGTGACAAGTGTCCCCTGTCTTTCTATCCGATCCTTACTTTTTCTGTCTGGCTGTCTGTCGGTCTGTCTGTATATATGTATCTCTCTTTATCTCCCTCTCTCTCTTTGTTGGATAATGGCCCTGTGAGGCCGGACGCATGTTAAAGTGGACCTATGTGTGGGGAATCGTTTGGTTTTGCTTGCGCGTTTTAGTGCGGGTGAACTCGTACAACCGAGTGCGAAACAGGGCTGTTCTCACAGTTGGAGCTGACAGGCGTTGACAGGGCCATCACATTGGCGAGACGTGAGGTCAAGAGTCAAGGTGCACCTGCGCATAGGGGGTCTGTGACCTCACGGGCTTTTGTGTGGGAAACAGAGTTTTGGCAGTTTGGTTTTTGGAAGCAACCCGAACAGACTATTTCTCTATGTAGTCCGAAATGAAAAATGGGAATTTATTTCCCTAAGAGAATACAGGCATAAGATTCCTTTCCCCCCCCTCTTTGAATGGCTAAGGACTTAAGCTAAGAATTAACTACGATAAAGTAGTAATTTGATCTCTCTTTCAACATTTAGTAAAACATCTCCATGGTCGACAGAAAACTGACGCCTGAAATAAACTAATCAAAATGTAAAAGATTGTCTGCCTACTGAATCGCTTATGCAGGTTTTGTTGTAGACACAGCGGGCGGCGATGTTCAAGGCAATACAGAAACGAAGACAGAACTTAACCAGTAGACGTCATCGAGACGACACTCCTCCGCTACGAAGAAGAAAAGGTACGAGAAATTAGAGCTATGCAACATGTTTTTCTCTTTCTTCATCTCTTTCTCTCTCTCTCTCTATATATATATATATGTGTGTGTGTGTTTGTGTGTGTGTGTGTGTATGTAGTCGTGTGATGCCCATTTGTATGTGTGTGTAGTTTTTGTGGTTGGGTTCATGTGCCAATAAACAAGCGTAGCCTTGTATGATATATAACGTCCTAACTGTAAGCGTAACTTTATTTATATATATATATATATATATATATATATATATATATATATATATATATTTATATATATATATATATATTTATATATATATATATAATCATCTGACTGTGTACAAATGTGTGTATTCCAAGAGTGCTCTTATTGTTTGGTGATATATTGAAACGTCTTTCTCTATATGGTCTCATAAAGTCTTAACACATAATTGTAGAAATGCAAAAATGCTGATGCTTTCCCAAGAATACATATCCACCTCAGTCGTTACCTTTTCAGAAACACATTCCAGTGATGGAATTGTACAAATTCCGCAGAGTTTGTCAATAATTGTAAGATATACAAATGCTGTAACGTTATTACTACGGAGTGCACGAGGGTCGTTACGAGATTAATGTTGCTGGATTTACACAATAAAATTTCAGATCCCATCTAACACGATTCGAATTAATGGGAAGGAAAAATGAAAATTACAAGCAATACATATTTATAATTCCAACGTGTATTTCAGGTGACACTATCTCTTTCTTTCTCTCTCTCTCGCTCTTTCTCTCTCTCTCTCTCTCTTTCTCTCTATGTATATATATATATAGATATATATAGATATAGATATATATATGTATATATATATATATATATATATATGTATATATATATGTATACATATATATGAGGATAAAATGCACGATATATCATAAAGATGAATGCCGTGAAAGACAAGATGTATGTACAAAGACAAATGAAAAAGAACAATTTAAATACAGGATAAAATCATTAAGAAACGACAGATTTTACCGGTTTCCTTCGGATTAACAAACGTTTTCAGAAAGAGTGTAGATTTTAAATTTACTCGATAACAGTAAAAACATAGGAAAAAGAACGCACAGAAAGACGCCATTGGCGCGCGTTTAACTATTTGAGAAGAAAAGAATAATAAAACGTGCGGAGATATGTTTAAATAGGGGAAAGGGGGAGAAGGAAAAAGAGAAGAAGGTAAAGAAATGGAAAAAATATGGATGAAGTGTTGTAAAAAAACAGTTTCTTTAACCAGGATCGCAGTAACGCAATATATGCCTGTTTCAGCGCGGTTTTTACCAAATGTTTGCTTAAGGAATAGGATCAGAGTCCATATAAGATAGACCTCAGACTCGGATCCTAATCCTTAATAAAACATTTTAAGATCTACGGACACATTTTTGCCGAGAACGAGACTCAAGATTCGTCCCATCAAGTGGTCCTGGTTTGTAGGGTCATTATATTATCATATCTCCATTTTTATTATATTCTTAAACAAAAACTTTCACAAACTGAGGATGTATTTCTCATATCACAGCCTTTTAATTGTGTATGTCTTAATTTGCCTACGGACAAATTCTACAATTGTAACACTATCGTTGGCCGGGGATATAACTTGCTGTATCTGCACCGTGTGGACGTCTCTGAAAAGGCTCTTATCGTCCTGGCTCGACACCACAACAGCTCTTGGAGAAACGATAATCACATTCCCCTTCAATGTAAAGGTCTATCCCGTCGTTAGGTTTAACGAATTTTCGGCGTAATTAAATCTGGCGTCATTTATTATATCCCGAGAATCAATGTGCTGGGCTGGAGCAACCTGTGTGGTGAAATGTTAATGCTTTTATAAAAGGGACGAACAATCATTTTAGATAAATATATATATATATAACTTTTTATTAATTCATTTCAGTTTCCGAAAACATATAAAAACTTTAATATCAGATCCGGGCCTCTGTCCCGTATGAAGTAGAAATCCTAACTGCTAAATTGGTCCCTTGCGGTGACAAAACAAAGTCAGTTTTTTTTTACGTCAAGCAGCTCAAATAATCTCCGTAGACTTTCATAAGCTGTTTTCAATATAATTTCAAGTTTGTAAAAGTGTCCCCGAAAAATATGCAACTATTTTTCTAAATACAAACAGATTAAAAATTAAACGTATTTCAATGTTAAGTTTGTAGAAAAGTCCAATTAAAAATTTAGCAAAGTGGTGGGCAGTTTTTTCCGCCACAGCAGGTAAAAAAAAAACGTTGTTTTCTAAGTGGCAACTATGTAGAAAGTTTGTGTTTTCAAATAAACAAAATGTCATTAATGACGATCTTGTTTTTGTGGGGGTTTTTTGTTGCAAAATATTGCGATTTTTTAGCAATAAGTGGTAAGTTTCAGTTTATAACAGAATCGACTTTTCAACCCCGTCTGGCGCCTTTCAATCATGAGGAGAGGTGTTCTAGAATACCACATATTTATAAAAGACACGTAGTATTTTTTTCATTCTTCCCCCTAATGTCATCTTCTAAATAATATTTTACAAAAATGTTGCATTCAATAGAGATCAGCGGATTACAATAAATGTGCAAATGCATACCTATTTTTAAAACATATTACGTGCAAACATATTGCGAGATGAATAATTTCTATTGAAGCTATAGAATAAACATAAGCTAACTTCGAATAAAATAAATAGAGATAGTATTAATAGGCAAACTTATAAATTAATAATGAATTCGAAAACATGTAAACCATTCATATTTCATACATTGTAATGACAATCAAACCCAGGCGTAACTTGAGAAAGCTTTATTCGGCATACAATGTCGGTACACTATTAGTGCTGATATTTACATTGTTTAGTAAAAGCAGGAGAGTTCTCCAAAGAGTAGATAATTTAAAATGGGGAAAGCTATTCGTAATTTTTCATTACATACATATCTGCATTTTCTTCCCCTATAAATATTCAAATACATATGAAAAAACGTTTATATGTAAGGAACTATTGCAACAGAAAAATGATCTTCCTCAAACATTTATATTCGATTTCTAGCATATTTTAGATCTATGACGGAATTCAAAACCTACTTCCTGTGACCAACTGCAATTGATTTGAAATGATGTATCCAATTACAATAGATGCGCAAAAGAAAAACAAATCTAAAAACTATAATCACGATTTTAAATTTTTCTTTGGACAAAAGATCTATTTAAAATATTGATAAATAAATATATTCGACATAATACAGTCAAAACAGCTGTATCTTCCACACTAACCTGATTAAATATGTATTTAAAAATCGTCGTTATTTTAAGTAGCAATTCGCGTTTATCTCCCCTTCTCGTCGGTCTTCTATCATTCCGTCTCCTTTCGATTGTTTTACAAAATATCGAAAGAGGCAGAGCGAAAGAGGAGAAAAGAGATGTTTTAGGTCATTTACAACCGATAAAAAGTAATTGACACTTTCGTTGGCAAACTCGGCTTAATCAAGTGTCTTATCAGTCGACAAGCAAATACAGCTGAGTTTTATCTTATGTCCATCAAATAGACGTCCATAGTTTGTTTTGGCTGCAATTTACGATTTAATTTAATCTCCTGGTGAATTTTAGGTTAACAAGGGCGATGGGGTAAGTAAGTGTAGACAAGAAGAAACAGAGCGGTTGAATGTTGAAATTCTACTCTATTTATATAATGAGATCCTGCTGGATCCAGGTGTTATCAATAGAAAAACTACTTAAACCTATTATGTGTACGGAAAGTTCTGTCATTCTTAGTTTTGATCAATCGCTTTCTCTCTCTTTCTTTCTTTCTCTCTCTCTATCTCTCTTTATCATTCTCTCTCTCTCTTCATCTCTTTCTCTGTCTCTCATTCGAAGGTGTCTAGTTTAAATAACAACTGTATATACTTATGCTCTTTTGTAGTGGAGTCGACATTGTAAAATATCTGAAGAAAAGTGTAAACTGTTTCGAAAATAACAATCAAACAATCAAACATAGCATTACGTACATTACAATTCGAATGATCCCAACTACAAAATATCTATTGGTTCTAACATTTCTAATTGAATCTCTAAACTTTCAGCTTCTTCTTCTTTCGTGTTAATCAGATGATTCTGGTGTTGGCATTAGTTTCCCCGATGTTTTTCTAGTTAGAAATATTTCTGGAAAGACATCGGGTACTTACGGGAAGGACCACGAGAAGGTTGCCAACATCCCTAAATGAAAGTGGTACTGTGGAACCAACTGGATTCGAACTTGGAACACCCAGGTCTTCAGTCCGTGTCGTTATCCACTTAACCACCGTCACCTCCCAACCTTCAGCTAATAAGCTCATTTTCGACCAAAATGCTACTTACAACAATAATCCTCTCATTATATAGTTTTAAAGATCAAATTATGTTCATAAAGTGTGTGGAAACACCTAAACACTATTAATATATTACCATAAAGAATGACCATGAATAATAAAATTAAGAAAGCACCTGCAAAGAATAATAATCACAATAGAAATAAGGCTTCACCTGTTAAAACAAATGTGATAACTACTCGAAAATGATTCCATCCGAAAACTCCGGAAATTACAAATTACCTAGCCAGTAATAATTATTAAAAATATTACTATGAGAAGAAAAGGTGCTATTAGGTTTATAACCCCATATGCTGTAAATCTTGAAACTAATATCCCCAAGGAATTCTACAAAAGAATATTACATAATTCCCAATCCCCACATAGGTATACTAAATTTTACAATAAAATAAGGATGTTTTATTCAACTGTCCCTAATCGAAACCAAAATATAATTATATACTCTAACATTAAAATATTAGAAGATTCCAATACAAATATATTCTAACATAGCAACACCGATCTAGAAAAGCTGTAATTGTATAAATATGAATCTATAGCCTTCTAGGTAATAACTGCATACACAGTGATGTAATTTACATGGGTATGATTAAATCTAATTTCATGAATAATAACAATAATAACGACAATATCAATAACAATGTCAATAACAATATCAATTACAATAGTAATACTGATAGTAGCAATGATGTTAATAGTAGTAATAAGAGTCTAATAGCCTCGAAACACGTTCGAAACACGCTAATCTCTATTTTCGAATAAAGTTGTCGATTAATATGAATCATCTTTCTGAGATCTGTATTGCATTGTCTATCTCGCATTTTATCTTAGATACGTTTAATCATATTTATAGAAATCTCTGCACGCCCGTTGACTTGTCATATTTACTTTTGAAAAGGCATATTACACTGAACTATCATGAAAATGACGTCATCTGAATTAATTCACCTTTTTATTGTTTTCTGTTATTTAAAAAATTAGATGCGACTTATTTTGTTGTAAAAGAAAACATGAAACATATAGACCTTACTTAGGTTAAAGTCAGCACAAGTTAAGTTAGTAACACGCACACTTATTTAAATGGAAGATAGGGGGGTTAAGATTGTTCACCACAATCTCCTTTGCTATTCGAAATTTTAGTGACAGTTAATTGAAATAAAAGTTCATAGGCAAATATATATATATATATATATATATATATATTAATTAGATTTGTTTAGTTTTTTTTTAAGTTTTCTTAATTATATTTTTCTTAAATTAAAAGGAAAGGGATAGGATGTTCCGCAAAATTATTTACTCTGGTCAGAGTTATTTTGTACAAAACTTAAAAAAGAAGAAAAATGAAATGATTCCATTTGCGGAGTTAAAAAAATGAAATACGACTTCTTTTTTTACCGTAAACTATTTACTCACAGATATAAGCGGTCGAGGGGAAAAGGGGTTCGAACGCTCAGATAGACGTCAAGAATAGCAGTTTCATTTAGTGTTGTGATTGTAATAGGGTCAATATAGTTTCGTGTTGAAATTCTACGTTCAGATCTTAACATATCAGAGTTTTTGAATGGATACGTCAGAGTAATGTATTTCAGAAAAACAGTGTTGTACAGGACCAGCAGATGCAAGATCTCGGAGTAAGAATGTAGTTTTCTTGCCACTTTGGAGACGGATGTGCGCATAACAAGGGTTAGCTTCTATAAGTTCTACCTCCTCAACAACAGGGTCTTACTCGATAGTCTGACATGTCGTTTCAGAAGAACCTTTCCTGCTGTTGAAAGCCATGTTTGAACAGAACACCTACCTGGGGATCGGCGAAAATAATTGAATAGCCGTTCATATAGAGTAGTATACAAAGCTATCGAGAGGAGTGCGCATATTGATTATAAACACTCTAGCAAGACACTCCCATAAATTTATAGGAAGGCGTTGTGTTTTAAGTGCAAGTTCAATTATACCTTTAGCATTTCTGTGGATAGTATAGGGGGTGATGCGGCTACTTGAAATTCCATGGAAGGTTTTAACTTCGACAGACATGAAGCTGGATCCCCTGTCTGAATGCACATACATTGACATACCAAACATGACAAAGAGTTGGGTAGCCTTACCCAACTTAATAACGTTTAGCGACGACTTATCAGGGCAAGACAAGGCAAATAGGAAGCGAGAATATTCGTCTATTACTATAAGTAGAACCTAGTTACGAGAAGGAGATGACAGAAGGCATTTGAAGTCAATGCTGAGCTTTTCAAAAGGCATTGTAACTTAGATTAAGGGGTTAGCATCAGGACGATGAAATATAGGTATGTCTTCTGCGCATACTGTGTAAGTGGTGGATACTGTCTTTAACTCCCACACAGTGTAAAGAGAGGTCCCTCGTCCTCATAAAATGCACTATTCTCATAACAACAGGGTGACAAAAGATATGTGTACTCTATCTAGTGTATCAAAAGTAACAGTAGAACACTAATACCTGGATAACCTATCTGCAGTTACATTATCTTTCCCCGGACAATAGTTAATAGTGAAACTATAACAGGCAAGCTCGACCCTTCACCATTGAATCTTATCATTTTGTTTAATTTTCCAGCCTGTTTCGAATCAAACATGAAAGGCATTAGTTAGTAAGAAATGTAAAGTGACGTCTACTTAGTAGTACTTCCATTTGTGAATGGCTTCGACAATAGCATGGACGGCCTTTTCTATACAAGAGTGCTTTCGTTCACCGGTACTCAATGTTCTCGAAAAAAGTATTGATCTACCAAATTGGTGAAATGAGGTTGCAATGGCGTTGTATCAAGCATCGGTCTCTACTGTGAAAGGAATTGTTTCATTAGTTGAATACACTACTGCATTTTCTGCTTCAGTTTTAAGATATAAGAGGGCTTTTTGAGCTGTTCTGGGTAGTGGAACGCTATGGGTTAGTATAGAAGGAGGCAATTATTCAGAGTACTTAAAAATCCATTTGGAATAGTAAGAGAACATCTCCAATGCACGACGAAGAGAATTCATATCACGTGGAAATGGAAGTGTTTTAAGTGGTCGAAATCTCCCATGGTCTAGTTCAATTGTACCCTCATATACAGTGTAGCCTAGAAAGTCCACTGACCAGGTAGCAAAAGAGCATTAATTGTGATTGAAAATAAAATGGTACTTCTTTGCTGCTTCCATAAATTTATGGATAGTCTCATAGTGCTGTTTGTGACTCTTACCACATATAGTCATATTGTGTAAGGAGGCAAACGTCTGGGAGAGTGAATTGTCAGCTATAAACTGATCAAGTTTCCCTTGAAGGCAAACAACCCTGTTGGTTACTCTAAACGGTGCCATGGAGAATTTATATAACTTGCCATATACTTCAAAGGCGGTATAAAGTTTGTCTCTATTAGATATCGCGTCCTAGTGGTAAGCAGATTTCGAATTAACGGTACTATTTATTTTGTATTGTGCCACCTTGTTTACCAATTATTCGATTTTGGGCTAGGAGTATACATCGAGCATAATGAATCTGTTAACTCAGACGAGAATAGTCGACCACGATTATCTTTTTATTTCGTTTCTCTTTTACTTTGCTGTTCGGTAACAAAATATATATGTTTTATGAAGAGGAATGGTGTGTATTTTTCTCCCCTATCAATGGAATGGACTCTTCTGACGCTTTTATCTTGTTGAGATTAGCGCCAAAGGAACATGTGAAGGGAGTATATCCGTTTTCATAGGGGAAAGGGGTAGGAGTTATTTCGGGGGGGTGTGATGTGTGATTGAGAAAAAGAGAAGGTGTTGGAAGCTTTGGTGTATTTATAAGAGAGGAGGAGTGGATTTGGGAGTTTGTTAAGGGAGAACAAAAGGTTGTGGGAGAGTTACTGTTTCGGGTTGAGGGGTCAGTCTATACACCCTTTCGGTAATGGGGGTTTCAAGGGTTTTTTTCGGGTAACATCTTTGGCTGAGATTTGAGGCTTTGCATCTTTGTAGAGTGACATGAGCTGGACTTTTTTTATGGGACTTCGGGTATTAGATCTTTGTGATGCTTTATTTTAGCGAGAGCCGATTAGAGCTTAGATTTTCATGATATGAAATGAGGCTGGATTTTATTGAAGGGGCTGAGAACTGGACTTTTTCAGGGACTTTGAGGACTGATTTTTAGGGGGCATGAGAACTGGGCATTAAAAAATCTTTTAATTTTGCCTTTCTGTCCTTTTTCAAATTTAAAATTTCTGAGTACTTATTTCTTCCCGGGTCTTTTGACATTTTCCAATAGTTCTTCCTCCTCCTTCAGTTTCTGCTTCAATGAAATCCGCCCAATATCTTTTTTCCATGCAATAAAATCCATTCATTCATTTATTTGACTTCTTTCGGCACTTGACGGGTGTGAGGAAAATAGAAAATGAGTTGTCAGTATTAGGCGCCGTATTTTTTGTGGTTAATCTATTATGTACCCTACTTTTGACTTTATTACTCCAGGGCCTAAATGCTTCCCACTCTATTTTTCTCGTTGTCATTTGTGCTAGCTTTCTAAGTTGACACTCCGGCGTCAAGTGTCCTACCTCTCTACATACATAACATGATGGTCGTCTTCTTACGACCATGCCCGGTAATCGGAGTATTCCTACCTCTAAAACGTAAGGAAAGTCATTAAAGGTCATAACTTGTTAAGCAGTATGTCAAATGCCCAAACTGCTAATAGGTGGTCGTAGTTTATGGACGCTAGATTTCCATCTTTTGTTAAAAAGAACGCCTAAGTTGTTCCTTGTACGCGGGAAGGGACTTCAAACATAGAAACTGTCGTTGTCCTCCTCCGTATGTACGCCATTCTATAAATATAATAATTGGTAAATATCCCTTCTTTCGACAGCCTTTAATCATCCTCTCTTGTGGACGGGCGGTTGCTAGGATTCGATCTCCTTGTTGGAATTGATGTGATTAATGAGCTTAAAGACGTGCACCTGACTGAATCGGGTGACGTGTACTTCAGAAACCTGAACAAGTGTGGCGTTATTTTCATCAGTGAGCCCAACTTTAGTGTAACGTTTGATCAGAGTACGTAAGCATGGACTGAGTTATGGAAATAAGCGAGTGGTCATTTTCCTAGCGAGCTGACAAATAGCGTGCAGCAGTATATGATCACGTCCGAGAAGCGTATGAAGAAGAAATATCATTGTGACAGCGCAACGGATGGCTATTACCATATCCTGAGAATTAACTAGACTCTCCCAATGGGCTAATTCGTTTGATAGTGGTAGTGCACAAGTAGAAGGTCAGACCAGTACTCGACTATCGAAAATTGAACGGTTATGTGGATTTGTTTACTGCTTACGCAAAGGTCTGCGCGCAAACACTCAGAAAGTGGCGGCGCCAGGGGGCGATGTGTCGCTTTTAGATTGAAAAAATGCATTCACGTTGAAAAAGCATTGTAGCCTTATCAAATAGTGATTATCAATGGCAAGTGGGCTTTTCTTTACTCGGCTGGCCTCGCTTGTTATGAAATGTGTTATTGCCGCTATAACGTCTCAAGATAAGGAAATCAAGAGTGCCACGTCAATATACGTTGACATCGTAATCAATGTACGTTTAGCTTCTCCGTGTAGCGTGCAGCAGCACTTTTTATACTACGGATTGGTATGTAACGATCTGGAACAATTTAAAAACGTGGCTAAGATCATGGGTCTGTAGGTCTGGAGAGAGAGAGGGTGTTATTCTCTCCGATAGAAACGGGGTGCTCATATTCCGGAAATTCCCCATTTAATGACTCAAAGACATATATTTTCCTTGTGCGGGAAATCAGTGGGCTATTTATTCGTGCGCGGCTGCCAAACACAAAGCAAGTGCGCTAACCAACGGATGGGACGATGATACCAGGGATGTCTCTCTTTATCAAATACTGGCAAATAACTGCAAGAGGATGGGAATTCGATCCTGTCGGGAAGACTGGTGCGTGAATGGCAGCGAGATGAAGGTGTAGGTAGACGCTAGTTTCGTAGCAGTAGCAGTTTATGGAAACATTGTCGATGATGCCTGTTGGTTGCGTCCGACCAATGATGCTAGGCACATTAATCTGGCCTAACTTGATGCAGTAATTAAGGGCATTAATCTGTCCTTTAAATGGCAGGCACAAGTGTGTTACATGTAATAACCGATTCAGCATGCGTGCATCGATGGGTGTCTGACACTCTGACAGGAAAAGCACTCCTAAACATGAATGGTGGCTGGTAAAATTCTGGTGAGGTGGCGCTTTAAAACACTACGATCACTGGTGGAAGAATACGCGTTGACAATTGATGTGACTGGTAAATTCTTGGCAATACAAAACTGGCAGTGTCACCAGCGTTCCGCAAAGATTGTTAGGTATGCGCAAGAAAGAAGAACCGCTTCCGTACAGTTGCGCCACTGCAATAATCCAATTAAATGAAAATCACGTTGCCACTATTCACCAACAATGGGGCCACCGAGGCGTTAAAATGACATTATATTTTGTCAGAGTTGTCGACCCAATGGTGTCTAAAGACTTGTCAAATCTGTTGTCAAAACTTGCAAAGTTTGCCAGTCGATTGATTCAGCGCTGGTTTAATAGACAACAGGAAGGCTGAACGGCGAGAAAAACTGTAGCAGGTAGACAATGGACGAAGAGTACCAATTTCTTAATCTTATCGATTGTGGTCCCTCACGTTTCGCAATATGACGGCCACTGTATCATTCGTCGGCTAGAGACTTTTGTTTGAAGAAGGCCCGCCAATCGATTGACTAATAATGACACTGCATTCACTTGTCGACAATTTAAGGAATTTACGAGTAACTGGGCGTGTATTTTAGGTTCCGATGCGCTTACCTTTCGTTCGGAAATGGCATCGTGGAACGCAGTTACCGTAGCGTAAAAACGATTGCGGCTAGGACAAATTGATCTGCATTGGAGGTTGTCACACCGAATGACAACCTCTCACCTTCTACGGCGCCGGCTGACGTATTACATAGATACCATATCCGAGTTAAAGGCCCCCGCCTGAATTGCAAATAATTTAAGGGGGTATTAGATAGGTGATGTGGTATGGTCAGTAGGTGCAATGCCAAATTTGGAACTAGACGAGTAACCGATGTGATCAGTAAGCAGTTAATGCGAGTCGATGGAACACCTTGTATAGTTAGAAATCTGCGCCATTTTCTATGATCGCCTCTTTTCGACGACGAAGACGATATAGCAGATATTGAATCGTATATCATCTTGGGATCGGGTTCACGAAATGCTCGTTCCGATGCCAGTATCTTGTCGGCATATTATGTCGAGCTGAATAAGATCTCCTCTGAGGAAGAAGAAATCCAAATAGTCTCTCATTTGGTGGAGCACACAAAACAAAAGACCACACCGACCGTCTTATTTGTGTGATAAGGAGAGAGTGTGACGAACATGATGATCCTTAACCAGGATTGAGCGGTGGAAGTGACCCCGACTTGCTTCATCTCCGCCAGGAAAGAGCCCGTCTTTACCTGGTATGCAATTCAAAAGTTAAAGACATTTTCGAATTGTAGATCGGGTAAGGATTCGAACATTGCCTGATGGATTACAAATGCTGGCTTAATTTTAGTTATTTTTATTTTAACATCAGTGACAGAAAATCTATGTGTACTTATGCAGATCGAGTTGGTTTTGATGTGTCTGATGTTGCTGTATAAACGAAGGAAGAGAACTCGCATTTGTCGTAGGCAATTCATATCTACACTTGAAGTTGTGGAGAGCAGAACGGAGAGACAGAAAAGAGAAGAAAGGAGAGAAAACGTCGAGCGAGCGGTGAGCCGGGTTTTTTATTGATGCAACAAGTGGAATTAATTTTATTTAATTTGTGACATTTATTTTTAACGGTCTTTTTGAGAGTGAAAACTCTTCCGCGATATACTTCCAAATCCCCTCTTTAAATGTTTAGGTTTTATTCAGCACAAGTGAAGTAAAAAGCAGGATAATTTATAATTAGGAGCTGTCTATTATTAAATTGAAACAGGGGGAATAGGATTGTTCACCACAGATGTCAATAATTGTTGTAAACAGCCATCATTCATCATTCATTTGTCATAATTATCCTTTTAGTCGAGTCAAAATGTGTCTGAACCTCAAACAAATTGCTAACAAAGGTTTTTAACTTGGATATTGCGCATGAATAACCTCTCTTTCAGATAAGAAAAAAATTACCAAAATTAGTCTTGCGGAAAGGGGTCAACGGGCGCCATCTTTAAAATCCAACTTAACAACATTAAAATTTCGAAACATGAAATTCCTGACATTTCCTGACAAGTATGTCTATTATTCCTAATAATTACTGACCAAAAATAAACGTTTTTCCTGACAAAAATTTTTTTTATCAAATTAGAAATAAAAAAATATGTTTTGCATGAAAACCCACACATGGCCCACCCCAAGCCAGCTTGACTTGTTCTTGGTGTTTTAAATTGTAATGATAGGTAGCTATATGCTTAATAAACTAACACCCCCAACATTACTAGTCTCTGCCATTCTTTTCATGTTTTTACTATACAAATATGAATATAAAAGGTACAAAAACAGACTAAGTAGCCCTATTCCAGGCAACAATTGTCACATTAATTCCTGACATTTCATAAGAAAATAGGTACAAAATAATTGCAATTTACAATAAAGGAATGGTCAGTTCGTTGAATGCTAGGGTTAAGCTCTTGCATAACCACCGCAGAACAGGTTCATGAACGAACCAAAGAAAATATATTGTCAAGAACTAGTCAAAGGTAACTTCATCATCATCATCAAGATCTGACTGTTGTGAGTTGCTGCAGTGGAGGTCTTTGCAATTACCACACAAGTTTGAACAGTCAATGCCATGTTTCCTGTAACTGCATCTTGCTGTAGTATACACTTGAGTACATTTACCCTTAATTATAGCCAACAAATTCACAGGACCAGCTGGCAAGTCAGTCTTGATTGGTTGTATTTTACCTTCTGAAAGTGTCCATCCCAACTCGTCAGGTTTTAGCTGGTTTCTACATTTTCATTCTTGAATTCGGCAGGTAACTTGAAGGCTGTGGAATTTCGTAGCTGCTCTTTTTGGTGGCAATGATTTGGCCGGAACAAACTTTGAGCTTTTTGCAACCTTTTCCTTAAAGCGCCTCAGTCAGAGATGATTGATGTTTTCCCCATCATTACGATTGTATAGGTACACTAAAGACTTCGCCCCAGCTTCAATAACCTCTTCTGCACTGCATCCTTGCAAAACACTTCTGCCAGTTTGAGTAAGTTTCTATTGTTCATCACCTTTCGAAGGGATGCTGCCTTCCTAATTCGATAAACACTAGATGTAGAATCACAACCCAGTAGGGCATGGATGAAAGGAATGTTAGAACAGACCACATCTCCCAAAGATTTCCTCATCTCTTTGATGTTCCAGACTTTCACACTTTTTGTACTATCTTTTGGTTGCGGCGTGAAGAAGATGTTGCAACCATCATCTATATTGGTATGATAACATAGAGGAACCAATAAGTCAGTGTCATCTGCTATTAAAATGGTTTATCTTGTCTGTGCGAGTTCTAGAGCAGTCTTCACAATCCATACGTCAGCATCTCCAGATGCATGGACTACTTTACAACCTGCTTCCTCCAAACTCATTCCCAGCAAGTTGATGAACAATTGTTTGGTTTCTTGATTAGCTAGGAAAACATACTTTTTTTCAATCTGAACACGATTAAAGGGGTCAGTTACACATTAACACCAACAGATCCCCCTGCTTAGCGTCGATGAGTCGCGTCTTACTGGAAATGTTCTTGCTGCTGCTGAGTTGAGGGTTCATTGGTAGATAGCACACAAAGTCTCTGGAATAGGAGTGGTGGATCAATCTCAACTGCTTCATCATTGCTAAGCGAAACTTTTGACTCAAGTGTAATTGCCTGATTCTTTCTTTAAAAGTGTACTCGTGGACATTTTCTCCAACCATTGAAGCTATGATTGACTCTCTTATGGAGTTTGCTCTGTCCACATACACATTTTTGTCTCCAGTTACTCCACTTGAAATGCTGTGAACGGACGGATCTTCCGTGAAAGGGTCATATGTCTGGGGAAACGCAAGGAGATTCTATGTATCCGTCTCATCTCGCTTTTTTCTTGCTGAAGTATCCTCCTGATGCTGGTCACTAGTGCCATAACGAATGCCTGCTAGTTCTTGCATTGTAAACTTGATTTCTGCGCATGCTGTCAGAGATAGCGTCCAAACCAATCGTTGAATTTCCTCCATACGTCTTCATGCTTCTCATTAGCACATGCTCAATAAGCATATCCGTCGACAACCCAGCCCAGTAGCGATCACTCCGTCTAAATGGTGGCTTTTCGGCAGCCCCTCCATTTTCTGCAAGTACAAGTAAGCCAACTTTTCATATAGGATGTGTCCTGCTGCAGCGAATATTGGCAACATTTTCCTTACAGCATCAAGGTACAATTCCCAGTTCCCGGTGCGCTCTGCCTTTATAAACAATTGCAGGATCTTCACCATATCAAGGTATTGAATCCACAATTTTGCTGTTCGCTGGTCAACCATCGCATCATTGGTTGATTTTCTGGGCAATCCTGGTCATAGACTCTGATTACAGAACATTATTCAATGACTCAGTCCTATCAATCAGACCTTTTAATAGTCCCTGTACTTCCTTCAGGTCTTCATTTTGAGGAAATGACTCTACTGCATCAGTGTTGGGTTGATCATCCAGAGTGGCATGTGAAACTGGCAAATCATAGGCTCCTGCTAACAAAATAGCATTCAAACCAGCATCAACTAAGAAGTGAGCACGAATGGCTCTTGCAATTGATTTGCCACTTAGCATGTGCTTGATTGTGTTTTCAGCATACACAAGTTCAAAAAGTTCTTGCAATCCAGAACCTGTCATGAAATGATCAATTGAGCCCAGAAAGCTCATCTGTGTATGGAGTCCACCAAGTCGTAAGACAAATAATTTCAGGGAACTACTGGAACTAGGCTGTGACTCGACCAGCATCATTGCTTTGTACCAAAGTGGTTGATCGAATGTTAGAATTGATGTAATGTTGTTTTTCCAGGCTAAATCACTAATGTAACATAACGTTGAGTACACGCAGGTTGGGTTACCAGAGTCCATATCGATCATTAGCAAAAAAACTATGGCTGATTTCCCAGGATATGTTCCTTTATGAACTGACTGCATAAGGCCTGACCATGCGGATCTGGATGGATGTGAAATTAGTTAAACTTCCCAAAGGATGTCAACATTAGCAGTGGAATCGACAACTTTCTTGGGCTGGAGCTCTTTAAATGTCACTGGTGGTTTGTTAGTGTGCTGTGAATCTAGGTACTTGATGATGATCTTTCCAACTCTTATTATATCTTCTGAAATTACCTGAATCCTTGTAAGTGGTTTTGCTTTAACTTTCTCGGGCATAAAAGATGCTATGATGCCTATACCGTGGAATTTGTTGAATCCATCAATACTCCTTACATTATGGTCCACATTTCCACTGCTAAAGCAAACTACCAAGGTGCAAGGAGAATTCTGGGTCCAGCCGCCTGTATTATCGCTTGACCAGCTGATGCAAGTTTCAAATCGCATCCATGTTCAAGATCATTCTTAGACGGGTAATATTCTGAAATTGTCTGGATACCTTTCTGAAATAAGCCTCTGATTCTGAATTCTCTGTTTAGCGGCTCTGTGCATAGAATTCATGGAGAATACCTTTTTGCTGTACTTATAAATGTAAAAAGATTATGTTTCACGTTAATTTCAGTCACAATGATTTTGTCTTTAAAATGTTCCAACGATCGAGATTTTATGTATGAGATACTGTATGGTTCAAAGCCAGTATCCTCGAGAATTTCCTCAATTTTTTTAACAAGATCGACAATGGTGAGTAGCTTCTCGTCATTTTGCTGGAAATATTTAGCAACTTCTAGAAATGCCTGCTTTCTCTCTGAATCCTCTGGTCAACCAAGGTTTTGTTTCTTAGAAGTATCAGCAGAAAAGAATGCCTTACGAATGTTTTTAATGGAATCAAAGTTTGCAAAACATGTTCTGTGATAACGTGCTTCTTCTGGCTGACGATGAATGTTTCTTCATTGTTGCAGATAGTACACTTATCAGCATCCATAATTATCGGTACTTCACTTAGACCAACCTGAAATTAGAATATGACAGAATATCAAGTAATACATCAAAAGAGACAAAAGCAAGGCATAAAAAGTTGTAATTATATTTAACTTTATGAAAACTCTTGGTTTTATCCAATTTCACATTGCTACATTTAGTATTTTTGAAGATGAATTTACAGAAATTGAGTTGAGAGAGGGGAAGCTAGAATCGGCAGCAATCTTTAAAGATGGCGCCCGTTGACCCCTTTCCGCAACGCTAATTTTGGTAAACTTTTTTATCTGAAAGAGAGGTTATTCATGCCACATATCCAAGTTAAAAACCTTTGTTAGCAATTTGTGTGAGGTTCAGCAAAAAAATCAACAAGATTGACTGGACTTTATGTGTAGACACTGCACTTGTTGATGCGCTTTTCGAGCACAACGTCAAGAAGGGTGTATTAGATAGTTAATTCCAAATACACGAAATCATGATGCTTATTGCTGTGATAGAGTATTCATCTTCTCTCATGGCTGGTATTATCTCCAAGTTAATGGTGAATTCGAAGTTTTTCGCAGGCATAGCTTAAGCGAGTATTTTTTCAGCTGAGTTAGCGGTTACTGCTACGTTGTCTGCAAACAGGAAATGACACAAGCATATGTGGCGGACATAATTAGCCTGAACCTAGATTGAGTGGTGAACATTTTCTTGGCCTACCTTATCACGGCCATAAAAAATACCGTCTGGGACCTGGATGTCGGAGAGAACAGAACAAGTGCACGATGAAATGAGAGTATTCGATCACGTGTGACCAGCATGTGACGTTGCCATCCATAGAGATGGGTTCATACTGGAGAAAAGTCTACTATGTGATGAAAGTTATAGTGGCAAATAAGTAGTTACATTGAAGCCGGTGTCAGCTGAAAAAGGTATACAATGTAACAAAGTTCCAGTGGCGAAGATGCGGTTTCCAACAACAGCGACCATCTTTCTCATATCTCTTTTCTTGTTTATATTTCTAATTATTTTTGGCGTATATAGTTCGTTTACGATGGACTACAAAGCCTTCGATGTCCGGCTAACCCTGGAATTAAGCGGCGCAAGAACTGATATGCCAATTGTTGAATGGATAGAGAATGCGGAATTGATCTGCAACCTCTGCACCATGGACAAGATAGATCGAGCGAGTTCTGCCGCGACGACTACACGGCGGAGTTCGTGTCATGTATGGACAGCTTATTATAAAGTAGAGGCATGGTGGAAGAAATTAATTGCGTATGTAAGAGATAAGTCCGACGCATTCGATTAATTCGTGATGCGGCGTCCTTTGCAAGAGGAAACCGTAGACAATTTTCGGCTGAAATGCATCGTTTGGCTCAGCAAGTTGGAAAACCCCTGCCTGATCGATAGTCGCTGTGACATACCAGGTAGATTCCGAGGCTTTGTTCAGGAGAGACATGATGAATATAAAGCAGCTTCTGATCCGAGAAAGGGTCAGCAGCACGAATGATAGAGAGTGCTAGGATTCAACCAGAAACTAAAGCATTACCACTATCCTCTGACTAGGCCAGCAGAGATATTTACTAAACTCAATAGGGTAAAATTTGTTTTAAAAGTTGATTTAAGTAATGCGTATCTACAAATACCGGTGGACGAAAGGGGTTCAAAGCTATTTTGTATAAATACCCGTAGGGGTTGAAGTTAGTTGCCTGGAGCGGCGCGACTGCGCAGTCGGGCCTTTTTAACTTGTCGGATGGCACCGTTCGGATCCTTAGCGTATTGTTCGAACTGAGTTTCCAGCTTGAAAAGAACTGGTTGGAAACAGAGTTGAAGTTCGGAAATAGAGTTGGAAATAGAGTTGGCACGTAACATGAACCCATTTTGTCCAACCCACTCTATCAAAAACAAACATGACATTGCAAAATAAAAACAATCAAACCTAAACCAGACACCTAACACAAAACATGTTTGCCTCTGCCCTTGAGGCTCGCATTCACTAATATCCGGAGACTAAGAAGCAACATCAACGACGTAAAAACTTTTCTCCTGAAAAACTTTTCGGATATCCTAGCACTAAGTGTAACGAACCTTCAATCCTCAACCTCCTCTCACTACTTTGACATGACTGACTACCTCCATCTCTACCGTAAACAGTTTGACAAACACATGAACAGGCTAGGAGTTTATGTTCGGAACACCCTCCCCCTCACTAAAGAACATAGGTTAGAATCAAGTGACCAAGCCTACATGTGTTTTAGATTGACTTTACACCACAGCGTTAGTTACTTATACTTCTTATACCGTAAACCTTCGACCCAGGACTGTAACCTGCTAAACTCTGTTCCTGAAAGCATAGATAGAGCACTCTCACTTGACTCGAATGCCCAGATACATGTATTTGGGGATTTTGATGCACACCACTGTGACTGGCTGAGATTCTCTAGCCTTACTGACGCAGCCGATAACTCTACGTATAATTTATCCTTAGCTCACTCACTCTCATAGACTGTCGCTTTCCCGACCCGCCTCCTTTATCGAGTAGACCAGAAAGCATCACTTCTCGACCTGTTCCTGACCTCACTGCCCGAGGCTTGTGTGACTGAAGCTCATAGCTCGCCCGGGAATGCTGATGATTACTATCACCCTAAAAACTTGTTCAAAAGCTGATGATCCATTGCTCAAAACAACGAGATACTACGAGTAGGCTGATTTTGAGTCTATCAGAGACGCCCCTGCTGATCAGTGTGCAAATGAGTTAAATGAATTACTTGAAGTACGTATTAAAGTATATGTCGCCATGCGAACCTTCTTCAGCAAACCCCACTCCCCTCACTGGTTCACCTTGAAATGTGCAGCTGTCATTGTTGAGAGGCTGCAAGTATTCCGAAAGTTCGTCCGCCATAAGTAAACTGCGAATAGACAGAAAATTATAGAATCAAGAAATAATTGTAATGCAGTGATAGGTGAAGCAAAGAGAATGTATAGAAATAACCAAAAAACGCATTCAGTCACAGAAACTAGGTACTCGTGATTTCTGGAAAATTTATAATAGTGTGGTGAACAATGGACAATCACCGATTCCCCCGCTATCAAACCACAATGATGTCGTTTGCAAAGCAGCGGATAAGGCTAAACTACTTGCCCAGCGTTTCGCCTTAAACCTCACTTTGGATTAAGCAAACCATCATCTCCCAAATTTCCACACTTGAAAACCTGGTCATCGCCCCATCTCAGGTCAGCGTCATCATAAAAGACCTCGACACCTCTAAAGCATGTAGACCTGATCTTATACCAGTAATAGTAATAAAGAAATGCTATGCTGAACGGGCCCCTATCCTCTCCAAACTCTACAACAAATGCCTAGCCGAATCTTGCTTCCCTGATAGCTGGGAAATTGCCTCTTTGGTACCAGTCTTCAAGAATTCTGGGGATAGAACAGATTCTCAAAACTACCGCTTAATCAGCCTACTCCCGATCTTAGCTAAAATCTTTGAATCCTTAATCAATCTAGCCTTAGTCCAGCACCTAGTTAATGCTAAACCTTTTTCTGACCGCCAGTATGGAATCAGACAAGCACGATCTACTGCAGATATCTTAACGGTCATCTCTGAACGCATATATCATACACTTGACAAGGCAGGAGGAGCTAGGGCAGTAGCGCTTGATATATCCAAGGCCTTTAGCAAGGTATGGCATAAAGGGCTCCTCCTAAAAGTTCACTCATACCGGACGAATATTTAATATAATTAGATACTTCCTAACCAAAAAAAAGTTTCAGGTTGTTCTCGATGGTCGTTCATCTAAGCAACATGACATAAATGCAGGTGTACCCCAGTGATCCATCCTTGGACCTTTATTGTTCCTGATTTTTATAAACGACCTCCCTGATGACATCGAGTCTGAGATAGGTATATTTGCTGACGACACGACGCTCTACTCTCGTCATGTGGGCAAAACGGACGCGTAGATATCCGAGGCAACGGCTGAATCCTTAGAAAGTGACCTCCAGGCTGTAGTGGATTGGGGGTAGAGATTGTTGGTAACTTTTAATGCCGCAAAAACAAAGGTCCTTTTCTCTAATAACTACAAGAAACCTTTTAAACCACCGATTTTCATAGGAAATAACACCCTACCTGAAAGTTCAACATTCAAACTACTCGGCCTAACATTCACAGGTAACATAAATTGGAACAAATGCATTGAAGACATTGTCAAGGCTGCTGCAAAGAAGGTGGGCTCCCTCTACCGTGCTAGTAAACTCCTGACACATGACATTATCTTGTATCTCAACAAAGCCACCATCCGCCCATATATGGAGTAGTGTTGTCACATCTTGGCTGGTGCATCCTCCACTAGTCTCTCCCTCTTAGACAAGGTCAAAAAAAGAGTCGCAAACTTAACAGGTCCACTATTCACCAAGCTCCAGTGCCTGTCCCACCGCTGCAATGTTGAATCCTTGTGCTTGTTTTACAAATACTTCAATGAATTCAGCTCTGATGAACAAGCTGTTCTAGTGCCCCCTCAACGCAAATACACAAGAACAACCCGACAATAAGCTAGATCACATTAATTCACTGTGGAGGTTCTCAGATGCCGGAGATCCTTCTATTCCAGCAGCTTCTTTCCTCGTGCTGCCGGCTTCTGGAACTCCCTCCCTGCTACATATTTCCCCGACAGTACCGACATGCAGAGGTTTAAAACTAATGTAAACAGACATCTCGTTGCACAACTCCCAACTTAGGATGACACGCTAACCCTACTCCCTAATTCTCAGTAGCATCTTACGTCTACAGTGGCGACCTGCCTTGTTTGAGGTGAAATATTATATATATACATATATATATATATATATATATATATATATGAATGATACTTAGAAGGCAATACAATGCAGAGGTGTGACGGATAGACGCAAGTTGGAGCAAATAAGACATATAATGGTGGAACAAATTAAATAGTTTCACCCTTAATACAATGTATACATACACATATGTTTTCTTTTCACAAACACACATATATCTGTCTATCTACACAATGTTACAATATTATGTAATACCTGTATCAAGATGGTCTGGTGGAAACTCCGTATGATATAATATTTCGGGAACTCTTCCCATGCACGCTTGAACTTGAGTTGAGCACGGTTCTGAAGAAGTGAGAGCTCCCAAAATAGTATATCATACGGAGTTTCCACCAGACCATCTTGATACAGGTATTACATAACATTGTAACATTGTGTAGATAGACAGATATATGTGTGTTTGCGAGAATATATATATATATATATGTATATATATATATATATATGTGTGTGTGGGTGTGTGTGTATGTATACATTGTATTAAGGGTGTTTATTTTCATTGTTTTTATTTATTGTATCATCATCATCATCACCATCGGAATCTTATGCGTGAAAGGAAAGAAGGTATGCTTATACATAAAAATACACATTGGCCTTTATTATAGACGAGTATATGCAATGTACGACTTTTTGTATAAATACGCATATTACATCGTTTGTATCTACCCATACAATTTGTATATCATCTTTAACATCTACCTGTTTTTCTTTGTTCGACTTGTTCAAAATATAGTTACTACTACAATACCACTACTACTACATTGCGATTAATAGTCAATGAACAATTATGAACATAAGACATAGTGTGTCATATTGTTTTTCTCTATATAAACTCAATGTCTGTGAGTATGTGTGTGTGTGCTTTTGTGTGTGCAAAAACAGGTTAGAAAATCTACATAAATTCTAAAAATGTATTCCCATGTAACATTAATCGTGGAAGATAATGGAAGTATTCCTTACTTTCTAAGTGCACCTTTAAGGAGCTACATATAAGATTTCGTCAGGCAGAGGGTCAGCCATAATTTGGAAAGAAAACACTGTAATTTCAATATATTCCTTCCGTTCGGCATTTTTTCAAAATGATTTAACGTTTCTTAAGCTTCTCTTTGGACGAAAGGAGTTGTCAAAAAACTCGGAAAGGGTGATTATGGTAGTGCTTTGGAGGTATCCTTGATTTTATTTGGATGGTTTCAGTAGAGCTCGAAACGGGAGGTAATAAATCTAAGGCTACTTTTACATTTGGTAAGTTGTATATATTATTCCAAAAGTGCTCACCATCTTAGATAGAGCAGGTGTGTTTAAACGCAACATTGCCCAAAAGATATTACTTGTCTGTTTTTTTTTGTTAACTCAGTATTGCTTCGGGCGCCATAATAGTAATTACACAGTATTATATTTAATAAGTTCTGTCAGTTAATAGAAAGGGTTCAATATCATAAATATAACAGGTGTGTTTAATTCGGCGTTGTACGGGAGTCATCAATATCCTAGATAGAGCAAGCCTACATAGAATAAGTGTGTTTAAACGCCGCGTTGCCCGGGTAAAAGATTTTCACTGTATTTTGTTATACTATTTTATACAAGAAAAAGTTACTCTTTGTTGCTCGTAAGTCAATGTTCATTATCCTAGATAGAGCAGGTGTAGGCAATAATACTGTAGTACATTGTAAATGTGTTATATGCTTATGGAGAAGGGGAAGACAAGAAAGTCAGCATTTCCCGGGAATACACTAAAATAATTGTTGTCAATTTCCTTACTAAAATAAATATATGTTTCATTATAATATTAAGGAGGAGATAAACACTCGGACTTGCCTAGAAGTAAATTAAAACAAATATAGATTTCATTATATTTTGACGAAGTCGGTGGGGAAGGAACTCTGTGTTGCCCGCGAGCAATAACTTTAAAACTGAAAGCTCGGGGGATAACTTACATTATTATTATTTTCAATACATGAAAACAAAGGATATGACCAGGCTGGGCGGAGGCGAGAGGGGTTGGGAAAGAGGAATGTATAAAAACAAAGAAAGGGGGGGGAATAAAGACAGACAGAAAGATGAATTGATATAAGTAGAGAGATAGGAGTCTTAATATCAATACACTCCGTAAGTAGAGAGATAAGAGTTTTAATATGAATACACTTTGTAACCTCTTCTATTTTGGTTTTTTCATAGCCCCGGGCAATGCCGGGTAGACCTGCTAGTTATTTATAATACTAGATAATCACTATTTGCTAGTCATTAACAATATATGTTCGCTCTTTCATATAATAGTATATGTCCTTTTGAAGCAGTGTCTTTTTAAATTAGATATATGTATTTAATTATTCATTTGTTGCATCAATATTATGATTTTCATACATAATCAACCGTGCCTAACTAATTTTATTTTAATATATGTATTTTACTTATATGATATAAATTAGGACTCACTTCATATAGATATCTAATAACGGTTGTTTTTTTATACTGTATAGAAAATATAAATTCTTAATAATACTACGATAGTTAACTAATTGTTTACAACTTTTCTGGATAAGTGCATTTATGAGACATTATATTGGTCACATTTAAACCATGTCAATCCATGCAGTTTATATTTAACAGGTTACTTCTGTAATTAATAAGAATTAGCGATTATTCTAAACATAATCTACAATGTATCTCTTGGTTTGTATGCCATTGTTTTTAAGTGAGTATTATTATTTACTCACTAGGAGTTCTCACACAGGTCATCAGTGATTGCTCACTGACAACCGGTGGTATTCCCTGGAGTCTGAGTGACAACAAGTATCCCCAGATTTCCAGTATTCTCCACCTCTTTTCGATAGCCACCGCAAATAAACTTGCAGTATCACAACAGCCGTTTACCATTGATTTCTCGCTGGTAAGGACCATTGGTCTTCTCTGGGATTTGGGTGGCAATAAGCCTTCCCAAGGTGCTAGCAGTCTCTGCACTTCCAGTTGAGGTCTGGTTTGTGCTTTCCCTCCTCGGTCTTCTCATCCTCCTTGACCCAATGCAAATATGTTGTGTGGTGTCAGCCTAGGCCGGAACATTTTTTTTTTTTAATTGAAAACTATTTGGAGGGGGGTGGCGCTGATTAATTTTTTATTTTTTTATTTATTTTTTTTTTTTGGAGGGGAGCTGATGGTGTTTCTTGCTATTTCTGTTCATTAGTTCATGTTTGTGTCCTGTCAGTTGAGGCCGGTGTAATTTATTGGGGGGGGAGCTTATAAAGCGATGTTTCTTGCATTTTCTGTTTCTTTGTGATGTGTTCTTTCTGTGGTTTTGTTTTCTTCCTGTAGTAGATTCTGTGTGACCCTTCGTAGCTTATGCGGGTTAGTTTCCGCATTCAATGATTTTTCTTAAGATTGTAGCTGTTTTGATCATTGCTGTCCTTTGTAGAGTTCCAATGATCCCTTTGATTCCAATTTCTCCCAGTCTTTTTTCCAGGTTTTTGGGGATTGTTCCTAGTGCTACTACTATTATTGGTATTATACTGACTTTCTTCATGCTCCATATTCCTTTCAGTTCTCTGCCTAGTTTTTCCGTTTCTTTGATTTTCACTCTGTGCGCTGCTGGAACGGCGAAGTCTACGATTTTGCAAGAATTTTTCTTCTTGTTGATTATTATAACATTGGTCTCTTTGCTTGTATGAGTTTGTCTGTATTATTAGCATTATTATTATTAGTAGTAGTAGTAGTAGTAGTAGTAGTATTATCTCTACTCACTAAAAGTTACCACACAAGTCATCGCTAGTGATTGCTCACTGACAACAACCGGTGGTGTTTCCTGAAGTCTGAGTGGCAACAAGCCTCCTCAAATTTCCAGCACTCTCAACCGCTTTTTTATCACCACCGCAAATGATCTTTCCGTATCACAACAGCCGCCTACCATTAATTTCTCGCTGACAACGACCATTGATTTATTTACCTCCTCTCCAGGAGGTTAGGCATAAGGCCAGTTTTATCTTACTCCCACAGGTAAGATGTGACTCAAGGTCGAGTCAGGAAAGTGGGGTTTGAAAAGCCAGCGCCCGAGAGGTGAGCACTCTTGCCATTAAAAATTACCTGGGCAACCCCGTCGGCATTCCCCGGTAGGGGAGACTCAAGCAGTAAGCAATAAACTTACTCCTCCCCAAAGAGGAGAGGCAAAGCCTGGAAGCGTGGATCTCCTAGAACTGCACAGGACAACCCACAGACAGGCGTGAATCAAGCCCCGAAGGGCAAGACAATACCAGTCTATGAGGTGCAGTATCCATATTGATCTACCCTAGAATTTGAGTGGTAATAAGCCCCTAAAGACCCAGCACTCTCAGCACTCTTCCAGTGTAGGTCTTCTCTCCCTCCCCGATCTTCCCATCAGCCTTGACCCTCTATGACTACGTTGTGTGGTGTCAGCTGGGGCCGGAGCTATCATTTATTTTTGGGGGAGGAGGGAAGCTTGTGATATTTCTTGCAGTTTCTGTTCCTTTGTTCGTGCGGTGGTGTTCTTCCTGCGGTTTTGTTTTATTCCTATTGTAACATCCATGATACTGGTTACCGTTCGTAGCCTATGCGAGTTAGTTTCCACATTCAAAGATTTTCCTGTAGATTGCAGCTGTTTTAATCATTATCGTCCTTTGTATGGTCTCAGTGATCTCTTTGATTCCAATTTCTCCCAGTCTTTTCTCCAGTTCTGTTAGACTGTTCCTAGTGCTCCTACGATTATTGGTATCATATTGACTTTGTTCATATTCCATATACTTTTCAGTTCTCTGTTAGCAAGTTCCGTGTATTTGCTTCGTGTTTCTGTCTCCTTGATATTCATACTGTGGGCTGCTTGAACGGCAAAGTCTATGATTTTTGCAGGCTTCATACGTCTTGTCAATTATTATGACATCCGGTCTCCTTGCTTGTATGAGTGTACCTCCATATCCCAGAGGATTTTGTGTTTTTTTTGTTTTCTAGTACTGTCTCTGGTTTATGTTTGTACCATGTGTACGTGTGTTCTAAATGCAGTGGTTTGCATAGTTCTCTGTGTACTGCTTTTCCCACACAGTCATGTCTGTTCTTGTATTCTTCTGGGGCTAATTTGCTGCATTCAATTATTATGTGATTTACTGTTTCGTATCTTTGTCCTCATACTCTACATTTAGTGTTTTCCTAGGATTTATCTATTTTAGCTTTAATGTTGTTAGTCGTAATCGTATTGTTTTGTGCAGCCGTCAGTAAAAATTCCGTTTCTCTGTTGAAGTGTCTTTTTCTTAGCCATGCCCAGCTATTTTAGTGGGTCTCCTTTCTTGTCAGTCTTATGAAACGTTGTTGTTTTTCTTCCCACTTTTATTTTTGTATTTTTGTTTATTGTTTCGGTGCATCTCGAGTTGTTAGTTGGAACGGTGCCTCTTGCTGTAATGATTAGCCTTTCTTGTGTTCTGGGTTATGTATTTCTCCAGCTCTTTTATTGTGTCTTCCACAAAGTCTTCTATACTTACCAGTCCTCTCCACTCTTCGTTTCTTTTCACTGAGAGTTTTCCGTTTCGTCCTTTAGGTATAGTGCGTTGTGCATGGTCATTAATTTTTTAGTCCTCTGGTCAAGGTTCATGAGTTCTTCTTTAGTCCAGTCTATGAATGGCCCAGAGTATCTTATTAGTGATACTGTCCAGGTGTTTATTCCTTTCATTAGATGTCTGCTACATAATTTCATTTGTAAGAGTGTTCTTGTTTTTCGCAAATTTCCTTTTACAATCTTCTCTTTCATTTTTGTAAATGTGATGGTGTCTGCTTCCAGAACTACCAAATAGTTATAGCTATCCTGTTCGCCCAGCGCATTCATCTCGTCTCCAGTTTACCCATTTTTATCTCTAGCAGTCCACTCTTTTCTACTCCGAATTCCATTTTAATGTCCTAGCTGAAGAATTTAGTCGTATTTATAAGCTTTTACAGTTCTTTTTTACATTTTGCAAATAGTTTCAGGTCCATCATGCGCATCAGGCAGTTTATTTTTTGTTCTGTATCTGTAAAATTTCCCGAGTATGTAGTGTAATGATATCATAGCTATTTTTTATTACTTTATTTTCATAATTAAATGAAAATAAAGTATTTTTTAATTATAATAATAAATAAATAATAATAAATAAATAATAATAATAATAATAAAATTAAATAAATAAATAAACAAAATAAACAAACACACAAATAGAATAAAATAGAATATAACAAGACAAAATAAGCATACAATAATAATCAATTCAACCACACCCGTCTCTTTTCCTGCATTCACCCTTCAAAATAGCTATAAAAACAGTAACTCAAGTCTTCTCATTTATAATAAAAAAAAACTTTTTCCCTAAGACGCGTTTTTTATGCTGTTCGAATTGGCAAGTACGTTTAATTAATTTTATTGTTTTATTGTTAAATTTGTTGACGCCTGTTATTTTTATTGTTACTCGTTATTATTATTCCGACTTTTTTTATTGGAGTCGGATTAGTGTTGTTTGTACTCCGGCCATGGCGACCGCCATCTATGCGTCTTCGAAGGAACCTATGCAAAACAGGTCGGCTGAACAACAATCTAGGAAATCTGAGTGGTCCAAATCAATGTGGAAAAATTTGTCAAAAAGGCAAAAGAATGTACGGATTTTATTACAGAAAATGGCATCATTATCGACTTGCCAAGACTTGAAGAGTTCGCCAAGCGAACAATTCTTATGTTTGTCGTAGCTCGAAAAACAAAAAAAAAAGGTGATTAGATCAACTAAAGACACAGTTGCTAAACTGAATGCGACGACCGGTATGCGAGTAGAACGGATTACGAAATGCAAAGGCTATAATACGTGAAACAGCCTTTTCAAGACCGAAGTATAATGTATCCTCCATTCCAAAAAAGAAGTGATTACCAGAGAATGCATACTCCAGATGAGTTAAAGATTTGCGCCAAGATCTTAGCAAACCGTCTGTATCTTGTCTTGCATCGTCTAATAAGTCCCGAACAGACTTGTGCTGTTAAGGGCCGGACAATCCAACACGCCTTTGCACATGATACACTTGGTCATAGATAAAGTCGACACTGAAGTCGCGCTGATCAATTTAGATGAGTCCAAAGCATTCAATAGGGTCGATCATCGTTATTTGGAGAATATATTGTCTTCGGCTGGATTTGGTCCTAATTTTTGCTCCTGGATTCGCTTTTGTATGCAAACTCCGGTGCTTTTGTGGAAGTGAATGGTTTGAGGTCGAAGTCTTTCAATTTGTCCAGATTTATTCGTTAGGGATGTCCGCTTTCACCGATACTTTATGAGCTTGCGCTGGAACCTTTCCTTCGCAGGCTTAGGGTGAATCCGGTCTTTCGTGGGATTACTTTGTCTGGTGCTTGCTCCATGATTAAGTACTCCGCTTATGTCGACACGTCACTGTGCTTGTAACGAGCAGTGCTGAGAGAGGAGTCGTCGACATGGAAATAAGACGGTATGAACAAGTGACAGGGGTCAAAATCAACTGCGACAAGTCTGTTGGTTTACGCATTGGTGCCTGGAGAGGTGTATCCCTTCAAGGGCCCTTTGGTGGACGGATGGAACTTGCAAGATACTCGGCGTCTGGTTTGGTCCTGATCTCCAGTTGAAGAAAAATTGGTCGGAAGTGCTTGAAGCGTTTAAGGCTGCAGTCCGTCTGTGGTCTTTGAGAGTCTTACTTTGAAGGAAAGAGCGGAGTTGTGAATTCGCACATTTATCCTCTCATTCTGTACCGTCTTTCCGTGCTCCCACTCCCGGCAGTCACACTAATTGAGTTAGTGCGGGCCCTTTTCGAAATCTTGTGGCGTGTAAAGCAGCCCATGGTTCGTCGGGAGATATGCTACTTCCATCCGACAGTCCTTGAGGTTCATTTTACGGGTGACAGAAAGCCTCTCTGTCACCCGAGTGATGTCTCGTAGAGGATTATATCGGGTAATGGTGAGGGGATCTGTTCGAGACGATATCACTGAAGAGTTCGGTCTTACGAAGGAAGAACTTTGCTTAATCTGGCCTTGGGCGCCTGGGTCCAAATGCTTCGATAATTACGAGGCATCACTCACTGGCTGATAATAAGAAATGCACCCGGCAAAAAGCTTTACGCAGCGGGCTTAACTGAGACACCGAGTTGTGTGCGATGCGGTGACTGGGGGAAAAGCATCAGTCATACTTTCTTTTATTGTGCTCTATTTCGCCCGTTGTGTGAGTTAGTTTAAGGCTACAAGGTCTGCATGTTGAACGGACATTTTTTTGTTCTGGCGTCTTTTTCGACTTGCTGCAATTGGGCGCCGATCATGAAGTTGGAGGAATATGTGTTTCTTTGCTTACTGGCAGTTATGATAGGCGTGATTTGGTCGACGCGACAGAAGGAATTTTACGGAGAAGAGACCTTCACTGCTCTCCAGCTTGCCCTCATTTTCAAACATCGCCTGGAAAAGGTGAAACTCCCTCCGGCAAATTTTAACGAAAGATGGGTGAAAGTTTCGCGTGTCGATTAAATGGAGCTAATTTTGAGTGGTACTTAGACGTGTCTTAGACTGAATATTGGGTAGTCGAAACGACCACTGACCCTTTTGTTTGACCCGGTTAGACAATAGTAGGTTATGTTTTGTTCCCCCCCCCCCCATTTTTTAACTTAGCTAGTGTATGTAAGATGTCATAGGGTCCCATTTAATTTCTGTCCTTTCCCATCTCGTTTTTTTCTCTCCCACTTTTATTTTATAATCCCACTTCCCGACCCCAATTAGGTGACTGATTTGCTGTTTTGTCAAAGTGGCAGATCTACTTTCGTAATTTCGAAAGAGGTGTATGAAATAAAGCCTTCGGGACCTGCATCACCTTTTTTCGACTGCCAAAACTACTTATCGGCCACATGCTTTAGTGGGAGGGTTCTTATAATAACAATGCCATTTTTTCTCATTTCATCCTTTTGTATTTAACATTTTTATTCTTCAACTCCCACTCTCATTTTCATGTTTATATTGCCATTTTTGGGTTTTAAGTAGGTTAATTATGGAGTAAAGTGGTGTTGGTGATTGTGATTAGTTAAATTAATTAATGTTAGTTGGATCAACAGTCTCCCAACCCCTTTTTCGGTTGTGCCACATTTTGTAATATTTGACAAAAAAATATTATAATAAAATAATACTCTTGGGGACGACCAAGAATTACGAACAATCGGCAAAATACTATATAAACTACCACCCGAAACCCGAAGGATTGCTCGACGATTTGAAAACCTCACGAAAAAGCTATATAAACGCGAAAAGTCCGTGTTGTTTAACAAATACTGCCTAAATAATAACTTGCTGCATATATATATATATATATATATATATATATATATATATATATATATATATATATATATATATATATATATCAGGACCCGTGTCTCGACGTTGCTCGGGGGAAACAAGAAAAAAATGATTTAACTTGAAATAAGTAAATAGAATTTATTTTTTATTTTTTTATTAAAATGTATTAATATATATCGGATTGAAAGAGTCAAATTGACTCTTTCAATCCGATATATATTAATACATTTTAATACATTTTGTTATTTGAACATATTTCTCAAGCTAAAAGAATCACTCTTTCACTGACCTAGGACAGAAAAAAACAAAGTATATTTTTGTTTTATTTTTATTTTACTTTTCAAAAGAGAATTTACGTTAAAGTGTAGTAACCCGTTGTGTCCTCGGTCAGTGAAGGAAAAATCTTTCTAGACTATGGCAATTTTTATTTGTGTCTCAATCCGGGGTGCTTCTTTTTGTGTTAATGGTATTCCCCACATTAAAAACTGACATTGTGTTTAACTCTGCCTTCTTGGAGAGACAACAAATAGGAAGAACATAGTAAATGGTAAAAATGCAGAATAGTTAACAGTCGAGAAACTATTAGCAAAAAAAAACAACAAATGTCTTATATCAATCAACAAATATCTAAATCGAAGGCAGTTAGACAAAGGTCGGTTTGTAATGTTTGGAAAATACATCAATGTTAATTCTATTTTGAAAAGTAAGAAAATAATAGGAAATAAACATGAAATGAACTAAAAAGAAAAAATAGTGTAAAATCGGCAATTATTTAAGTTTTTAATGTAAGGAAAATCAATCTCACCAAAATGAGCACTCCGGATTGGGACAAATGTAAAGATTGCCGCATTCTAGAAGGATTTATCTTCATAAATACAGTTAACAGATCGAGAGATGATACATTATATTTTATAAATTTCTTTTGTTTTGTTGTAAACTGGCAAAAAATCTTCGTAGTCTCTTATTAGTACTGTAGGATATTCGTAGAAAATAATTATTGCGTTTTAACAACACAAGGTTGATTAAGAAAGCAGGATACGTTTTCCGGAGGAAAAAAATGATTTAATTAAAACATTATATTAGAGTAGCAATTCGGAAAAATATCAGGAAAAAAAAATTTAACTATAAGTAAATTAGGTGACTGAAATAGGATATTGGTATGTCTTGGCGAAAAAAATCCTTCTAGACTTAGACATTTGTTGGGGTAAGAATCTAGTGCCTGTTTTGAGGGAGATGGATTTTTCAAACACTAACAATTTACCTATTATGTTATGTATGGAACTTTTTAAAAAAACGGGAAATAGTTTGAACTCCATAAGCAAGAAAAGAAAACAATAAGAAAAGTGTTAAATCGAAGCGAAATGACGTTGATTTTTCAGAATTATGTTATTTACAAATATACGAGCATTTTTTCATAACTTTTTATTTTTTAACACTCTTTTTATTCGATTTTAAACTTTTCTTATTGTTTTGTCTTGCTTGTGGGGTTCATTCCTTTTATTCTGCCGAAGGGAATGGTTGTTATTTTGATTTAAAAGCTTGTATATGATGGAGAATATATTAAGAAGGTCAAAGTAAAATAATTTCGAGGGTATAACAGAAATGTATTTGTAATAATAAAGGACCGAGTGAATCTGGCGTGGTGATAGTAGATAGGTAGTAGTGGGTAAGAGTGGATGCCATTTTATCTTTGGACGTTTTTGGGGAGGAGAGTCCGATAACCGGAAGATAAATAGATATGAAAAGAACAAATAATTTCTGGAAACACGCATGAAGGCTTAAGCTAATTGGAGTGGGGTACATAGTATCATTTGAAGGTTTTAGTTCGAAATCTATAATAGCTGAAGTGGCATGGTAAAAACGACTTTATTATATATATCCTATACTTGTTTCTCTATCCTCAATGAATTTATTTCTTACTTTATCACAGATCATATTATTTTTTCTATCTATCTATCTATTTATTTATTTCTCTCTTTCTATTTTTTCTCTTTCTTTTTATTCTATTTTATTCCATTCTAATTTTATATTTATTAACTTATATTATATTATATTTTTTTTATTTTTAACGGTCCCAATTCTAACCACGTGACTTTCCAGATTTTAATTTTAAATTTATTTTATTTTATTTTCTCCCCTTTTCATTCTTTCCAAATATGATCTAAGGTTAAGATCGGATTTTTACTCTTCCTGGTGAGATCTAAGTTTATAATAGCTGTTGATCGATAATATCGACATGCCAGTGTTGCAGATTTTATACATGTATGTGTAAATCAAAAATAATCATATATAAAAGCTCGATTTTTATAAGTCCTGTGGAGTTTTAACTTGCCTGGATTATATATGAAAGAGAGTGACAGATCTATTGTGGTTTGAATTTTGGAATTCAGATAATCCTCGTGGTATTCTTTAAAGAGTAAATCCGATTAGGGGGCTCAATGGAAAACACAGAACAATATATTAATATGAATGTATGACAAAACAAGAAATATATATTGGCACAATAATAAATGAATTCCGACCGTAAAAGGAGATATCCTCATTGTTATACATTACGTTGATTCAACCGAATTTATTACACTGATCTCTGACAAGGCCGCTATAAGCGGTCGAAATATATGTATTACTGCTTAAATATGAATTTTTCCTATAACTTTATATAACGAATATATATATATATATATATATATATATATATATATATATAGATATATAGATATATAATTTATATAACTATAGATATAAATTATATATCTAAGCTATGTACATAAACTACGTATATGAACTATGTATATTTATCAAACTAATAAATATAAAGAAGATATTTCAAGTATTGTACAATTCAATGTTTCCTTGTCTTTCAACCTTTTTATGATTTGCTTTCTTTTGATTTTATATTATTATTTATTATATCAAATCTGTTGTTTATTTGTGTGATTTTATGACTGAGTTTCGATCTGTCGATTTCCATGATTGTTTCGTGATTCATCTCAAGTTTCTTGATCTATTCATCTATGGAAGATTAAATAAAAAATATGTGCTGTGGTCTACAAAGAAAACAAATACGTTTGTGTAGTTTTTAACTCGCAAAGCACTGATTCTCCCATTTTCCACGCAAAGGTTAATCCGCAACCGCGCCAGCGTGTTTGCAAAAATACAAAGACGTGTAATGCTATCCGCTCTTTCTTATGCTCGATGCACTTATGCGGCTTATCTTTCCAGTGTCTACAACGACAGGAATCAGCAACGAAGACTGATATGTACAAACAAAAGGCATAAAATAACATTGCAAAGATAAATTATTATCTACATGGTTAACTAGATTTTCTGAGCAGTTTATCGCCTATTTCGGGAATTTTAAATGTCGCATCATCGAAATCTTGCAAAGTAAAAGGCATAGATGAACGGATACAGGCATGACAAATAAATGATTAATTAGGACATTCGTAAAATCTAATAAAATAATATAACAATTATGATTAATACTGATGTATGATTACATACAAAAGCATACATATATATAGTTATCCACGGACATGTGTTTCATCATGTCCGTCTAAACTGCAAATTTAGCGGCCATAACAGCAAGCCGTCAACAGAAATTATAGGCGTCGCCTAGTCTTGCATTACGCTATTAATAACGGCTTGTGGGTTACTTACTTAAATAGAGCTTTGAATATTTATTTATAAATAATATTTTAACATTAACCTATATACACATGTGTTTCATGCCAAACCTTCAATCATCAGTATGGGAGGAGACAATCCCTGCCAGTCACACGGTCCGACCCCCATTACGAAAGTGATATTGGACTCAGTAGTAGTTGGAGCGCGTACCGATGTATCCACGACGCATTGCCGTAGAAATGGGATAGTAAATTAACGTCTAAATGGCAATTTCAGCGGCCATATAAGCAAACCGTCAAGAGATCTCAATGGGCGGGCCTAGAGTATTGCATTACGCTATAAATGACGGCTTATTGTTAACTTACTTAAAGCGCTCAATCTAGCGAGAGCTTTGAATAATTATTTATGAATAATATTTCAAAATGATATATATATATATATATATATATATATATATATATATTATATATATATATGTGTGTGTGTGTGTGTGTGTGTGTGTGTGTGTGTTATGGTCCAGTTTAGGGAACGAAATGAGAACACAAACACGTGGTTTAGTTAAAACAAATATATTGGAGAAAAGTATATACAACAGAGGAACAAGAGAAGTAGTACGTCTGTATTGACTGCCAGTGTAGACTAGGGTTGGCCTCAACGGTATTTAATTGCTTCCCACTATGTGACACAAGGTCGGGAAGATGGATAAAAATTCAAGCCCGCGCCCATAAAGGAGGAGCACTCTGGGTTAGCAGAAATAGCCTGGGCAACCCTGTCGGCATTCCCCGGTCAGTGCGTCTCGGGCAGTAAGCAATAAACTTACTCCTCCCCAAAGAGGGGAGTCATGGCCTGGGAGGGTGCATCTCTTAAAACAACCCAGGACCGAATACCTCAGCCCGGCAGATAAAAGGCAACCGAAATGGGCCAGTTCCTGCTGGACTGATTGTCGAGAACGAATCGCTGACTGGTATTACCTTACCCCACCCTGAAGTCCTCAATTAACCGAAGTTAATGAGAGACCGAACGGGCTGAGGTTGAATCAACAAGTGAAAAGTGTAATGCTTCCATTATTTATTAAGACTGGACGAATCCAAATGTTCCTCATAAGTACGACGCCATAACAACATCTATATTCAAAGTATGGTTGAGAGTTCACTGTAGATTTCTGTTGGTAGACTCGTAACTCTCACTTTAGCCTACTTTATCCATTAGTTTTTATATTCTATGATCGATTTCTACGTGGGTTGACATTATCAGCCTGATATTAGAAGAACCGTAACCAATGAGGATGTCCTGATAGTCAGTGTATAATGCCTGGGCTGCTGTATTGCCATGTGTTGATTGAAGTCTGTAAAATCCAGTAGATTATTGTTCTGCCCCTCGATACCACATTATTGCAAACTTCTTCAGCTTTTCTTTCTTCGCTAGTTTACAAAGATACTCTGTTTTTCGGCTTCAAACTCTTCTAGTGGCTTTTTCAACAGTTTCATTATATATATAAAAAGTCTTAAAACAAAAAAACAAATAAGTTTAAATCCAGTACCTCAACTCCTAACGCTGATGTCAACTACCAATCGTTTTTTCCAACATTAGAGGTATGCGTTCCAACATTAGGGGGGGCTGAATTCCAACCTTCCAGAGGTTGAAATCCATTTGCAAAAGACCCCACTTTACTTGTACTTTCTGTGTGAAAATGGCATTTCTATTGATGAATTCAACATAATTTCAGATTATTCTAACGTGCTCTCGAAACACGACTTTCAAGATCGCCATGGACATAGTATTGGTACTTGCATTCTCCGTTTTGGGCATCTCCAATGAAGACCCTTAATTTCCCTTAGTGTGCTTACAAGTTGCACTTCTTCACAGTAACTTATTAATCGTTTCCCATTGATCGTCTCCACAACGATGTCGTGAATTTCTGAAACAAAATGACAAGATCCCGCCTGTTTATCTTTTTGCAAACAATCAAGTCATTAGACTCTTTAATCTAAACCATATAGGATTAACTCAAACAAGACGGATGATAAATGAAAGTTTTGTCATTAAATTTATTTAGATATGAGCTGACTCAGATTGTCTGCAAACCCATTCGCGCTGGACATTTTGCAAGTCTCATTTATCTTTTCCTACTTGCCTTGAACAGTGCCCATCTACTGTTACATCTCCTATGGAATCTTTCGGTCACTCAAGGTTATGCATTTTCAACTCTGTGTTCAGGAAGACCTGTCCTTTTTCCTAGCAGGGTGTATCGGAATTCATCTGCATTAAGTTTACAGAAATAATGTCTTCTGTCAGTTTTCATATACTGATTGGTTCGCCGTTAGTATTAGGAAATATCTAAAAGAGCAGTCCAACCATCTGCAAAAACTTACAAAAGACGAAATGCGTTCCATTTTATCCGCTGAAATTTGTAACGAAGACGAAACAGAAACAAATAGATCACCACTAAATGTGCCTCTGCCATTTCTCACAGAAATGTAAATTGCTTTCAATGAAATAGATCCACTAAAACCAAAGTCACGTTTAAAACTGCTCGTAACCGGTGTAAAATGGTTATACAAAACGTAAAAGAGGCCGATGCCTAATCTGTTAAATACATATTTGCTCATCAGAGGATTGGTTCCAATGAGTTGTGAAGAGTGACAAACAGGATACTGAAGAGATGTAAGACTTACCTAACCATCATTAATTGACTAGATGTGATTTATTTAGTATATGATGAATACTAACTGTTTGCAACAGAAACTTGCATCAAATTCCACCATTCGTGATCAGAATGTCCCCCATGGCTGTTAATACTCCAAACGATATTTGAAATGTGGCCAAACTTATTAATAATCTTAAGACCAGCCAGGCAATTAGTCCTGACCGCAGTTCAGTCATTGTGCTCATAATCATTTGCCAAAACTTACAAAAGAAGAAATGAGTTCCATCCCCTTGGAAAACGTTTACCCAGTATTTTTTAAATGTTGGAGATCGGTCTTGTGCATTTCAGTACAGACCGAACCGTCTTTTGTGCGTTATGAGTAATGTTGATATAATATGTGATAAATTAAAAAGATCTCAATTGTCTCGCGACAAAACAATATACTACGTGTAAAGCAATATGTATCACATCCTATGAGATCGACAGTTTACACGTTGACTGAGATATTGCACAGAATCAGTGAACCTATCGATGGGGGATCTTGTTTCTACGGAGAAAGCTCTTGACATATCAAAGAACTCAAGGATCTTTTCTGATTCTCAACGAAATCATATTCTGTGATCAACTTTTCACAGAGGGCACACCTTTCTATGGAACATTTGAAAGATAATTGGTGATCAATATCTTGCTGATTATCACTCTTCCGACCTGGAGCACGTGGTGCAATGGGGAAACGTTACTTCTTACTTTACTCTAAAACCCAGCTTCTCCACCAACACTCAGATCCATGTTTTATCTCAGTTAAAATGAATTACCTCCTCCTAGCTTTGATAAGCTCATAATTCTCACTTTAACTCCAGATCTGAACTGGAAGACTTACATCTAAATCTATTAAGTTTGCTGGGAAAATTGTTGGATAATTCTACCGCGCCAGAAAGTAACTGTCCCCTGATGCAAGTTTCTATCTGTATAAGAGTCAGATATGTCCTAAGATGTAGTAATATTGCCACTGCTAGGGAGATACCGCTCAGGGCACTCTTTATTTCCTTGACAGAGTACAAGATCGACGTCGTAATCTAGTGAGAATGAGCATTACCCTCCCCCCACAGTCTCTCGCATACAGATGAGACGTTATGTCCATGAAAGTTGCTCGACTGAGCTCTCATCTCTGGTTACATCATGTAAAACATTCGAAGCTCGAGTTTGTTTTTCTTATCACCGCTGCAAAAACTTTCCTATCGTCTCCTGTTTACTTAAAACCAAACGGAATTTCCATTGCCAAAGTTTATTTCCAAGAACGTCTCATCTTTGGAACACCACAGTCCTGCTTCATTGCAGACTACAACATCAGGTATTTGAGTACAATGTAAACAAATACTTTTCAAGCCGTTTTCTTAAGTAATATATTTTTCTCATTATAGTTATCGTCTTAAAGTCTCTCATATAATTTTTTATCATCCAACTTACAATCTGCTTAGTGATTTTAACCATAAGTGATGACCCTTCAGTGTAACATATTTCGGAATATTTCCCACTATTTCTAGAATTCGAATCTATAATCTGGTTTGCTCGTTAACGATATAATTAGGAAATTCATTTTATTAATGAGGATTTGTTTAATATTTTTAATTCAATTAATAGTGTATTTTGTGGGGATGAAATTAGTTTTCCATGGTTTCGTATGTTTTTAATAATAGCTATTTTGTAACGATGGTTCTTTTCACTTTTGTAATTGACATTATAAAAACCTACTAAACCGCGCAAAACTAGTCTGATCCCAACTAAATACACTATTCATTGAATTAATAAATATAAAATATATCTTTATTAATAATAAGATCCGTAATTATATCGTTGACGAAGAAATCAGATTAATTATTTGAAACTTAAAAAAATACAACTAATAATATTATCCAGCCTAATAACTCTAACTCCATTGCAATACAATAAAACCTGATTTTGATTGGATTAAAAGGCCTTAAAAATTGAATACACCGATATATATCTCCTACCAATAGAATTAATAAATTATAACCGATACAAGAAATTTAAGATGCAAAATCTAGTAGTCTTCACTTCACAAAACATTAGAAAAAAATGATGTTGTTTATTAGTTTCAATGCCTTTTGTAAGAATGAAACTCCTATAATAATAATAAAAATAAAAATAATAGCTAAATAGGTGTTACTACCACAACCTTTTCACGTAGACTCATTATGAAATGTCATATTCTCGTTCAATTTACCAACATTTGAAAAACGTACAACCTATACAAGAAATTAAGATGCAAAACTCTCTGAATTTAGACAAGTTCACAACACTAAATTATAAAATTACGAAACTATTTTTTGATTAAAAATACTTGAACATATCAATATTTAATGCCAGCAACTTATAATAACTAACATTACATATGTAATTGGTAAAAATATTTTTGAATGTTTACATAAATACAATGTATTCTAGGACGCTAATTCTGTCGCCCTTCCTGAACATAAATTGTAAAGCTGTAACTCTAACTATACAGCGTTTTCGGTTGTTCTTTTGCAATTTTTTTCTCTAGCTTTTCATTCATTGTCTTATAACATGAAGATCATTTTATGAAGAAATGAAAATATTCTCGCCACATGTGGAGCATGTATCATTTTTATTGTAAGGGGTTTAACTAAAGATATAAAAAACATTGAGAAGATAAGAGATGTAATTAAACAGAGAAATGTTGTGTTTAACACTATAAATGAGAGAATCCCTCCTAGATACACATAATTTGTATATATATATATATATATATAAATATATATATATATATATATATATATATATATATATATATATATATATATATATATATATGTATAAAGTAGACTGGTGTTTACCCCTGTAACTTTGACTATAGTAAGAAAATAACCACATGCATTATAGGTTACGAAACTCACCACGTCATTAACCTACTGCACTCGAGCTTGTTTCAAGAAACATTCATGTAATATCATTCCTAAACATCAAATACTATTATTTAATCTCTATGTCTGACTCTCCCAAAAACATAATACAAACAGAGAGTAGTAAAGTCATTTCCCCTAATGGTTTACCCCTACCATGCAACTCTTTCACACCGTAGATAATATTAAGTAAGAAACTAATATTCGAAACACCGATTATTATTATTTAAATTTCAAATCATAAAAACATACTATACAGAACATAGGTAGCAGAAAATGAATAAGAAACGCTCCCATTCATAAAGATTACACGAATAACAGAATACCGAGTTTGCGCCTAACAATTTCTTACTTGTTCACCTAAATCTATTCAAATTCGGGAATTTCAAAATCAATAAACAAACGCCTTAACTTTTAACTAAACTCGATTGAAAATAGTATCCTCCATCTACTACTCCTAAGATTAACGCAATTTTACTTCCAATCATTCTATATTTTCTATGATAAATTATTATCATATTTTACCATTTCGTACTACAAACTTTAGTACTCAAATTTATAACATTTTAAAAGCTTAAATATCATTTTCGAACACATAACGACGGCAAAGCCAGCGCAGCCTTCTAATGCAATTGTCTACAACACTTGTACGGTAGCATGTAAAGTCACTTTCTTAATGACCCAGTCGGTTAAAATTAACATCTAAACTTTATTCCGGATATGACAGCCTCTCTTTATTAAATTATTTAACCAAATTGATCCTTCTTCTCCATCAGTAAAATGTTTCCCTTCTATCCATCCATACCAGGCTTACGTTTGCACAAAGGGCATTATTAAGCGAAATGATTCCGGTTGCAATAAAGTCAAGCTTCGAACAAGTTTCATATCACAAAACAAAAAGTATGTAGGTTCATTTTCATTACTAAATAGTTCAACGTTCATTACATTCTTACAGCTTCTTTTCATAACAATATCTATTCATACAATATGTTATGAATTTTGATAGCATTTCACGTGCGATACCGCTATTTCCTCCTTTCTACGTATATATAACTTTTATTTATTCTATTCTGCAATACTACTTGCATCAATCTTTTCTCGGTACTTCTGCAGTTTACAGACCATACTGAAATAATACCGTTACTATTTACATACCAATTCTTAACATGGAGAAGGGGAACACGGTCCGGGTCCGTAAACTTCAGAAGTATCTCTTTCTCTTCTTGATCAGTGAAGGAGAAATCCTTCTAGACTGCGCCAATTTTTAATTGGGACCAATCTGAAGGGCTCCTTTTTGCAAGGAGATGGATTTTCCCCAATTACATATGTTAACTATTCTGTACTTTCACCATACAATTTAATGAACATGATATCTCGTAAAGGTCCGGGTCCGTAAATTGCAGAAGTATCCTTTTCTCTCTTCGATTAATTGGGTAAAATACATCCCCCACAAAAGGAAGTACTTCGGATTGGGACAAAAGATACAATTATCACAGTCTAGAAGGATTTCACCTTTACTTACCAAGGGGAGAAAAGTGGTATTTCTGAGGTTTACGAACCAGACCCGTGTATTTTTCGGATATGATTTTCATGTTAAGTTCAATTTTTACGGTATCTTTTGTATATTAAATTGTTACGTGAAAGTACACAATACTTAAATAAAGTCCTTCGCTTATGTTAAAATAGATTTGTGCATAATAACTTAATTATTTCAGCACGGTCCGAAAAGTTAAGAAGGACCGAGAAAAGATTAAGTATAGTATAGAAGATACTACATTTTAACGTTAATCTTATTTTAGAAAAGTATAACATAAATTAAAAAGCGATAAGTAAACAATATTTAAATCGAGATCAGATTTACTAATGTGGGAAAATCCATCAACGAAAAGAAACGATATATAAAAAAAAGCTCCTGATTCGTAAATTGTAGAAGTATCCTTTTCTCTGCTCGATTAATTGGAGAAATACATCTCTCAACAGAAGTTGTGGGGCTATAATATATATATATATATATATATATATATATATATATATATATATATATATATATATATATATATATATATATATATATATATATGTGTGTGTGTGTGTGTGTGTGTGTGAAAAATATAAAAGATGATTTAATATTATTATAAGCCCCTTCCAAGTAAAATTGAAAGTTGAGCACTGTCGGAAAAATAAAAAGTAAAAATTCGCCTAAAAAGCTTCAGCGCAACGCCTCGACTCTGTCGTTGAGTGCTTTCGAATGTTTACATATTTGTGCTCGCCACTTTTAGTGTTAACATCACTTAATTTCTCCATTATTACGTGATAATCCCTCGTGGCTTAATGGGACTATGTGAACGCCTACAGATTCAAGGTGTATCTGTGAACCGAGTTTGTGCGCTATGATCGTCTGAGATTATTGTTTCCCTACGCTGATGCAAGCCATAAGCTCGAAATGACGTCGTACATAGGTAGAATATTAAAAAATAATTTAATATTATATATGTATGTGTATATATATATATATATATATATATATATATATATATATATGTATAGTAAGGAATGAAAATATATATGGCAATCAAGCTACACAGAGGCTCCCGTGTTTCATCCCCGGGGATGAAACATGATTGCCATATATATGTTAATTCCTTACTACCTAGCTCTACTTACGTATCGAGCACTGTTGAAGTAAATACTGAAAACTGACACATAGAAAATTATATCTCCTTATAATATTTTATGTGGATACATGAAGTACTAATATATATATATATATATATATATATATATATATATATATATATATATATATATGTGTGTGTGTTTCCCGATTTATTTCATTCGCATGTTTAAAAAGTGTTACTGTTTTACGCTTGACATTTAAATAATGTTATTTTTCAAAGTTGCTTATATATTTCGTATTTTCCCAATTCAATTAAATGTTTTATTTTCTCACCTGATATTACACGATGTGTAACCACCTGCATTCTGCAAGAAGATAATCACACTCGAAAACAAATGCGTACACGCTTGTTCTATTTATTTTTGTTCTATTTAGTGTTGTTCTATTTAGTGTTGTTCTATTTATTTTTGTTCTATTTAGTGTTGTTCTATTTAGTGTTGTTCTATTTATTTTTGTTCTATTTAGTGTTGTTCTATTTATTTTTGTTCTATTTAGTGTTGTTCTATTTAGTGTTGTTCTATTTATTTTTGTTCTATTTAGTGTTGTTCTATTTATTTTTGTTCTATTTAGTTTTGTTCTATTTAGTTTTGTTCCATTTATTTTTGTTCTATTTAGTGTTGTTCTATTTATTTTTGTTCTATTTATTTTTGTTCTATTTAGTGTTGCTCTATTTATTTTTGTTCTATTTAGTGTTGTTCTATTTATTTTTGTTCTATTTAGTGTTGTTCTATTTATTTTTGTTCTATTTAGTGTTGTTCTATTTATTTTTGTTCTATTTAGTGTTGTTGTATTTATTTTTGTTCTATTTATTTTTGTTCTATTTATTGTTGTTTTATTTATTTTTGTTTGTTAATATTTATTTTATTCATACTTGTTCTATTGCTGCTCGTTCTATATATGCTAGTTCTATAACTGCTTGTTTTGTTTATGATTGTTCTATTTATTTTTGTTCTATTAATGATTGTTCAATTAATTTTTGTTCTATTAATGATTGTTCTATTTATTTTTGTTCTATTTATGATAGTTCTATTTATTTCTGTTCAGTTTATATTTATTTTATTAATGCATGTTCTATTACTGCTTGTTTTGTTTATGCTTTTGTGACATGATAGTTTTTTTCTATCATAATATTTTAACGATGCTTTACAACATCTATTTCTATATATTTTTATAGTTCGTAATAGCGCAGGCTAGGGCTCAGCGTTTCTCGAGACACCACCAAAAATCGAAACAACACGAAACTCACTGCGAAAGTTTGAAACGTCGGCCGGACCTCTTAGTAAATTTAGCGTTCATTTACATGCAGAATAATTAACATTTTAACAATAGTTCTTAAGCCTTTAAAATGGCTTTAAACTTATCATGTCCTTAACACGTTTTAAATTGTTCTTACGTTTTAAATTAATATTAAAAGTTACCTTACAGATGTCTGCCTCACTGTTGCTCGTGGGTTTGCTTGCACACTCATCTCCGTTGCTGGCTCATGATCGTAGTGAAGTGCCTGTCTTGTGAGTAAACTCTTATGCACAGAAGACAAAAACGCTCGAAGGCAAGACTTATGAGAGAGATTCTATTTTTTTATTTCACACTTCAATCGGAGAGATTTCCACTCGTCTGTTCCTTCATTCATGCGCTTCACTTTCATTCTGTGTGTGGAATGTGACGGATGCAATCGGCTATAGTCTTGTCCCGTCTTCGGGATCTTGCTCTGCGTCTTAGCCCATATCTGGCGATGTCACCCGGACTCTACGACTTGCAGAGCTCACTTATGGACGTCTGTCCATCTCGCGGCTTGATGGTGAACTGTCTAGAAAACTAATTTCTCACCAAGGATCTGTGACGTCAGAGCCCTTTGACCCTTTCAACAGAACTCAATATCACTTTTTGTTTAACCTTTTTGATCCGAGTGTTTTATCTCTGCCAGCCTACATCCAGTATGTTATGATTCCCAGAATGAATCACCGTGAGAACAATTCTGTCTGTCCCAAATCACATATGCACCTATTTTGCACTTCATCATATTTCTTTCACCCAGTTCATAATCTATACTAGCTAACTTTACACGTTTTCAGAATATAGGGCCCCTCATAATGTAACACTTGTTTTATTTATGAGTGTTCTATTTATGTTTGTTCTATTTATGATTGTTCTATTTATTTTTGTTCTATTTATGATTGTTATATTAATTTTGTTCTGTTGATACTTATTTTAGTAATGCATGTTCTATTACTGCTCGTTCTATATATGATTGTTCTATTACTACACTCGTAAAAAATGCGTTCACGCTTAGGCGCAAGCATGCTCACATGTGTCAAGATGTATTGTATGTTTACATTAGTCCCCGGTTAAATATATATATGAAAGGCTTTATCCCAAAACGATCTGTCGGTCAGTAGCTTTGTCGGACGACTTCTCAGTTTATAAGACTTAATTTTAAGATAGCACTTTTCAATATATTCATCCATCAGTCTGTTCTATAAATGCTTCTACTATTTATGTATGTTCTATTTATGTTTGCTCGATTACTGCTTCGTTTTATGCTTGTTCTATTTATTTTTGTTCTGTTAATACTAATTTTATTCAAGTTTGCTCTAATTACTTCTTCGTTTTATGCTTGTTCAATTTATTATCTGTTAATACTTATTTTATTCATGCTTTTTCTATTACTGCTCGTTCTATATATGATTGTTCTATTACTGCTTGTTTTGTTTATGATTGTTATATGTTGCAATACACGTTTCTTCGGAGGACCCGGTATCATCAAACAAAAGACAACGATAGAGACAAGGACGTGCTCGAAAAACTCTGTTTCCTTATTCTTCACCACCATCTGGTGTAAGTTGGGTATACACATATATATATATAATTAAATAGTTCTTTGTTAGCAAATTTATGTTGGCATTATTGTTCTTTCGCTTGTCTTACGAAGAAACCTCTTTCTTTACCTTGACAACGGTTGATTTTCGACTCTACCCAATGTAGGTTATTTTCTCGAAAATCAAGCAGAGTGATTTACCTTGCTACCTAGAGGGAAACACGACAATACGTTCTGAAGCAGTCTGCTTCCGGATTCTAGGGAAGGCTTGTGAACCCCAGGCCAGTTGTTTACGGCAGTTCGGCCGTGGTGGGGTGAGCTCTCTTGGGGGCTGACCCACGACAGGTTTTTCTCTACATCCTCCCAACTCGATCTCTCCCACGTAAGCGCGCCTTCTTCCTTCGTTAAAAACCGCCGTTTAAATTTCTGATTTTGCACTTCGGGTGGCTTCTTTCTCTGGCCTAGTGCACCTGACTCTTTTAAAGGTTTCCAAGTCGTTTTTTTACGACGTCATACTCCGAAATCAACTCGTAGATCTCACACAACTGATATCGTTCAAAGGTCACCTATTCATTTCCGTTGTTATGTAAGCCTAATTGACAATCTATCTAGTCTTCAGCTTTACTTCATTATTGCGAGGTCATGCCCTTAGCCTCCCAGTGACGTATTATGTTTATTACTAAACATGTATGCATCATTATTTTACAGTTCTATTAATGTTTGTTCTATTTATGATTGTTTTATTAATTTTTGTTCCGTTAATACTTATTTTATCCATGCTTGTTCTATTACAGCTTGTTTTGTTTATGCTTGTTCTATTTATGTTTTTTCTATTCATGTTTGTTCTATTTATGTTTTTTCTATTCATGTTTGTTCTATTTATGATTGTTCTATTTATGATTGTTCTATTTATTTTTGTTCAATTTATAACTGTTCTATTTATTTTTGTTCTGTTAATACTTATTTGTTAATGTTCGTTCTATTACTGCTCGTTCTATATATGCTTGTTCTATTACTGCTTGTTTTGTGTATGCTTGTTCTATTAATGTTTTTCTGTTTCTGTTTGTTATATGTATGCTTGTTCTGTATATGATTGTTCTATTACTGCTTGTTTAGTTTATGCTTGTTCTATTTAAGTTTTTTCTTCTGTTTATGATTGTTCTATTTATTTTTGTTCTATTTATGCTTTTTCTATTTATGATTATTCTATTTATTTTTGTTCTATTACTGCTTGTTTGTTTTACTTGTTTTATTTAGGATTTTTATACAAATGCTTGTTGTGTTAATGCTGGTACTATTTATACTTATTATATTAATTCTGTTCTCGTTATGTTAGTTTTTATGCTTTTTTTTTATTTTAGCTTGTTATGTTTCTGCTTGTTATATTTATACGTGTTCTATTTTTACTTGTTCTCTTTTATGTTTTTCCTGTTATGCTTTTTCTATTTATGCTTTTTCTCTTCATGCTTGTTATATTTATGCTTTTTTATGCTTGTTATATTTTTGCTTTGTCTCTTTATGCTTGTTATATGTTTGCTTGTTTTATTCATGCTTGTTTCATTTATTTATAGTTGTTCTATTAATGCTTCATCTATTTAATACGATTGAATGACATCTTTGGAATAGTCATACTTCATTATTCTTATCGAATGTTCTTTTAAAAATACGAAGATTTTATTCTCATTAATTTATCTGGTTTCTATAACAATTCATTTCGCATGCATCCACTGCTTGATCAGTTTGTTTATTTCTCCTTTTCTCTCAATCACAACACTATTGAATCTCTTCACCCATCGTTTACTCCCATTCAATTTCTGATTAATTTAGATTTTTTGCTGCATTAAATATTTATGTAAAGCTTCGATTTGTATTTAATTTCTTCAGACAACTTTGGATTTGATTATTTTTTACATAATCACGTCTGGCCGATCGCCACTTAGAGATTTATTGAGTATTTAAGAATTCATTTAATTCTTCTTCGACGCTGGCATTCGAATGAAATCAACGTATTCATGCATTTATTAGTATTTCACATTGCCAATGTTATGAATAAAACACAAGAAATATTCAACAAGACGTTGGTAGTTTTTCTAATCTCTCGTTATTTCTATTGAAAGTGCTCGACTGTTCTTTCAATCTATGTTTCTCCCTTTAACACATGCACAGAAATAAACGGTCTTTCTACGACAATTGCACAGATCTTTATTTTATTTTTTCGTGCTGAATTTCCATGAACTGAGATTATTTCTAAGAATTTCTCATATGCGATACATTCTACAACATAGTCGTCTTCGTATCCAATGCCAATAAACATTTTACATAAAGAGTCCTCATAAGTGATCAAATCTACTTCTTTAAATCCCCTCATATTAGTCTTCATCGTTCAACTGATAATCTATCCATCTAGTTAACCATTGTACTTGATGACAAAAGTAAATTAATTATACTTTATAGTTGGGGTTGAATAATTAAGATGGTTTGCCATGAAAATATTTCGATTTGGTTAAGAGACAGGAAAAGAATAGATGAGAAAATTAATTTTAGTTACAGAGTTCGATCCGACAATCTACAATAATTTGAACAGTTAATCATGAAACGATAATCAATTCTGATCGACGAATTAAATAACGAGATCTGACATTTTTAAACGCCGTCATGAAGCCTGTGATGAAAATGTTATATCAAACTTAATCGTCACGACTCGCGTGTATTCACACGCAGGTTATTATTAGATAATGTAAATTAAGATACCTCTATTTAAGAGTGGTGTTAGCGACGAAAGTGTGATTGAAAACTTGAGCTATGCAGAGAGACATAAATGCTATTTAAAACATGAAATCAGCAGATAGAAAAATGTTATTTCAAACCTAAACTTGGAAGACAGACAAAAATGATATTTCAAACGTTTGCTTAGCCATAAGACGAAAATGCTATTAAAAACTTGATCTTAGCATAAAAAATAAAACGCTATTTTATACTTGAACTTGGCAGATAGACGAAAATGCTATTTGAAAATATGAGCTTTACAGACAGTTGATAATGCTATTTGAAAATTTGAGCTTGACAGACAAAATAAATGCTATTCAAAAGTTGAGTTTGACAGACAGACAGACAGACGAAAATGCACTTACAAAAAAAACAAACTTGACAGACATACAGAAAATGCAATCTCAAATTTGAGGTTAGCAAACAGACGAAAATTCTATTTAAAACTAGAGCTTGGCAGGAATACGAAAATGCTATTTAAACATTAAACTTGAAGAGACCGACAAAAAGACAAACTTGAGATTAGCAGACATAAGACAGTGCTATAACGAACTTGAGCTTGGCAGACAGACAAAAATACAATTTCAAACTAGAGCTTGGGAGACAACATAAAATGCTATTAAAAACTTGAAATTAGCAGATAGACGAAAATGAAATGTCAAACTTGAGCTTGACCGACATATTAAAATATCATATAACACTTGAGCTTGCCGAAAGAAGAAAATCCGATTTCAAAATTAAGCTTTGCGAGAAGAAGGTAATACTATAAAAAAACTGTAGCTAGATTAATACGCTAAAATGCATTTTTATTATGCTTGTCAGGCAGACGCCAATTATATTACTACCTAAAGCTTAACAAACATAGGATTATGCTATTTCAAAATTTAGCTTGACAGATAGACTGAATTGTCATTTCAAACGAGAATTCAATTTAATACTTGAGCTTCATAGACAGAATAAAATACTGCTAACAACATGAGCATGAAAAACAGACGAAAATTATATTTCTAAGATGAACTTAACGAATATATGAAAATACAATTTAAAATTTGAGCTTACAAAAGAAAACGAAAATTCTATTACAAACTTGGGCTTAGAAGATAGAAAACAAACTATTAAAAAATTAAGCTTGACAGACAGACGAAAATGTTATTTAAAAGTAGAGCCTGGCAGAGAGATAGAAATGCTATTAATGGACTTGAACTGGTAGACACAAAGATAATGCTATTACAAACTTGAGCTTGGCAGACAAACGAAAATGAATTTTTTTAACTTGAGTTTGCCGACAGAAGAAGATGCTATGAGAAAACTTAAGCTTGGCACACAGACGAACATTCTATTTAAAACACGAACTTTATAGAAAAAACGAAAATGTTATTTTGAACTTTAGCTTAGCACAGAGACAGAAATTCTATATCAAAGTTGATTTTGGCAAATAAACAAAAATGCTATTTAAAACTTGAGCATGGCTTACAGCAGAAAATGCCATCACAAAACTTGAGCTCAACAGATAAACGTAAATTCTATTTCCTACTTAAGTTTAGAAAAAAGAACGATTTCATTTTTAAAACTTGAGCTTCAGAGACGGAGGGAAATTCTATTTAAAACTTGAGCTTTACTGATGGACAAAAATGGTTCTTTAAAATTGAGCTTGACAGACAGACGAAAATGCAATTTTAAACAAGAGTTTGGGATACAGTAGAAAATACTATTAGAAACTTAAGCTGACATGCAGACGAAAATCCTATGTCAAACAGGAACTTTATAAATTGAGAAAAATGATATTAATAACTGGAGCTTAGCAAAATTTTATTTCGACATTGAGCTTGGCAGATAGACAAAAATCCTATTTCAACAGTGAGTTTAGCAGAGAGAATAAAATGCTATTACCAAATTTAGCTTGTCAGGCAGACATAATTTTATTTCAAACTTGAGCTTAGCAGACAGATTAAAATGCTATTTAAAACTTGAGCTTTGCCGACAGATCAAAACGAAATGCTTTTTACAAACGTACAATTGACAGTCAGTCGAAATTATATTACTTAATTGAGCTTGGCAAGAAAACGAAAATGTTATAAAATTGAAAGACAGACGTACATGCTATTTGAAACTTGAACTTTGCAGACAGATGAAAATCTATTGCAATCTTTAGCTCGGTAGATAGACGAAAATGGTATTTCAAAATTGAGCTTTGCCGACAAAATAATTATATTAAAAAAATTAGCCTAGCAGACTGACGAAATGCAATCTAAACCTTGAGCTTGGCAGACAGATAAATGAGTATTTAAAATTTTAGCTTGGCAGACAGACGAAATTATATTTTAAAGTTGAACTTAAGGTATACAAACAATGATATTTAACATATTTAGCAGACAGATAAAAATTCTATTTTAAACATTAGTAAGCTAAGCTCAAATTTATAATCGCATTTCGTCTATCAGCCAAGCTCAATAATCTGCCTTCCGAGATCAATTTTTATATCATTGTTTTCTGTCTGTCAGGCTCAAGTTTGAAATAATATGTGCGTCTGTTGTTCCAGCTCAATTTTAAATAGACTTTTGGCAAAGCTCAAGTTATAAATAGCATTTTTGTGTCTCTGTCAAGTACATGTTTGAAATACTAGTCTTGTCAGTCTGTCAAGCTAAATTGCCTTCTGTCTGAAATAAGACGAGACTGCTTTTGCAAAGGTGAGCATGCTATTTCAAAATCAAGTTTTTCAGAGAAGAAAATGTAATTTCAAGATTGAGCTTAACCGACAGACGCAAATGAAAATTCACACTTGAGCTAGACCGACAGAAGAAATTTAAAACTCAATCTTGGCATGAAGACAAAAATGCCGCTTCAGACTTGAGCTTAGCAGACAGAAAAAATATATCACAAAATTAGGCTTTGAAGACTGGTGAAAATGCTATTAAAAATTTGAGTTTGACTGACAGAAAAATACTATTATAGAACTTAAGCTCGACAGACAGACGAAAAATTATATTATCAAGTTGTGTTGGGAAAGCATACGAAAATTCGATTTCAAACTTGAACTTGGCAGGTAGACGAAAATGTTACTATTGAATTGAGCCTTACGTACAGATTAAAATGCTATTTCAAACTTGAAGTTGGCAGGTAGACGAAAATGTTATTATTGAATTGAGCCTTACGTACAGATTAAAATGCTATTTAAAACTTAGGCCTTTTAGATTGCCGAAAATCCTATTTTAAACTTCAGATTCACACATAGACTAAAAAGAGTACATAACTTATTTGAGCTTCACAGACATACGAAAATATTATTTTACATTTGGAACTGCATTGCTAGACTAAAATACTTTTCAATGATTTATTTTAGCAGACAGAGAAAATGCTATTTCAACCGTTTACTTAGACAACAGACGAAAATGTTATTTAGAACATGAGCTTGACAGACCGACGAAAATAATATTACAAAATTTAGCTTGGCAGGCAGAGGAAAGTGTTATTTTGAAGTTAAGCTTTGAGGACATACAAAAATGCTATTTAAAAATGTAGCTTGTTAGACGAAAACATCATTTTAAGCTAGCGCTGTAGAAACCGACGAACATGCTATTTAATAACTTGAGCTTGACAGACTAACGAAAATTCTATTCAAAAGTTCGGAACGTGACAGACCGACGGAAATGCTATTTCAAACTTGAGTTGACATGCGAATAGATAGAACGTTTTATGGATATGTCGCAAATAAAATGTGTTGAATTAATCTGATTCTTTGCCGATTAAAATGCTATGCCAAACTGAATCGTACCATACCGATCTTCCGATCGATCCACGTACGTTGATCATCGATGCATACAATCAGGCGTAAAGATGCGACGATTTATTTGAAATAAATTAAAATCTAAAAACACGATAAACGTTCCAAATAATGACTGAAGAAAGATCGACTAGTGTATATTTTTTTCTGCTGCACAAAATCAATCGTTATCATGTTGGTGTGTGTCTACGTTGGTGAGAAACAGTGAACGTTGAGAAACACAACTTTTACACTCACTTCCAATGTGTGTCAGTTAACAAAGAATAAATGAATTTGTTACAAGTCGACGAATATTTATAGAATTTTCCTCTGCACACAACAGTCGAGATGCGCAGAAAAAATTCGATTAGTGACATTAACGTCATTAATTAGAAGATTAGAAAATGCTTGAAAAGTTTCAACAAATGTTTCGTGTACAGGCAAATTAAACGGAGAAACTCGTTTATGGTAATTCTAAGAGTTAGATGAATTTGATTTTTTTACAGTAAAGAAAGGAATGCATATTATTTGCATCGCACAAAAGTGAGGCGCTTTGTTATATTCGACGAACAAAAATCATATATATATATATATATATATATATATATATATATATATATATATATATATACATGCATACATATATATATATATACATACATATATATATATATATATATATATATATATATACATGCATACATATATATATATATACATACATATATATATATATACATACATATATATATACATACATATATATATATACATACATATATATATATACATATATACATACATATATATATATATACATATATATACATATATATATTTATATGTATATACATATATATATACATATATATATATACATATATATACATATATATACATATATATACATATATATATACATATATATACATATATATATATACATATATATATACATATATATATACATATATATATACATATATATACATATATATATACATATATATATACATATATATATACATATACATATATATATATATTAAAAAATTTGGGAAAGTTCATTTTTAAGCATCTTTATAATTTTAAACTTCAAGAGGCAAGTTTAAAATTTTAGAGATGCTCAAAAAATGAACTTTCCCAAATTTATACGTACCAGCGACCATGTATGAGTTAAGTTCAAATTTAAAAGAGATATTTACACCGTTAAGTCTACACAACATTGGACGTCACTTCTACAGGACTAGGAAGGATTGCTACGAAAAAAAAATATGGTTAATACCTTTTATTTGTCTAACGACGAGGCTTGTTGTATCAAGCGAAATTATTAGGTAAAAAAGTCAAGATGGAAAAAAATATTATTTTGATTGTTTATTTTGATTTTAATAAAAAACATATCTGCATCTAACACATGGTTTTAAGGCATTTTGCTTTTTTTGAAGTTTATATATATATATATATATATATATATATAATGTATTTTTATGTAATTGTTTTTATTGGTGATTCTAGCGTTCGTTGTTTTTTTGCTTACTATTATTTCGATTGTCTCACTTTTCTAAGTGATTAAGATGCAGAAAATTGCATTATTAGTCGCCCTTAACTTCATAGCACGTATTTTTTATCACCTAAATATTTAATTATTTTTATGTAATATATATTTTTATTTATTTTATACGTAAATAAAAGTAATCCATCCTCGCTCACAGCCGTCATCAGCATGGCTAACTTAGACAGAGATCAAACCTTCCATATTGATGTCTACAGTTCAGCGTTCTACCACTGAACCAAGACGCTCCGTTTAGAAATATGTACGATTTTTATCACCTAAATATTTAATGTATTTTTATGTAATTATTTGTATTGGTGATTGTAGCGTTCTGTTGTTATTTTGCTTACTATTATTTCGATTGTCTCACTTTCCTAAGTGATTAAGATGCAGAAAATGGCATTATTAGTCGCCCTTAACTTCATAGGACGTATTTTTTCCGTTAATATATATTTATTTTATTTTATACGTACATAAAAGTAATCCATAGACACGTGTTTCTGACTCACAGCCGTCATTGAACCTTCGATATTGATGTCTATAGTCCAGCGTTTTACCACTGGACCAAGACGCTTCGTCTAGAAATATGTACGATTTTTATCACCTAAATATTTAATGTATTTTTATGTAATTATTTTTATTGGTGATTGTAGCGTTCGTTGTTATGTTGCTTACTATTATTTCGATTGTCTCACTTTCCTAAAATAATTACATTCGAAGAAGAAGAAGAAGAAGAAGAAGAAGAAGAAGAAGAAGAAGAAGAAGAAGAAGAAGAAGAAGAAGACAATGATCCGACTCCATGGGCTGGCGAGTGGCTCTGAGATTTCTTCCACATTGATTAGAAGCCTAAAGTTAATTTGAAGAAAAGACTTTCGAGATGACTCCATCAAATCTGTCGCTGACTTAAAACATTCTACATCATCGGCGAGAGATTATCCTATGTAGGGATTGTGTAGCGTCGACCGATGCTTTTGTATTTGTGCTTTGGTATCTGCCGTTGACTTTTACATCCAAAGGTTAGTGTGAATTTGGGATGATTGTTTAATCCCTGGAATATTGAACTGTTCAACTCTCGTGGGGGCCTTGTACCATGTTTGTAAGTGATTAATACCTTTCTTTTTTTTATTTGTCTAGGCACAATTCTATTCATATATGTTGCTCGTTGCTAGATAAATTTAAATATCCCTTTCTCTTAAAATATTACTTTGTTTTTTGTTGTTGTTTTTTCATGTATGTTTTCCCCTTTTTCTAATCTTCATAAATATTTGTGTTCACTTTAACTTGGTGTTCGAGTCGCTTCTTACCTGTTTGTTGGTATTTTTCATTTCCATGTTGTGTCTTCAACTGGAGAATCCCCTCCCCCTGTATTATGTTATTAATATTGGGCCCGAAGGCCTACGAGCAACTTCCGAGCATATTTACTTTTGTGTTTATTCATCATTGTCACGTGAGCACCTCTGTGGTCCCGACGAAGACTGTGCGCGACACTTATATATATATACATATATATATATATATATATATATATATATATATATATATATATATATATATATATATATATATATTAACAGTAAATCTGTCTATGTGTGTGTGTCTGCATGATCATTGTCTTATGTTCATTCAAACCGCTAGACAGAATTGCTTGAAAATTTGAAAAGTGGCATGTGGACTACTGACCTCTCAGTGAAGGTCATAGACTATATAAGAAATATATTACTTCAATATTGGGGGTCCCCGGGGGGCACACCTTCTTCCCTACACACTTAAAACTGATTTCCCTTAAATTCAAATATAATTTAAACCATAGATAAAAGAATAAAAATGTCTATTCCCAGAATTTCAGCAAATTCTGATAATATCAAGAGGGTCCCCAGGATCCCCTCCTCACATCCACGCTGAAAACTGTTTTCCATTTTATTCAAATGAAATTTTAACCATATGTAAATGACCAAAAGTGATGTCCATTCCCACAATTTCAGCAATATTTTTATAATATTAAGATGGTCCCCGGGGGGCACAACACCTCCACTGAAAACTGTTTTCCCTTTTATTCAAATGAAATATATATATATATATATATATATATATATATATATATATATATATATTGAAGATTATGTATCTGTCTATCTGAAGTTTTGATCGATCCCTTTTTATATCTACTTGAAGCCGAAACATTATTATTAGTTCTCATCCCTCTCTTTTCATATTTACTTACCAGCTCCTATACGCATTCCAAATCTTTCTCAAACATCACGCGTCTTTCAAATTTACATAATTATTTTTTAAAGCTTCTAATAAATTAATATTCGCAAATATACACTCATGATTGTTGTACAGGTTTCCAGATGTATTTCAAATATTTCCCTCGATAATAATATTAATAAAAATAGAATTAAAGAGTCATTTATGGTAGTAGTTGTGAAAAAACACATTTTACTGAGAAATTAAATAAAACAACTAGCAAAAATGTGCGACCGGAGGGAGCATATATTTGCTAGTTGCTTTCTTTAATTGCCCAGAGTTTATTCTTTCGCTTAAGTGTTCTTCGGACACTGAACACCTCTGTTCTTTCGATATATCCAGTTTATTTACTAATGTGCCTCTCGATGAAACTATCAGGATTTGTGCCGATAACTTTTATAGTAGTTCCCTAGCTAACCCGCCATTTCCGGGGAATATATTTGTTGAACTTATGGACTTGGCTACTAAGTCGCTTGAGTTTAGTTTCAACGGGAAAATGTATCGCCAAATTGATGGAGTAGCAATGGGCAGTCCTTTGGGTCTCGTATTGGCTAATATTTTTGTCGGATTACAGGACCAGATTTTGTTCTAGCAATTGCCGACGCCATTGTATTATTTCCGCTATGTAAACGATACTTTTGCCACATTTAAATCCAACATAGAGGCTCTTGATTTTCTTCGACAGTTATATCTACAGAAAGCCCACATTTGCAGGCCAGTATATAAGCTGGGATCATTTTCCCCTCAAAATCAGAAAAATCAATCTGATAAAAACATTGGTGCATCAGACGTTGTTGATCTGCTCTAATTCTAAAATAGATGCAGAACTTAGAATAATAACAGAAATCCTCTTTCAAATGTTATCATTTATACACCATTTAAAGATGTATTAAAGAAAAAATCACCGCATTTAAAGGGTGTAAATATTTTGGCCTCTACAAATGCTCCGTTTATGTGAAATTGCTATGGATTGACACCACAAGTCAAGAATTATCACATAAAACTGCTTTACCCGTGTCTCGCTGTTATCCCACGATCAACGTGCGGACGGTGTTTAGAACTCAAAGCGCTCCCCCCTCTATTCATGATGATGTTATCCCCACGATTCAATACAATCTATTTGTTTACCATTTTCGTGTCCAGTGCGAGGTTGACTATGTGGAGCGTACATTTCAGCGACTAGATGTCAGAATTTTCTAACACATCTCCATCTCGATACGTAGGCACAGACAATGGCCGACATCCGGGTGTTTACAAGCCCATGAGTCGACCATTTATTGGAGTGTCAATTGTGCACTAGATGGTATTCCGTTGTGTCGCATTGTATAGTAGCCGTCCCCCAGCAGAATCGTACAAGAAGGTGTCAGTTTGCTCACACTCTCTAATTCTCTGTGGCAGAACCTGCATTTGTTGTTGTTGCTGAGACAACTCATAATCTTAAAATCATCGGTTATCAAGTCTCGGTCCTGGGCAGCCATTATAATCCTCTCCTGATCATAGTAGAGCGTTCCCTTTTTTAGCTTGTCTACGGATCCCTCCTCATATATATATTCCTGGGATAGTTCATCCAGAAAATATTTGGCGCGTTGTTGGTTTGGCTATGCTTCGAGTTTACTGCAATGGAAGGTCTTGGTGTATTTCTGGCGGAAGTTATTCAGATGCTTACTTATCGAATCTGTCGCCAGGCAAATGAGTAAAAGAGATAAACACTCTCTTTGGCAAATTCCTCCTCTAAATTTTGACTGCATGGTTTGTTATTGTTCCATTGGTGTGGTTTAATGACATAGTTCTTTTCCACATCTTTATATGGCAGCCATGTTTTCTTGAATTGGATAGGTGTTATATAATTCAAAGCACCGCAGTAGCCACGCGTAAGGCACACTATTATATGCCTTTTGATAATAAATACAAGCCATGATTAGGTAGATGTATCTGCCTGTTCCTACGGTTCCCAAGGATGGTCTTATTAATCAACAAGTGATCCTTGGTGCCTAACCACTTTCTCTTGCATCCTGATTGTTCTTTTTCAAGATACGTTCCAGAAGAGGGGTGTTCATAGACGTGCTCTGCAACCAGGCCACTAAAGAGCACGAAGCTCGTAGTAAGAACGCAGGTGTGTCTATATTTACGTTGTGTTTCACTCGTTTTGGGTATAAAGGTGTGTATCTCCTTTTACTAGCCATGCTAGTGGGGTCTAATCATCCCTCAATAATCTGATAAAGCAGCTACTATAGTGACGATGAAGTGCTGTTAGTTGCTTAAGCCAGAAATTGGATAAGTTGTCTATGCCAGTTTTTTTGTGATTCTGGAATTGATCCAACTTTCTCTTTATCATTCCATGCGTTATCTCTTGCTCTGACATTTTAGGCTTGTTTTAATTACTTTGAGCTATATTACAGATTTACTGGGCCTCTTGCTTGCATGAATCACAGTGTCCTGTTTGCGTGCATATGTGTACGTGAAATTGGTGCCTATCAAAGTGCATTTGATGTTTTAGTGTATGATGTGTTTGGTTGAAATGTTCGGCTATTTGAAAATCTGATGTGTATTATCGAATATATATAAGAGGTTTATGTAGTTTGTTTGAAGCATTGTTTATTAGTATATATAAATGTGATACTTAGAAGGCAATACAATGCAGATGTGTAACGATAGACACAAGTTGGAGCAAATAAGACATATAATGGTGGAACTAATCAAATAGTTTAACCCTTAATATAATGTATACATACACATATATATTTTTTCACAAACACACATATATCTGTTTATCTACACAATGTTACAGTGTTATGTAATACCTGTATCAAGATGGTCTGGTGGAAACTCCGTATGATATAATATTTCGAGAACTCTTCACTTCTTCAGGACCGTGCTCAACTCAAGTTCAAGTGTGCATATGAAGGGCCTATAGGATGCAGTCTAGCAGAACATACCGGTTAAATTTGAATTTCAAACCAGATTCAAAAATAAAATAAACTTTCTTTTTTTTCTTTTTTTTAATATATTATTTATCTATTTTTAACTAATTTATTTATTCATCTATTTACCTTTACTAACATTTTTAATATTTTTTTTGTTTTTACTTTTTAGAATTTGTCCTTTTTTTCGTTAAATTTTTAAATTCTAATCTAAATTTAAACCAAGTCTATTCGTTTAAATTAATGTCGGTTAATACTGTCATTAAACATTGCATTATCTGTTCGTTTTAAATTATTGTGTATATTAATATTTAGTATATTTATTTATATTATTTTATTTTTTAAAATATTTATATTTTATTAATTAATTCAATATTATCTGTTCATTAATCGCCCCTATCGGTATAATGTTAATTACAACAATGGTAGTTCAGTTCAGTTGGTCTGTCTAATGGTTTTTAAGTCGCTTTTAAATTAAGTTATTTCTAATTGTTAGGCTAAAATATTGTTATTCTCATATAACGAATGTATTTCTTTCCTTTTTTTCATTTTTTTTCATTTTATTTTATTATTAATTAATGTTATAGGGTATTATTCTCTCCGGGGTAGTTCCGGTATTTTATCCTTTTATTATTATTATTATTATTATTATTATTATTATTATTATTATTATTATTATTATTATTATTATTATTATTATTACTATTGTTATTGTTATTGTTATTGTTATTATTGTTATTATTGTTATCATTATTATTATTATTACTGTTGTTATTATTATTATTACTGTTATTATTTTTTTATTACTGTTATTATTATTATTTATTTATTTATTTATCTGTTACTGTTATTATTATTTTTTATAATTATTATTTTTTACTGTTATTATTATTATTACTGTTATTATTATTATTATTATTATTACTGTTATTATTTTTTATTATTGTTATTATTATGATTTATTTATTTATTTGTTACTGTTATTATTATTTTTTTTATAATTATTATTATTTTTACTGTTATTATTATTATTTATTTATTTATCTTAAATTTTATTTATATATTTTCCCTTCGGCATGTAATGTCGATTAACTATTAATGTTGTAAATTGAATGTTCATGCGTGGGCAGTCTCGACATTTCTTATTAATTCCTTATATTGGTTTAATTATTCCTTTTATTTTTTTATTATTTATTTTACTATTTATTCATTCAATGTCTTGCTGTATTATTATTAATACTATTAATATCATTATCATATATTATTATAGGTAATGTTTTTGTTAGGTTAAGTTATTACTATTATTAGTTTATAGACTTTAATTTTTATTATTATTATTTTTTTTTGTATTTATTTTTTATTATTTATTTTATTTATCTACTTATTTATTTTACTTAACCATTTATTTATCTTTTTTTAATTGTTATTATTTATTTATTCATTTATCTTCATCTATTTATTTATTTATTTTCCCCTGTTGTTTTTATTGTTGAGTGAGTATTTGACCTATGTTGTTATATTATTTGTTGTTATTATTATAATGTGACGTGTTTGTTAGATTATTAGTTTTTAGTATTCATTTAAGGGTTAAATTAAGATAAAATCAATACAACAAGAGTGAGATGTGAAACTATATCAGACTAGAAATGATGATCCTAATACGAGTCGGTGATTCATTTGTGGAGATAGTTTTGCTATTAGTATCGATTCTTTTATTCGAAGGTTGCCAACGTTTCTCTCCGTAGCTAGGATATCAATCTTGAATGGTTTGCTGGTGTTGCCACATGCGTGGATGTGCTTGTGGAAGGAAGATGTGCATGTTTGTAGGTGTTTTTTTACTCTAATATGTAGGGGTCTAACCGTACTATAAATGTATATTTTGTTGCATGTGGTGCACTGCAAACGATATACAGTGTAAGTACGGTGGCATTTGTATGTGGTGTTCATGGGGCAGTTCGCCAGGGTGCAGGGAGTATTGTTGTAATTGGTGTTCCGTGTTGTCAATTGTTGTCATAGAGAAAGACCGGTGTGTGTTAGTTGAATATCGAGTTTTTCCTTCCGTATAGCTTTGCGGATAGCTGTGGTGATCCTGTCGTTGAAATGCGGCAACTTCAGGAAGAAGGTGTTGGAAAGAGCGTGTTGCGCCCATCTTCGGGGTTTCCGGAGTTTCCTAAGGTGTTCAATGATGAGTGTAGGGTATCCATTGGTCTCTAGTACCTGTTGGAATTTCTCGCTGTAGGTGGTTTTGTCAGGCTCAATGCTGCATTTTTTACGGATGCGAGTTAGCTCATTCCTAGCATAGCTTATTTTAGCCTTATGAGGGAGTGCGGATCTTTAATGTATGAATATGTCTCTACATGCGGGCTTCCTGTAGAATTTAGTGGTTACGGTTCCTTCTTCAGAGATGTTGAAGCTGAAATCTAGAAGTGCTAAGGATCCAGAGCTTTCAGGGTGTTCTATTGTAAATTCTATGTGTGAGTCAGTGGTGTTGAATGTGTCGAAGATTGTGTTAGCCTCTTCTTGGGACGATGAAAGGATAAGAATATATATATATATATATATATATATATATATATATATATATATATATATATATGTGTGTGTGTGTGTGTGTGTGTGTGTGTATATATATATATAAGTATAAAGGTATACTCAAAAAAGAATCAAAGGGAAATACCAGCAGAGTGCTCAATTAAATAAAATTAAGAGCGTAATATTTTTTTTATTTTTAAATACAGATTTTAATCAGACATGGACCAGTGGTTTCTGACAAGAAAAGAGTTTAAATCCCCAAATTCCGTCTTCGTCAGCATTGTCTGAAATAGTAAAATGAAGGATTTTCTTCAAAAAACATTTTAACCGTTATGAAACGCTATGCACAAAGAATTTGAAATGATATTGATTTTTTTATTTATATATCGAATTTTTATTTATATATTGATTTTTTTATTTACATATTGATTTTTTAATTATATAATGATTTTTTATTTATATATTGATTATTGATTTTTTATTTATATATTTATTTATATTTATATTTTTATTTTTATTTTGATATTTATTAACTGAAACCATCGTGAAATGTATATACATATATATATTATATAATAATAAATAGTTACCTCCCCTTTTTTCGATATTTTAATTAATTAGAGTTACGTACCTTTAACCATGTTTTATATATAAATAATATTTAATTTTCTCTTAATTTACTTTTTTTATTATTATTATTATTATTATTATTATTATTATTTATAATTTAATTTTAATTTTATTTTATTTCCCCTTCTCTTCTTCCTTTCTCTCTTGTTCCTCACTTCTAAATATAGAATCTCTTACTTAACGGGTTTTTCTGATTTAAGCGTCTCACCGCCTCTTCATTTCAAATTCTTTGTGCATAGCGTTTCATAACGGTTAAAAATGTTTTTTAGAGGAAAATCCTTCATTTTACTATTTCAGACAATGCTGACGAAGACGGAATTTGGGGATTTAAACCCTTTTCTTGTCGGAAACCACTGGTCCATGTCTGATTAAAATCTGTATTTAAAAAAAATATATATTATATATATATATATATATATATATATATATATATATATATATATATATATATATATATATATATATATATATATTAGATCCACTTAAGACAATACTAATGTTCAATGATGAACAATGGATGAGAAAGATTCTACAGACTTATTTCATGTAGCGATCGATATAATGGATTCTGCTGAAATGTCTTATTTGGTGAGACCTCTTTATATTATATAAGCTTACTGAATCAGGTGTGATTAACACTAAGGATATAGGACTGTATAGGGGTGGTGGGCTGGCTGTAATTAGAAATACCACTAACTCCAATGTTGAAAGAATTAAAATGTTTATACATAAAACTATGACTAATTTAGGACTTAACGTTGAGATCGCAGCGGGAATTTCAATTAGCAATTTCTTAAATGTTACATTTAATCTTAACTATGACACATATGAACGATATATAAAAAATATTGATCTAATATATGTTAATTCCAAGTGAAATCATCCCCATTCTATTATTAAACATTTCGTAATAGTAATTGGCCATATAATTAGCAATAATTACTTTACTGAAGAAATTTTCAATAAAAATAGTTACACATACAACAACAGCTTTTTATGTAAACATTGAGTGTCACAGCAGCAGTAAGAAGAAGAAAAATAAAAGTCGGAATATTATTTTGTATACTATCCCCCGTTTAATCTGTTAGTTAAATCCAAAATTGGACACATGGTTCTAATTCTTTTTAGTCTACATTGTCCAGTAAATAACCCACTACATTAAATATTTAATAAAATACTGGTGAACTTCGTTATAGATGTACTAATAACTTAGAAAAAATAATAAAGAGTCATAATAGACACATATTAAACCGTAATAACAATGACAGAACTAATAATACACAAGATAATTATGACGATAGTAACGAATCTAGCTGTTGAAATAAAAATGAATGCCTGCTACAAGGAAAGCGTTTTACTAAAAAGTATAGTTTATTTGGGAACCGTGTCCCCAGAAAATATTCTTAGTATAGAAAATTGTACATAGCGGATACATATACGGATTTTAAGGCTAGATATAGAAACATAAAAGATCGTTCAATATACCAGGTAAGAACAGGGGTACCTTACTGTCCAAACACATTGTCTCTTAAGGAATATAATATAGTACCTGTACTTTGTCTTAATAAAAAAAACTTGCTATTATTACGTTCTAGGATGAAGATAAACTACTGAATAAATGTATCAAATAGTCAATATCTATACTATGTATTTGATTCCGTAGTGTAGGCATTTCAAACAGTTCAGCCTAGATAAATATGGTAATAATCTAGTGAATTCACCATAACAATCCATAAGGAAACTAACATCTCCAACTAAGTATTCATTTAATGTTACTTATATTCTTAAATAGGGGTATATGATTAAAGATAACATATAGATGGGTAATTTGATTTCATAAATCACAAAAAGAGCGGACTATAGAATTTAGTAATTTAATAGGACTAGATTATAGTAATTAAACTATTAATGAACAAATGGGATAATTATGTCTCATTTTCACTAATTTAGTTTTAAGTTTAAATTTAAAATTTTCACGGCGTATTACATACCTGCGAAATTATGATATAGTTTTGTGGATGTATCCTTTGTCACATGTAAGTGACATGTTTTGTTTGGTAAAATTGAATTTTTTAAATGAGTGGTTCTGAAATTATTAAATTTTTCATCTTTATATAAGATTGATAAGTTTACATCTTATAACTGACAGGTTTAATTATAGAGTTATCTATTAAGCCCTAGTCGAATGTTGTTGAAAATTCGGGTTGGGGATATATTTACTTAGACCTGTGTCAGTTTTCATTAATTATATTCTTGCTAATTAACATAAGTAGGATATCACGCTGAGGTTCGAAAGAGACACTATTTTTATTTTTATTTAATTACCATATTGGTTTATTGAGTTTTATTTATGATTATTATTAATGATTATATAATTTTATAATTTATAGTTTAAAAAGGGCTAACTTGCTAACTTTCTAAATACCGGGCTTGAGTATAAAAATAGTAAATTAAATTCAGAATAGTTTGGTTTTTAACGCAGTAATATGAATGCGGGGAAATGTTTGAATGAATGTGTGTATACTACTGGTAAGTATACCCTATAATATGTGTATGTAAATATTTAATGGATAGTGTGTGAAAGATGGTTTTACTTGTGTCTGGAACATGAATGTGCATAATTTTTTAATTGCTTATGGTAGAATAAGGTATGCGTATTGTCTGGGCGATTGAGGGGTGGGGGCTAGTGATAAGAAAGAGATAGATAGAGAGAGACACAAAGAGAAGGACATAAAACAAGTATACATATCAAATAGAAAGAGATAAAATGAACATACAGTCACTGATATATTTAATTCACAATTCTGCGGTGACAAGTTCATTGGGTTCAATATTCCTGACCTTTCGGTAAATTCCAAGCCAATTATTACATAAATATATGTCAAATTAATCCAGGACCAATTTAGATTGACGACACACTCCTTCACACTGATTGCTGTACTGACATTCTCATGTAATAAACACATTGTCAGCTTTACATGTCTCCCCTCGAGTATAGGGAAGATCAGGCCCAAGGCTTTTAAATGTTAAGTAGTTCAGTTCCCCAAAAAGGGTCACTATCGTTGTGGCACAATCTCAATAACCAGTAGTGCGAGCGTAAACTAAAAATAATCATTATAATATAACTCACTGTCGGGGTAAACGTAATATTCTAGACGTAATATACCTGACTGATGATGACGACTCTAAATGATCTGACGATCGTGTTTCGAATCTAAACGTGAACTCACTCGCAAAACCAGTCACTCCGTAATAGGATGAAATAACGTTTTGTGTATGACTATGTACACACGAACAATAAGACACTAGAGTGTGGAGCCTCAGAGCCTACATAGGATCAGTTAATCCGTTAAAGTGTGTTTATTTTTCGCGTATTTGCTTCTTTTAAACTATTTGACTTTAAACTCTATAGAAACATTATGCTGGCGGATGACGTGTGCTCTCTAAACGATTTAACAGCATTTCCTGCTGAAAAGCCTCATCTTCCTGGTCTGGTTTTAGATCTCCACTAAATCCGTGACATACAATCAAATCAGCTGTTTTTATTTCAAATGTTTAGTGACGAGAAAATAACAGGTTTAAGTGTCGCTTATTCAGAGCAATAATACGACGCTAGTACGTTTATTGGCGTGCATAACTTATTTCTAATGAATTTCAGCTTATTTTCTTTACGCGATTTCATGAAACAATGTGTATTACGTGGCTCAAATCCTTGTAGCTTGTTGCCGATGACGCAATGTATAGAAGCTCCAGCGATTAAAACATGATTTGCTTTCAATCTCAGTTTGAAGCACTTGCCTGTCTAGTCAACCTTCAGAGCTGTAATACAGTGAAACAGTCTTGTGACAATAAAGAGGAACACTCACCAGCAGGAAAAAAATGAGGTGCTTCGCATGTCTTGTCTGCAGTGTAATGAAGGGCGTTCTCTTCATAAGTGCGAAAGTTTATAGTGGATTTTGATTTGCATATGTGAAGATCAGCTGATATAAATGAAGAGGGCAGCTGGGAAGCAGGTAGGCATTTTCATTGTGTTGAGATAAGGACAGAGAGGAAGTGATGAAGGTACTAAAAATCGGTTGGAAGTTGGATTGCCGTTAAAACTTTTTTTATTATTTTCTCGCACGGTTAGGTAACAAGTCTGTACGTGGATGACTACATATATTCTGCCTCCACTTTGAAGGTAGAGTACTGGAGTAAGTGAACTGCGCCCGTGGCAACGAGCTACGTTCTTTATAAAAACAATAAAATAGGTAATTGAAATCAATTAATAAATAACTCCAAAATTCAGTTTCTGAAGAGTAATTTAAAGAGATTTTAGGAGGAATAATAACGGCACAGCCTAGCATTTGAAAATTTAAATATTTCAAAGATTCTAGACATAAGGTTTACCATCCTTATATCTTAAGTTTAATATTCGTAATGGAATATAAAGTGCTGTAAAACAGTTTTTTTAGGAGAAGTAATGTACCTGTCCTGGCTGGAACGGGTATCAGGTGTAATAAGTCAACGGAAAATTATAAGCGCAAAGAGAAAAAAAATAAAAACTGAGTATGAATAAACAAATAAGCGTGACACAATTTCGTGACAAGTTTGTTGGACAAATTTAGAAACAAAGAAATCCCAATTTCAGTTTTTTGTTTTTCTTGTGTGTTTTGATAGTCCGTAGCAAATTTTAAGTAAACCATTCTCTTCTTTAAGCCTTCTATGAAGTGTGAACATAGTTCTTTAAAACGGCGAACTAATATTTATACTAATATATTTCAAATCCGGCCACCAGGGGTCGTTTGTTAAAATCATATATATATATATATATATATATATATATATATATATATATATATATATATATATATATATATATTATATCAATCATTGCTATATATATATATTACATATATCTACATGTATTTCTCATGCGAATAAATCATCTACTTAATCGTGTTCCTGCAATTGATCGAGGCCACAGGAGACACGCACGCTAGTCTCGATAATGAGTGTCTATAATGAGATTATTGACACGAAAACGTAACATCATATTCATCATCATCATCATCATCATCATCATTGTAGTCGTCGTTTTTGCTTCTGTTGTCAGCAGTAGTATTATTTTCGTTATGCCATTACTACTATAGTAGTATAAATAGATAAGTAACGAGCTACGGATAGCGGTGGGGTTATTCAGGGCGTGTTTTTTTTTTCATGCATAGCAAATGTTATCAGGCACGATTTCTACTAGTTATTTTTAAACGCTGTTAGAAATTGTTTTTCTTTAACATTATTTTTTATATGGTCATTTGGAACTATATTGCCCGGGAATCTTTTACTTTTATTTTTGTTTCGCTTTTTTAAATTTTTAACTAAGCGTTTTTAGTAAATTATTTGTGCAATAGGATTTTAAAACTAAATTTAATTATCACAGCCTTATCTGTTCATTGAATTATAAATTGAATCTAAATATTTTGTATATAAAATTTCAACGTGGAAGTTATCAATTTCGTCAGACTGCTAACGGAAAACTTTTTTACCATGTTATATCCCTTGTTCCATATCTGTCAATTAGAGTTATCTGATATTAGTTATTTTTTTGTTGTTGTCGTTAATTTTCTGTAGGGCGATGTTTTTTTGCTAGTATCCCTGATGTAAATAAAATGATCGCCTCGTGCGTGTGTTACTGTAAAACATGTATATGTCTTTTTTATTTAATTTATACTCCAGTTCAAAATATCAAGTCAAAATAAAACAAGGAATATTTTGATTTAATCGATCCTTAAATCTATAAGTAACTATCAAAGGTTATGGGCCATGCAGCGCTCGAAATTTCTTACTCGGCCTTTTGGCTGAGATCAAAGTGTAGTATCTGTTCCGATGGATGCTACACCTCTTACATCGGCACCGTCTTGACCTTCGGGCCTTAATTCTTGTGCAGTTCTAGAAGGTTCACCCTCCCAGTCTTTGCCTTCTAACGCTTTTAGAAGGGGTTAGTTGTTTTGCTAATCGCCTGAGGCACCCTTACCGGGGAATGCCGACGGAGCTGTCCAGGCATTTTTTGTAGGCCAGAAGGCTCATCCTCTAGGGTGCTGGCTTTATATCCCGCTTTGCGACCTTGTGTCACATTTTACCGCTGAGGGAGGGAGATTTTAAAAAACGCTCAATGATAATAAGCCACATGGAACATTTATTTCGGTTATCTTGAATTGTTGGTTGTGGTAGAAGTTTTTGTGTCGTTTTATAACGTGTAGGGTTGACATATCTGTAACGTGTAGGGTTGACATATCTGTAACGTGTAGGGTTGACATATCTGTAACGTGTAGGGTTGACATATCTGTAACATAGAAATGGAAACAAAACTTATTAACCTAGTGTCATTGAATGGTGCAAATAACGCAATTGAAAAGTGCAGTGCAAAATTGCATTAGTTAAGGATGGCTTATGGGGCATTGTAAACAAAACGGAGGTTGTTTCCGAAAAAAGAGCAGATGCAATATAACACAGAGAATACTTATCGAGGAGGGATCGCGCGTTAGCGACGATTATGCTCTCCGTGGAACCGTCACCTTTTTATTTATGTTGAGGCGGGAATAGATAGAATACATATTTATAAAATTTCACAAAAATCGGAACCACCTGAAGTTTGTCTTTAAACTATTTATCTGATTTCTGATTTTAACGCTGGTTCATCATCGGCTCTTTTAGTTTAAATGAAACTTTACCTATTTCTTATTGTATGAAATAGAACAAAACGAATACCGGTCCCATGATGGGTAAAATTAATTCCCCAACAGAACATTTTGTACCACTTTTACTTCCTTTTACGAAGATTCAAATCAAGATATAATGATACATATGGCTAGAATTCTGAGTCAATTGTTCATAAAAATCTATTACATGATTTTGAGGCTAGAAAATCCCTTTAAATTTTTAAAACATGAAATTTAGGAAAAATTTACTAATTGATATCTAATACCGATTGTCAATATTTCACCAAATTTGGAGATATCTGAATTTTCACGGAAAGATTTCCATCCTCATTTTACCTCTTTGCATAAAACCAAATTACACTTTAATATAGCCCACATTTGGAGTCGTTGCGTCTAGCAACCGTGTTTTAAAATTCATAATGACCGTCTGATTAGTTTAGGCGTTAATCCTGTACATATAAATATAGAAACATATAAACATACCTAACTTTATGTAGATGTTTCAATTGTGTAGGCTTATTTAGTTTTGTTTTCATTTCGTTACAGTTTCCTGTCGTTCTCTCATATTATTTTACAAATACATCATTCCAATAGACACTTATTTATTTTACGTTATTGGTGAGTCTTCATAAGATTCAGCTAAAACATATTCAATATTGCTACTTATATACATTTTCTGCGATTTTGAGGAAAATCGATAGCGTTAAGATGACTGTGATTCGCAAAGCTGAAACAATATCGAACAAATATGCTGTCGGCGATAATCGAATAGTTTTATGATAAGTGATTAATGTGATTGTCTTTTCTGTTTCCATTTTCAAACTTGTGTCAACATCCGATGCTACATTTGTGCGGTAAAATGTTACTTCGTCATGCACAGTCCTGATGGCAGGTTTTTAATGTAGTGCTATCAGAAACCGGTTTTAAAAAGAAGATGCCCTACATATTAGACTGGATCAGAGCATACGATACTGGTCGATTCGAATTGACTTGTGAGATCAAAACGTGTTTTAAAACAAATACTATTTGTTATGGTTACTGTTAGAAATTAATATGTATATAAGATATATCTATACATACACTTTATATACACATATATCGACAACAATAAAGCTGCTATGCAAATTTGCTTTGGCAGCCATTTAGGCTAATTCCTGCTGCATGTTTTCGTGAAATAGGCGTTTCTTTAGTTCGTTTTAACAATGTTATGCCTAGTCATTTATACAGGAATCCGATTTATTTTCATTCTAAGACACTTCTCTACTACCACTGAAAACAGCTTACACCGTGAAGTTTTATACATAGGGTAACTATTCCGCCGAAGCACCGTGATTATTTTCGCATTTGCTATTTATGTCAGTCACTGCACATTTTTCACCTAAATCTGAACGCTCTCTTAACCTATAGTTTCTTAGTTTCAGGCGTTCTGATTAGCTAATAAAATGATTTTATTCACGCTGACCGTCTCTTTGTCGCTACATACAATTGTACTCTTTAATCACAATATATTTCTTAACGTCCACGCTATTGATCTCTTTCTTTAATGTGTGTGTATGTATGTATGTGTGTGAATGTGTGTTATGTGTTTTAATGTTTAGCTCAATGTATTTGTCCTAGTTTATGTATATAGGTGCATATATACATATGTATGTGTGCGTATATATGTTTTTGTCTATACGCACACCCGCGCACTCACATTAATTTTCATTTTCATATGTATGGATATAATGTGCTCTGGATGATGTCTATTTGTGTTCTTTGTTTTTATTTGTTCAATGCCGGTGTAGATTTAGTTATTAAGTTTGTTTCTTGCGTAAGGAGGTAGGAATTATATTGAGTCTGATAGATAAACACGATTTCAAATCTGTTTCTGTTGCGTATGTAAAATATACATTTCTGTTGTCTGAGATTTAATGTTACTTTTGTGTAGGGCGACTCTATTGTTGAGTATTTTGGTGTCGCCTATATAAGAGTTGTCGCATGTTGTGCATTTTTGTATATAGATCAAATGTTTGGAGGTTCAATTTAAGTCTTTTTTTTATTTTGAATGTTTGTGTTGGTATTATGAATGTGTATGATTTTCCCTCTATTATTATTCACAAACTCCACATTTGTTGTTGAATCTTGTGTTATGTGTTGGTTGAGTTTGGATGAGGTTAGAATGTGTTTGAGTTTTTTTGGGTGTTGGCATTTGTTTCTTATTATTTTAGATGTTTTAAGTATATGATTTAGTTTTTTGTGTGTCAGTGACTATAGTGTAGATTCTGCATATTAGGTAATTGGGTATAGATTTCGTGCAACCTTCCGGTGATGGCTTTTAAAATTGAGATGCTGTTTGGTGTCTGTGCGTTTGTGGTAGATGTCTTCGGTATTATGATTATTTCTAATTTTAACTGAAATATCTATGAAGGGTAGTTTTGTGTGACTGTATTCTAGCGTAATATTTATTTTGGGGCGTAGGTTCTTGAGTATAGTGTGTAATTATTTGATGTTCCCTATATACGTTTCCAAAGAATAAAACAATCATTTAGATTTTATGGAAAATGTTTTTATATTTTGTCCGTATTTTTGTTCTATCTTTTTATGTAAGATTTCTTCTAGTGGCATATGTTAATGTCATATTTTGTTCATATTGCTGTACCTAGGGTTTTAATGTAGTGTTCGTTGTTAAATTCGAAAGAGTTTTTATTAAGAATTAGATATCTACAGTCGATGATGAATTGTTTGTTAATTATGGCTTTTTTCTCAATCCAATATGACAGTTCTTGTTTACTTAAGTCATGGGATATGATACTGTATTAGTTGCTAACAACAAATGTAACTAACATTGTACCGGAATCTACTGTTTGTGGTGAGGAACTTAACCAGTGAATGCCGTATCTAATGTAACTCTTTACTTGTTCGGTGAATCGCTGTAGTAAGATGTTTATTAGATTACTATGTTTGCTTATTGACCAAGCTAGTCCTGCTACTATGGATCTAAATGTAAGGTCACTGGAATTTGGAGCACTAATATATTTTAAGTTTTGTGTTTTGATGGCATTTCTTATCTCATTTTATTTGGGTATCTTAGGTAGTCCGTAGAAGTTGTTTAATTTCGTTGTAAAGTTTGTTCGGAAATTTTTGTTAATATCTTATTATATTTTATGCAAAGTTTTGTGATTTTTGCAATAGTGTTATTGTCAATATTGATACTAATTGATTTATAGTATTACTTGACTTCTAGTGCTTCTAGAATTTCTGATTTATAGTAATATTTGTCCATGAGGATCACAGCAGTAACTTTGTCTGCTTCTTTTTTAATTGTGTTGTTATTATTTCGGATGTGTTCTAGGCCTTGGTTTCTTTTAGATGCTACACTGCTGGTAGTTTGCGATGTTATAGGGGATTGAGGTTCCAGAGGTTTTTAAAGAAGATATTTAGTTCTTTCGTAATGTGTTTGTTAGAGAAGTATGATGATTTAGTTTTGACTAATGAATCATCTGTTATGTTTTCGTTGTTACTTAATATTTCTATTAGTCTGAATTAACTTTCAAATTCTCTCTAATATTTTTCGATTCTGCTATATTGCTTTAGGGAGTGGGGAAAATGTGAGGCCTAATTTAAGTATGTTATCCTTTGTGGATAAATTAATGATTCTAGGTGTTGGGTTATCTCATCTTAGATTGCTGTTCTAAACAGAATTTCTATAAAATGATGACGGCTGTTTGTTTCGGTGTTTTGGGAAGCTTTTAAAGGGTGGTTTCTTTATATATATATATATATATATATATATATATATATATATATATATATATATATATATATATAGTGAATGCTTTTATTCAAACATGTACACGGTCTGCTACACTGGCATGTCGATGTTATCGATAACATCGACATGCCAGTGTAGCAGACCTTGTACATGTTTGAATAAAAGCATTAACAATACAGCTCTATATTTTATTGAGCACTCTTTTATAAGCCCGGTTTGATTCCCTTTGGATTTCTACCCTGTGGATTTTTACCCTACCTGGATTTATATATATATATATATATATATATATATATATATATATATATATATATATATTGTGTATTTTAGAGAATTGCGGTGGTTCTATTTGTAAAATTAGTGTTCTGTGTGTTGTGATAAGGATTTATTTTGATATTGGATATGTTGGTATTGTGTGTTGGTTGTTTACGATTAGGGTATTTTCTTATTATTTGTTGAAAGTGGATATAGGGTTAGTATTTTTGTTTTTCATTTGATTCTGAAGACAAAATTGTCTTGCTGCTATTTTTCTTTGCCCAACAATTGTTATTAAATCACAGTATGATATATCCCTGATATGTCGCTGTATTTATTTGGTTAATATATATATATATATATATATATATATATATATATATATATATATATATATATATATATATATACTCTCGCCTTCCTTTATTTTATCCTAAAGTCCTTACATTCCATGAGCGATGTTTCTGACAAAGGGGGAAGAATTGCTATTTTCTGGGTTGGAATATATCCATCTAACTTATTGTAGGCTAGTTTTTACCTTGACGTAGTATTGTTTGTGTGTTTTAGCTTCTTACATCAAGTGGTTTCATGCTTTGTCTTGATCGATTCCCATAATATATATATATATATATATATATATATATATATATATATATATATATATATATAATAAGGCAGGTAAAGTAAACATCCACAGGATAAGAATCCAAAGAATTTCGACCGGTTTCTTCCCAAATATGATCTGAGGTAAAAGTTTGATTTTAATTCTGCCTGATGAGATCTCAGTTTTTAACAGCTGTAGATCGATAACATCGACATGTCAATGTTGCATATTTTGTACATGTCTGTATGAATTAAAATAATCATATATATATATATATATATATATATATATATATATATATATAACCACACTAAGTGTATGTCACATAGCGAAATCCATTCCCCCGCTTTCGAAAGTAGAGGCATATATCTCATTATATACAGATGTTGAGATAAACGTTTGAACGGTGTGCATTCTAAGTCCAAGTATATAGTCAGCATTGTAAATGCCGTTAAGAATACCTTCTAGTTCTTATTGTGTGTGGATTTTAAAAATAATATCGTCGGCAAATACTAGCAAGATATTCTCCGTTTATATTGATACTTGTGCTTTCCAAGCCAATTTTATTGATCACCGAATCTGGAAGGCAGGATGTAAAGAACTTTGGTAACTTGGGTTCGCCTTGTGTGTCACCTTTTTCTATATTGATCTTTTCACTATCCTATTCAAGTTTTAAAGTTGTTGTGGGTCTATCGTAAAGGTCCTGATACAATTTGATGGAAGCGCTGTCAACATAGGGGAAAATCCCATGGAGTCAAATGTTTTTTCATAGTCAACAAAGCCTACACAAAGTGATATACTGTGTTCATTAGCATTATCTTGGAGTTAGCTTATAACTTGAATGTGTGCCATGTTGGAAAATCCAGGTCGGAAATATACTTGTTTTCTGTGTGGGTTTCTGTCAAGTGCGTTTTTAATCCTTTTAGAACGATTTTATGAAAAATACTTTGTAAACAACAGAAAGTAGGCTTATTGGCCTGTAGTTCATAATATATCTGTCAAATTTTCTTTCTTGTGGAGGATGATAACTGACGCATTCTATCAGTTGCTAGGCATTTTGCCTTTGTTAAAGCATTTGTTGTATAAGCTAGTGATAATCTCTGCGATTGGTTCACCCCACCTTTTAGAATTCCATATTCTAGAGATTAATATCTCTTTAGTCGTTTGATTGCTGATTGTACTTAGAACGTTAGTATCGGATGAGTAGCTTAGTAGCCCTCTCTCTGCCTGTAAAAGATTGATCGCAGATTTTCCTGTTTTTGTAGAACGTATTACATCTTTTGATTTACCGATTTGTGAGGATGCCAACTTCTTCTTACAATGCAGTGATGTTGTTTCGCCTGATGTATTGTTAATTTAAACCTTTATTCTCTCCCAAAGCTTTTAGCTGTTCCCCATTGTAAGGCTTTATTTCCTCATCCATTCGGCAATATAGGGTCTTGCATTCTTCGGAATAGTCAATGTTCTGAATATTTCTACCTCCTATATTCATTTCTCCTTTTTCTTTTAGTAATTTTGGCTCCGCCGAAAGCTTGTCAGGTTGTGATGGCTTATCTCATCCATCGGTATCCAGTGCCGTTTCTAAGGTAATTGAGCTGATAAAATCGTATATTGTGTTAACACCTGATCCTGGCAGTGTTGTTTCAAGGTTTTCGAACCTGTTAGTCAGTTCAAGTTGAAATCTGGTGCTTTGGCAGATACCAAATCGTGTCTCGTTTTTTTTATATATAATTTGGTGTTTAAACAGAGCGATATTAGTACCTAACTGTGGTAACTCTCAATATTCAATCTGTTGATGACTGAGACATCTGTAAAGCTGTGTGGTTTATTGGTTAGTATGTAATCGATTTCCTTCATTGAGGAAATCCAACTTCAGCTGAGCTTCTTCTTGAAGAATGTGTCCATGATAGCGATGCTAGTCTTGTTACTTTTGTAAAATACTTAAAAGAAATAACTTTTAAACAAAGCTTTAGATCAACAGAATAAAAAATATTTCATGGACAAATACTCAGTTTAGTTCATCAAATAGAAAAATGTAACCGATACAAATATATCGAATTTGTAATTGGAAATAGAAAAATAACTTAAAATAATAAATAGATAAAAGCATAACATATAGAAACATTGAAATAACAACCACCCAAAATAAATAAAATCTGATCGGCATAAACGTCGTTATAACCAATCAAATAACTTCATAGGAAAGATAAAAAACGCAATAAGACTTATAAAAAGAAATCACCATTCCTTCAAATACACACCAAAACAAGACACTTATACACACGAAGAAATAGTTTAAAAACTATAGAAAAAATCTAACAATAGTTACATGACATTGTATAATTAGCTTATATTAAACAATACATTATGGCAGTCCTGTATAGAATATCACCCAGAATATCTACTTTACATAGTTGACCATACAAGACTGGTATCGCGATAACGCCAATAGTTTATATAACATATAGCGCTCACACTACACAAAGAAAGAAATCACTTAAACCCTAATGTCTGCCATTGGCTCTACAGATATAAATAGTTAGGGATAACATTTCAGATTGTTGTTCATGTCATTTCCAGCGATGGAGTAAATGGATTTTTTGTTTGTCCGTCTTTACAAAGTAAGTTGCGACTAATATTCTTTAATCCCTAGCTATTGGGGGGGTCTTTTTGTGGATCCCCCAGTAATAATGATCACATGACATTAATCCTAGAATAATGGAAGGAAAAAATTGGATTTTCAAGAATAGACGTGTAATTTGTTTCCCATCCATGCTTCAATAACTTCTGTTTTCCTTTTCGCTAAGCGTTTTGCTTTCATCAATTCCTCGGTTTCTCTTAACGCACATGGGTTAAGGCTAGGGTTAGGTTTACTCTCATCAGTAGGGAAATGTTCAAAACACTTTTTTCCTTTCATGCTAATGTCATTGTTCAGCGTTTCCGCTTCATTTCTGCATTTGCCAAAGCCCCCCTCTCGTCAGATTGTGTAAATATAAACATTCTCATCATAGGATTGGATTAGATTGTCTTACTCCCTTTTCTATTTACCGATACACTAGCGGACATGTGCCGCTGTGTTGCCCGTGAAAGTAGAGTAATTCAAGAAATCCGTGGCCTCGACCTTGAAATGTTGAATTAGTTGCTGCATATTATTGTGCGGCTCAAATGCAGACATTACGATATTAATCTAAAATGGCAACCGTAAAAGTAAAGATCAAACTTCACGTATGAAATTTGCCAAGCGCATAACCTTGATGCCTAATTGGCTGAAAACCTACCTAAGTAGTAAGTTATAGTTTTGAAATGAATAAAACACTACAAGGTAAGGTGGAGGCAGTGAGTGTAAATCTGAGTATGAGAGTAAAACACCTTCAACTTGCTGTATGGAGGACTATGTTAAGAGAGCCACCTGGTGAAGAAAAATGTAAGAATTATTGAAAGCAAACGAAATTAACGCATATATTTCAAAAACACACAGTAATAATCTGTGTAAATTTCTTTGGAAACACATTTTCATATGAGGTTTTTGTTAACAATGGTATATTTATCGATGAAAATTTACTACATTTAAAATATATGATAAATAGTTTTAAAAGCATCAAGTCGCCCGACAGAACCTGTTATAGATAAGCTTGGATACATCTAAAAATAATAAGAGTTAAATCAATGTGCAAAGTTAACGATGAAAACTAATTATGACAAACCAAATAACTCATACGTTATTTTAACTGTGAAATATTAATTGATTGATGCGTATGTAATCGAATAAATGTAAAATATGTAATTATTCATGTAAAACTTTGTGTATTATGAACTACGTCTTTCAACGTCTAAAACACGTATTTTTTAAGGCAAACTTTATTTGTATTATGAGCAACGTCTTTTAATGTCCAAGCAAATTATAATTCCCGAGCTCCACAGACCCAGCTAGTAAGTGTACGTGTAGCTTCTCGATTGCAAATTCTCTTACACAAACCGTTGCCTTCTCGATACGCATCCGAATTCGTAACGACCAAAGAAATTCACTGCTCGATCTATTTCTGAAAACACTGACCGAGACTTGTGAGACAGATGCCCATAGCCCACTTGGAAATGCTGATAACATCAAAATAATAGCTGGTATCATCATAGATCATTACCACTCCTATGAAAAATCGCCATTACTCGAAACAACCAGATATTGGCACTGTCTTGATTGTGAATCAGTTCGAGACTACATCAAACATGCACCTTGGAGAAACATGCATCTCTGTAAGCGAACAGTGTGCAGGGGGGGGGGGGAGTAAGTGAATGAGTCAAAATAGGCTTTGAACTAGCATTGGTTCTGACGCGGAAATTTGATTTAAGCTTCGCTCTTCACAATGGTTCACTTCGATATGTGCAGCTGCTATGACAACCATGAGTCAGTTAAAAATAAATAGATTTGGTTGCATCAAAAAACCACTGCAAGTGTATAATAACCTACGCTAAGAGTAGGTATACTGAGATGAATAAAATTCGCATTACATTACATAAATTAGGACCTTACGATCTCTGGAAAATGTATAATAGTGTAGTGAACATTGAGTAATCAACAATAATCAATTACTCAATCCCCATGAAGTCGCTTCCATAGCAACGGGTGAAGCTAAATCGCTTGTCAAGCTTTTTTGCAATAAACTCCACCTTGTACTCGGAAAACCACTAATTTTACCATAGAGACGGAAACCACACTAAATTATCTCATCATCACCCCTTTACCATATCTTGACTATCATAAATAACACGAAAGCATTAAAAGCAGATCTTAACCCTGCAAAACCATAGAAATGCTCTGCTGAGCTGGCCCTTGGTTTCTCCAATCTCTATAATAAATGCCTTGCAGAATAGAATATTGCTTCCTCGATAGCTACACATTGCCTCTGTGTGACCAGTTTTCAATAACTCTGGCGGAAGAATTGACCCGCACATTTATCGCCCTATAAACCCTTTCCATCTCTTCGCTAACATCTTTGAATCATAAATAAATTTAGCGATAATTTACCACCTTGCTAAACTTCTCTCTTACCAACAGTATGGATTTAGGCAATCCTATTCGTGCATCATAATAGTCATCTATAAACTTAAATACTGCACACTAAATAAGTTAGATGAATATACGGTTGAAGCGCTAGATATCTCTATAGCTTGTGACAAGGTCAATCATGAAGGTCTTCTCAGAGAAATCAACTCGTGCAGTATTACTGGGCGAATGTTAAATGTGATCAGATTTTTCTTTGCTATGCAGGGTTTACTTGATGGCCGTACATTAAGACAAGACAACATAATTGTGGGTTTTCCCAAGGGGTAGATACTTGGACATATATGATACCGTAGCTTCATAAACGACCTCCTCGATGCAATTACGTTTGAGATTAGTGTATTTACTGGTTACACCACGCTCTCATGCCAGTACGGGAGCAAATCGAATGCCTACACGTGCAAGGCAATAGCTGCATTATTGGGAAATTATATTTAGCCTGTAGAAGAATAGGGGGCAACAATGTAGGGACACGTTTAATGCTACTAGGACAAATCTCATTCCTTTAAACAACTATGAGTAACCTTTCCAAACACCGATTGTAATGGCCAATAGCCCTCTTCCCGTGAGTCCAACGTTTAAACTCCTCGGTCTGGCATTCTTAGGCAACATAAAGTGAAAATAAGTACATAGAAGAGACTATCGAAAAGGTAGGCTCCCTATACCGTACTAGAAAAAAATTTCACCTGATGATATCCTATACCTCTATAAAGCTACCATTCGCTTCTGCACAAAGTATTATTATCACATCTGGGCTAGTGAACCAACTACTACTCTAGGACAAGCCACCAAAAAGAATTTCTAACCGCACTGCCTGTAAAGCTCCAGCCACTGTCCCATCCCCGCAGTGTTGTATCTCTGTGCTTGTTTTTGAAGCACTTCAACGGAATGTGTTCCGATGGACTTACTACATTTGTACGCTTCAACGTAAATACGCCGCCCACCTCACTAGCAGCAGATACCCCATTTCAATGTAGCGGTCCCTAGATGACGGAAGATTTAATGCTCTTAATGAGATTTAAAACCCATCCCTGCTCCTTGTTTCCACCACTATACCAACATACATTAAATGTAAGCCTGCTGTCCAACTCCCCATTCAGGTTGCCCCCAATAAATCTGGATCATATCACATTAGCCCTTTACGCTTAAGTAGCAATATGCCTAATTTGTGACGAAATCATTTGTTTTGTTTGTTTAAGTAGAATAATTGTGTATAAATCTCTGACCGATTTGATAACGTTGGGATGATTTTCAGTTGACACAATCTTCGCCTGCAGTTATTTAGAATCTGCTTCTCACACAACTGACGCATGTGTGTCAAACCTATCATGTATCATCAGAGAGGAAATATCAATGAAATGCATATCCACATGACGCAACCTCTCTCTTGTCATTTCGTCAAACACGATCTTTGTTATGCACAAGGAATAACAAAAAACGTATCTAGGTGTCTTTTAAATACGTTGATAAAATAAAAATCATTCACGTACATCATATAACTATATCCCTATTTATATAAAGTTGGGTATATGTATATGTTTTTATATTTGTATGGACAGTATTCACTCTTAAACAAAGTAACCAATCATTATGAATTATGGAACACTTTTGCTAGACGTAAGGAGTCCCAATATAGACTTCATTTAGTTTCATTTATGGGGACAAAGAGATCCAATGTTTAGAAATGTTAACAATTTGTATTAGACTTCAATTAATAAATATTCTTTTAATTTAAGTTTCTTATGATTATTTTAAATGCTTTAAGAGGAAAAATATGGGCCAACCATCCATTTAAAAATTCAAAGATTTCAGATTTGCTTTACATTTCATTAATAATCAATTTAAGCAAGATGACCTTAATGCCAATACATTCTACAGACTTCTGAAACTTACCCCTTACATTTTAGACATTTTCTAGAATCAAAATTATATGATATATATTGATTATGAATACGTGGAAATAGGAATCCTCACCTGAAAATATAGCTAAAGTGTTTAAGAAACGACGCCACAGGAAGTATGGTCTGGTACGTGGCCAATAAGTTTATTTGATCTAACCTCTTCATTATATGACTTCGAAACGAGCGGGCGTATTTTCGGAACATTATTCCCTAACCATACTCGCAAACGTGTGATTAATCTTGTATACTTCTTTTCTAACGAAGAACAATATGAAAGCCGTAATCGACTTTCTTTGTAATTCCACAACTTTAAGTTGGAAGAACAACTCGATAATACACGAATACGTTTCCATTTAATAGATATACAAGCAGAAATACCCGGGATTGCACGTCATCGAATGAGGAACATTATGGTTTCTTGTGCACATACTTTGACAACCTTTTATAGTGTTATTCTTATAGTTTACATATAATATCTAAATTTCTATTTAAACACGTTTATACGTGAATATGTACTGATAAGATAAGTGGTGTAAATAATCGGACATTTGCTTGCATTCGGGCAGAGTTTTGCCCTGTGTTTCTTTCCCTACAACTTTTATTTTATTTTTTCAAATTTTAAATCTTGGCCTTTGCCAACTTATCTATCCCAGCGACTTCCTCTGATGATAAGATTTTGATCTTTAAAAAGCCTGGCTTAAGGAAAATTTAACTATAATAAATTGTCTTTTTGCGAAATATTCCTTGCTCTGAGCAATTGAATTGAATTTTGATTTGGCTTTTGCTTCTCTAATTCTTTTCCATTCTTCTTCATATATATATATATATATATATATATATATATATATATATATATGTGTGTGTGTGTGTGTATGTGTAGTTATATGTTTTGCATTCATATTCGTATACCTGTGTCTGTCGTAGGGGGTTTCTCTTCAAAATAGATTGTTATTTGTAATGATAATTTTTTCTTAAGTTTTGTAATTCTATATATTGAGTATTAAAACAAAAGTATTCATTGTTTGAAATGGGATTACATTCTTTTTATCACAAGTTCAACTGAATTCGTGTCGTGCCCGACTGTGCTTTAAGGACGAAAAGAAAGTTGTTCTAATCTACAATTGACTTTTACTCTAATGTTTCTTCTTTTTATTTGCGTGCATTCCGATTGAGGCAACACATGTGACGCATCAGATGAAACGTTCAGAGAAGAGGCGACAACTTTGCTTGAAGCTTTGAGTTAATACGATTCGAGTCAAACGACGCCCGCTTCCTCGGATAGAAGGCATTGCCCTTCACAGATAAAGATGATAAAACCAAGTAGTGTGTGACTGGACGCGTTCGTTTCGTCCTCTTCTCCACAATTATTGTTATGATCCGTGATACTCTTCTGTCATAGCTGAGTCATAAAGTGCAACTAGATGAAACGCCGGTTGACCCCGTATCAGATACACTATCCGTTTAATCAAAGGAATATTGAGCAGTTATTGTTTCAGTCCGATTAATTGAATATATTACTTTCAAAACAACGAAATATGACATTTTGTTACAATTGTTGATTGACAGATTAATATTGTATGTTGTCAATGTACTCGGCCGTAATGAAGTCATAATGTGTCCATGTATTAATTTATTGTTATACTAGCAAATATTTCAGTTCACATTTCAATCCGGCAAAACTGCCATACAGCAAGCAACATATAAACATTTCCGTTCGAGACAAAATGTGTGTTTCCAGGTGTGTAAACACCCAAATATTAGTCTACGGGTTCTGTCTGTTCAATAATCTCTATCAATTTACGGGACGGTATAATTTACTGTCCTCCAACTGAGCGCTAGTTAAAAAAGGAAGTTTCCACATTAAATACACATTATTATTTGTTCTTTACTAATAATCGATTAACGTCAAGTATTAAAACAAACTTTTAAAAAGTTCCTATTTCACAAAATAATTTGATTACAAAATTAAAATGACTAAAATTAATTTCTATTCTTTTGTAAACAAGGCAGTTATTTTGTTCCTCTACATCCAGGCAATGCTGGGTAGGTGGATACATATTATTGACGCTCATGCGTGTGCACTGATCCTTTTAACATGTATTACTTAAAAATGTCTACTAACTGGACGCTCGTTCGAACTGTCTGCCGGTTGGAAGTTAATTGGAGGTTTGTTAGAAGTGTCTTCAAACTAAACTATCGTTGAAACATACATGCTTAGCGACGCATCTACCTGTCAACTCAGCTACCTGACATCATCATCATCATCAGTATCATCATCATCATAACAAAAGCTGTATATATTTCAACTTGATATCCATCTTCAACTTTTTCCAGGTACATCTAACTCCAGCTCGCTCAAATAACAACTCACTACTGCCCGCTCCAGTTCCAACTCACGTCCTTCCATAATCTAATCGCATATGATAAACTGTCTCTTTGAGGACAAAAAAAACTTATCATCTATTCACAAGCAAACGAACCTACTACTTGTACCATATCTTGTGGATGATAAAATTTAGCGATGATATCTTAACCATTGGACTATTGTTGTATCGGTTATGTGTATGCACTGTTACTTGGCCTTTTGGCTAAGATCAAAGTGTAGTATCTGTTCCGATGGGTACTACACCCCATAAACTGGTATTGTCTTGGCCTTCGGGGCTTGATTTACGCCGGTCTATGCGTCGGTCCTGTGCAGTTCTAGGAGGTCCACCCTCCCAGGCTTTGCCTCCCCTCTTTGGGGAGGAGTAAGTTTATTGCTTACTGTCTGAGGCGCCCTTACCGGGGAATGCCGACGGGGCTGCCCAGGCAATTTTTAATGGCCAGAGTTCTCACCTTCTCGGGCGCTGGCTTTTCAAGTCCCACTTTCCCGACCCGACCTTGGGTCACATCTTACCTTGTGGGAGTAAGATAAAACTGGCCTTGTGCCTAACCTCGTGGGGAGGTAAATAAAATCCACTGTTATTTTGGCGAGTGTTGACCCCGACACCCTAACACCATTCTGCGACAGTCATATAGTAAAAGTTGTTTGTGTTCTAACACTCGCTGCATTCATTCATTTTACAAAATAACATTACCATATTACCTCATATAGATAAATACGGATACCATGTACATTAATCGATTTTATTGTTTCTCGGACATTTTAGTTTTGTTTTGGTTTGGGAAGTTGTACAGTTTGTGGTTGACCAGTGTATTTTCGCTTTTCTGTATGTTCGTCAGTTGCAGTTAACATTTCGATAATCAAAACAGTTGTTTAGGAATTGATGGATGTATTGTTTGATGAGATGTTGGAAGCGGTCATTATATAACACTGCAGAAATTGTAAAATTATAAATTCTGAGTGTCTATAATAGCTGTCTTCTTATTATTTCTTATCGGCAGATCTTTGTTACCTCAAGCGGGACACAATCCCGGATATAGAAATATGGAATAAGAGTTTTTTTCAAATATATTTATTAAATAACGTCTTCCTTATATCTGCGTCACTACTGTCCAGCGCCTTCTTAATTTTTAAATTTATAATTTTCTTAAATGTTTTAACTTTAAGCTGGAGGTTGAGGTGGTGGTACAGCTGGAAGTTGAGTTCGAGGAGCTGCTGGAGGTTGAGGTGGTGGTACAGCTGGAAGTTGAGTTCGAGAAGCTGCTGGAGGTTGAGGTGGTGGTACAGCTGGAAGTTGAGTTCGAGGAGCTGCTGGGAGTTGAGGTAGAGGGATGACTGGGGGTGGATGCAAAGTGGTGGTTGGGGGTTGAGGTGCTGGACTGGAGGCTGAGGTCATCAGCAACGACAGGGATATTTGTTGCGTCTGCTGCAATGAAGTCAGCATCGGTAAAAACGCTTCTGTCCAAGAACCACATTCCTGAAGCCTTGAAGCCGTTTATTGCATTCAACACTGTTGCTGCCTGCAGGATTCTTCCTAAGCTTTGTCACTCCGTTCTATGACGCCTTTAGGTATGCTATACTACGGAAGCTTTCCTGTAGCCATGGTCAGCATTGAGGACAGCCAACACAGCTTGCTGCATATCTGTCTTATACTAAGACTGCAGTGCAATCTTCTTGACGTCAAAATAAAGCGCTATGAATTAGGTCTCAATTACAAAAACAATAACATAGTTATCGTAGTAATGACAGTAGTAGTAGTGGTGGTAGCAATTGTGGTAGTGGTGGGGGTAGCAGTAATAGTATTACTGGTACAAGCAGCACTGCTAAGTAATATTTTACTACTAGTAGTACTATTACTTGTAAGCAACATAAAAAACTAATTCTTTATTACTATCAGTTGAAAATTCTGATTTTAAAAAATAAAGCCAAACACTGCACTTCACCTTAATGACTCTGTGAAAATCTCGGGAAAACGAGACAGCGTCTCATTTTGCCCTATTGCCTTGTCCTGTTTTACCCCATACATGCTAGTTCATAAGGCTTCCATACCACACACTGTTATGCTTAAGTAGGTCAAACTGATGAATCTATTACCATGGCCACAGAAATATCTATTAGAACGCTAATTCTTGTTTGACAAATCGGTACCTTTTTCCTTATGACACGGTTACAACAGAACCATAAAAATAGATCAAAATAGATGAATTTCAAATAATACCTCTTTTCGATGTACGGAGCTGAAATAAACGATGCCAGATATTGCTGCCAATGCGATACAACATGATCTCGCGGAAGCGCTCTCTCACTCGCTCTCTTTCTCTCTTTCGATTATCTTTTGTGTCTCGTTTTACCCCGCTATCTCGTTTTACCCCAGGTTCCGCTATATTATCTCTTAATCAGCGTATTATTATTATTATTATTATTCCTCCAACAAATATTAAACATAATTAAAATAAGCGAGTATCCAGATTGATTTTGCCTACTATCCAAAAACAGTTTCAAGCTGTGATGAGATGAAAGATTAATCTTAATAGCATTTAATTAATCATCGGATCGACATGTTATAAATACATCACCGACCTTGATTTCGATACTTTTCGAGATAAACATGGGAATTATGCTTTAAGACTAATAAAATAAGGTTTCAGTTGCAATCATTTAATGTTTCGGACTTGATTTACAAAATATTCGCAGCTTTGCAACACTTCAATTATATTTCAGACACATATTACTGGATGTATTTGTTTTATTATAAAATAGAATAGCTGAATGTAAAATAAATTATAGTTCAATAAAAGTGACAAACCAACGAGGTTAAGGTTTTAAATTATCATTTACGAAAGCGCATCTTTACTAAAAAACACAATTAATTGGTGAATAAATGGTTAATATTTGATTAACATTTGAGAATGTATTGTTTACATTTAAACTTGCGATGGTTGGAAATTTAGAATCACTCCCACGTTTAAATTTTTTTCCAACTGGAGACCCAGTCCATAACCAAGTACCAAGTATGCGAACTGAACCACTGTCACGCTAGAAAATACTCGGAAGTGCGGCTTCACTGCTAGAGACACACTACCACAGATCATCGGACTTGCTACGGTTGATCACGAACTCTTTGACTTTGTCATACCAAACGAGCACCTTAATCACGATTCGAATGTCAATACGGCTTGACAAAAAAACGGTGATTTCATTGGCGGACGTCGAAACACTCATTCGTTCTCCGCGAGAAATGGCAATTCTGTGCAAGACTGGTCTCGCTCCCCCATTCTTTTAATTTGCTAATGGAAGGGCTCCAACGCTAAGACATAAAGCAGGTGCAAAACAGATTTCAGGAAACCATGTCGACCCTATCAAAAGCTTTGGACTCATTCAAATTGATCAGCGCGACTTCAGTGTTGTCTTCTATTCTTCCTATGATCGTGTGAATCAGATCCAAATATTTTTTGATTGAATCCCCCTTTCCCCTTTCATAGTATAATGTTGTTCCGTATCGACCAGATCGCCAACAACAACCTGCAAACAATTCGGAAGAACTCAAAATCTTTAGCGTTGTGTTTAGCAGAGTTATGAGCCTATAAAAATCTAGATCCTTCGCACCAAGCCGGCCTGTTTCCTCCACCAATGTGACCTTGGTAAACTGCCCAGGGATGGCTATTAGAACAAATCAATAGTTGTACACATCCTTCAACATATCGCACAGGACTGGCAATATTGTATTAAGTGGTCGTCAAGATTCAATAAGCATTAACCAAAGCGGAGTGTAACATATTAGAAAATATTGTAACAAAATAAATTTAATTCACGAACTAAATTTGATCAACAAAAAATAATTTGCCTCCCCAACAGTTGCTTGTTTGTAGGCAAAAATTGTTCGTATAAAATAAAAAAGAGTTTTTATTGCGGTCGTACGGGACACACAAGTACATACTGCAACGTTAAAAAATAAAAAAGTAAAAAAATTTTTATTAAAATTGATACGAGTGACGAAACGAAAAATCTCAGGAAGTGAGTGAAAGTAAAAATATTGAATACAAATGTTCAGTTACAACTTCATTCCCACTCGGATATGTCAATAATAAATTTTTAAACATGAAAGAAAATTAAAAACAAACTTTGATGAGAACGAGAAAAATAGCTAAAAACGCCACTGGTGAAAAATAAAACTTTATGACAAGCTAATCTCTCACTTTAAATTAAAAGGAAACTTTAAAAATTAGAATGTTCGTATTGAACAACTTAGCAAACATTTTAGCACGGATTGGATGGATAAATTTCTATCAGGCCATAAACTATATCTGTCAAAATATTGAAATTATAAATGCCGAAACAAAGAGACTAAAGTAAGAATTAAGAAAAACTTTTTCAAAAGTTGTTTTTCTGATGGACTGGGAAGATATAAAAATGGCTGCTAAGTTTGAATTAAAACCAAATATTGAACCAGTTTTTTTTTCTTTTAAGAAATGCTCAATTCACGTCATTAAATCAGAATGACGAGGCATTAAATAGACTCGGGAAAATGAGAGTATTATCGAAAGTAGTGCATAGCGAGTGGGATTCTCCTAGAATCTACAAAAAAAGTAAAGAGATCCATGTTTATGCAGATTCTTTCAATGGATTGAACCAGGCATTAAGGGATTACCACTGCCCACTATCTAGATAAAAAAAATCTTTGCTACACTCAACGGAGCAAACATTTTGTCAAATGGTTAATTTAAGTGATGCATATCTACAAATACCTGTGGATGAGGAGTTATGAAAGTTTATTTCTATAGATTACTAGTAGAGGTATAAATTCGAACAATTACAATTTCAGATTAAAGTTGCAGCAGTCATTTATCCACAAGTAATTGACACATTTCTTAGAGTACTGGAATTCGCGACAGTCAACCTAGATTATATTCTAGTTAACTTAACCACCACATGTTGGGGCTCCACTTCACAAATTCGTTCCTCTGATAGAAAGGGGAGCTTTCTAGTACGCTCACTAACCTCCTAGATGAGGGGTGCAGCCTCGCTGCTAGGTTGTTCATTCTGCTCCGGCACTTTTCCATCTCTATTACGAGACAGAGAACTACAGCAGGCTGGGAGTGTTGAATACGGGAGGGGAGTTCTGGTCAGTATAATTGGGTGGGAGTTTGGGCTGAACTGGGGAGATTGTCGTCCTTTAAACCTTTGGGGAGGATAATTGGGCCCAGCCTCCTTAACTTTCTTATTGCTTTGTTTCTTAATGTCAAATTCGCCTTTTGTGTTGGTCGTTACGCAGGAGTTTTCTACGTTTCGCTCTTCCTCGTCTGATTTCTGTCACCCTTCGAAGTCAGAGTATGATGCAACTGGATGTCTCTCTTTATGGGCTGGTGTTGACGGTGCTGCTGGAGCTGTTAGCAGCTTCTTGTGGGGTATTTTGTACTTGTCAGCTTCTTGGGAGACCTACACTCTTTCTTCAGTCGGATGTCGCATCATTTTGTAAGGCGAGTTGGTTGTTGTGCTGGGTCTGTGAGGGTTGGTGGTTTTGTCTTTCTTTAATATGGTGCCTAAGCCTTCTTTGGTCGTCACGCTCGCCGGTTATGATATCTCTGAACGGTCCGCTAATGTCGCAGTACCATATATGTTTCCTGCAGGGGAATCAGCAGGGTGTGGGAGTTTTTTTAAGGACAAGTTCTGTTATGTCTTCCTGCTACTGACAACGCTTGCAATGGGGCGTCTTGCCTTCAAGAATGACGGGCATGGTCCAGTTTTCACACCTAAGAAGGGTAAGTATTTTATTTAAGCCGGCGCGGTCCAAGCACATTTTCAACTGATAGTCTCCAAGTCTTTAAATTTGACTTGAGGTGGAAACGTTTACGCCTCAAGCCAGAATATCTGAGCGGACGCAGAACTACAGCGCCTATTCTTGATGTCCCCTGCTATATCAGCTACAAACAACTCGGAGCCATTATGAACCAATATGGGGACGTCGAAGCTATTGCCCAAATCCGTGACTGGGCTAATAACTTCGACGGAACGTTGTCCAGCCAATATTGACTTTTCTAAGCTGCCACTAGTCATCGGCGTCTTCTGCGTTAGAGAGGGGGGTGGCCAATTTGATAGCGAACGTGGATTCTTCGTTCCACTTATTTTAGTACTGTCGACATTACAGTTTCTGTTTTCTAAGTCGGAACAGTGCTTCTTGGTCTTCTTCTGTGTTGTCTTGACTTTTCTAGCTCTAGATGGATTAGTGAGTCCTAATCTGAGCCCGTCTACTAGCTGAGCTACACGCGACGTTGTACCATCGACCGAGGTCACCTCTTCCAGCTGGACTTCCTGCACTGCCAGTGACAGCAGTGCTAGAACTACTGGAAGTGCCGCTTGTCGACACTCCCATGCCTTTCTTTCTAGCCTACTCCAGTCAGCAGAGCGGACCGAAGCTCACTCTGGAAACTAGAGCCCTGGTTAGGCAAAATACCTGCACCAAAATCCGGTTTGGGAGGAGCGAAACATCCTGTTAGGCTTTAATCCCTGCTTTTAGAGGGGGTATTGTAAGCATTGCCTCATATTTAGGGGGCAGTATAGTATATGTTGTTTTCTCACGATACAATTATCCCAGAATTACCTTCTTTTATTTGAAGGGGGGGGCAGTAGTGTACTGTTTTTTCTGTTGTCATGCTATCATCTTCCCAGACATTATCTACTTTTTATGGAGGGGGTAGTGTTCGTTTGTCATGATATCATCCTCCTAGTCATTACCCCCTCCTTTGACAATCAGTGTATGCAGATAGTTCACCATTATATCGTTCTCCCAGTCTCGCCAAAATATGCGACCGGAAGGAGCATATATTTGCTAGTATATATATGTGTGTGTGTTCATGAACAAAAGTGACACACACACACACACATATATATATATATATAATGATATTCATTTCACAGGCGCAGATAATACGATTACTAAAGCCTCATCAATTATTTATCCTTAATATGCCATTTCTAGGCAGCGCTCTCCTTGAAAACAGAACATATCTATTGAGCGAACAACACAGATTAATAGATTTTTGCACAATTTCTCTTCGTTAAAATGATGTTCCCTTTAACACAAAAAATATTATTCTCTTCAATTTATCTTCGTTTTGTTGGCGTCCTCTTCTTTATTCAGATGATTTGAAGATGTATTCACTCTCATCTCATGCGTGGAGTCACGAAACAAAATAGGACACATTTTTTTTTAATTAAATCAGTTTTCACTGCGATTAATTATGCCTGCCCTTTTATTAGACAATAATCATGGTCTCTACGATCCCAAATTCTAGTATATATTAAGTATTAATTTTGTTAAACGCCGATACGTCGTTAAAATAAAATCAGTTGTTTGTGACTATCAAATTAATTTCAGACGCTATCGATAATTTATTTTACTTTTTTATTATCGTTTGAATTCATGATTTGAAAGATGACGTAGATGATAAATCTATGAAGTCACGCTGAAGCTATAATTATTTTGTTATGGTAATGTTTTAGCTCTATTTATTAGAAATTCCAAATAGCTAAGTTGTAAGACTGAAGATCTCAATGTTTGAGTTTCGAATTCCGATCATAGCGTCCGCTTTATTTGTTAGGAATCTATTATTTACTATTAATGGAATATTTTCTATTTCTAAAACTTGTTCGAAATGTGACAAATTTTGCAATATATTTATTACGCTTGCGAAAATTGTGACTGACGGAAAAATTGAGACTGACACACGAACAAAATCTCTATTTATATTCCATAATAAATGCCAGTATACTGAAATCATATGCCCTTAATAAGGTTAAGATGAAAATTTATATACACTAAATGAACAAAAGCGTAGAAATTACCAAATGTTTACACTTTTATTGTCATTAAGGGTATGCGAGCACAACAGGGCTATCTATTTTACTGGTAGGAATTTTCCTTCAGCGCATCTCACACACTTCATCCACTCATGCATAGAGATTTATACTGTAGTGATGTGATAATGATATGGTTTGGTTGATATGTAGTCATACCCTTAATTAATGACATTGAAATTGAGTTGATGAGATACAGGGTGGCACATACTACGTACGTACGTACGTACGTACGTACGTACGTACATTCACACACAGATAACATGATTTCATGATTGAACTTGTTGGATCTCTGGTTTGCCTTGACTAATGATGCTGAAATTCTACACACTTATAGAACCTATCAAATACAAATTTTGTGCAAAGTTTTAACTAATTTGGTTTATTGGTTTTTGAATTATGATTGATCAAAGAAATGAGATTTCCAGCAAGGCCATTTGTGAGTCTAGTAAGGGATAGAGCGCTCTCGGGCCTCCCTTAATTCCCAAATTTGTACACTTTTATTGTCATTAAGGGTATAACTACATATCAACCAAACCATTTCATTATCACATCACTACAGTATAAATCTCTATACATGAGTGGATGAAGTGTGTGAGGTGCGCTGAAGAAAAATTCCTACCAGTAAAATACATAGCCCTGTTATGCTCACATACCCTTAATGACAATAAAAGTGTAAAAATTTGGGAATTTCCTAGCTTTTGTACATTTAGTGTATATGAATTTTCATCTTAACCCTATTAAGGGAATATGATTTCAGTATACTGGCATTTATCATGGAATGTCACTACTTTTGTAAGGGCTATTCATCAATACAATGGTCATTTTTAAAGTCTTTTTGAATTTTCTGAGAAACTAAGGTATATGGTAAACTGAAATTAAAATTCCATCAACTAGACCCTAGAACCTCTATCTATGCCAAAAATCAACTGAATCCATCAAATAGTTGATGAGATACAAGGTGGCACATACGTACATACACACAGATAACATGATTTCATGATTGAACTTTCTGAATCTCTAGGTTGTCTTGACTAATGATGCTGAAATTCTACACACTTACAGAACCTATCAAATAAAAATTGTGTACAAAGTTTTAACTAATTTGGTTTATTGGCTTTTGAGTTATGATTGATCAAATAAATTAGATTTCCAGCATAGGCCATTTGTGAAGTCTATTAAAGGAAAGAGCGCTCTCGCGCCTTCCTTGATAAGATGCGTCGTGGCATCCCTGTATGTCCGTTTGTTTAGCATTACGATCGCTAAATGTCGAGATTGATTAATATCATCTTATTTTAGCTGCATCGAACGATCTCTATAAGAGCTTCTGTCCGTGCCTCGTCACGCTTAATCATCGATAATCACCACGCATATTTAATAAACGCATCTTATGACTCCCCGTTTTGAGGGCAGGTATTTTTCCTGAAATCTCGATTCCTTCTGTTCACATCACGTGACTGACTTTTTTCAGCGTTGTTACCTTTTCCGTCCTAAAATGTTAATTAAACGTGGTCATTTCTTTCGTGTAGTTAACGTGTCATCTAATTAGATAACCATCTATTATTTCCCCCTTTCCAAATGACTGCTCTCTCTCTCTCTCTCTCTCTCTCTCTCTCTCTCTCTCTCTCTCTCTCTCTCTCTATCTATCTATCTATCCATCTATCTCTATCGTTTACTATAAATACCTGACCGTTTTACTTACAACTCAACATACAATTTTTTAATGTCGTTTGACGCTTTTTTATTTTCATAAAAAAAATGACATTTTTGCCTTTCATTCATTTTTTAATTGTCAGACTGATTCAATATTTTAATTCAAAATCTGTCAGACATAAAAGAAAAAAAGTTTATATTGATGGAAGCTTGTAGACTCCTTAAATATTATCCTATATGCATTCTCAAAAATATTTTAAAAGAGATGGCTACTCGGACGCATTGATTCTATCCCCCGGCAGTTAAGCAATGGAATTCTTTTTCAAACCGGCTTACACGTAAAATAAATAGTGGCGCTTTTATTTTTATTAAAGTAAGTCCATTTTTGCTTTTCATTCATTCTTTAATTATCAGACTGATTCGATATTTTTGCCCAAAATCTGCCGAACATAAAAAAACAAGTTTATAGTCATGTAAACCGATAAAAAGATATTGTAAAAAAAGGGCCACTGCTTTTCTTCTCATTTCATAATGGCTGTGAGGTTAAGACGTTGTTTTCCATTACGTGATCCCATCTTGAGAAAATATAAACAACATTGCCCTATATATGTACATATTTTAAAGACCAGTTTTAATAGGAGGGAACCTATCTTAAATTTAGATGTAAAAGACATGAAAATTAATATTAAGTATGAACTTTATGTGCATTTTTTGTTTTTCCCCGCGGGAACGTAGTAGTACCTGGTATTGTACGCAGACAAATGGAGAGTACAGATTGCTCCACAGATACACTTTCTGTAGCTCCGTAATTCTCGCTTCTTCTATATTAGCCATTAGTCCTCAATTTCTGAGAGTGATATTTTTGACAGAGAGTGGAGAAAATGCTGTTTCTTGGGACGGTTTTTGGTTAGTGTGATCTGTATTTGGAGATGACTTGATTAAATTTCTTTTTTTTTATCTTTGTTGCCATGTCACTAAAAAGGGTGCTGGTGGTAAACGTTTTATCTTGGCTGATGTTATTCGCCTGATAGTCCTAGGAACCGAACATTGGAGAAACTCCAAAAGAGACTGTCGTAGCAGCAGGTACAATATACTGAGGCTGCTGTATTATCATTTGGTGAATGTAGTGTGAACCATGCAGTATTTTCTTGTAGGGTTTCTCGGTGTCATATAAGTAGGAACTGCTACGGTTTTTCTTCTTACCTATTTATTCTGTGTTTCGTCTCTCTATTCATTTACTTATCTCTTTCACCATTGTTTCCAATTCCAACATAAAAGGTCTCAAAACAAAAGACAAGCCTAAACTCAGTTCCCTAACTTCTAACGTGAATCCCTACTACCAAGTCTCATTTTCCAACATTAGGGGTCTACGTTTCGATCTTCCAGACGTTGAAATCCACTTAGAAGAGACAAAAACGGGCCTATTATTTCTGTGTGACACGGGCATTAGCCCGTCAGCTTCCGCGTACGATTTCATGATTGCAGGTTACTCGAACTTGATATCAGAATTCGACTTTCAAGATCGTCACGGACATAATATTTGTGCTACATTGAGGACGGCTTTTCATGTGGTAGAGACGTCTCCGAGGAAGAACAAAATTACCCGATATGTGTTTCCTGTAAAGCACTTGTTCACAACACAGCATTTATTATCCCCACGATTACGGAGTTACTATCTTTGATAGTATCTCTGAGAAAATTGACAATATTCTATCTGTGTACCTTTCTACCAGCATCCATGCCTGTGGTGACTAATGTTCACAATGTTGCATGGCTAGTCGACTCAAACCAGCCCGATGATATAAGGAGGCTTTGTTATGATTTTCCCTTGCCTATTATCTAACTGAGATGGTTGACAAACCTACTCGCGTACCGGATGTTTGTGTAGATTTCACAAACTTCCTTGATCTTTACCTGGTAACTTGTCCTGAAGAGTTCTCATCCGTTGTTCTTCGCTGAGATCGTCTATCACTCAGTTGTCTCAACTAAGGTAAAACAAAGTTCAGTAAGATGTATGATTCCCTTTTCATCGCAGCATGTATAGATAATCGAGGGTTGACTGGCACAGCATCAGATCCTTCATATCAGAAATTCCTTTACATTCTATGATAATAATAAACTGGATAAATTCAGAGTAATTCAGAGAGAATGGTTAATGAATCTATAAATATATTTCAGACGTCTATCTGTTGATATATTTTTTAAAGATTTTGTGTATATACACTATGAAACTTCGTATAGTATGTATATATGTGTGTCTGTGCGTGTGTGTGATTACAAATAAGTTTATATTAAAAGTTAAAATAAGTATGTTGATTATAATAATGTGCAAATATGCATTATAGAGGCATTTAAAAGAAAATAGGAAGCTTGAGAATCGGGGCCTGTAAAAATAAATCTGTTTTCTGAAAGCACTATTAACGGAGAATGTAAATTTAAATAATTTGCAGCAGGGAATCAAATATCGCTTACAGATGAAGACAAATATATACAGCTTTTAGAATGATTCGGTCATGCGTCTCATTTGAATGGCTGGTAAATCATTTTCTGTTTTTGTAATCCAATGTGTTATACTTAAAAACGCATATATTCAGCAACATGTTAAGCAACCAAGCATTGGTCTGATCTAATATGCATGGGCATATGTCTCTCAATGAACATATATATTTATGTATATGGATACATATATTTGAATAGTAGTAAATCCAGTGATGGTTTGATTCTTTAGAAATGGCAAACAAAAATTTCTTTAGATTTCTCAAATGAATATGGAAGGTATTGCTGGAAACCAACTGAATTATAAGCACTTATATCGAGACTTTCTATAAATATCATATTACCAGCAATTAACATGTCTGTATTTAAGACGGTCGTACATTTAGAGAATATGTTTATTTATGCCTGTTTTCCTCACATTTGATGTAGTTCTGAATGTTACAGAAGTCAACAATTGAATCATTAATTCGTAATATAGAATGACATCAACGAATAAACATTACCAAATAATAATTCCGATAATTCAGTGTTATTCAAACAATACAGGGTGTCTCAAAAAAATGTACTCACTCGTAGAATCACGAGAAAACTTTTATTTATGAACATAGAGTGAAATGAAATAGCATCGAATACATGAGACTAATGTAATTGAAGAATCATGTTCGCAAATGTTCAAACTGATGACCATTATTGTTCAAACAAAGCTGATAACGCGCACCAAGGGATTCGCAAACGTCTCGTCATTCTAAGAGTGAGTACATTTATTTGAGACACCCTGTATTTACAAAACAGGAATCGAATTTGACATTCAACATATGAGCATATTCACAAATCTAGTATTCGTGTGTATATCCTCAGGAGCAGATCATGAGAAGTTAGTAAAATCATGCAGAGGTTGTATTTTAGCAGAGAAGTGGCCACCTATAAAATTGCAACCATAGCTAAATATCGATATGTCATGGTCTATAATACACATTATATTTCACAGGACAAAACAACGGAACATGTTATCTAATGGTAGTAGAATGTCATACAAAATTGCCAGAAAACTTACATCTCCGGTATCTAAAAAATGTTTACAAGAGATTTTTGAAAGATACCGTGTGCCCGACACTATTGTTTGCGATAAACCTACACAATTAACGGTTAAAAGTTCTATGTAAATCATAAGAAATAGAACTTATTACCACGCCCCCGTGTCATAGCAGATCTGGTTTAAAATAGCATTAAACATGTCGCTGAGGGAGGCAGATAAAGTAATTCTACAGAATTTCTTACATTTTACAGTGTCCGGAATTTTTAGCGTGAAATTAATGTTTACTAAAAAGATTAAGTCCGTTTTAATTAAATTACGAAACGAAAGGCGAAAACGCTAAAGAATAAAAATAATACGATAAACATTCTTCAATCCCGCAGATAACGTGTTTTGAAATCTATCAACGTGAAAACGAATTACGATAAGGCGGCATTTGTAAAATACAAATTAGTAAAATAGCGTAAATAGTAAAGAGACAACAAGGTGGGAACATTAGCGACACTTCATCATTTAAAACTAAGATTTACTTATTTAGTAAATTTATGTAATGAGAAGCCTGTAAAGATATGGTATTACATAGTTTCAATTGATACGTATGCAGAATTGGTTTAAGAAATAGTTACGGTAAAAGAATAGCATCTGAACAGTTAAATATTGGATCAAGACTGGTCAGTCTTCAGATAAGTAATTAAAAAGTGGGCGTGTTATCTCGTGTATAAGGTAATGTCGACGTTTTTGTGGGTCTGTAGATAGTTTTATAGGCATTAATAGAGTATCTATTACCATTTAAGTTTTTGCCATCAAGACTTAAACCGAACAATATTGTTAGATCAACAGAAATCTATTTCAGATAAATTTTATTCGATAAATTACTTAACCCGGATCTACATATTATTTTATCGTATTGATACAAAAAAGAGTTGTATGGGATATTATTCCCCAACAAAAACAGGTAATCCCACAACAACCCTTTCAAAACACGACACATTTAAGAATTAGACACCATGTTCCTCTCCGCAGTAAGTGGAAATGTTATATCAATGTTTAAAAATTGAAGAATAAATTTTAAAAATTCTAAACTGTAAAAATGGCAATATTTATAATTATGCCATATTCTTCTTTGCAGTAAATGAAAATAATAATATTCATTTACAAAATAAAATATAAATAATTATAAAATGGTAGAAAATAATACATTATTTAATTTAATTGTAATAGATAATATAATTTCTATTCAATAAAAACAAATAAAATAAAACTTTAATAATTATTCAGCACGGGTCCTTATTTTGTAAATTACGACAATTAGAAAAAAAAACATGTTAAATAAATATTTAACATATATTGGCCTATTTCTTAAATTGTTCCAATTTATTTTAACCCGCACGATTCAAAATAAAGCCACGTGGTTGCTGACGCCAAGAAAATAAATGTAATTTTTTTTTAATATTTAACATTTCAAGAATCATAATAGAGTTAATAGTGTTTGCTAATTTAAGTTAATTGTTTGTTTGTTTTTCTATTTTATTTCTTTTAAAACACCAAGTCCTTTAATACTTCTGTTTTTCAAGTTGTAAAAGTTCACCATCGGGATATTTTTAGATTACTAGTCATATTGAAGCAGAGAAAGAAAGAGAGAGGCACACGTGGCTGCTACTAATAGTCTGTAGGCGGTTTTGCTTACTTAAATCGTGTTCGACGTCAGCGGTTAATTATTTTGTTTACATTTTTAAGACTTTAAAAACGTAAACTACATTTTTTGTTTCAACTGATTAAATTGCAATTGACTTGCTGTCTGCTAAATAATTGCACATTTTAAATGTAGCAGAGACCAATAGTTTGCACAGAGAGATGCGCCAAATTAAAGAGTTAAATCATTCTGAAGTATTCATAAAATGCTATCAATACTTCGTAAGATGCTTGATTTTATTACAAACTTCTTTTCATAGCAAATTCGTTCATTGAATTAGCATTCAAAACATGTAAATATTTTTTACAAGAAATGAATTAAGAGACAGGACAAAAATGTGTGGATGGAAAAATAGAGGAAACAAAAAGAAAGTTAAAATAATCCCATGCCACGCCGGGTAGGGACAGCTCGTATCTGAATAAAAGTCTCATCTGTCGATATTTGAAAGAAGTGTGTGCGATTGAAAGTGGTATTAATTACTGGTTAACTATCTTGTAAACCGGATGAGATAGTCGCGTGTTTATATGATCAAGACGATTCAGTCTTGCTTCTAACTATGTTATTCCGTAGTTGTATTTATGGATAAGTCACCATTATTGTTTTCGTTGATTTTAACTTTGTGTTCTCAATTGTATATTAATCCAATTCTGTTGCTATTTTTACAATTCAGTTATTCAGTGTGATTTATATAATATCCAAGTATTCAAACACAACGCATATTTGGCGTACAATTGTTTCTGAAACGATTTGGAATATTTTCTCTTGTATTTTACATATATATTATGGAATTAATAATCTAACGTCATCGAAAATTAAAAGAAGAAAACGCATATTGTTTTATATATTCATCAACGTTTCGTCTTTATTTCAAGACATTCTTCTGATTAGAAGAAAAACATTAAAGTCAATATTTAAAAATACATGGTATGTCTATAACGATAGAATAATGTTCCGTGTTCTTTATTTAACGTAACATGTGATGCTTCTACAATGTATCTCCTTTTATCAGCAAAATAATACTAACTTAAACGATGATGATGATGATGATGATGATGATGATGATGATGATGATGATGATGATGATGATGATGATGATGATGATGATGATGATGATGATGATGATGATGACGACGATGACGACGATGACGACGCCGCCGCCGCCGCCGCCGCCGCCGCTTAACTACATATTCCGAAAATGTGATGCCGGATACAAATTTACAGACACAGAAAAAAGAATAAAGCATCTGATGTACATGGACGACCTGAAACTACTTGCAAAAGGCAAAAAGAAACTTGAAAATCTGATAAATACGACCAGAATCTGTAGCTAGGACATTCAAATGAAAGTGTGCACTACTAGAGATGAAAAGAGGAAAACTGGAGACAACCGGGGGTATGGAACTGCCCAGCCAAGAAGCGAACAGGATAGCTATAAATATGTGGTACTTCTGGAAGCAGACACCATCAAATCTACAGAAATGAAAGAGAAGATTGGAAAATAATATTTACGAAGAACAAGAAAACTTCTAGAAACGAATTTAAATTGTTAACGAATTTAAATTGTTAACGTATTTTCTGGAAATAGCAAGTCATTTCTTTTGAGTTTAGCTGAATATACGTGCACGATTTTGCTGCCTTTTAAAACTCTTTTCTTTTCTGCAGCTTTTTTCTTCATTTGTTTTTGTCAGCTGAAAAAAGTTCGACGAAAAGTCGAAAACGGTCGTGATACATATGGAACACACATTATTTCTTTTATTTTACTACAAATAAGATTATTCGAAATAATTTTTAAAAAGGTATAATTGAGAAGATGAATTCTGTAATTTTTAACAAAGTTTGCTTCAATATATATATATATATATAAATAGATATATATATATAAATATATATAAATATATATATATATAAATATATATATATATATATATATATATATATATATAGTTATACTATATATATACTAAGTCATGAAAATATATTTATAGCAATTAAGCTACATAGAGACTTCCGCGTAACAGCCTGACAATTGCCTACGAGGATGAAACGCAGAAGCCTCTGTGTAGCTTAGTTGTCATAAATATATGATTTTTAACTTACTACCTAGCTCTACTTACGTATTGAGCACTGTTGAAGTAAATACTGAAAACTGACACATAAAATAGTATATAACCTTATAGCCTTTTATGTGGATACATGAAACTATATATATATATATATATATATATATATATATATATATATATATATATATATATATATATATATATATATATAAAAGTTAAATATTTTGAAAATCAACAATCGTGCAATTTTAAATGAAAAATTCATGTATTTATATTATTTTATTTGCCAGCTTTCGTTGTAGAACAACCTTGTCAGGCGAGAATTTTTCATTTAAAATTCCACGATTGTTGATTTTCAAAATATTTCACTTCAATACATTCTAATCCGTCCTTCAAAGATGTTAATTTCCTTACTTAAAAAAGCGCCAATCTGCGCATAACATCGCCATGACTACACTTTCCTAACGTCTAAAGAACTTGACGTCTTTCTGCTCGTGTCGTGATTCGACCCCTCAGGGTTAATACCATCAAAAGGAGGAACAAAAAAAGAAAAAACTATAAGACAGCCTCGCCTGACAAGGTTGTTCTACAACGAAAGCTTAAAAAATAAAATTAAATATATGAACTTTTCATTTAAATTACACGATTGTTGATTTTCAAAATATTTCACTTTAATACATTCTAATCCGTGCTTCAAAGATGTTAATTCCCTTACTCATATATATATATATATATATATATATATATATATATATATATATATAATATTTGTTATTTTTTATTATCTATGTACGTATACGTTTCGTCCCTTTTCAATCGAGACTCATCAGCATAGAGATATGACTATTCACTACCGGTCGTACGATTCGAAACCCTGGATTACAAGTATTTTTCAACTCAAATCCAACGTCGTTAACCGCGCGGCCAATAGCCGATCAACAATGATAATTTAACACATTTTAAAAACGGCTTGATGCCCAGGCATTCTACTTCTATTAAACAAGGAATGATGCATATAAAACAAGTGACGTCATGCTGTGTTTGTACTACCATTAGAGTGCTCTACTTATTTTACGAGGAGCGACAAATATAAAATATGTGTTATTGTTTATCATCTATGTACGTATACGTTTCGTTCCTTTTCAATCGAGACTCATCAGCATAGAGATATGACTATTCACTACCGGTCATACGATTCGAAACCCTGGATTACAAGTATTTTTCAACTCAAATCCAACGTCGTATATATATATATATATATATATATATATATATATATATATATATATATATATATATATATATATATATATATATATCAATATATATATCAGTATATATATATATATATATATATATATATATATATATATATATATATATATATATATATATATATATCAATATATATATATATATATATCAATATATATATATATATCAGTATATATATATATATATCAATATATATATATATATCAGTATATATATATATATATCAATATATATATATATGTATATATCAATATATATATATATGTATATATATATATCAGTATATATATATATATATATATATATCAATATATATATATGTATATATCAATATATATATATATATATGTATATATATATATATGTATATATATATATATATGTATATATATATATATGTATATATATATATATGTATATATATATATATGTATATATATATGTATATATATATATGTATATATGTATATATATATATATGTATATATATATATATATATATATGTATATATATATATATATATATATATATATATATACTGACAAAGTAGTATCAAAAATCTCAAGCCACCATGTCAACGAAATGTGCAGGCAAAACTGAAAATTCAGTTAACGCTATTACATGATACAAAAGGAAAAACAAGTCTTATGTAGTATTTTTTCAGTTTAAATAAATGTATAAACATATTGTGCACTATTCTTATTTCAGATTAGGTAGAGCATAGTGTGCTTATCGATTAGTAGTTTTAGTCTTCTGTCAACATCATTAAATGTACTCATTCCTTTGGTTTAATATATTATTTTATTAATGTGTCAAAATTATTATCCCTTCTTAAAGGCACTGGTTAGACTGTGGGTTAAGCTGTTTAGGTGTTAAACGCACATCAGGCCAACCAGAAAACTACAGGTGTACAAATAGTTTTTCTTCTATGACCAATAGCATTCACATAGAAACTTTTGATATTTTGTCATTCGAAAAATAATTAATGTATGTGGTAATAGTAACGCTATTCCCATTCACCAGAAAGAATTATGATACATCCTGTTAGTCCTATCCTCTTTAAGCATATTGTTTTCTTATACATAACGATATTTAGTCATTTTCATTTTACAATTACACCTGTGTGTTGTTATTGTAAGCGTCTTTTCTCGTTTTGTTTATCATCCTATGATTATGCGCATTTATTATGTTTCATGATTAGCTGCTAAATAATATGTGTAATCGGCTGATTCTGTCGAAATGCCTATCAATTATTTTAAAGAACGCTCACCTGGTGTGCTGGCTGGCTGTCAATACGGGGCGTTAAAGTTAGATTATGTTTCTTTTTCAAAAGTTATGCTTACTATTGTTATTTGGTTTCTTGTAATATAACTGTTCAGTGTAGATTCTTCTTTTTTATGTAAATCGCTCTAGACAAGGCATGAAGCCATTTGATGTAAGGAGTTAATAAGAACGGAAGATGATTATCGCAAAGACAGGAAATGTCTATTGGCCTTAGTCTTTAAAATACCAAGGTTATAGGTAGGAGGTAAAAGGTCAACAGGAAGAGAGTTCCACAAGTCTACGTTTTTTTGGAAAAAAGCTACTGGAATTCGAAGCTGTATTACAATCAGGTATCAAAACAGTGTATTGATGGAGACCACTAGACCTACGAGTCAAACGAGCTGGAAAAAAAGAACTGAGAAATTGATCACATAATTATGAAGAACACATGCCATAATAGAATGTATAGAAAAGTCTGAGACTAGCAACATCACGTCTGTGAGAGAAATGGTGCAGAGATATAGTTCTAAATAGAACTTCTTCGTATATTGATTTATTTGAATCGACATTTCTTTCTCTGGGAAAAAATTTTTTTAATCCTATTAATTATGAAAAGCGGGAGTAAATCTTTTTTGAATACTCCATACAGAGAGCGCTGCTATTAAGGTAATTATTACTATATCCTTGTAAATCATTCGCTCTCTCTTTCCCTCTCTCTCTCTCTCTCTCTCTCTCTATATATATATATATATATATATATATATATATATATATATTATTTCTCTCTCTCTATTTAGCTAGCTATATATATATATATATATATATATATATATATATATATATATATATACAGGGTGGGCCAAAATAAGGGTCCTATCTTTAAATTTGAATAACTTGAATTTGAATAACTTCCACAAAATAAAAGTTAAACTCACCAAACTTTATGTGTGTGTAGACTGACCCTTCCGAGATATTTTGAAATAAACAAAACAAATTTTAGCCGAAAAACACTTCTTAAAACTTACAAAAACTAAAGTATTGTTTTTTACACCGTTTTGAGTTTTTTAAGCAAAAATAATGTTTTCTAAATGAGGGTACGTTCCTTATGGCTAATACGGCTCATGCTTGCTTCGGAAGGGGTCCTTTACTTATTCTAAAAAAAAAAAAAAGAATCAATAAATAAAAAAGTTATGAATTTTTAAAAATAGGACCCTTATTTTTGCCCACCCTGTATATATATCGACGTTTCCGGTCCCAACTTGGGCTATGCGTTCTAACCGCGTTCTTGGTTTAGATTACGTTTTTTACAGTCTCAACAGTCGGACTGACGGACCCCTGACCTTCCCCTTGTCACCACAGCTGAAAATCCCTACAATTGTAACTCAAAACAAAAATTTAATTCATTTTTCTCCCGGTTCGGGTTCCCAAATATATATACTAGTACATAATTACCTGAACTTCTTCGCACGCTGTTATATAGGTTGCAGTAACAAGAAAATACGTATTGGAATTTTGTCTAGAATTTTTTTCAAAACTCGAATAAAAGAAATCAACGTTGACAGCCTCAATCTTGGAATTGAAAGCAAAAGGAACGTCCTACTTAATTATACATGGATATTAACTATTTGGATTATATTTCACATATTGCCAAAAAATTTTATGAAAAAAAAATGATTTTATCCATTTAATAAATATATGGAAAAAATAATGTTTCTTGTTTTTTTACAAAATTCTATGGTACAATTTAAAAAACGTTTTCCAAAAAAAGCTTTGAACCCCTTTTTCATGTATATACAGTCATCATTTCAACACACGTTTGGCCAGCTCGATAAAATATATACACGATGTTAAACTCCATCGTCTTATTGAGTCTTGTTTTATCCAGCAGCTCAAGAATGGAATTGTTCAAAGGCCCGGGTTCTTTAACATTAATACCGTCATTGCAAAAAAACATTTTATTTGAACAGAACTAAGTTCGATACGACGATGGTTAATAAGCCATTCCTTCGGCTTCCTCCTTCACCTTTCTCTCCTCTTCTCCTCCCCCATTGTTTTCTACGCACGCCTCAATTTGTTTTTGCATGCCTACTATGTTCAAGTTTATTCCTCCATTTTTCCTTGCTTACTTTTATTTAAACCTGCTGCGTGTTTGCCTGTTTTTGACAGTTATGTCAAATACTGATACACATCTTTTCTTTCTTTCTAATGTTGTTAAGCGTCTTTACAATTTGAATTTCTGTTCATTAAAGTTCTGATTTCCAACCGAGGATGGTTGTTTTCTAGCAACGGAAATATCTTGGTAGACTTTTATATGTATTTGAGTTTACATTTTTGTTAGTTTGTTGATTTACTTATCTTCAATTCCATTTTTATTTTGCATTTTTTCTGAAACATTGTTTATATTTTTCCTCATATATATATATATATATATATATATATATATATATATATATATATATATATACTTTCACTAGTCTCCACAAGCGTTTGGATTCATTTTGTCCCACAAAACAAAAGTTTAATTTAATTAAGACAGTTACTCATGAGGTCTTAATAATTTGTTTTCAACCAAACTGGATGATGAAATTAAATTGACTCTGTAACAATGGCTATCCATTAGAGATTGCTAAAAGAATTTCGAGATTTTATAAAGCTAAAAAAGCTTATGTTGATAGATGTCCTATTTACCTTGGCCTACCTTAGCTAACTAACATATGTGATAGATTCGTCAAACAAACCTCTTTGTCTGTAGAAAATGTTTCTTTGCCACGAATACACGAGTTTATTTTCACTAGACCTATCTTGTCGTCAATTACAAACGAGTTTCTTCCTACTCACCATAATAATTCTATTATTTAGTTATAGTAGTAGCAGTTCGCACTATGTTGGGAGTACGTCGCAAAGATTGGACATCCGGGTCAAACAAGAGGTGCCCACAAAAATTCGTCAAGCAAATTACTTAATAACTGAGGTTTTGCATAATATATATGGTTCTTCTATCGTCGAACATCTCATAAATAACTGTTCCTGTGCTTCAAATTTCAGTGTAGACTTATTCTCTATTCAAAGTACGTCTCACTCTTCCTTTCATCTGAAGATTCTAGTAACTGTTTACATAAAGTCTCTAGAACATTCTTTTTGTAAGCAAAAAGAAAATTTTCTCAGACTTAATGTAGTTTCTATTGGATTCATTTTTTTCTTCTCCATTTCCCTCGTATAATCCACATAGCTTATATTTTTCTTAATCTTAACATTGGTCTTGCTCTGTTGAGTGGGGTTCGAAACCGGTCAGCTTGCCCTTTCATTATTTTATGTTTTAATTTCATCATGTTTAAAAATTAATATGGACTGTATATAGCAATAATATATATATATATATATATATATATATATATAGAGAGAGAGAGAGAGAGAGAGAGAGAGAGAGAGGGGGGAAATAAAGAGAGTGTATGCGTGTAATATACTGACATGTCATTGAACTATGTACTCAAATCATATATATTGACAACAAGAAATAAACGCCAACAAAAAATGACTATACAAAATGGTAAATACCAATATTTCAATTTCACGCGTCGATTCGTTAATGTAATTATATTGCCATCATTTCACCTTTGTTTTTCCGCTTCCTTTTTTCAGTTGTTGCTTGTACTTAAGCGGTTGCGTTAAATCAGTCCAACATTTTACGCTGTCAGTAAAGCAATGTCTTCCATAGCTTGACATTTTGTTCAATTGTTGCACACACTTTTGATTTGGAAAAAAATGGTTTTCTGTTTGAAGAAATGTCGGTGTGTTTAAGCTGAAACACAAAAAAAAAACAGTATAAAATATTCGCCGTAATCATTCTGCCTTCGTAAACGGGTGCGCCATCATCCTTCGCAACACACACGCGCATGCGCAAACAAACTCGACATCTCATTCTTTTTCTATCGGTCGCGTCTCGGCCTTTTCCACTATTTATTCCACAATGTCCACCTTTTGGGGATATGTCCACACATCATTATAAGAAGAACTGTCTGTCGCCCGCTTTCTGTAATACTTTAATTTGAAATAGTATTCTTGTCGGTTTGTAATGTCACAAAAGCAACCTGTAATTTCCGGCTTCGGCTACTGGAAAAAAAACCAGACTCCGTCGAGTGGCTGTATTTTATTTTCTGAAGATGAGGGGCTTCCCTCGAAAATTTAAAAGCAATATACACCACCTCTACCATCACGGTTCGATAATAATACATTGGTAAATAATACAAATTATTTCCAAATTATTGATTTCTCAATATTGTCATTCCCGTTTACTATTTCACGTACCAGCGGTGTTATCAAACCAACGCATTGCCATCGCCTTCATACAATAATTCTTGTATATTACGCACAATGCTTCAAGCAAGCTATATTATTATTCTCATATATATATATATATATATATATATATATATATATATATATATACACGAGCAAAATGTGTGCCGTTGGGTCAACCATACAGATGGTAAATTGTTTTACCGATGAATCTAAAGAGAAGCTAAATAAGAACAATAAAAAGACAAAATCCAAAATTAGTTTCTTTCTGCTATATGCTAGCTATATATATTTTATTGTACTCTGTCGTAGGCTTTACGTAATTATGTGACTCATTTCCGGTTTGATTTCAAACAATCGACTTACGTGTTTTTATAAGTAGATATTGTTATTTATTTGAAGCATATTTGCTAAAAGATAAACAGATAGAATTTATCCAGCGTTAACCTGGTATATACACACTGCTGGGCAAAGTGCTTGCAGAAAAATGTTGTCATATTTAAATTAATTGTGAATAAAAAATTATTCAATGTGTTTTTATCAAAGTTACGTATAGGAGATAAACACAAATGTTGGTGTTATTTTCATACCTTTCAGCTGTTAATTTGAAAGTAATTACTGGTTAGCAGTTATATTTATATAGGAAACTCAAGTATTATTGTTCATGTGTAATCTTAAATTAAATATAATAATGTATCATACAGATTATAATTATTCATTTAGTGTTATTGCAATTAGAGCTATTATACCAGAATAAAATTATAAAGAGATTTAATTAATGATAATGAATTATGACACCACACTTAAAGCAGCTTCATTTTTGAATATGAGACATCAAAATTAAGAAATCTATTCGTAGTTACGACAATCTTTTAAGATTTACCTTTTGGAAAAGGTCTATTTTTTTTATTAAAGCTGAGTCACGAATATAAAATGTCGGACAATAAATGTAATATAATTTTTTCTTTTGTTTTTGTTGTAAAGGTCATGATTGGCATAAATACGAAACTAACATAAAGGGAGGTAATCAGGTATTGACTATATACGAATGTACGTATATAAGACGGGAAGTCATATCTGGAAGTGAGCGAAGAGTAAACGTCTCTACTTCCTACCGGATCCCTGTTAAACGCAAACCACTCGGCGTATTCTTAATTTAGTATGTCCTATGTAATTTAGGATATAACAGTTTAAATAAATACAATAGAACAAAACACATTTTTCTTAAATGGGGTAAAATACAGGTTGTGTCCGCTTTCAATAGAAATAGAACATCATTATATACGATAATCTGGTCTATAATTTGCAAGACTACAAATATAATAATGATATATTTATAAAGATGTAATTTGATATATTTTTCAGATGCATTTTTTTTGGTGTATATTTGTACAAGTTCTAATTTACATTAACGTTCCCCTAATGTCTTAACATTTCTTACACGTGTTTGTTACTCTTATCAAAACATATTCGATATTACATATATATATATATATATATATATATAATTTAGTATTTTATTTAGAAACAATGTACAGTGTATTTTACGTGTGACGTGGTTTCATTAGTTTTACCATATCGGGTCTGGCGGAGAACCCAACTTACAATTGGAGGACAAGTCTTCAGCACAATCAAGTAGAGGAAACGTCGCTTAAAGAACTGTCTCCAAATATTCGTTGCTTTCTAACCCAGATCAGACACTGAAATGCAAAAAGTATGTATATTTTTTCTAAGTTTACATTGTAACTTCTTCTAAATTCTAATGTAATTCTATAACTACAAAATCGAAAGATCATAGCAATGTGGAAGTGAATTTAGGCCGCTGCAAACGTACACAACGCAACTACTATGCCTAATTAGAATTATTTGTTTTCTATAGAAGATAAAGAATGTACTTTTGAAGTGACGCATGAAATCATTTTTACTGTTTTCAATAAAACTAAACTCTTCAATTTATTATTTTAAAAAACTAGTATGACTGTATCACAATAAACAGAACAATCATTAGAAAAAGTGACCTATAAAATCACTATATTATTAAAATTGTGGGACACAATGCATCTTTTTTACAAATTGAATAATTTTTTTTTTTATAAATATTATTCGAATATCTATGGAAATGAAAGGTGCAATAGCGTAAAATGCCTGAAAAGTAAAAAATATTGTTTTAATTAATTTACTTGAAAAATTAAATAAACAATAATGCATTTCGGTTTCTTCGTAAAAAGGGAACAACTTTAATACTCACTAAATAGTTTTTAAAAATGTATTACTCCGTTACCCTGTAAAATTTGAAATTCTTTTGAGGGTCTTTAAACTTACGAACAGAAATGTATTTTTGTCTTACATTTCAAAGCAAACACTCATTTAATAAAGGATTGAAAGTTTTGAAAGCTATTTGCATCTAATACTTCTATACGTAAGTATTAAAACAAGTTTATCTTAATAACATTTAGTTATTGTCTCAGAAGAATGTGGTTCGATTCATGAACACCTGCTCTCCAAGTGGTTTGTGAAAGTAGTTGAGAACTACATGCAGCTAAAAATAACACACAATATCATTCAAGTGACAAGTTTCATTGGTGTTCTACATATGACTCTACCTTGAATTGACAGCCTTAATTAGTGCGCTTATCGCCTAATTGTTAACCTTTCTTTTAAAACATTCTCATGGGCTGCGTATGAAAGAAAAGTCCTAATATTTTACTACATGTATTCCTCGCAACTATAACCATATGTATTTTTGAGAATGACAACATATTTCATAAAAACAGAAATAGATGAAGATACAAAAATAACACATTTTCAGAGCCAAGTGTCAGTAGCTTCTCTCTCTCTCTCTCTCTCTCTCTCTCTCTCTCTCTCTCTCATATATATATATATATATATATATATATATATATATATCGGTTTTAAGTTGCAAAATACTTGTAATCCGGGGATTCGAATCGCATGACCGGTAGTGAATAGTCATATCTCAATGCTGATGAGTCCAGATTATTAAAAAGGACGAAACGTATACGTACATAGATAATAAACAATAACAAATATTTATTATTATTTGTCGTTCCTCGAAAAGGTAGAGCACTGTGTTAACACAGCATGGCGTCACTAGCTTTAAATGCATCGTTCCTTCCATTAAAAAGAAGTAGAACACTCTAGACGTTAAGCCGCCGATAAAGTGTTAAAATTATCACCGTTTATTCGCTATTTAAAATTGGCCGTGTGGTTAAGGCGTCGGATTTGAGTTGCAAAATACTTGTAATACGGGGTTTCGAATCGCATAACCGGTAGTGAATAGTCATATCTCTATGCTGATGAGTCGTCCTGATTATTAAAAAGGACGAAACGTATACGTACATAGATAATAAACAATAACAAATATTATATATATATATATATATATATATATATATATATATATATATATATATATATATATATGATTAAGACTGAAAACTAGCAAAGCGCACGAAGATTTTTTCAATTAGGAAATGATTTGCACAGAATCATTTCCAATTCTCTAACCGAGAGCTACCCTGAGATTTATTTCTCTTGAATGTTCACCTTTAACGTGCACTGAAGGGTGCGTCTCTCCCGACAGTGCTACTACCCTGAGCATGTTTGTCCCAGTACACACACATATACACTATCCTCGAGTGTCTTGGGTCTTTCTGTGCAAGGGTTTGTCAGGACAATCTCACATGAGGATACTTCACCCTACAAGTAAACCCTGACCAAGTATTCAAAATAGCATAGTATTCAAAGCCTAAGTAAGATCCCCTCGATACATCTATACACTGGCTCATACGAGGAATGGTGCACCCCCTCGAAGTAATGTTACATCAATTAATAGCATTTAGCTGGATACTCAACCAGGCTAGATGAATTCTTGTCCTGGAATCCCGCAAGATCAAGAGACTACATAAAAGATATACTATAACATAGTTAACTGGTCGATTGGGGAGAGGAAAATGTATGTTCTCAACTTCTTTTACTAACCCAACGTTTGACAGGTAAAGGAGAACTTTAATGGGATATCCGAATACCTATGTATCTCATATAGAGATCAAGTCTTAGTCCCAGGAAGGGACCCCATGATTTCTGAACACTTTGACTGAAGTAAAATGAAACAAAAATATACAAGAAGAATGCCTGTCTCAGGACAGGTAAATTTATTCCCCGAACAGAACATGTTGCATCACTTTTTATGTCTAGAATCCTTATTCCAGTTCTGATCAAAATCTATTACATTATTTTGATTCTAGAAAATGTGAAGCATTTAAGGCTTAAGCTTAAGGAATCTTATGAGGAAATTTAAATTCATGGAATCTTGTTTAAATTGTGTGTAATGACTAGTGATCAAATCCAATGCAAATCTAATATACATACATTTTCAAATCATTCGAAAGAAACTGGAATTGTTGGAAATATTTAGTAATTGATGTCTAATACCCATTCTTAAAATTTCACAAACATCGGAGGTATCTAAATGTTTAAAAATGGTTTCAGCTCCCATTTTCCACCTTTCCATGAAACAAAATGAAACTAAACATAGTTGATAGTTTAAATTTTTACGATTCTTTCCTTAAATTGCTAATGATCGGTTTATCAGTTTAGAAATAAATGCTCACCATACAGATATATAAACATATAAGCATACGTGACTTTATAAAGTTAGATACTTTGCTTACTTTTCTCTTTATTTTTTTTACTATTAAATCATTTTAGTATCGATTTTTCTTTAGAATTCTGTTGTATTTTATTTTCATGTTTTCTTTTGTTCTCCGATCGTCGCCGTTTTTTTATTATCTATATGCTTCTCTCTCTTTCTCTCTCTCTTTCTCTTTCTCTCTCTCTCTCTCTCTTTCTCTTTCTCTCTCTCTCTCTCTTTCTCTTTTTCTCTCTCTCTCTCTTATCATTCTGTTTGTTGTTTTCGTTGTTCTCCGCATTTCCGTTTCGTTTTCTATTACTTTGTTTTCTGTCCGTATATTTATTATTTCTGCTGAGATCTGGAACCGAGATTGCCGATTTTGTTGTTATAAATTTTAGAATTAATTTCATGCTTGCATAATAAAACGAAACGAACCGAAAAACGAAACGAACCGAACTCAAATAAACTGGTAAAAAAAAACAGTGTGAAAGTGAGCAAATGGGCAACGCTATTAAATAAAAGGCATGAACAAAATAAGAACGATTCGCATAATTATTATTATACAATTTGCTGAAAGGAAAAGAGAGACGAGCTGCATGAAAAGAGTCTTGTGAAACGATTCGCTGTAGATGCACATTTATTCACGGAAATATGTAATTGAAACGCTCCCCGAATCAGAAATGACATTACTTTTTTTAATACTTTCTTCCATTGCGTTGCGAGGCCCGATCTATAAGGTCGATCTTACAGCAGTTTACGCACAAAGGCAATATGGCGAAGATGGATGACAAACACAAGGATTTAGTTGAATATAAAATTATCAGTTTATTTGGATATAAACAGGTAAATTATAAATGACCAGCATCGCAGGGGCGTGATTAGTATCTGGTCTGCTTGCTTCTCCAACGACGATTGGCGGACTAAAAGATGAATTGTTCTGAAAAAGAGAAAGTTTATGACTAAGGATCGATATGCGAATATATACGGGCGCGCATGCATATTAAAATTAAATGAAATGGAGATTTGAGGAAATATTACGGTCACCAGTTAGCAAGTGCTAACTTAACATTAATAGAGTTTTGTAAAGGAAAAATGAAGGAAAACATGATTAATAAACAAAGCATTTATAGAACTACAATTTTACAAGAATATAAAAGTCAGTTTTAGTGAAAGAAACTTAATACCTGTGTTCTTTCGTAGAAAATGTTTAGTAAATAAGCTGACATGATACGAAGGCTAGAGATGGGTATGTCTATATTTGTTAGTGCGTGAGTTATAGACCGTGAAGGTGCGTGAGTGGCAATCTGATACTGTGTAGGTGTAGCTTGTTCTGTTATTGTGTAAGTAGGTAGATTTACTTTGTTCTGTTACTGTGTGAGTAGTTGTGCGCCATGTGTTTAAAGCTTGTACGTGCGATTTGAAGTGTTCTTTTCTTCTTGCCTCCTCGACCAAAAGCTTGAGGTGAGGTGAGCGTACGTTCTTGTGGGTTCTTTCGAAACACACTTGTTGAATTTGTCTGAAGAACTCTGAGAACTCTCTGTATTTCCCGTCTGTTATAGGGTTTATTTAGTTCTAATCTGAGTATTACTTTGGCATCGATTTTTTGTTTGTTTTTTTACTTTGAATCGTTTTTTGATTGGTTGGAAATCTTCAGTTCGCACGTTCCTGTTAAGAACTTACTTGTTTTGGTGATTGATAAAAAAGAGCGTATCCCAACGAAGCAGAGATAGAAAGAGGGTAGCAATTCAATGCATTTGCTTTTTAGCGTTCGTTCGGATCGCGTTTCAGTTCACCACAAGTTTCTGCTAGGGACAGACTGGCTGCACGAGAGTTCTCAAGTAAAATAGATGTCGATAAATGGGCTGGATCATTGTTGGTCGAGTGCCATGACCAGGATGTGAATGTGGACTTAAATAATGGCGTCTAGGATAGTCCAATCAAAGGCTGAACAAGTGGCATTAGTCGACAGCTGGACAAAGTAGCCATACTATTAATAGAAATAGTTCGGTTGTTGACTAGGATCATTTCATGCGGTGAAAACGGACCAGGGGTCAATTGAAAGCGTCCAACATAAAATCGCAGTAGGTTCTTTCATTGTCGATATTTTTAGGTTTGTATGTTATTTAAATTAGAAATTATCACCCGTTTTTATTTAATTGCAATAATGTTATTATCTTGGTAAAAAGAGAAAATAATTAACAACAGTTTTTGTTTAAATAATAGTCATAAGCCTTTATTTAACGCGGATATATGAGAGTATTTCTATGTGTACAGGTTGAGTGCATAAATTCATCATACATAGATATATGTTCATAACTCTGTATATATATATATATATATATATATATAAATTTTCTTATCTTTTTTATGGGATTGAGCATCCTACCGGATGCCAGACATTCACCTGCTATTTCAGAAAAGCCAACCGAGAGATCCTTTGAAGATTATAAACGTCCCTTTAAGTGCAATTGTTTGTCTCTTTCTTACACTTTGTTCACCAGGTATATTCGCCAGGTAGTTTTTGAAATTATTTTAATGAGCCCGGCTGCTCCTATAATTACTGGAATGATGTAGATCTTCCTAAGATTCCAGTTTCTTTCCATGTTGTACATAAGTATTTGGTATTTCGTTATCTTCAACCACTCAGCACTGTTTAAGCCAGCATCATTACAGACAATTACTTCAACTAGGATTGCTACGTTTTTCCTCTTGTTCGATGAATGTGTATACTTAGAGATGTGCTTACGTCTGACCGTGTAATATACTTCATACGTAAGCAATATGTACACACTTATACATGTATATGTATGAGCCTGTAATAATCATTATGGTAAAAGGTGTGCTTACTTATTTACTTATATAGATGATCATGTAATATTTATTATATATCTGCATATTTATGAGCATATTCAATACCATGTGTCGATTTGTGCAAGTTATATTAACTTCCTCATTATTCTTTATCTATAGCACGAATTAAAAATTCTCAGAACTTTTATTTTTCTTCTGTTATATTTTGATTAAAATTGCAAATTAAACATTAATACGCGTGCTAACAATATGAAAACTAATCGCCTAAATTCATTTTATAACAAAGGAAATATGAATAGTGTTACTTTATGAAAGAAATGCGATAAAATGCTAAATATTATTTTTAAAAGCAGTTGTAATTTTCTGTTTTGTTTTTCCTAGCATTATTTTGTCTCAAAACGTGTTGTATTTCTCTCCAGTACCAGATTGGGAACTTCATGTTTAATATGCTGAAATTTACACCGCCACTAAATAATTTTGTGTTTTGTTTTTTTAGCATTATTTTGTCTCAAAACGTGTTGTATTTCTCTCCAGTACCAGATTGGGAACTTCATGTTTAATATGCTGAAATTTACACCGCCACTAAATAATTATGTGTTTTGTTTTTTTAGCATTATTTTGTCTCAAAACGTGTTGTATTTCTCTCCAGTACCAGATTGGGAACTTCATGTTTAATATGCTGAAATTTACACCGCCACTAAATAATTTTGTGTTTTGTTTTTTTAGCATTATTTTGTCTCAAAACGTGTTGTATTTCTCTCCAGTACCAGATTGGGAATTTCATGTTTAATATGCTGAAATTTACACCGCCACTAAATAATTTTGTGTTTTGTTTTTTTAGCATTATTTTGTCTCAAAACGTGTTGTATTTCTCTCCAGTACCAGATTGGGAACTTCATGTTTAATATGCTGAAATTTACACCGCCACTAAATAATTGTGTGTTTCAAGAATGATATAAGTAACATATCGTTTTTTTTTCAAACCGATATGGATCCTTTTTTATTAAAATGAGATTTGTGCTTGGCACAATAAAATCTCACTGCATTCATATTCTGAGAGGTGAAACATATGCTGTCATGGACTAATAACTATTTTTACGACGGACATTGTCCAACTTGTGTTTGATCTGCCTTGTTAATAGCCGATCCTAACAATGAATTGGGAGAACTAATCAAACCAACACAGAATCAACCGATATTTTCTAATTCATTCGAATTTTATTTCTTCTCATCGCATATCCTTGCTGATTTAGCAAGTTTTATCCTCAAGGAATGGTCGGTAATTGTTTCCTCGTGCCAATGTTATTCGATAATGACTTCATTATCCTTTGGTTTGTATGTGATGTTACTACCATAGTATGTTTAATGTTTAATACCCCGTAAATGAATCTAGTACGAAATTTCTAATTCGAAAAGTTGCTAAATACCCTACGCTGACTGTTTGACTGACCCATTTGCCATAATGTAAGAGTGTTCGCTAATCGGCCGGCAGACCTACGTTCAATCCTCAGTCGAGTCACACCAAACTTAAAAAATTGTATTTGATGCTTCTTGGCTAAACACTCAGTATTGTAACGTGAGGATCAAGTGTAAGTCGTGTAATTCACCCCCCTCCACACCTTGGTATAGTAGAAAATGAAAAGGGAGTTTTCGGGTCGCACTCGACTATGGTCACCCACTTTACTTACTTTATTTGACTGCTACAATTATAAACTATGAATTATTTTTATTAAATAACTAAGTTAATATTAGTAATTGTCAGAATAAACACTTACTTAAAAGCCAGATTTATTATAAACTATAAATAAATAGTCATTATATAAAACAATTTCCTCTTAAATGAATATTATTAAATCGAATATAAATAATTATAAACTATTACCAAAGCCAGAATCATTAAAATGCTGCGAGTAAAATTCCGAATCTACTGCAAGTAAGAACCGTGTTCAAAGTAGCAGCAGCAGTGACTCCCGATTGGAAAAAAATCTGCAATCAGCGGTTTCTGACAATCAACTAGAGGAGCACAAATATTCAGTGCCGAAAACACAGCGGTACTATAAAACTCAAACACACAGCTTTCTTTCTCTTTTCCTCGTTTTCCCGGAGACAAAATAGTGCTCAGATAATTCTGTCTAGAGCCTTTTGGACGAAGAGCCATTTTACATGTAACACAGGCATAACGAGAGACATTCACGGGCTAATAGACAAGACACCAGCATATATACACTGTTAACCAACACTCTCGCTCACAAGTTAGTACATACATTCTCTCGGTAACAAAACAGGCACCCTAATATATACAGTGATGATGGTGTTGCGTTCTGTTTTTAGGGATACGCCTCGGTTGGTGCGGAGGTGACTGACAAGCCTGGTCCTAGCCTTGCAAAAGTTGTTCCAGTTTGTCCAGCTGTCTCGAAAGCGTTGTCCTCTTTTCTTTCTTCTGCTTCTTTTCTGCTCAGTCGGCCTCGAGGTCCGATGATTTTTTTCTGAGATCATCTGCCTCAAGAATGGGTTGACCCTAGCATGGCTTTCCCACGTGTTCAGATTGACTTTTAGACGTTCTTTAAATGTCTTTTTACGCTTTCCTTCTTAAAGCTAACTATAGAAGATTTGCTTCGAGGGATGAGTTCTGCATCGTATTTCTTTATGTCGATGGCTTCGGCGCCGTTGGCTTTGTTCTCTGTGAGGACACTGAAGTTGTTATGGACGTCCTACAACTAAATCTGATAGAACATTTATGGGGAATCATCAAAAGAAAATACTCTCCATCAAATCTTGAGGATTTAAAACGAGTTGGGATTGAAGTGTCACTGGGTGTTTCTTGTCATGATTAAATTGGTTCGTTACTAAAGGAAAAATAAAAAATAAATATTATATTACAAATTCTTTAACAGTGTGTTCATTAACAAAGTAGTTTTCTTGATAACAAAGTAGTTTTCTGCGTAGTGCTTACTAGATATAAGAATCTTCAAATTTCGAATATTTTGCATTTCAAATAAAATCTTGTTCGTCAGTGAAAACCTAAGAGAATATTTACTAATCAAATTAATATAATTTTACGAATAAACTTTGAAAATATAAACAAATTATAACTAGAATTATGAAAGTTATTCGACAAAAATGAAAATTCCATTCGACTCACTTGACGTAGTATGTTTGTTCGTTACATTAGAAAAACATATGCATAAAGAAAGAAACATAGTGGGTAGTATATTGCTTGTTGCATTCTGTTTTGATTCTTCTCATTCAGTCGCCTTGTTTAGTTGTAATGAAAGAAAACACGCATTCATTTTATCGATAGTGCCATGTGTGCGATAATAGAAAATATTACGGAAGCGCCCGAGAGTTGACGAGGCGATAACGAGTCGAAAACTGCCAAACGATAAATTGAAGACTACCAGCCGATAAATTACGACGAAGAAAATCAAACTAAAATACATATATAAAAATAAAAACGAACAAACCATTGCTAAACAACCGTTATTAATTAGATGTTTATTTTTGTTTTGTTTTCTTGTCAAAGGTACCATTGTTAATCAAATGTATTTAAATATGTTTTTTGTTTGTGCACCGGAAAGTTTCAAAAGATGATTTTGTTTGATTTGTTAAGCAAATGTTTTAGTTTTTTAAACTTTTTTCAGTGTTTTTTTTTCACTTTTATCAATTTTTTTCTTGTTAACATATATAGCGAAAAGGCAAATTATTTTCGTTTTTAAACTTTTTTCAGTGTTTTTTTTCACTTTTATCAATTTTTTTCTTGTTAACATTTATAGCGAAAAGGCAAATTATTTTCGTTTTAGACACATAGGTTGACATTTATCACATTGTTTTTGTTTCGCGAAAAGAGACCCTTGCTGGCAGAACTCAATTAGTCCTTCGGGAGATTAAACAAGCTGACAGATTGGTTAATAGTTTCGTCAACTCTCGGGCGCTTCCGTAACCTGCCCGAACGTTGACGACGCGAAGTCACAGAAACATGGTACGTCATCTATAAGAGTACGGATTTTTAAAACTACAAACGTTGGAACAGCATGTGATTTTCAAGAGAATTTAATGTAAGTTTTATGCATACCGATTACAAACGTAGTAATATTATCAAAAGATCTAAAAGAAAAGCATTTTCTCTTTTTATATAAAACATGATTTAGTCAATGTTTAAAGTAATTTAATCATAAGTTTGGAAGCGGATCTTTTACGATTTTGATGTCAAAACTAGCCAATGAATGCTCCATCTGGTCACATATTTTTGCAAGGGTGAAGGGATATTATGATGAACGAACTACATACTTTAATCCCCAAAGGATTAAGTAATGACTAACATATACTAAACTAATTCTCAACTGAGGAGGTAATGCCTGGTAGGATGGTATCATGACTACAAAACAAATATTACAATACCCGCTCCAAAATAGAGCAGGTAATCCTTACGAGTATGGAATCATGGCAACAGAAAAGATACTACATTACCTCTACCCTTCAAAATAAAGTGAAAGTAGTCTATAGGAAGATGGTATCATGAAAACAGAACAGATACTACACCACCCACTCTCTCAAAGGAGGGTGCAATACCTGGGAGGATTGTCTCTACTCACTTAAAAAGGGGGAGGAAATTCCTGGGAAGAATTATGATAACTGAACCGCTATTACGCTATCCATTTAAAGATAAATCATAGATTAAATCAGAGTGTTTTTTTTTCATTCATTTAAAAATGCTTCGTCGTAAAAACATTATTTATAGTTCCTTGGCTTTTTGGCGGAAACTAAATTGTAATATCTCTTATCAGCGTCGTTTACGGGAGAGACGAAAGGAGAGCGAAAGCCAAAGAGAGAAAGCCAGTAACCTAGCTAGATAGATAGATTGCTAGCTAAGCAGCCATAATCTATCTCCCTTTACTTTCTCTCTTATGCCTGTCGATAAGAATTCAAGCGAGCGATGTTATTTTTATTTAAGAAAAGTTTTTAGTCAGATATACATTTTTAAATTCACTCATTTTAATTCATTACTGGTAATATCGACGGAATTATTGCACATATATACAAAAAAATAAGTCAATAAAAGTAGAAATGAATAACGCCAAATAGTAATTTATTATGAACTGTTACATAAATAGTTATGCAAATAAGGCAACCAAATGTATGTCTCAATATAGTTGGTCTCTACTATATACAGAGTATTTGAAAACACTATGTTGTATTATTGCTTTAAATAACAGTAACCCGTTTTGATGTAATATAGAATTGATAAATTAAAAGACACTTTCGCATATGTTTATTTAGATGATTTAAACAAAAGTCAAATGTCATTCTTTTCTTTTCTCGATATCTCTCTAAATTACCAAAGTTTCTATATTTTGCACATTACTTCTCATTTATGTCAATTTTAATGTAAAGTACTTACTGTCTGAACTGTGTTTATGAATAAAAACTAAATTAATAAATTTGATAAATTTACGAACCAAGAAAAAATTAAATTGCATGTGTATATTTCCTTGAAAATATCGGATAAATTATTACATACATTTATAAAAATAAAGACAAGTTTGTTAGTATTATAGTTGACAAGTAGTTAATTAAATCTGCTAATATGACGTGTACAATATATTAGAATATATTATAGATCAGTGGCAACGCTACAATTGTCTGTTTTTTTTTTAAATCGGATGATAAGGATAAACTAATAAAATATTATTTTCTCCATAATTTCTGAACACTAGCAGATTATAACTTTACAACTTCGATTCATGGGGAGAATCTTTTATATTTCAACCGTCGCTTTGATGCCATAACAAAGAAGTTTGATGCGTTCAAAAACATGCAAAATAATAATCAAATGAAATATCGGAAAAATGCATCATTAAAGCATATAGTTTAATTATTCTTATATTATACTAGCAAAGCTACCCGACGTTGCCCAGGGCTATAAAAAAAACAGAATATATGTTAAGTAACGTGTGTAATATTTTTATATCAAAACTTATTTTTCTCTCTTTGTCTCTCTCTATCCGTCTCTTTATCTCTCTTTTTCTCTTCTCCCCATTTTTCTGGCCTTCTCGCCAACCCTCTCTTTCTCCTCCACCGAGCACATTCCTCTCTCCTGTTTTAATATGCTGATCAAAATAATAATGTAATGTAATTAATTTATCAGAGCTATTCCTTTTAAATATGAGATGATAATCTTTTGCTCCTGGGACAACGCCAAGTAGAACAAAACACAATGAAATTCTTGATGCGGGGTAATTCCGTTCCTCCACTCGCTTTTACAATAATATGAAGAGAAATGGTGTTGATAATGTAAATTGTCCAAAGAGAGTTAAATGTAATACTGTAATTTACATTTATTGCTTCAAGTAGAACAACTCCAAGTATAACAAAATATTATGTTACACCCTCCGCGTGACTTATCAAATATAATACTGTAATGTTAGTAAGGAGGCTTTCACATCACTGCCAAAAGTACGGTTAAACTCAAAGTATGAAGAGAAATGATGTTGATAATGGCAATTTATTTGCTCTCGGATAACGCCGCCGAGTAGAATAAAAGTTTATGTAAACCCCATTATTTAATAATATAATACTGTAATGTTAGTAAAGAGGCCTTCACAAAACTGACAAAAGTACCGTTAAAATCAAAGTAGGAGTAGTCAGAAGAGATTTAATATATACCAGTTACTTAAAGTTATACTGTAATCTTACAATTGTTTATCCCATACAACGCCGAGTAGAACAAATGGTCCCAGTCAATTTCTAATTCCACCCTCTCAATTTTAACATATTAAGAAGATACGTGATGTTTATTAAGTCAATGGTTCGAAGAGATTTACTATACATCCTTTACTAAAAGTAATCCTGTAATCTTACAATTGTTGATTCCAGACAAAACCTAGTAGTAAAAATGATCATGGTCAATTCCTAATTACTCCCCCTTCCATTTTAACATATTAAGAAGATACATGATGCTGATGAATTCAATAGTCCGAAGAGATTTACTATCTATCCCTTACCAAAAGTAATGCTATAATCTTACAATTTTGAATCCCGGACGATGTCGAGTATAACATATTTCCCCGGTAAACTACTAATTCATCGTCCCCACACACTATCTTCCAATAATATGAAGATAAAGGAAATTAAGCATGTTAGATTATGGCTCCCGGTGGGGGTATACAACATTCTAAAAAAAAGACGGAGAAATCTTCCTCCCGGGCAACACCGCGTTTAAACACACCCGCTCCTTCTAGAATATTGAGCACTGTTAGAGCACTTTTTTATTTCTACCTGCTTTATCCACGATATTTATTCGAATGAGAAATATCAATGAAAAAAAATGAATAGGAAAAAATGAATGTAATATGAATGAAAAAAATGAGTGAAAATATGAATAAAAAAGTGAATGAAAAAATGAATGAAAAATGAATGCAAAATGAATGAAAAAAATGAATAAAAAATAAATAGAGAATGAACAAAAAAGCAATGAAAAAATGAATAAAAATGAATAAAAAACTCAATGAAAATATTATTTGCGGAAAAACCCGGCCTAAAATATAATGTAGGATTTTCTTTTGATTAACTGGTTTGCAATGTCTGATTTCAGATAAGGGGCCATAGGTAAGTGTGTTTTTTTTTTATTTTGCCATTAAACAAATTATTAAAAGCAAATTATTATTTGCGAAAAAATCATCCGGCCTAAAATATGATGTAGAATTTTAAATTTGATTAACACAGGTTTACAATTTTTGATTTGAGATTGGGCGGTCATGGGCACGTTGATATTCTTGTTTACTATTAAACAAACTATTGAAAACAAATTCTCTAGAAGTAAGTAATAAAAATAAATTCTTAAGAAACAAAGTGCACTCATCACTAAAAAAAAAACCGTAACCTATCGGTCATTGTGGTTAGCAAAGTTACCCCAGCCAGGAATGGATCCAGAAAGTGTGGTTTGAGTTGTCCCCCTTTGCAAATTGGCTGTTTGGAGAATTTGAAAGCTAGATGGCTCTGGTTGACAGTCAATTTGCATAGGTGGGGCAAAAAGTAGTATATAAACGGTACTCTTTTCATTGAGCTGGAGAGCGGTAGGTAGAGCAGAGTGAGGCTGAAAGAGGAGACTGAAGTACAAAGAATTGGACGTTGAAAAAGATTAACCACTGTGGTTTGACACCAGATTTATTTTATATATTTGTCTTCACGGATTGACCACAGTCATCAGTCTTTCACTCTATTTGCTAGATAATGGCTCTGTGAGGTTGGACGTATGTGTGGGAGATTGTTTGGTTTGGCTTGTGCGATTTAGTGCACGTGAACCCGTACAACCGAGTGCAGAATAAAGCTGTTCTCACAATCGGAGCTCACAGGCGTTGACAGGGCCACCACATTGACGAGACCTCAGGTCAAGGGTCAAGGTGTACATGCGCATAGGGGATCTGTGACGTCACGGGCTTTTGTGTGGGAAACAGAGTTTTGCCAGTCTGGGTTTTGGAAGCAGGCCGAACAGACTATTTCTCTATGTAGTCTTCAAATAATTAGGGGAATTAAATTCCCTAAGAGAATACAGGCATGAGATTCCTTCTTCCCCCTCCTCGAATGGCTAAGGACTTAAGCTAGGAATTAACTACGATAGAGTAGTAATTTGGTATCTCCCTTTAACGTTAGTAAAACATCTCAACGATCGACGGTAGACTGACGCCTGAATAAAACAAAATCAAAGTAAAAGATTGTTGCCTCTTTAACTTTGTTGGAAATGTTTTTGTTGTAGATACGGCGATGTTCACGACAGTACAGACACGAAGAAAACAACTCAACCACTAGACGACATCGAGACGGCGCCTCTCCACGACGAAGAAGAGAGAAGGTATGAGAAATTAAAACTATGCAACATATTCCTTTTTGCTGTTAAAAATGACCAGTTGTTTAAGCATGGATATTTGAAACGAACCTAGGTTTACTGAGATAAGAAAGAAAGAAAGAAGAAAATAATAAAAACAAGTAATGGCAAAATTAGTGTTAAAAACCCTAGTGTTAAAAATGCCTTTACGAAAAAGTTTGAAAACGCTTCTAAACTTTCGTATTTCGAGAAGTGTTTAAGAGACTATTCGTGGCGATAATTTTCATTGATAATGTAACATATTAACCCAGTTACTTCACAAAATTAACTGAAATGAAAGTTTTTGTTTTAGAAGCATAGACAAAAAAAAATAATTGGCTACTGCATTTTAAAACTGTGTTCTTTGATATGACGGGGCGCTATAGAAAATGAATATGTTTCCGGGTTAATGGCACAAGTGTACCATAATACTTGGCTTTTGCATTGTAAACTGCAAGCCATTAAATTAAAAACAAATTAAATAAAAACTGTTAGAAAATTAATATGTTACATGTTGAATAGTGTAATATATGTTCTGTTGTCAGGACACCATCATCCTGGGCATTACATCTTCCTTTTTAGGGAAGTAGTCGTAATATCTGTTCCGTGATCATAATACCATCCTCCCAGGTATTTCCCCTTCTTCTTTTGGTGGTGTAATGAAGTATGTGTTCTATTTTCATAATAGAATGCTCTTATAGGTTTCCTCCTCCTTTTTTGAGGTTATAGTGTAGTATCTGTTCTTTTGTCATGATACTATTCTACCGGTACTGTTAGTGTAATAATAACCTACGAAATTATTTTAGCAAAAGTTCACACGCAGACGAAAAGAAACAGACGAATCGAAAACCGAATTAAATTGAAATGGTGCAAACGTTAAAAATTGTTTTAACAGATTATAAAATGATTTTGTTTTCCTCAAATGATTTATTTGAGAAATCCGGAATGTATAAAAAGAAACATATAATTGTGTTTTCTTTATTTTATTTATGTGCAAAATAGATAAAAGTTGGATTGCCTTAGAAACCCTTTTTTGTTATTTTCATTTACGGCTGGATTACAATATTAAATTAATTTTAACTTGAAATTGTTCTTCAATAATATTTTTTAACTAAATAACAACATACAATCGTAATTGTACTAAAATGTCGTAAAGCGTTAGAATTTTTGTTTAGTTAAGTAATGTTTTTGGGAAGACGTGTTGACTAATGAACCGAAAAAGATCTAACTGTATTTTTACAATGTTGTCTGTGCAAGTTAAACACTCATTTGAAATAGGGTTGTTGCTTTTTTAATAGGAAAAGGTTTTAGGTACTTCCTATTGCAGCAGTAGGATTTAAGCAGAATGTAATTATCAGTAATTGAAACCTAATTAATTTTGTAAATTCGTAAATTGTTTTTTTTATTCATCTCAAAGCAGAAATTATTGTGAAAATGGAACCTAGTTAAGAAGTCGTATGTATATTCAAGTGCTTTTGAATCCACAAAACAAAAAAAAAACATGTACGTGATTGTTAAAATGTAAATTAACATAGAGTGTGCTTCTATAATATTTGTAACGGAATTAAAACAGATGAGTATGTTTAGAATGGATAATCGTTTTTGTGTTTAGTTTTTTTTTTTTTTGTAGTTGAAAATAATTATATCTGTAGGCAATGTTTTCATTTTTATTTCGTAATATGTTTAATAATAAATAAATTTTAACTCAAAATTGTTTCTCATTTAATAGAAACAACATAAAACTGTAGCTTTACTGAAATGTCGATTGAACAACAGTGTTCTTATGTATGGCGGAAGTATACGTTCATGTGCGCATGCGTAGTGCAGGTAAGAGACAAATCATAGCGAAAAGTAGGACCCTCTGCCAACATCTCCGACTGTTTAAGATGAAGGGATTGATGGTTTTGTCTGTAATTGTGATATTTTTATTCCGGACATCGCTGATTTAGAAAATGTGAACTTTATGGGGGGTAAGTATTTTGGAAGCTTTAGCTGGACATGCACACACACATACACACACACATGCACACACACATACACACACACATGCACACACACATACATGCACACACACATGCACACACACATGCACACACACATACACATACACACACACATACACACACACACATGCACACACACATACACACATTCAACTTTCCTTTATATAATAGATTAGTTTAATTATACTTATACATTCCCATACTTTCTCTTGCTTTTTGTACTACGATAGCGAACAACAATTGAGAATACAGAGACTAACTGAGAAGTTGAAATGTCAGAACAATTCGAATGAGATTTTTAAACTATCTCTAAAGTTTACAAAGTAACGAGCTTTACATATTATAGATTATTATAAAGTTACTGAGAATTTTTGAAATAGTTGCGAATCCGTCTGTAAACTGCAACATGGCTGTACTCGTTCAAAATGTATTTTACTTCTGTTGTAATCCGATTCATATTTATTTCACACTGCAAGTTCCCAATTCGTCTCTTTGCATCCGATAGTCTATAAAGAAAAATGAAGAAAATCAATTTATTTCACAGCGCAACATTGAACTCCCCAGAGATACGAGAAACGTGGGCGTGTATTGAGTTGCGTTTTACATCTAAAGGTTATCAACATAATCAGGTTAATCGCTGATCTCTTATTACTATTTGGGAACCCCACATATATGTTTCTCGCGAAGCACTCATAAAATATTTATTTATGACTTTGTAAATAAATAATACATCATGAGCTTTAGGTGTATAATATATATGTTTCTGTTGCTAATAGTAATAAGGGATCAGCAACCAATCTAGATATTTCGATAACCTTTGAATATATTAATCTCCCCAATACACTCCTATGTTTCTTAGATCTCCAGGGAGAGCAGGATTTGAATTAGAGTTATCCAGATCTTGTCGAGTAAATTTGATTTTTGCTACGAGTTTTTTCAATAGCCAGTTATTAATGAAACTGAGAATGGAAGTGAACCTTAAACTATTACAGGAACAACAATGGCGAACTTTTACATTTGTTATTGCGTTTTACAGCTCTAGAACATTGTTTATTTTATTGACTTGATAATATGTCATGATACGAAGGATAGGCACATTATTTATGATGCTATAAAAACTATAGCTCTTAAATGGTCATCATGTTCACCTCGCATATCAGTATTTCACCAGAGATAAATGTACTTTGGTAATGTCGTTGACTGTAAGAAACTCTCACCTTTACAAAAGCCTTGTAATTCTTAAACAGGGTTCTAAACTATATCACCACTCACGTACTTGTCATGCTTTTATCAGTCAATAATATAGTGATAGTGGGCTGATATCATATTTATTTACTCCTCTGCAGGAGTTAGGCACAAGGCCAGTTTTATCTTACTCCCACAAGTAAGATGTGACCACAGCTTGGGTCGAGTAAGTGGGGTTAAAAACCAGCGCTCGAGAGGTGAGCACTCTGGCCATTTAAAAATTGCCTGGGCAGCCCCGTCGGCATTCCCCGGTAGGGGCGCCTCAAGCAGTAAGCAATAAACTTACTCCTCCCCAAAGAGGGGAGGCGAAGCCTGGGAGGGTGGACCTCCTAGAACTGCACAGGACAAACCCACAGACAGGTGGAATCAAGTCCCGAAGGACAAGACGACACCCGTCTATAGGGGTGCAGTATCCATCGGAACAGATACTACACTTACTTCCTAGCGTGTGCCAGTGGGCTAATATCATAACCATATGACAAAGCAAAATGTGTTAAGAGGACAGTAACACTAGAGATATAAGAAGCGCCAGCAGGAAAAACTAATACATTTATCAAATGTGTTCGCCACAATCGGCAGGCAGATATGATGTAACCATCAGTTGATTCTTTTTTGTCGCGAATATTCGACAACTATACTCGAGGGGAATCTCTTTTACATCTGTAGCTTATCAAACGATCACGAATATAGAACCCTAAGATTTGACCAAGCTATAATTAATATTTTTTAATGTTATTCACACCAAACAAGGCACATTGTACTAAAGTGTAACGGGCTATTGTAGTAGAAGGCAGGTTTTTATAGAGTCGACATATGTGAGTAGTTAGGAAGCAAGATGTGTGTTCCAATTATATTTTAATGCTTCCACATTGGTATTGTGTGGGAAACAGTAACCAGTACGAGGAAAGTATCTTTTTTTGTTTAATTTTCTTATCTTTCTGTTTTTGCTGGGGATGGGGCATCCTACCGGGTGCCAGACATTCACCGGCTATTTCAGACACTCCAGCCTAAAGATCTTTTTAAGATTCTCACCACCCGTTTAAGTGCAATTATTTGTATTTCTCTTACACTCGGTTCACCGGGTATACTCGCCAGATAGCTTTTGAAATCTTTTTCATTAGTCCTGTTGCTCCTATAATTACTGGTATGATGGAGATTTTCCTAAGATTCCAGTTTATTTTCATGTCGTACATAAGACCTTGGTATTTCGTGATATTTTCCCTTTCAACTTTGTTTAATCTTGCATCATTAGGGACACTTACTTCAACTAGGGTTGCTACTTTCTCCCTTTTGCCCCATATCTCGATGTCAGGTTTAACAGCTCCGTTTTCTAGATATGTAGCTGTAGGGATTGCATATCTATTAGAGTACGGAATGGAATGAACTCTGTAATGAAAGGGTGGATTTAGCAGTTAGGTGGGTCAAGTGTATTTTCGTTTAGGGATAAATGAATCGGAGAGCATACTTTTGAAGTACTTATAATCATGCATACGAATGTAACTCTGCAGCGACATGACAGAGGCTGAACCTTAGCAGACAGTGTGGGATCTATTAGGTTTGAAATTCGTTTTTGCAATCGGCTCAAGAAATATTAATGGTTGGTCCACCAACACAGATGTGGTAACAGTACTCCATGCATTAGTGAATGGTGGATTTGTACATATATAGAATACTGACAAGTATGATAAGTTTTCTAACCCTATGCAGGGACGTTACCTTCTATGCAGCAGAATTGACAACATCTTTTATGTACTTATCTCATTTAATGTTGCCTGAGAATATGAAACCGAAGTGTTTGAACGTTGAAATCTGAGAGACGGTGCTATCAGCAATGACAATCGGCGGTTGGAAAGAGTTGTTATTGTTGTTAAAGGAAAGGAGCGTTGTCTTGAGTATTAAATGTTCTGATACATTTTTTGTCCACATTCAACAACAGACTGTGGATCATTTTCTGGTGATTCTGCCATTGCCTGGAATGTATAGACATTCGATTTGGATTAGTGACTGGATTAGAATACTTAGTGTTATCAGCAAATGCAACAATATTAGACGATATTGCATCGGGGATGTCGTTTATGAAGATCAGGAATAATATGTCCAAGTATCTACCTATGGGAAACACTCGAGTTGATATTATGTTTTATAGGCGTACGGACATCGGGAATTGCATGGTTTTTTGTTTTAGCTAAGAAAAATCTGATTATATTAAATAACCGTCCAGTAATACTGTACGAGTTGATTTTCCTCACAATACGTTTGTACCAGATTTTCTAGAGAGCGTTGACGTTATCTAGAGCGTCCGTCCTTATCCAGTGTGTTCAGTGATGACCGTCAGGACACCCATAGTAGAACGTGGTTGCCTAAATCTATACTATCGGTCGTAGAGGAGTTAACATATTGAAGACATTAAAATACTGACGAGGGCAGGGATATTGTAATCCGAATTAGATAGACAGAATCACCCTTTGTGTAACATATTTGTGTTTTAAACAAACAACTAAGCCGAAATACTTGTTTACTTGTAGGTTGTCATTACGACTCACGTATAAAGTTGTGTGACTACATCCGGGTACTTGAAAATTTCCAAACGAAATACCTATGGTGCATACTTAAGGTAAATTGGCGTGACCGAATGGTTAATTCAGATATAATCCACGAGATCAATTACATCAGTATGGAAACTAACATCAATTTCGCTTGATTGTTTATTTCGTTAATACGGCAGTTATCATACAAAGCAATGTATGGTCAGTTATCTCATGTATCCTTTGTTATAAATATTAATAAGATCAGCTGAATAACCCTATTAAAATATACTCCATCGACATTTCAGCAACAATAAATCATAACGGTTGTCAGCGCTCTTGTGGTTGGTGGTGGGGATTACAGATTTGGATGTACACATCCATAGAAAGATATATTCAATCTCAGACATAGGACAACACAAAACGAAAGGTGATCTTTTGTAGCAGAATGAGTGTAATCTATATATATAGTTGTGGCTTCTTGGAATTTATCTTTGAAACTTCCCTCATTACTTCTCGTGCCTCTAACGACCTACCTATCTACATCGTATCCTCTCCGCTGGACTCTTCGACACCGGACTTTTTGGCAATCGGACATTTGCTTGCACCCTGGCACAGTTTTGCCCTACGTTTCCTTCCCTACAACTTTTATTTTATTTCATTTTTTCAAATTTTAAATCTTGGCCATTGCCAACTTATCTATCCCAGCGACTTCCTCTGATGATAAGATTTTGATCTTTGAAAAGCCTGGCTTAAGGAAAATTTAACTTGAATAAATTGCCTTTTTGCGGAATATACCTTGCTTTGAACTTTTGAATTGAATTTTGATTTGGCTTTTGCTTTCTCTAATTCCTTTCCACTCTCCTTCATTTCTACCTGCTCTATCCTGGATATTGAGCTGTATACTCTTCACAATAGGGTTTTACCTTTCCTAAAAGTTCGCTTTTAGTACACCTCTTTATATATCAATATATATATATATATATATATAACGACGTCTGTCTTTCTACTTATTTTTCACGCTTTTTTCACATCCATGCAGACCTAGAACCTATATTAATTTAAATCAGCATGCATTTAGGATCGCTAATAACAAATCCCATTGGGAATAACATGATCACCGTCAGTGTATAAATTGATTTTCATTTGAATACCCGGGTCTTTAGTCATCCTATATGGAAGATAATCCTAACTTTTAAACTATACACAACTCCATGTTGTTAACAAATACGTAACTTAGTTTATTAAGATCTGCTAATGTACTTTACGGCCTTATTTGATAGTGGAAGAAAAATGAACCAGTGAGTTAATTATCGATGACTATTTTTTATTCAATAATCCATTTGTTATTGTTTTAATTTTAAAAAAGTTTAATCATAAGAACGAATAATTTATTCGTATTTTTTTATTACAATGAACAGTTACACTGTTGCATATTAGATGTATTTTGTCCATTCAACGATATATCGAAAGTTCAATACGATAGATTCGGCATTTAAAGACATGACTTTATCGGAAACGATTGACAAACTGAGATGAGGGTGTTGGTTTTTCTCATTTTTAAGATAATAAGCTGTTCATATTCCTTTCTTTTTCTGTCTCGCTGATGTTTGAATGAGTAAATCAACAACCAGAAGACTCGGTGTCCGTGTTAGTTAATTACAATTAATGACGTAAACCTATAATAATTAATCCCGAGTTCCGCCCAGAAATGGGCAGAGCAAGTAGGTTTTTTAGAGCCTTCCAACTTTCGAATATGTTTTACTCGCCCCTGAGATCATCATAATTGTGGTATGTGACAGATATGGAGTATGAATTTCCAGTTGAGTTAATAGCGATCGATGAAAAAAACTAAAGATCAAACACTATTTATTTAGAATAAGACTTCAATTTTTAATGTTATAAACTCTATACGTTTCTCGACATTCAGGCTCGGATCAAAACGTAGTATCTGTTCTGCCCTCAGTCACTGAAGGAGTGGCTATCTAAACTGAGGCAATTTTTAATGTTGCTAAAAATGACCAATTTTGGTAGCTGGATAACCTTCACATTAAAACGTCTTTCTGTCTTTCTTTGTCCTCCTGAGGAGGGAAGAAAATAAGATTTTTCTATTTCATGTGCCATAGTTTTCTTAATATAAATCTATACAAAACCGATAATATATTTTTTTCTTTTTACAACAAATACTAATTATATTTTTTTGATGAAGTTTCATTTTAGAAACGATAATTAATTAAATTTGAACATTTTTAAGAAAAACTAATCACTAAAAAATATGAGGAGAGAATTTACACTTCATAAGAAAACACATTTTCTTTAATCTTTCACTGATTTATTTTGAGATTAAAAAAAATATTTTGAATAAAATACTGTGTGTTATTTTCCTTCAGTTTTCTACGTAGGATAAACGTAAAATAGTCACTCTACTTTATTTCAGGTAGTCTGTAACCAAAAGAATCACGTTTACAAAGACCCACTAATGAATTCCCCGCCTGAGGGAGGGGGTACACACTGCTCTAAAATTGAGAAGGTAATTATATCAACGATTTTTATAACCTGATAACGTGGTCATTAGTTTAATTCATTTGTTTGACTATATCGATAACCTGAGGATCTTAAAAAGAATAACTCACAAAAATGGACGACGATTTTAAAGAACGCCCCACGAGAAATTTCGACTCCAACGATTCTTTAAAAAACACTATATATAATCGAAAATGTTGGAGCTTGATAGCAACCCGAATAATATTATTGACAAAGAAAAAGAAATAATAGATTGTTTAGAGGAAGCGTATCGTACTAATGGGGCATAACTCCACGTTTATAATGATCGAGACATTCTATTGATGAATATAATAACTTTAAATCAAAATCATGAAGATCATTTTTGAGAGACAATGGATACCCCCTGTGTAATTGTGAAGCAAGGGTTGTGCAATCCCATCTACGCCTATCCTGGTTCGGCACTCCTTGATTCCAGTGGCATGGAGAAATGGAGGGCAACTGGAAACAATGTCGAGATAAGCGGAGAGCACATATAGCATCTTGTATTCCCAAATGGTCACCCATTTTAGTATTGATCAGGTTCAACGTTGCGTACCTTCTGTGATCTAACGGGAACCCGTGTGTCAACGTGAATATGCTGTATATAATATTATAATAACTTCAAATCACATCACTAATAAGTTTCCATTTCACAAGCATAAGCTATTTAGAAATCATTTAACGACGCAACAGAAAATGTCTTTATAATTATATTTTGAAACAACAATAGTTTTAGTCTGCCTTGAATGGTTGACACTGAACATCAAACAAATATCAACGGATAAGTATTTTATTTGCCTCCTCTCCAGACACAAGGTCAGGTGTGGGTTTTTGATGAAAGTGTTTCTGTGGATTTGAATCCGACACACCCAGGTCTTCAGTTCGCGTCGTTAATCACTTAGTCACTGTGCTATCCTCACGGATAAGTATTGACTAAATTACACTTCTCCAGATTATCGAAAAGATAACTGCTTTAATATGTAAATACATATTGTACGAGGTTGCCATTTCGCCACATAGTTTAATCGTATAACGATCAGCAATTTCAGAACAATTGGTAATGTCAGTTGTTCTCTCATCTACCCGACCATTTCCATGAACTTCATTCTGAGCAGCGTATTCTAAATGGTTGATCCTTTTACAATAAATGTATATAAATAAATTATTTTTCAAACCAGTTTTTTGATAGTCTTAATATGGCGTATATTGATACATTGTAATCGATTGACTTTCGGAAAAATTGACTTTCGGAAAAATCAATTCAGAGAGTATGATAAATGAACAGCTATCTTATCACATACTTTAAATTCTAAAAATATATTTAATACATGTTATTTATCGATAATCATTTATTACATAGAAATGTTAAAAATCGCATTTTTTTTCAGTCATATTAATACTAAATACTTATCTAATCGAAAATCAATATTTATCGTTTGAGAAAATAGAATAAAGACGATGGGATCTTGCCAGAAGCTAATATTCAGTTTTATGACGCAAAAAGTACAAACTCGAATAACTGCTTAACATCATTTATCGATAAATCGAATTTTTTTTTTATAAAAAGTAGCAGTTTTTTAAGTCAATTGATTGGTGGTATATATCATATATTTGAAATGAAAATATCAAATTTTAGTTTTAAGTTATATTTACTGTATTGATGTTTCTTTTTAAAAAATCAAATTTATTTATATTTGTGGAATTCAACATCCGTCAAAATGTACACGTAGCAGATAATTTTGCCATGTTGAAAAATATCCCCTGATTAGACACTTTATATTCAAAATGGCTGTGCAACTGATGCATCGGTGAACAACATAGATTGTACAGTGAGCAAATTAACAAACTACTTCTGCACATTCTCCCTTTTACAGCAAAACACCAAGGCTTATTCACAAATAGATTTTTTTAAAATGGTTGGCCTACAAACAACTGGCCAGTGTAGGTTCTGCCATTCAGCGGGTTAGAGCCCGAGCCACCCAATGTATGAATGCATGATCCTGTTAACACTGTCTTTACACTGTCCACAACAACAAAGTATGTAAATACTTCCATTAGAAGGTCTGCGGTGAGATGCAGCTTGACAGATCGCCGAACATCTGGGAGCATGAACATCAAACGGAAACGTGACAGTCTACCATGCCAAAAACATACAGGCGGGCAGATACATAAGGGACGGGGTCATCAAGCCAGACATTGTTATATGGAAGAAACCTGAAAGGACTTCGCTCACTATTGACGTAACCGTTCCAAATGAGTGTGGCTTCAATAGAGCTGAATGCGAAAAGATAACGAAATACCTGAACCTCAAGAAGTATTTCAAAACAACATGGTCTGTGAAAAAACATAAATATTATACCGGTTGTAGTAGGAGTAACCGGCTTAATGGAAATAAAATACTTAGAAACAATCTCTGGAAGACTGAGCTGTAGTGAATTACAGATAGCAACCATAAAAGGGGCAACGTCTACCATAAAAAGAGCATTCGGATATAAATTTAAATCGTAATATAATCAAGTGTTAGCTCCAGGATTAAGCTACTTGATTTCCTCGAACTAACTGAAGTAAAATAAAAATTAAAATTTAGGTCTTCATTGGCACATATCAGATTGTTAACATTCCAACTGGATGTTAAACAGTTGTTATCTTTCAGACAACCCACCCCAAATTAAGTCTTGAATGTGTATAAATCAATCATGCTCATTCGCAAATAAGTTGTGCAACGAAATGAAATAAACAATAAGACAGATAATCCATCATGGTAACAACGAGTAATATTTGCATCCCTAATATTTCAATTAAACATTAAAGTTTCCTGTTTGGGAATTTAACAAATTAAATTTCTCCATTTCAATGACAAAAATAAAGCACAACGATGGAGGAATAAATGTATTGTTTAATTTAGATCACCATTCTTCTGCCATTTAGTTAAAGTTATGTTGAATTCTGTCATGGGCAATGCTATGTTGTAATATTCAGGGGTTCAAATCCACACTATCTATTCTTCAACCGGCAAAGATAAAATAATAAAGAATCTTATTTGCGTCAAAGAATTTAAGAGACATCCATTTTGATTTACATGACAGTTCACAAAATGCTTGACAATTATCCTTGCGCTTGTGTAATTCTTTACAAATTTAAATTCTATATTTTGTTTAAAGCAATATTTTACGAACATATGTCTGTGTATATTCTAAGCGTCATCATGTGTTTTATATAGAGTAATAACTATGCCAAACAATTCACATAGAATGTGATCATTATCTAAGAGAGATTCTCAACATATGCATAATTACTGGACGACATTCAGAACTTGGCTTTAAAGTTCAGCAACATTTTAGATACTTCAACCAGTGTAAGTATATATGTAGAACAAAAGCATTAACTGTCTATAAAGATGCACTTAAGTAGTAGACAGTATTATTGTTATTGTTATAATTGTAATCGTTATTATTAGTATAATTATTATTATAATAATAATAATTATTTTTATTATTATTATTATTATTTTATTAAAACAGTTGGTCCAAAAAAGAGTCGCCAACTTAATAGGTCCCTCATTATCCACCAAGCTCCAGCCCCTGTCCCATCGCCGCAATGTTGCATCCTTGCGCTTGTTTTACAAATACTTCAATGTGCTCCGATGAACTGGCTGCTCTGGTGCCTCCTTGACGTAAATACACTAGACCAACTCGACAATCAGCTAAATCCTATCCATTCACTGTGGAGGTCCCCAGATGCTGGAGGGCCTTCTACTCCAATAGCTTCTTTCCTCGTGCTGCCGGCCTCTAGTACTTCCTCCCTGCTCCCTGTTTCCCCGACTGTATCGACATGCAGAGGTTTAAAACTAATGTAAACAGACATCTCGCTACACAGCTCCCAACTTAGAATGACACACTAAACATACACTCTAACTCTCAGTAGCCCCTTACGTTTACAGTGGCGGCCTGTCTTGTTTGGGGTGAATTATGTTTTAAAAATAATACAACTGCTAGGTTTTGAAAATGTGTTTCCGTATTTGACCATATATTTCTTCTCTGTTGCCAAGAAAAAAGAAACATTATGACCGTTGAGGCAAGTATGCATGCATTGTGCCCATTTTATTTCAAACTTGGCAATCTATACCGAATGAAAGACATTTTAACAAGATTTTTTTATCGTCTCCTAGCCAGAAGCGCGCATTTCTATAATTGATAGTCATAACGTGAATTCTTTTACCCGGTTTATTATCACAAGACCTCTGAAATGAAATCCGCCAACTCTCTTCCGCTATTTTTCTTTTTGTCATTTCCTCGTTCGTTTCTCTCTTTTATCCATCGTTTTTTTTTCTTTTATTCTTCTAGCATTGCTTCATTTTTGTCATCCGTTTATGCGTCCGTTTATTTACTTATTTCCACATTCACACATTTTATTTCTACCTTTCTCCTTTGTTCTTTCAGTCTGTATTTCTTTCTATCTTTTAATCATTCTTTTATTATCCCTTTTCTCTACATCCACCTTTTATATTTCCTATTATTATTATTATTATTATTATTATTATTATTATTATTATTATTATTATTATTATTGTCTTCCACTATTACCTCTCTTTTCTGCACTTCAATAACTCTTTTATTTTATCCTTTCTTGTTTCCTTCCAATATATAAATCGAAAGACAGATTTACATAGAAGAAGACGAGAAAGAATAAAAAGAAAAAGCAAATGTAGAATGAGACGCTATTATATATAATGATACATTGATATGGAATAACTGATTATCCGTAAAATATCCTAGCGCCTTTCCAATGATAGTCTCGACAATTCTCCATGTTACATCTTTTCTCACTCTACTTGATGGAAATAAACCAGTCATGCGTACAGTATCTTCTATTATTACACAGAAAACGTTTACGGTTGGAATTACAAGTCGGAACTGTTTTCCTATTAAGAAAATGTAGAATCATTGTTTACTGAAAGGATTCAGGATGTTTAATGTTGCAACGCGGATAACAATTCATCAATGCTTATCACACGTAATATTTCTTCGTAGATAATACAAGGTTAGCGTAACTTCCGATTGCCAACAAAAATTCAATACATTCAAAGAATGAGACAAAAGATAAAAAGAAAGAAAATCGAAGATTGGGAATTGTAGAAAAAAACTCTTGATATTTTGAACAAAGTAATTTTTCAAAAACTGAAATTCATAAATGAGTCATTATTTTTGTACAGAATGTAAATGTTTGCATGTGTTTTCCAAATCATTTGCACCATTTTATTTATATTGTATTTTAATAATGAAATATAATATAATATAATAATTTTAGAAATATTAGAGAGAGTGTTTTCCTCATAGACAACAAATCAACTGATTAATAAGCTAAATATAAATTATGTCATCGTCAAACTAGAATTCCTGGTTTCAACACAATGAACACGTCGCTTGCATTACTTACTTAGTGGCAATGTAGTAATTGCCTTACATAAATGTTTTCACACTATTTGGTAAACCTACTCTTAATAAGCTAGATATCAGAATTAAATAAGAATAAGTAATATATTCTGGATCGCATGCTACATGAGAAATATTTAGGTACGAATAATACAAGTGCTGAAAGACTATGGTAATTTAGAAATTAAAAAAAACATGTTTCATGTGACGATAAATATAGGAATGTATAATTGCTCGCTGTAAAATAAACATAATTCATGTCATAGATTAATTTATGTTCACATCTTGTTAATTTATAGCAAACAAAGGACTACCATTTTCTTAAAAAATGATACACGAGCTAATTCCGATGTTTTTGTTTAACAGTAAGAAATATAGACTACTTTTTCCTGTCCTTTCTAGGTGATCACTTTCAACGGAGCGGTTATATTTGTTGCTCTGTAACACAATAATGAAATGTTCTATTAATATCGAATCCGCGTACAACCAACATAATTTTATTTTATATTTGGTTCTGCTTTAGCTTCTCTCTCGTTTTTATATATAGATTTACCTTTTTCCCCCAAATAGTTTTTTTTTCATTTCTATGTCACTAAATTTAATTTCATTCATAGTTTATTATTCTTATTTTTTTTAAATTTTAATTTTATTATTCTTATATTTTATTTTATTTTCAATATTAACTTTCTTTCTCACTTCACGCTTATTTTCGAGGAAGATTGATTGTTCGTGGCGTACAACGATTTATCGACAAATTGTATTTCATAAAGTTGTTAATGACACAGAGAAAACAAGGCTTAGCATAAAAATGACAGGAAAAGGTGTTATTAAGATGCGTCAATTCAATTGGCGCATATTTCAATGTGTTACCTTTGACAGATCAAAGTTAAGCATAAAGCGTACGAGCGACGGGCGTTGCATCTTATGAGATGTATGAACGCATCTCAACCCTAAGCTTATTATATAGTTTTCAGAGGTTATCTCTCAGTCAGTGTTTGATAAAACCGTAAACCTATCCTTAATATTGAATGAATGAATATCAGAAAATAAAAAAATCCAATTTATCTAATAAATTAGGGCTTGTGCTCTCATTCCGTTTCAGATATCGTACTTTTTAGCTAAGGTCACTTCTCCGGGAGCTAAAACAACCAATGTTCAAAAATAGTCGACCGCCAATTAGAACATAAACTCCAACAATGTTTCACCTTTTAGCAATTAATTTCTTAGAAAATTTATAAGAGGTCTGTTTCGTACTTTTCATATATTAAAACAAATTGGACGAATCAATGTGTCATTAAAGAAATATGCTACTTGAATTTCTGAAGCAAAATTATATTTATTCGATTTCTATAATGTAGTATACAGTTTTGCAGTTTCGATGCACATATTATACACCTTCGATCAGATGTTAGTCATAAGAAATGTAAAATGACAACTACTCTTTTTTACAAATAATGGTTGAATTTCCTTTCAGAATTTGTATATGTTTCTCATTTTTATTGAAAAAATTCAATAACAATATGTTAATTTAAATTCTATAATGTTATTCAATATCACACAAACTGATCAATATCATTTATTGAACTTCAAAGTCAAATATCTAATCATGTTTTTTTTATTTATCTTTTTGATCTTGAAATTATTGAAATAAACATTTATTTACTTTTGTATATCCGTGTAATTATATCCAGATTATTTACCAGCTATTACTGAACGTGTTCAAAAGTGAGAAAGATATCACGAGAAAAGGAAGTATTATAAAATTCCAGCTTAATATACACTTAGAAAAGGCGTTGTTTCTGCATCTGAAGACGACAGGTGCATGTGCTGACTTCTATAGATATTTGCTCAAAGAACTTTATTAATGTATATTTGCATTCAAAATATAGAAGAATGTATCTACGTAGATAACGGAAATTTCCCATAATAAAATGACTGCATACACGACGATTAGGTACACAAATGCATACTAGAATGACGTAAAAGTTGCGATAACAATATAGGTAACTCTTTTAACAATAACAGTAGCAATCATATACTAATAATAATAATAATAATAATAATCAAAACAGTCTTGATAACAATAAAACTATCAACATGAATATTATTAATAAAATCACTTATCTATTAGATCTACGGCGAATTCGATCAAGCCAAGGATCTCGGAACATAAACATAATTTCATTAATCCTAATCTCAGAATTTACTACATTTTCCAACCAGTTATAGGACCTTAAAATTAAAATATTCCGTACAACATTAAATGGTTCATAGTAAAAAAAAAAAGGAATAACATGCAGACCGGGATAAAGGTAAAGGTCGCATAGCCTGGACGCGCACGAGTGACGTTGTCGACATCGCACACTGCCCATGTGTTAAGAATCACCGTGTGCACAGCATATGGAAGGCGGAGCCCATCCCTCCTTGAACCTTCCCTGAGTTTAAGTCAGGTACCCATTTACTGCTGGGTGGACAGAGGGAGTTTTCAGACCCGAAAATTCGCATGCCGTGAGTGGGATCGAACCCAAAGACAAGTACTATAACCACTCGTCCACAGTCCCTCCCTAACCTAGACCGTGATATATAATCTATTATACATTATTATGGACTTAGCAATTTCTAACATTACTGTATTGTAAAGGTTATGCCTGCAAGTATGATATCTTAGAAATAAAATTGATACTACACTTCTTCCCCCTCAAAAGAGTAGGCTTTTTAAATAAAAAGCTGCATGTAGAGGTAACCCTTGAGATGTGACATATAAATATCCATAGGTGCATTCTTTCTGAAATATATAAAAACCAAATACCAACTTTAATGGAATAAAAGAATTATAATTGGAAATGTAATATTATTTCATATAATTATGAAAGATTCATAATCAATATCGCATAAATAAAATACATAAATAACATAAGACTTCGATTGAATAGCCACTAATAATTATGTGTTGAAATTAATAGAAATAAATTAGCATCATAAATATCTAATTAACTATTAATAATAAAAAATCTAATAAAATATAAATATCCTATTGCATATATACCGAGATAATAAAAAATATTAATATAAGTAATGGTTATTTATTTTTAACGTTAAATGTTTTAACTTGCTTATCTCAAGGTATTTTTACATATCTCTAGGTATACATTATAAAATGTTAAAAATATTAATTTGGTTGTAAATCTCGTTTTTTTTTATTATTAATAAACATGTGATGCAGCACACTAAGAGTGGTTAGTTCGTGCTAATATTAATTCAGTTGTAAATAATAAATAAATATTAAATAATAAACTGCATAATTTAAAAAAATAATAATCTCAAGGACATTAAATGGAAGACGCATTTGCGTAGGCCGCTTTTGACAAATAAAATTTGAATTTTCGCAATAAATATGAAAGACAACTTAATTATCGCACTTGAAACGCTTCCATGCCAACGTATTTAATTACCTCTCCTCTATTTTCCCCCCCAAAAAATATTTGTGCGTGCCTAATCGAGCTTCTAGCGGTGACACTTAGAAGCCTTGGAAGGATGCTATTAATTATTGACTGGCTGTGGATATGTCCAAAAATTTATTCAAACATAGTATTACTCAAAAATATGTTCCCCTTTATAAAAATGAACTTTTAAGAACCAAGTCAAATAAAACTTAGAATAAAACCATCGGCCATTTTTCTGTGTTTGGATCAATACATAAATGTGGATAAATTCTATTTCATTTATATTGTGCTGTTTCTAGATGAACAAAGAAAATTAATATAACTCATTTATTTTGAAAGTGGAACGACATATATTTTCGTCTTGGACCACTGTGCGAATTAAGAATATAATACTTTAGAAAAAAATCAACGATTTCTTTTTAATCTCTTGAGTACTCTTTAAAGATTCGGGTAGATCCATCTACTTTTCGCTAACATTGTAATTGATAAATTTTAATATGCTTATGGAGAAAAGAATATATTTTTGGAAACTTGACTTAAAAGTAATTTGTCTAATGAAAGTAGTTTTCAAAAACGTGCATACATATAAATCGACTTACAATTAATGATTTGAATTTTTAAATTTATCGTATTAATATATAGAATCTCTGATTTATATACCCTATAAATGATTGAGGTTATATTTAACAGTAATATTAAAGCATATACTGGGTATTTAATAATGTGTGTTTCCCTAAAGGTATATATGAATTAATCTCAGCTATAATAAAACTTAATTTCAGTTCAGTTACTTAAACATTTCCTTAATCTCTCTCTCATATATATATATATATATATATATATATATATATATATATATATATATATATATATATATATTATATATAAAGTACACACCTGAGTTAATCAGGAGAATAAATTCTCAACTACAGATTAAAAGTACAATAAGAACAGCTCGGGCTAACAAAACCTTCCCCCATTTGTGGTTGAGCAATCAAGTGTGTCGACCTTTTATTTTATTTAGAATAAAAAGAACGAATTTACATCCTAGACAAAAAATAGAAGATGCTTTTATCTCCATTTTTTTTTTATTAAAGCTTTCTTGTGACCTTGCATGACTCAATAAAAAATACCATGAGTTATGGAATGGATCTATAGGCACTTTGTCGTTCTTCGACAAAATAAGGTGTATTCAGTATGTTGCATCAATTCATGAACGTAGCCTTTTCGAGTTAATGCTCAAAGACAACAGAATAAAGTGCAACATTCATTATTTTGTTTAATTTGGTTATTTGATGAACTCTAATATTAAGCAGAACATATTTCTTCCTCTGAGCTGTCCCTACTTAAAATTAGTATCCTTTTTACATTCCTCCTACAATTACGAAACGTGAAGAAATCTACTCTGAATTTGAAGTTGTTTTTGCTCAACTAAAAAGTTTCTCACCTAGACTCTAATGATAGTTATCTAATGTTAGTTGTTAATGTTACTTCGCTCATTCGTACTTAGGTACATCTGTCTTTTTTTGTGAATCAAAATGGCGAAGTGAAAATATATGTACTATTAAAGCACTTCGCTCTAATAAATATGTAGTTATCACAAACCTGGCAAGATTACATTATTAAAATGATGACTATCCTGGGGACACCTCTAAATTTGTTCAGTTACGTCTGGATTAGCAGACAGGTCTGTATTCAACATCCGTTTGAGGGGGATTTATGGATGTCGACACGCCGAGAGACTGGCTTTCCTAGGTTGAACTTTGACAAAAGAAATCTGCGTGAAACCCCGTAGTCGATAACGCCTTTCCCAACGTCATTTTCGACTATTCGCTCGAGGACCGTTATATGCTGAGGGGCGAATAGTAGTTTTTCAAAGAGTGTCGAGCTGTACTCAAATTTTTCCTTCGGTTTAGTGATCTTTTCCCGGCTTCTAGAAAGGAACTCCACAGGAGATTAGTGAGGGTGAGGCTAGCGTACGTCGAGCAGTTCGGATAGAGGAGATTCCCCTCGAATAGAGATCGGTGCCAGGTAAGAATCATGGCAACAACAACAGTTCTTTCTTACCTTGCGATTGGCCCGGAACGCGTTAATCCTCAATGCCATACAACACAGTTCCGGAATATGGGACTCGCCTAAGTTTCCTCACTGCGACACGCTTGAAGAAGAAATGCACGATCACGATTTCTGTCGCGAACTCCGGCGGTTATGGGGATATGTCAACGAGATGACGGCTCGTATCGATCCCGAGCATCCTCTGCCGTTAAACGTAATCGGCAATGTTGGACCCGCGTGAGAAAGGGGAGAGACGAATGATGTTTCTCGCGACCCTGGTCGTAGCGAATGGTTGTGTAGACGTCACGTCTGAAAGATGACCAAAGGGTTAAATATTTTGCTGATCAGTATCTGATGGCTAACTTTAAGCACCAGCTGATGTTCAAGATCAGATGTGATAGAAAAAGATTACAATCCACGGTTTTTAAAAAGGTGGATACAAGTAGCGAGCCTGTGTGTGCGAAAAGGAGTCCAGTATAAGTACGTGTTCTCTACCTGAGCATGGTGCACGCGGTTATTGGTCCGGTTAGACACTAGCCATTCGGATCATTTTAGTCTCTTAGCTAGTTGAGTTAATGAGTTACTCCCTGGGTAATAGAAATCCTCCAAATTGCCAACTCCACATTTTCAATTTTGAGTCATCAGCCTCTCCTAAATTGCATTTATCTTAGAATGCCACCATCCATTCTCCAAACTTCATTCACTGTTTTTCTATTTTCGCTCACTTAGATCCCACTCCAATTTAGAGATTTACCTGCTTGTTTTCGGTTCTGAACAAACCGGAAAACAACAGCATATTATTTAGAAAAGGTTGGAAGAGTCTTAATAACCGAACTTGTGTTTTGCCTACCGTCATTAATCATGTAATTCCCCCTATAAAATTGATTGCTAACAAATATAAAATAATTTGTATTACAGAAACAAAGCTGTCTAAGGGAAGTGTAGAAGAGGCAGAGTTGGCAATACCAAATTTTAGATTAATACGGGAAGATAGAAAAATAATACAAAGTTTGGGGAGTCTGCTATTTATGTACATAATGCGTTAAAGGCTACTAGATTGGATTAGTTTGATAAAACTGAATCTTTGGCGTTAAGAATAATTAATGCTAATAACAGAGTTTTCGTCGTAGTATGTATATACAGATCTCCGAATTTGTTCATAGAAGAATATTATAGATTAAAAGAACAAATGAGTGAGATACCATTTACATCAGATGAATCTGAAGATATTATAATGGTCGGGGATTTCAATTTGCCAAATGTAAATTGGACAAAGGGTTTAGTTGTGTCTCCTATGAATTCAATTAGTCAACACTTTAGAATGCAGAACGAATATTTTGAGTTATTTACAACAAACGGTTTGCATTGGTATATAGAAGAAGATACTTGATATAAAGAAGAAGATACTAGATATAAACTAGTACATTAGAAAAAAGGTACATTGGATCAGATGTTTTCAAATAATGAATGTATAATAGATTTACATTTGAAAGCACCGTTAGTTAAATCTGATCCTGCATGTATTGAAATCGAAGTTAAAATGAAGGCAGAGTTTGATTATATAAACAGAAAACAGAGGAACTGGTCTAAGATTACAAAAGATTTTGTGTCAGAGAAAGGAGAAAATATCGATTTGAATTTTAACTTGAAAACAACTGATGTTAATGAAATGTGGGAGGAATTAAATGGGAAGATAAAATCTATAATAGAAAATTTTGCAGAAGTTATTTTAAAATTCTCCAAACTAGGGGATCCATTAGAAAAATTACCTTGGCACAGTAATCGTCTATCTCGTAAAAGAAAAGAAAAAGATAAAGCTTGGAGGAATTTGGAATTATACCAAGTATGGAATATTATCAAAATGCTGTAAGTAAACAAAATGAATATGAAACACTAGAAGTAAAAGAAAAGTTGAAACACGAAAATAAGATCATTAGGAATATTAAAAGAACTGTAAACCATTGTTCAAATATGTTAAAGCAAAAACTAAAATTCAAAAGAGCGTGAGTACAGTAAGAGATGATGGGACAGGGGATTTAACAGACACGCCAGTAGAAACAGTTGGTGTACTAGCAAGTTTTTTTCAATCTGTTCATTATTTTGAAGAATGTGGTCCACTACAGGAGAGTTGTTATGAGGAGGCTACAACAAAAATTATGGATGAACTAAAATAGAACCTAAAGACATAACACTATTACTATCCAAGTTGGATGTTAGTAAAAGTATGGGACCTGATGAAATTCATCCTAAAATATTGAAATGCTTATCAAATGAAGACGTTATCAATACAATAACCAATTTGTTCAGGAAATGTATGGAATATGAAGAGATTCCATATATTTGGAAAACAGCTATAGTAATACTGCTGCATAAAAAAGGTTCGATACATTTAAAAAGTAATTACAGACCAGTTTCTCTAACATGTATTTTGTGTAAGGTATTTGAAAAAATAATTCAAAACCACATATTAAATTTGATAAAGGATGATATAAATTGTAAGCAACATTGATTTGTCCATGGTAAATCAACATTATCTAATATTTTGGAAAGTATTGACATTATAAATGAATATTTGATGGAGGAGGATAATGCAGATATCATATGTTTAGATTTTAGCAAGGCATTTGATGCGGTATCTCATTATTGTTTACTAGTGAAAATGAAAAAAAAATGGTATTACTGACAAAATGGTAAATATTGTGAGGGAGGTTTTGAAGGATAGAACTATGAAGGAAAAGGTTGGAAACAATTATTCTGAATCACAGTACATATCCTCCAGTGTTCCGCAGGGTTCAGTATTGGGTCATTTGTTGTTTTTGATATTCATAAATGACTTACCTAATAATATAAATTCAGAAATAGAACTGTTTGCTGATGATGTTAAACTACTTGTGAGACCTTTATCAAATAAATTAATAATAAATAAATTATCATATTGGGATGACATTTGGAAATTGGGATTTAACTCAGACAAATGTAAAGTACTACATGTAGGATCAAGGAATGTTGGAGTTAAATATGTACTAAACAACAGAGAAATCAAAGAAGTAGATGGAGAGTGCGATTTGGGAGTGGGGTTTTATAATACATTTATGGCAAATAATCACATTTTGACCATTGTATCAGGGCAAATAGAATGATCGGGTGGATGGTTAGAAATATTATTTAGAGGGAGACAAATGTTGTGGTAAGGATATATAAAGACCTCATATAGAATACTGCATCCAGGCCTAGGCTCCAACGACTAGATATGGAAATTGGAATGTAATATTGAAACTGGAAGGCGTACAAAGAAGGGTGACAAAACTAATAAGTAAAGTAAAGGAGTGCAGTTATAGGGAGAGATTGAACTAATTGGGATTGACTACTTTGCTGGAGAGAAGAATGAGAGGTGATATTATTGAGATTTTCAAGATAATAAATGGATTTTCTAACTATGGTGGGCATTTTTTTAGTATGTCTCCTATATCTGGAAGGTTATTGTCAAGGCAGTTTTCAAAAACTAGATCTGTTAACCAGTGAATTTTTTTGCTCACAGAGTAATATGTTTTTGGAATAAATTGCCAGATCAGATTAAGAACAGCAATAGCGTTGATCAGTTTAAGATGAAGTTGGATGAATTCAGAGAAAGTGGTAGGAGGGAGAAATTGAGGGGGCACTTTTGGGAGTTATCAAATGAAATATTTAACAGAATTTGATCTAGATATCGATACTGTATTAAGAGATTGATTTATTTTTTGTTCACAGTTAAATTGATAAGATAGTTAATGGGGAGATGCCCAAGGGTGCATAACAAACAAATAAATAAATAATTTTAAAAATCACAACAATGTTGTTTGCATGGCAACTGATAAGGCTGAACAACTGGCCAAGTATTTTGCCTTAAACTCCACTTTGAACTCGGCAAACCATCCCCTCCCCAAATTCCCATTGCGGATTGGAGCCACACTTGAGAACCTGGTCATCACCCCATCTCAGGTCAAAGTCATCATAAAATACCTTGACACTTTCAAAGCCTGTGGGTCTGATCTTATACCAGTAATAGTAAAAAAGAAATGCTCTGCTAAGCTGGCCCCTGTCCTCTCCAAACTATACAACAAATGCCTTGCTGAATCATGTTTCCCTGATAGTTGGAAAATTGCCTCTGTGGTACCAGTCTTAGTACTGATCCTCTAAACTACCGTCCAATCAGTCTACTCCCAATCTTTGCTAAAATCTTCGAATCATTAATCAATCTTGCTATAGTCCGGCACCTAGCTAATGCTAAACTTCTTTCTGATCATCAATACGGATTTAGACAAGCACGATCTACCACAGATATCCTAACGTCATCACTGGACAAGGCAGGTGAAGCTAGGGCGGTAGCGCTTGGTATATCCAAGGCCTTTGACAAGGTCTGGCATGAAAGGCTTCTCCTAAAACTGCACTCATATGGTATTACTGGACAAATATTTAATATAATTAAATCCTTCCTAACAAAAAGAAAGATCCATGTTGTCCTTGATGGCCGTTTATCTAACCAACATGACATAAATGCTGGTGTACCTCAAGGATCTATCCTAGGACCTATACTGTTCCTGATTTTCATAAATGACCTCCCTGATGTAATTGAGATATGAATATTTGCTGACGACACCACTCTCTACTCTCGTCATGTGGGCAAAATTGACGAGCACATATCTGAGGCAATGGCTAGATCGTTAGAAAATGACCTCAAGTCTGTAGTAGATTGGGGTAAAAAAATTAACGGTAACTTTTAATGCCGCAAAGACAAAGCTCATTTCCTTTAATAACTACAAGAAACCTATTCAACCACCGATTGTCATGGCAAATAATATCCTACCTGAGATGTCATTATTTAAACTCCTCGGCCTAACTTTCACGGATAACATGAATTGGAACAAATACATTGAAGACATTGTCAGGGCTGCTGCAAAGAAGGTAGACTCCCTCTACCGTGCTAGTAAACTTTTCACACCTGACATTATCCTATATCTCTACAAAGCCACCATCCGCCCATGCATGGAGTATTGTTGGGCTGGTGCATCATCCACTAGTCTCTCCCTCTTAGACAAGGTCCAAAAAAGAGTCGCCAACTTGATAAGTCCTTCACTCTCCACCAAGCTCCAGCCCCTATCCCACCGCCGCAATGTTGCTTCCTTGTGCCTGTTTTACAAGTACTTCAATGGACTGTGCTCTGATGAACTTGCTGCTCTGGTGCCCCCACGACGCAAATGCACTAGAACAACCCGACAATCTGTCAAATCCCATCCATTCACTGTGGAGGTCCCCGGATGCCGAAGAGCTTTCTACTCCAAAAGCTTATTTCCTCGTGCTGTTGAACTCTAGAACTCCCTCCCTGTTCCCTGTTTTCCTGACGGTACTGACATGCAGAATTTAAAAGCTCCCGATTTAGGTTG
>OY744516.1:38174277-38254277 GCA_963556195.1 Sepiola atlantica | reverse complement strand
TTTCCAATTCTCTTTTCCTAAATAAAATCTATCTGAAATTAAATCATTGCCAATATATACGTACACACATACAATCACATGTATATATACATATATAGATATATATACACACATTCATATACATACATAGTCATACATGCAATCCTATTAACATGCATATACATATACGCATATTAACAAAGAGGAGACCTCGTTTTAAAATATCGAAAGCTAAGAAAACGGAAGGAAATTCGCATTTTACCTTCGCAATTTTACTTGTGTTTTTTGTCATTTCTAATTGTCTATTGTATCCATTTGCAATTGCTAGAAAATAACGGACTATTTTCTACTATAATGAAGTACAGTGAAATAAATTAATATTGCTAGTATTTTTTTTTTATTTATAAATATTGATTGCTATTACATGTGATTTTTTATTTTTTTATAGCTTTAATCTAACAGACCTTAAAAAATTCAAACTGCGGTTGATCAGAATTTTTATTAATATCTGTTATTTATTGAGTCATTATTTATTATTGTTTTGTTAATTCGCGTAACGTGATAACAATATCTACTAGTGCTTTTAATATTTTGTTACTATTTATAATTGTAATTCTATTATAGGATGTCATAATATTATCTCTTGGTTACTTCTATATTCATCAAAGGTACTTTGTTTAAAGTGCTTAAACTAATTCGTACTTCTCTTCTTTAGTTAAATATTTTTTTTTTAAATGGGAATCTAATGATAGCTATATTTTCATTGATACAAAACTAACACGTAGGGTTGTGTACCGTAGGTGTTGTGTCCCTCATTAAAATGCCCCACTTAAAGGGTACTCTATTATTCGTCTTAAGAATGCAAATGTGTTTAGATTTCCGGGTTATTAAAATATATTTATATCATGAATATCTGGTCTAAATATATGTGCTAGTCCCAGTCTACCATCTCAACACATATGTTTTCTGAAGCTCAATAATTTTTAATGTGAAACTTTTTCTTCATCGTCCACATGGAGATTCGTAGCTAAGTTGGTAGAGCGTCGCACATCACTACTGTCTCAGTCCCAGTTTCGCTAGTTCCAGTTACGCTAATGAGCAATAGAGACGACGAATCACGTGTGGATAACTATATATATATATATATATATATATATATATATATATATATATATATATATATATATATATATATATATATATATGTATATATATATATATCTATATATCTACTAAACTAATTAGTCGATTATTATGAATTTTGAAACACAGCTTTTACGCATATGTGTGGGTAAGATGGCTAAATTTAGTTTTATTTAGGTTTGTGTAAACAAGACAAATGTGGGTGAAAACTTTACGTGAAAATGAAGATTTTTGTGAAATCTTTAGAATAGGCATTAGACACCAATTAATAAATATTCCTTAAATTCTGGTTTATTTGAGTTATTTTAAAGAGTTTAGGGTCCATAATATCGAAAAAAAACTGCCATTTAAAAATTCAAATATTTCAGGTTTGCACTAAATTCCTTCTTAAGACTCTTTATTTTTTACATTTTCCAGAATAAAATCATGTAACGGAAAGAGGATTCTATCATTATATTTTGATTTTAAATATAAAAGTAATGGAAAATTGTTTTGTTCCCGGAATTAATTTTACCCGTCCTAGAACGGACATTCTTCTCGTGTATATATATATATATATATATATATATATATATATATATATATGTGTGTGTGTGTGTGTGTGTGTGTGTGTGTGTGTGTGTGTGTGTGTGTGTGTAGAGAGAGGGAGAAAAGAGAGAATGGTTATCATAGCACATATATCAATTTTGTCTTGCAAAAACATCAAAGAGGACAGACATAACGCAATGTAACGGCTGTGCTTTCCAAAAATGACTCCTAGCAAAATTGCTAAAATAATTTCTACTTTTTACTAGTTCACGTCTTACCTGAATCTAATTTCCGACACATTGGTTCAGAAGAATCAAACATCGCTCTACATTACTTATAATTATTATGCAACCAAATAGGGCGAAGTGCATTTGATTCAATTTAGATTCATTCATTTATAGAAAGTTATTGATACTTTACCCCGTTGAAATCATGTTAAGTTATTAGATGTGTCTCCACATTACTATAAGATAGTTGTGTCCACTCGACACTGTAATTTGTCTCAATTGAGTCTGCAAAAATATATTCGACGTTGGCTCATGCTTAAGTTGTAAATACCACGCGAGTTATGATTCTATGTTAGGAGCGATTCCGTTTCACTGCCTGTCACGCTGGTTTGAAATACTATTCTCCTCGCTAAACACGCGGATTTGAATGGGCGCAATTCAATTATATTTGATTTCGTTTTCTAGAATGTAAAAATGTATTTAAGATTTGAATAATGCCTAACGTAAATGAATATGAAAACAAATCAGCATTAAAGGTCAATTATTCTCTATTCTCTTTCTTAAGGTTTCAAGAAATAATCATGTGGCAGTTTCAGATGTCAGTCGAGTGAATTCTTAAAATACCAAATTGTGATCTAAATTATCAAAATAAATGGAATGTGTGGTATGCAAGCAGCAGTTCGGAAGAAGAAGAAAGATACCATTTGAATACAGGGGAGAGGGCAGATGTGATGTCTACTATATAGAGTATAAATAGTACCCGCTCGGTTGAGTGAGGAACTCTTTAGTCGGTGATTGTTGGCCTTTTGGCCAAGATGAAAGTGTAGTATCTGTTCCGATGGATACTGCACCCCATAGACTTGTATTGTCTTGGCCTTCGGGTCTTGATTTACGCCGGTCTATTGGTCTCTCCTATACAGTTCTAGGAGGTCCACCTTCCCAGACTTTGCCTCTCCTCTTTGGGGAGGAGTAAGTTTATTACTGACTGCCTGAGGTGCCCCTACCGGGGAATGCCGACGGGGCTGCCCAGGCAATTTTAAATGGCCAGAGTGCTCATCTTCTCGGGCGCTGGCCTTTCAAACCCCACTTTCCGACCTTGTGTCACATACTCCTATTGTGGGTAGGGGGTGAATAACCTCTTTAGTCGGTGGGAAGAACAGACGGTAATGAATCGTTGTGTTTTCTCTTATTTTAACATGTTATCACTGTGTGGTTGTTGCAAGTATATATTTGGTTTGTCAACCAAAATAAAGAAAATGTTATTGGTGAATTCAACATGTCAATTAAAAACAAATGTATAATGCATTAAACTTTAATAATTTACAATTCGATTCTTTCATAGATAATTCTAGTAGATTCTTCATCGCACTGTTCTTGGTCTGTCTGTTCCATTTAAGTATTTTTCAATAAATCTTAATATATTAAAAACATTATATTTTATTCAATCATTTGTATGTATTATTTTATTCTATAGGCAAACGAACTTCACCTAATTGGATGTATTTTGGAACACCCAGAACGGGCGTGACAAAGATTAGCCTTTGCATGGATCTGCAAAATCTTTGAATATCTTTTTGGCTTAATTTCTATGTATCTGTGAAAAAATAAATATATTTTATATAGTTGAATATAACTCTGTTTTCCAATAATTCCAAATAGACGATTTGTTTTAATTTCGTTTCAACATGCTTGTTTTATAAGCAATCTGAAGAGGTAAAATCCCAAAATCCCCGGAATAATGACGATTGCATTATGGATATAAATTAAGTTCAATGATACTCATGACATAAGCTGAATAAACACATACACGATCCACCAGATTTATACGTTTTTAAGATACTGAAAACTGTTTATAAATTATTGATCGGCTGAATTAGAAAGCTCTTCTGTCGAAGAAAAGAAACAGATCAGATCTTATTATTTGGGGGAATCATTTCGTTCACGTGTTTGCTTATTTAGTCCACGTGTTTGCCTGATGTCGTCCACGTGTTTAGCTGATTTAAGTAAATGCCGCCATTCGTAATAGAACAAGTCTGGTTCGTTTTTTTTTTCTGACGAATCTCAGGTGCAATCTCAGTTGAAGGAAGATTTTCATTATTGAAAAAAGATAAGCACGTTTGGGGTACCATTTTTAGGGTTCGACTTTTTAAGGGAAGATTTTGGAAGATACGGTTTTAGGGAAACATTTTTACGAAAACAGTTTTAAGAAATATACGTGTGTGAGAGAACGAAGGAAACACAAACAAAATAATGAGTTTTAAAGCGCAAGTTCACAAAAAAAGTGATATATATTTAAATGTGAAAGTTTACATAGTCAGGTAAACAAGAACGTTAGTTTATAGTCCATGCAGAACATGAAGGGGTCATATGCTGTGATAATTAGAAAGTCTGAGTCGATTATTTACTGACTGTGAATCATCCACACGTCAGAAAAATAATAAACAAATTTTCCCCACCCAATCATAAGATTTACATTTGATTAAAAGGCATTAATAAAAGTAATGTTCATTTGATGTGTATGGTTTTAATTGTAGAAAAGTTCATTTGCGTTAAAATGAGTACGTTTATACATTTGTTTACAATAAGCGTAAATCAGCAGACGACAGTGAACGAGACTCAAGCATTGCGTGTAGTTTTTTGTAATTATGCATATGCGTATGACGGTGTGTGCCTGAGTTGACAATTTTAGCAAGTAACGAGGCGAAGGAAATGGAGTGTGAGTTGAATGTTAGCACCCTTTTGTCATTTTGTCTCAGCTGTTTATTGAAAGGAAAATCGGGCTTTATATGCAGTCGAAGTGGATTAAAAGATAATTACCACAAAATGCAGACAGATCCTCTTATTGGTTCAAAATATTGTTATTTGTTTTCAATTCATTCAGGTTGATGCATGCGCTATGCACTTTCATTTTAGGTATCGAAGGGTAAACTTCACTTCTACACACGTAAGAATACGGTTAAGTTTATGACAGTCAATTATAAATATCCAGTAAGTAAAGGTGGCCATATTTGGCTTCTATTTATTTGTATCTGTGAAAAATAAATATATGCTATGATGGTTGAATATAACCTAATTTTGAAAATAGACGCTTTGGTTTAATGTAGTCTCAACGTAATCTTAACCAAGTAATAATAAATTATATTATTTCTTATACGCTATACTTGTAGTCTTCCATTATTGATGCATCTTTGCTTTATGGACATAACGAATCCTTTAATGTGTTGATCTTGAACCCAGAAGCAAAATGTAGATAGTCAGTTGGTTTATTTATTTCTAAAATCGATCGTGCAGAACACAAGAAGAAAGAGGAATGCCGATAATGTGCTGCTTATGTACACCTCTCTCTTAAATCGAAGATCATGAAATCAACTGTTTTACGAGTTTATAATTTAATTTTTTTCTGAAATTTTCGTGAAATCTTCAGAAAATTCAACCTTTTTATTTACTTTTTGTAATATTCATGGAAGCGATTCTTATACGATTCTCAATTTTCTTTCATTATTTCTTAGTCATTTTCATTTGAATATGTCTTGTTAAAGTCATTTAAGAAGTACTCAGAAACACGATCGTCTACGACCATTTCTTTTCAAATATTTAGGATTAGTCAAACTAAAATGAAATACGTAAGTTGAACATAGGCGTCTATCTTTCCCCGATTTCAAAGGTTAATAAAAAAAAATAATCACATGATCATAAGAGGCAAATCGTTGTATATATGAGATACTTTAATGATTCAGGTAGTTTTGAAAATTGTATCACTTGAGTAACGATCGCAAATATCGACGCAGTTTTGATTTGTCTCACGAGAATTCACCATAGCCTTTGAATGCTGTCATGTGAAATGGCTTTGCCTTCCTGAGTTATAACTGCTTTTGATTCTTCTACAGTTTCCGGTCGGTGTTTATACATCGTGTTTTTATGTGACACCTGTGGGCAAAATGACAAGGTGCGAAGTTTGGAGAACATGCGGCCACGCAATTTCATCTCGAATAGATTCAAGTTCAACCGGAAAGATCTAACGGATGATTCCGACCGTACGTCGACATTTATGTAGTGTGGAAGCTACTCATAGGAATTATGAATCATCATGTTTAAAGCTGATGATGTTTCTCTAAAGGTAGAAACGCAGCAACGAACTTTTTATCCGATACAAGATCATAACGACCGGCGTCCAAGCGTCGTTACGACGGCTTTATTTTTCCCAAGAAGCTCTTCCACAACAAATGCAGGGTATTCTACTCAACACTATAGCGGGGTATTATCAGAAACAGAAATAAAATGGCATATAATATATGTCATAGCGATACGATTATTTTATGTAACCTTTTTAGCACATCTTGTATATGAGTCAATTGATAGACCCAATAATCTTTATAATTTTATTTGGATTTCTCACAGGCCGGTCATAAAAAAAGGACGATGAGACTTATTAACTAAACTCTGTCCTCAATTGTTCGCTATGCACTGATGGGCGTCGTTCCATTACTGGGTGTGTGTATGTAGGCGTACATCTGTTCAGAGATTTGTTAGATTTGCTTTTAAACTTGAAAACGGATTTTTACATTCTGCGAAATGATTTGAGCAAAACTTTTTAAATTATTAAAGAAGTAATTTTATCTTCATCAGTATTTAAACTGATGAAGATAAAATTACTTCTGTTTCCTTGTGAAAATTTTATGATTTCGTTAAAAGCTACTTATCTTTTGTGTTGTGGCCATCCTCTCTAAACTCAGAGTTTATAAGTAAATGTCATGTAGAAAAATACCATGATACTCCTTCTAAAGAAATGTTACTCAACAATTTTTACATAAATAATCTCATTTAAACACACAATTCTCTGTAATAAGTGATGAATTTGTATAATGACGCATGCCTGAAGGGGTTTTTCTTAATGTGTTGCAATACCCACTGTGATGTGTAAAAATCTAAAACGAAAAATGACAAAAGTGGTATAACACATGATTCTCCTCTGAGAAAGGTTAGGTTACTTATACGATCCTGTAAATGATAATTTACATATTTCCATTGATATGATAGAAAAGGCTGCCAATACAAAAGGAGGAATATGTTTACCTAAATTTCAGCGTAAAAGATCCCTTGTCACTTTGTCTGTCTGTTACGATAAAGAAGAGATTACTTTAGTTATTTATAGAAAATCAAAAAGCATTTGGATGAACTTGTACTTAGACATACTCAAGAGATATCAAATGACATATTTCTTTGAGCTTTTTTATTTAAACAGTTGGCGGTTTTTCAGATTTACAATGTGTATCTCTATCATTTCAGATTTAATTATTACTTTGTAAAAAGACATTTTAGTTTTAGCCTATATCTTTCAAAAGGGCTCTGTAAATGGCATTATTCGCTAAAGCCAACGTTACTCATTTAATCAAAAGGACATGGCTTCTTTACAGTTACTGTCATGTCAGTAATGCATTCCCTAATAAATTGATAATTTTGGTTGTAAATGCTCAGGTTGTGCTGCCATGGGTGTTGTCGGAAGATACCAAATCTAAATGGTTCAGATATGAACCTTCATCAGAAAATCTTGCTGATTTAATAACAAGAGGAATCACTCTTTGAAAATATCAAAACCGTATTACAGTTCTGATTCTATTTTCCTCCGTGCTGTCTGGTGGAGTTGTGCAATTGTCGACCAGTGATTTGAACTGTTTTAATTTTGACCGCCAGGAGTTCGTGTTCACTAATTTTACACTTGTGTTTTAATATTTTATTTTTTCCAAAAGTCTACATTTGATCTTATGTTACCTGCCGAAATATATTCAGTAAAAAGGAGATATTTTCTTGCTGAACCATTCAATCAATCATATACCTTCTCTGGTTTCAAATTTATTTTTTGTCAGGGATTTATTATGTCTATGGATAGAATTGGAGAATTTCATATTCATCCTTCTAGTGTAGTTTATCCAATTTTATTACCCAGATACTTTTCTGTCTCTAATTTGGTCATAATGGATTTCATGTAAACTGTAAACTTTTGGGTATTGCTGCTACCGTTTATAAATTGCCTCTGTCTGGTTTTAGGATCAATCAATTCGGATAGGCTGTTAAATATGTTATTTCTTTTAACTATGCAAGAAATATAATTCAATGTCTTTTAATTATGGTATGGTTACTATTTAACCCAAACATAGAGTTAAATGTATCAGGCTTTTCTACACACAGCGATAGATGTTAAAGGAAAAAAGCAAACCATATGTAAATAGTTAAAGGTGTGTCTGTTAATTCAGTAATCCTTGCCTTGTAAGATCTTTTAAATTCATGTGTGGTTCCTCTTCGTATATATTTTGACAAATAATGGTTCATTTATTTATGGCTAAAACTCGACTTTAATTTTCTTTGGGTTAAGTTGTTGACCTTGATAATAATTCTTGTACAAGATCCACTAATCTAAAGAAACCAGTTGCATTCTCTCAAACATTTGTATTTCTTTGGAATTTCCGATAACTTGTTGCATTTGATAATAATTCTTGTACAAGATCCACTAATATAAATAGATAGTAATATTCAGTTGCATTCTCTCAAACATTTGTATTTCTTTGGAATTTCCGATAACTTGTTGCATTTGATAATAATTCTTGTACAAGATCCACTAATATAAATAGATAGTAATATTCAGTTGCATTCTCTCAAACATTTGTATTTCTTCGGAATTTCCGATAACTTGTTGCATTTGATAATAATTCTTGTACAAGATCCACTAATATAAATAGATAGTACTATTCAGTTGCATTCTCTCAAACATTTGTATTTCTTTGGAATTTCCGATAACTCATTCACATAACATCACACCAATATTCGCCTGAAGAAAATTGATAATATTTTAAATCAAACAGATTAACTGCTGCTAATAATTATAATGATGATTATCTTTGGTATTTATATATAGATTTTATATTTTAATTTTTAATGTATTTTGAGGAGACTACTAACAGGATATTGCCTTTATTTTGATTTAATAATGTAAGATTAAAGAGAATCTGTTTTCACTCTGTCAGGGGAGTCTAAAATAGGCATATTGCATTTTTTTCTCAATAAAACGCTCAGTGAAAAATATTGTATGATTGATATTAAAAATTATTGATATTTTAAACTAAAAACTTAATTGAAATTTTAAACGAAAACGCCGTTTTATAATTCGCTTTCAAATGTTTTCCTTGTTTAGTTGATTTAAGTCAAGTAACAATTAAAAAATGTAGCGTCAGGAGATGATAAGAAAAATATATGTACCATTGGATAAGAATTTTGTGTTGCTTTGTAAAAATCTACACTTTTGTCTTCGCGGACAAGATTTTATTATTAAAGACAAGTTATGTATATGTACAAATGATATACTACTTTCATTCCTATGACCCGAGATTCATTCTATCATAATATAAAATGTAATCGACGTAGTTTTATCTTTTTTAATTATTAACTATGTGAATTTATTGACAGTTCCATCTATTTGAGTTGTATAACATATTTCTTTTCATTTGATTACATTTTTTTTTTGATAGAGAATCAAGAATTGAGAGAAAAATATGACTGGAATGAAGTCATAATTGTTGGAATGATATGTTGAAAATACCAACCATATATTAACTTTTTTAACGAAGAATATTATGACCGAATGTTATTTTTGTTTAGGCTCTGCTTGAAAAATAAAAACTAAATAGTCACTAATATTTATTGAAAATATCTCGAGAAAAAATGATTATTTTCTCTTTAGTCAATCCTACTAATTATTTAAAAAGTTATTATATTAAAGTTAAAATTTATTAAAGTTATTATATTAAAGTTTATATTATTAAAAGGTAGTCTATGAAAGTTAATATTTGCTAATAATTATTATATAAAAGATAATATTTATTAAATGTTATTCTATTAAAGATAATATTTATTAAAGGTAATTCTATTAAAGTTAATATTTATTCAAAGTAATTCTATTAAAGTTAATATTTATTAAAAGCTATGATATTAAAGTTAATATTTATTAAAAGTTATTATATTAAAGGTAATATTTATTAAAAGTCATTCTATTAAAGGTAATATTAATTTAAAGTTATTGTATTTAAGTTAATATTTATTAAAAGTTATTATATTAAAGTTAATATTAATTAACCCAAAGAGGAAATAAATACAGATATATAGTTATCAAGTATTCTAATTTTAAATTTTAATATGTACAAACGGGAAATTTATATTGCAATATTTAAAAAAGAGGAGTATAAATATATTTAAAATATTAATACTAATTGACTTAGAAGATTAATAATTATTTACTTATAAGAACTACAAAGTAATATTTCAAAAATTATTACTTTTCAAAAAAAATGAGGGAATATATCACAAGGATCAGCTTCAAGACGTTCAATAGCACAAGACAGAGAAAACAGATTACACACGATATCCAGTATCGTCTGCAAACAATCACTGTATATGAATTAGCTTAAAGAAGATACTAAAAGGTGTAGATAAAATAAAGAAATAGTATCGGAACAGTTAAACAGAGGTGTCGCCAAGATCAAGTCCAAATGAAAGTCAATATTTCTCTCCAGTGTAAAAAAAAACGTCGTTCAGTCCAACATAAAAAAAATCCAGCACTATTCTCTTTCGTTCGCTTTACGATCTCACGTTCAGAACGATCTCCACATCTCTCCCCGAATGTTCATTGTTCCTTTTGCTTATTAAAAACATATGCGACGCATGCAAACCAACTTAATTTGCATAAATCTCCCTCTCGGCGCCGCGGCCCGGATCTTCAAATAAAACCCTTATTTGACTTTCTGATGCCTTTCTCCTCCCACTCCTCTTTCTTTTTTGTCGTCAGCGAGCGTTTTAGGGTTCGCCCCACACACACAGCATACCAGACGCTGCCTCTTTGAACGGCGCCGACAAGTGTCTGCATTTACGTCAGTCGGCCGCTCTCCGTTACCCTTTCGGTGAGTAAAGCAAAATGATGTCAGGTTGAAACCAACAACTGCATTTACGTCAGTTGGCCGCTCTCCGTTACAAAAAGTATCAAAACTTTTCACATATGAAAAGATATTATAAAAGTGTGAATTGTGAGTATTTGATTGTTAATATTTTTTCTCTTTATATTACATATAAACATATATGCAGGTCAGCTTTTTTTTATTTGTAATACATTTTTAAATCATTAATATGCAAATATACTGTCTCTTTTCAATTAGATTGTAAACCGAGACAAAAGACGTGCAAACGGAAATTTCTTGCGTTTTAATTTTTTTTTTTTTTCATTTCTTCATAAAATACTTCAAATGTCAAAGCAGTTATTTGCTATTCACGACTGACAAAATGTGCCAGTAAACATGAAAGAAAATGGAAACAAACAACCTATTTTCTGAAGATTTCGATAATCTTCTCATGTGTAATCTTCATAAGGTATCAGGTTATGGTGTTATTAGAAAGAAGACACGTGCAGTAGATCTTTATTTAATTAGACAACCTACTATAAAGGTGACGTCAATCGAATTTGATGTATGACAGTGTTTCTCCATCAGACAAACCGAGTAAATTGATGCCGGCATTTAATGTGAACCACTTTACAAGAGCTAACATGCTTCGATCAACTAAAAGGGAGGAGTCAAGACTTGAATGCGGCAATTAATTTAAATTAATTGACGCTGGTACACACTCAAGTCCAAACGCTGATGTATACGTGCGCACTGTCAACCGAAGATATATGCACACATCGAGAAGGAAAGAGAGAGAGATACGCTTGACAAGTACAATGAGGACAGGCGATGTTCTTAGCATTCAGTGAATGTTGCAGGTGTAACGAATTATAATAGGGCAATACTGATTACCACAAGACCCACAGTTCAACTGAATATAAATGACTCTGATTTCTCGACGGTTTTTAATTTTACGACATATTAACACGAGTTTGGGTGATTTAATATCGAAAGCAATATCTATACATAAATATTCATGATATACGTTTAATTTAACACAATTTGCTGGTTTAACCCTAACACAATGATCAATGAACGTGCATAACTTTCCCAAGGGTATTAGCGCTTGACTGAACATAATAGAGCCGATAGGTTTTTTTTTAATTTTCTGATGCCAATCTGTGACGATATCTATCAGCAGCTCTTAATATAATAACGACTAAAAAATAACAAATTAAAACGTATGAAATATATTACTAATAGAGTCCGTTTGAAATTAACAGGGTAATGTTTAGCCCAGAACTATTTTTTTTATCTATGATATATTTTAATGTATGTTAGTTTCTTCTGTTGGCCGTGGTTAGTTCAGTATCTGTAAATGAATGCCAGTTACTCCCCTTTTTGTTTGCTATCTTATTTGTGCCCATGCACTTTTTTAGGTCAGAAAGAGAAGAGCTCGCAAAAGAATGACATATTTTACTTAAACAGATGTGGAAGACCCCGCAAAAACGTTTATGCCGTAACAAAGGGTACATCAGTCATGACGTCATAAATTCTGAAGTAAGAAAAGGAAGACAGCATCCATTAATTCGAGAAGGTAGAACATCTACACGGCATTTTAAAATGAAAAGCATGGCGCGCCGTAGCCTATAGTAATAGTATGCCCGGGATAGAATTTCTGGCAAAAGAATTGTGGTTTAAAATACAAAGGAGGATTAAATGTTGTCTACTGTAAAAATGGAAAGAAAATGAAGAGTTGCCAACTTTGAAGTGTGTTGACCGTCCTGCATGGTAGGCACTCGATTTTTAGTTGAAAAATAAACTTGTGTTCGTAGTAAAAAAAAATATTATAGGTGACATTCATTTGCATATGAGAAGAACAACTGCTTTAAGAAGGAACGAATGGGGGAAGACAGGCAGTTTGCAATTTGACAGTTGAAAGAGAAGGCTTAGATTGAGATTGTGCGTTGCGTTGTTGTGTAAGAGAAGTTGCTTTAAATTCATTATCGGATTACAAGCTATTTCGGCGTGAAGAGAAGATTATGGAGTCAGGAATTGTAAGGTTAAATAAGGATGTGATATCGCCTTTTAGTGGAGTAGGTGATGTAGTCGGGTGAATAGAAAAAAATGAAATTGGTGGCTATGCTTCAAAATGTGCAAGACTTTGCGAGTTACATTCCACTTTTTCTGCACGAGATTCGCTTGATCTTTACCTTGAGATGACCAAGTTATATGCGGAACAGATAGAAATCAGACTCGCCGCAGCGTTCACTGAAGATCCTTTCGAAGCATATGAACAGCTGAAACGATTCAGGTGGACTGCAGAATCAGTCGATGTTTACGCAAATACGATCAAAAGATTGGCTGGACTAGCAGGATGCCTAGAAAAGAGCTAGATCAACCATCAAACGTGCGTTCATTACGGGATTCCCAGACGACGTATCCGTAGCATTGAAACAATTACCCCACGTAGAGAGAATAGACGTCAGCTAACTGATACCGACTACACGGCTTTTAGTTAGCAAAAGAATGCGAGTGACTGAGACTGTGGCAGCGAGTTCACAAAGCACTGAACTGAGAAGGGAAATCATCAAGCATTCGGTGCTTTAAGCGTCGAGGACCGCATTTAATTAAATATTGCACGGAGCCACCTAGAACCAGAGTAAGCTGCTATGATTGTGGAAAATGTGTGCACATTGCTAGGTATTGTTCTCGGGCTCATGGAAACAAGCAATGGAATCTTCTGCGCTAGTAGGTACTCCGGCAACAGAATGTAGGCGCAGTGCGGCCTTCTTCAAATTATGGAAGTAGCAATGAATAATACTGTAATGAATGCACTTGTCGATTCCGGATGCACCACCACTTTACTTAATTTCAAACTTGTGAGTGGGTGTCGTAGGAGTGGCACTGTGAAAGTAGTTGATGGAAGGGACGTAAAATGCAACGGAGCCTGTCAAGTGGAAATGAAAGTATGTTGAGTACGAATAAAAGTGGAAGTGATTATAATAGATAATATTGATGGGATCGACGTCATAATTGGAATGGATGTAATCAATGAGATGGGAGGTGTGAGAAAATCGAGGAGAAAGACTTTGAATCAGATTTTGATGGAGAGAAATTGACAGTGAGATGGAAATAGATGGGAAAGCCTACAATGTTACAGAGCAAAGTAAAGTATTACAAAAATTCTCTGGTGAGTAAAGAAAACTCAGAGTTTGAGAAGGAGGCGGAAAGATTGATAGGGGACAGTATTCTCTTACCATGGGTAGGTGAAGGAAAAAGTGCGTTACCATTGATTGCAGTGTTCCCAGACATAAAAGGTAGTGTTTTGTTGCATGTCATACGGGGAGCGACTTAATAGATGTGTGTAATGAACAGATCAGAAAGTGGAGGCGGTTGGCAGGAGGATCTGCAACTGTGGACCTTAAGTCTGCATATGTGACAAAAGAACTATGGCAGAACCAGCTTGTCTGCTATGAAGAAATAACTTACTGACTGACAGGGTTAGGATTTGGACTTAATGTTACACCAAAGATTATGGCAGTGTGACGAACGTGATGATTCTTAACCAGGATCGAGCGATGGACTTGCCTCATCGCCGCTATAAACGAGCCCGTTTTGCCTGTCGTGCAATTTAAAAGTTAATAAAATATTTTAATTGTAAGTGAGGATTTGAACACTGCTCGATGGATTACGAATACCGGCTTAATTTTAGTTATTTTTATTTTAACATCCGGGACAGCAAATCCATGTGTAGTTAACTCAATAAAAAAGGAGCAGAAATCGCATTTGTCATCGGTAATTAATTTCTTGAGGTAGTAAAAAGCATCACAGAGAGAAAGAAAAGACAAGAGTAGAAAGAAGAAACAACATCGAACGAGCAGTGAGTTGGGTTTTTTTTTTTACTGAGGCAGCAAGTAGAATTAATTTATTTAATTCCGTGACATTTAATTTTAACTGTCCCTTTGGAATCAGAGTAAAAACTCTTTCCCGATAGACTTCCAAATCCACGCTTTCAAGCTATTTCGGCGTATATACATCAGTGTGGATGTTAAGGTTTCTGACATCCGGCTAATTCCGGGAGTCAGTGGTGCTACAACTGACATTCCCATCGTTGAATGGATAAATAAAGGTGGAGTTGGTTTGTAAACTCTGCGTCATAGACAAAATCGAGCGTGTTCTACCATTACGACTTCGAGGCGGTGCTTTTGTCGTGTACAGACAGCTGAGTAAACAAAAAAAGGGCGACACGGAGAAATTAAACAGGCCCTTTATGACTGCATATGCGACAGATAGGTTCAACGCATTCGACAAATTTGTGGCGAGACGTCTTCACATAGAAGAAAACGGTAGACGATTTGTTTATCTGAAATGCATCGCTTGACTCAGCTAGTTGGAGAACCGCTGCCGGATCGATGGATGGAGTGTGCATTCGTGTCAGGGTTGCCACAACATGTCAGGCAGCTTCTCAGAGCCTCGTTCAGGATGGACGTAATGAGTAAAGAACAACTTCTGTCTCGGGCGAGAGCCATCATGACGCATGACGAAGAGTGTCATGTATCAGCCGCCACATTTGCAGAATGAACGCGTTTGGGCGAGAACTTTCCCCCGCTTACAATACAACATAACAATCACCTGTTACAAGTACTCTGGGTCTAACCATATGGCCAGAAATTGTACACAATGATCCCCAGAGGAGTCAGATGTAGAGTGCGTAGGTTAGGCAGTAGAAACAGTGTTTTCGATGCAATGGACTTGGGCACATTTCTACCAGAGTGCCAGGATAACACCCAAGAGGAGAAGACGTCAGCCCCAGCCTTCGTCCTGACCAGGTTTTAAAAAAACGCGCATTACCTACTATTTAAGTTTATTTAGAAAGTGGAGTTGCCGCCACGCGTCGCCACTGTTAGATCGGTTTCTAATAAACAGCCGAGAAAGAAACCCCGTCGGTACCCCAGTCCAAAAATAAAACGGTGATAAAGGCAGTTAATGTATCCCCACCTACGCACACCACAGATGCCTGTGAGACGTAGTAGCCTTAGAAACACGGTTAACTTTCCACGGAACTTACAGGCCAAAAAGAGACTTATAGTGAACAAAACTTCATGAAATAGGCCAATCACACCCAGACCCGGATAAAATACCTGGAAAATAACCACGTTGAAAGATTTCCGAAATTACCCCCCCCCCCCACACACACACACACAATATTAAATTAACAGTAACAGGCGGCAAAAGGGAAAAGCTGCTTGAAACAGACGAAAAATGTGTTCAAGAGTGCACTGAGCTCCGTGGAAACGGATCACTGAATAACCACTGGTCAAGGTAAAGAAAAATTAATTAAAAAAGCAACGAAAACAAATGAAATAATAAAGTTAATTACAGAAAAAAGGAGCAATTAATGTTTTGTTTTTTTCGAAAAAGGAAAACAATGAAATAAGATTGTTTCAATAGAGTAAAAAATGAATAAATAAATTAAATAAAGTCGAAAACTTAAAACGGTCTCTATACTTATATAAAGTTGAAAACAATGTTGACGTTTACCAATTAGGGCAAAGGTCACACAAAATTGGGGGAGAATGTAACAAAGATAGAGACCCTATTATGAGAGCTAGAGATCTCCACATTTGAAAGCCTGGCGCTAGACCACTTTTGCTCTCGGAGGGAGGCAGGTAACATAGAAAAAACCGCACTTCAAATGTCACTATGAAAAATGTCTGCGTCAATCAGACCGAATTTGACACGATGTTTATGAAGTCGATGACTCAGTACATTTTAAAGGTCAAAGAGCTGATCCAAATGAACCTGTCTCCTATGACTGTTCAATTGAAAGCATTAGTGACGTTCTCTTTACCTCCCTTTTCTTTTTAATGCATACTCTGTCTCTTCCTTTCTCTTTTTCTTTCTATCCCTCTCTACCTCTCATTGTCTCCTTTATCATAGCGAGGGAGATATGAACAGTTCGGGTTTTTTAATTCGTATCCGACGGGTCGTACGAAGTCTAACTCAGCCGAGTTTCGAGTTTTAATTATATTTCTTTGGAAGCTGAAATATATGGTTTTATATAAAATATGCTTGTCTGTCCTCTCATCACAAGTCTTCATTTCCAGCGATGGTCCCAGCTAGATAATTAATTCTAAGGAGAGAATTACTCACGCCACCAAAGCCCCGGCAAGCCAAACGACGTATCAACCCTTTCGTTTAAGGGGAATGTAACAATCGTTAAGACCGGAGAGCTTGTGTAGTTCCGTACCCAAGATGTAACAGCCCTTTCCAAAGACGTCTCTACGGCACACACACACCAAGTTACTCTCCCTGGCAAACAGTCGTATCACACTGGATTAACTGAAATGATTTTTGGTAACAGGCCGGAAAAGGAGATTTGTCCAGTTTTTTGCATTGTCATCCTGTCTTCAACATCCATCGAACATTAATATTTCTGAAATGTCCGTTATTGAAATAATAAAGTAATATACTTTGGAACTTGGTTTTAGTTAAAAGTCGATGTTTATTTTCTAAAACAACAAATATAATTATCATACCTCATTTCCACGGCGAAAATAGAGCTGATCACAGTAAAAGGTGGTAAATTCTTGACACTATCATATAGAGCTTGTAGGCGTAGAGGTAATTGTGAACTAGATTTGATTTCATTTTAGTTTAATGCAAAGGATACTTAAAGAGGGTTGAAGCCCTTTGTGAAAATTCAGATACCTCCGGGTTTTGTGAAATTTTAACAATATTTATTAGACATAAATAAATATGTGTTCCCGAAATAGCAGTTTCTCGGGAGTATATTTAAGTGATTTATGGAGCGTAATATCAGCAATATTCCTATGTAAAAATTTAAAACATTTCAGATTTGTATTAGACACTGATTAAGCAAGATACTTGAATCTCAATTTCTTCTGAAGACTCCTTAAGTGTAAGCCTTAAATTTTAGATATTTCCCAGAATCAGGCAATAGATGTTGATCAACATTGAAATAAGGATTTTAGACCTCATGTTTAGTAACATTAAATCGTTGGTTAAATATTCGTAAGGTGGTTTCCTCATTCTGTTTAGGAGGGGATAATGTAGTCGATGCTTGTTCTTAATGAGACCATCCTCCCAGGCTCCACCCTCTCTTTTTTGGAAGGTGGTCGTGTATTATCTTTTCTGTTTTCATGATGCTATCCTACCAGGTATTACCTCCTTCGGTTTTATGGAGAAGATACTGTAGTATCAGTTCTATTGATATGACACTATCCTCCCACGCATTATTTCGTACCTATGGGGCAAGTAATGTTGTATATATTGACTTTTCATGATACAATCAACCCAGGCATCCCTCTGTTTTGGCAGAATACGTGTTATACTGTATGTCCTGTTGTCTCCATTTTCTTTTGTGAAGGTATGTATGTTCTATTGTCAGGAGACCATCCACCCAGAAATTGTCTCCTCTTGGTGTGGCTGGTAGTGTAGTGTCTGTTCTGTAATGATACGGTCCTACCAGGCATTATCTCATTCTTCTTGAGGGGTAGTGTAGTATCTTTTCCCTTGTTATGAGACTATATTTTCTACTTTGGGGGGGTAGACGTGTTATATTTGCTCTGTTGTCACTAGTAGTACATCCTCAGTTTTGGAAGTGACAATATATTTGTTCTGTGGCCATGACATCATCTTCCCAAGGAGTACCTTCTTCGTTTGTCGGGGTTAGTGTAGTATATATTTTGTTGTCATGTGACCACTTTCTCAAACATTACATGTTCCTTTGGCGTTAGTGTAGTATCTAGTCTGTTGTAAAAATACCAGCGTCGCAGACATTACCTCAACCACTTTGTTATTGAAGACTAAGTTTTTGACGGCATGTGCACGTAAACGTGTGTAAGTTCCATTTTTCCATTCTTAATATGAGCCATACATGTTCTTTTTTAATTATTTGTATATAAACATATATATGTATAAATAAATCTTACAAATACATCAATGTATTCACCTTTACATATATATATATATATATATATATATATATATATATATATATATATATATATATATATATATATATATATATATGCGTGTTTTAATAGGTTTGTGTCTGAATAAAATTGTATATTTTCCGAGAGAATATATATGTGTAGTTTATTGTTAGATAAAAATGTAACACGATAAAAATAGTTTTGAAAGGTTTTATAGAAAAAAACGTATGACGAACTTTAAAATCAGGGAATGTCGAAGCATTTCGGTATTTTTTTTTTCAGGTTTCAATTTCTGTAAATGTTGTCAAGTAAGAAGACATTGAGGTGAAACACTTTCAGAGAGTGCTTTTAGTTTCTACTTTGTTCCACCTCGAGTTTTATCGAGATTTTTTATCTTTGAAATATTCATACAAATAAAATTGAATCGAGCGTCAGAAAATTACTTATTTGCTTCGAACGACGTAGTAGCTTATAAACTCTCATAACGATAGCTCGATTTTTTTCCTTTGAAGGCTAAGTTGGTGCACATGACGTGTTTCACTTTTTCACTTTTTTGTTAATATTTAAACATTCGTGTTGCAAATTACACATTACTCTCATTTCTGAATGTCAGCTATAGAAATATACGCTATAGAAAGAAAAATAATTCTGGTCTGTGAATAAAGTGAGAGAGAAACAATAATAGTTCGTGCACGTAAGGAACTGGAAACATCTTCATCGCATTTGAAGATCTCTCATATATGTTTAACAGTTCGCCTTTCAAGGTCAATTAAGTTTGATACAAAGGGTTTTTTTATAGAAATACTGTTGCAATCTCTATGTGATTTAGAGAGACAGGAGGTAATAGACTATAGTGATAGTACCCTATTTCATGACTATAGCTTTCTATGCAAAAGTTCTATATGCGAATCTGCTTCCGTAGGTATCAAAGCCAATTATTTATGTGCGTTCGTTAAGTTCCCTTTTAATATTTACTAGTGGGACCCTGTGGAAATTCCACAGTGTTTTCTACATCAATCTGTATAATTTACTGTTAATAATATTCCGGTGACTAGAAATATGCAAACATTTTACTAGCTAACTTTTGCGTGACGGGATGGAATTATATATATTTATTTATATTGCCCGGTTGGGCGGAGCAGAAGCTGTGTCTTCCGCGGTCGCAATTTCACACCCGTCGTCCCCCCGCCCCACTGTCTCCACACTCGCACTCATCCTCTCTTCACCTCCCCTTACCCCAACTCCCCCATTTTACCTTGTGAAAGCAAATTATTTGAAAAGGAAAATTTTAATTTTCGAAAGTTTGGATTAAAGTAAATGTTATTTAATTTAACAAACACATTGTTATGGTTTTCTCAAAAAAAATATTTTTACGAAACAATGTTTTGAAATATGTCTACCTCTATATACTAATTCAAACTAGCTGCCCGCGCTAACAGACATAACGGATTTGTTTTTTCTGACTAAGAAGTCCACATATCATCGAACGATGAAAATGAAAAAAAATGAAAAAACAAATTGCTTTGACAGTGAAAATTCTAATTTTCGAAAGCTTATATTAAAATAAATGTTATTTATTAAAAAAAAACACATTGTTATGGTTTGCTCAGAAAAATACTTTTACGAAACAATGTTTTGAAATATGTCTACCTCTTTCTACTGATATATATATATATATATATATATATATATATATATATATATATATATATATATATATATAAAAATTCAGATAGTTTAAATGGTTGAAAATCTTCAAAGACTTTATCCATATATGTGCATATATACATCTATGATTTGTATAAAAGTGTATATATGGATATGTATTTATAATAATATGTATAATAATTTTTACTGTTTTTATCTTAGAACTTACGTGTATTTTCGTGATTCATTGTATCAGTAGTTTCTTTAAATGTGTTGCTTTTGTGGTGGCTATATAGATTTTGAATGTATTTTTCAAATTAAAAACGCTAGACTATAATAGTGAGGACTATAAATCGCCCCGTATTTCCTTAAATTGATTTAGATGAAAAAAAATGTTTTGTTTTTTTTTATTTATCGAAACTTGTTAGAATGTTATTAAGTCTATGAGTATTGAGGTGGGTTACTTTTGAACTTTGACTATTGGGGGTCTGTGTTTTTCTGGGTCGGGGGAAGACGTATTTTGAGATACGTTCACTTATTACGATAGAATAACTGAAGAGTTAGAATGCAAAACGCGATAAACGCCATTTTCAAAATCACTAAACTGTCCTTACAAAAAGTGTTGCACGTTAACACTCGAAGACACCCTAAAACTATGTGTTACATAATATCATACCGAAATAATGTATTTTTCATTTCAGTTAAAATCAGCTTTCATTCGAAGTCTAGACTTAATATATTCGTGTTTTTATTATTTAAGGTTTCAATTTAAATTAATTGGATTTATCGTGTTTTGAGTTCGAACTCTTCACCCTAGTTATATTCTTATCTTCAGTTTTAGTTAAACTTGCTACTGTTTTACTGATTTTTTGTCTGTATTGCTAATTAATTTATCAATATTATTATTGATGAATATTGTATTTGGAGGATCTATCTTATATCCGGCTTTAACCTAGGGTTCTATAATTATGCAATCTATATTAAACGCCTTAACTTATATTTCCAATGGCTCATTAAAATTATGACCTTAATTCTTAATTACATGTTGTTCAACTTTGTGTCACAAATTTGGCAATTAGGTTATTTTACCATATATTTATACTTTAATTGATATTTTGATTTTCTTTTCTACCCCTTTTGTGGAAGTTGGAAGGCTTTTTAAATGAGCTTCTTACTTTAACTTGTTAGACTAATTGTTCTACCACCGATAATAAACTTTTTCTCATTGTAAGATTATATATGTAGGTGATCTTTTCCTTTAAATAACTTTTATATTTTGTATAATTTGATAAATAGTTTGCTGTTTCCTACGGTGTACTACTCTCTACATGTAATATAGCATATGTTTTCTCAAACTTTGAACCCCTAAACAATTTTTCAAAGTAGTCGTCTATGATTTGAGGAATACATACATAAACTCTTTCTTTGTTACTAATTTGCTGTGTAATTGCAAGTGTTGAGATATTATTCCATTGATGCTGTCTATAAGCCTATAACTTAGTGTCTATTCCCTTAGCTGACGATGAGATCAGATAATAATAATAATAATAATAATAATAATAATAATAATAATAATAATAATAATAATAATAATAAAAATACATGGTATCTGAAACGATCGTACACTATTCCGTTGTGTGTTGGTTTCTTAAAACGAAAACTGATCACGTAAATTTGTTTACATAAATCTATGCTATATATATATATATATATATATATATATATATATATATATTAAGTTACGTAGTTTGTTATTGTTTTTACTCGGGGAGTAATGGCGTTGTTTTTTTTATTTATTATTCTACTTCCTAAACGGTAAAGATTATGTAGAATATATATATATATATAGAGAGAGAGAGAGAGAGAGAGAGAGAGAGAATACACGTTTCACGACGTGTATAAGCAATAAATATGGCATTAGTTTTAACTTTTAATGTGTTTTCCTTTTTGGTGGGTATGGTACGGTTTTGGTGGCACCCCCTTAATAGAGGAGGGCCTGTGGACGAGTGGTTATAGCACTTGTCTTTGGGCTGGAAGACCCGGGTTCGATCCCACCCACGGCATGCAAATTTTCGGGTCTGAAACTCCCTCTGTCCACCCAGCAGTAAATGGGTACCTGACTAAAACTCAGGGAAGGTTCAAGGCAGTGGAAGGAGAGGGATGGGCTCCGCCTTCCATATGCTGTGCCCTAGACACGGTGATTCTTAACAAATCACCGCCGCTACGGCCATGCAGTGTGCGGTGTCGGCAACGACACTTGTGCGCGTCCAGGCTATGCGACCTTTACCTTAATAGAATAGTTTTAAAAATATAATATGCCTACTGCTAGCATAAATATTCCATAACTGATAATGATACGTTCAATAGTTTATTTTTTACCAAGCACATACATAATATTGACGCTCACACGCGAGCACCAATCTTTTTAAAACTGCATTACTTGATATAACTCAAAATTTTCTATTAAATCTTGTGTGTTTAACTTATTTTAAAAGTTCTTAGGGCGGGTTCTAGTTTGGGTGGTTAATAAAAAGAAATAATGTGCACATGTTACTCACCGGGTTTCTGGGAATATATATTCAAAACTTCATGATAATCGGTCCCTAAATAGTAAATAAATCAAAATAAAAGCTTTACATATATTCACCCAATAAATGTAAACATTTACAAAAATCATAATGTGCCCATGTTTATCACTGCATATTTTAGAATATATATTAATATTTAAAAACCCATTATTATCTGTTCATTAGTTTAAGAAAGTAAAACATTTTTGAGGGGGCGGCTTTAGGTGAGCGCACTCCATAAATTTTGACGGAAACAAAAATTAGTGTACCTATGTTACTTGGACATCCAGAACCACACGGCCACCGCTGAATAGCCAGATAAAAAGTGATAATTTTAACACTTATTTCAGCGGCTTCACGTCATAAGAGCGTTCAACTTAATGAAAGGAACGATATATATATATATATATATATATATACTTTAATTATTATTTTTTTTGATGATATTTCATCCCAAACAAGGCAGGTCGCCACGTAAGGGGCTACTGAGAATTAGGTAGTAGGTTTTGAGTGTCATTCTAAGTTGAGAGCTGTGCAGCGAGATGTTTGTTTACATTAGTTTTAAACCTCTGCATGTCGGTACAATCGGGGAAACAGAGAGCATGGAGGGAGTTCCAGAGGTGGCAGCACATCGAAAGGAGCTGCTGGAGTAGAAGGCTCTATGGTATATTGGGACCGCCACAGTGAATGGATGGGACCTAGATGAATGTCGGGTTGTTCTAGTGCATTTGCGTCAATGGGACACTAAAGCGGCTAGTTCATCGCAGCACAATCCATTAAAGTATTTGTAAAACAAGCACAAGGATGCAACATTGCGACAATAGGACAGGGGCTAAAGCTTGGTAGATAGTTTGGGACTTATTATGTTGGCGACTTTTTTTGGACCTTGTCTAAGAGGAAGGGACTAGTGGATGATGCACCGGCCCAAATGTGACAACAGTACTCCATACATGGGCGGATGGTGTCTTTGTATAGATATAGGATAATGTCAGGTGTGAGGAGTTTACTAGCACGATAGAGGGAGCCCACCTTCTTTGCAGCAACCTTGGCAATGTCTTCGATGTATTTATTCCAATTCATGCAACCTGTGAATCTTAGACCGAGGAGTTTGAATGTTGAACTCTCAGGTAGAGTGTTGTTAGACATAGACATCGGTGGTTGAGGAGGTTTCTTGTAGTTATTTAAGGAAAAGAGCTTTGTCTTTGCGGCGTTAAAAGTTACTAACCATTTCTTCCCCCAATCTACTACAGCCTGGAGGTGACTTTCTAAGGATTCAGCCATTGCCTCGGATATGTACGCGTCCGTTTTGCCCACATGACGAGAGTAAAGCATAGTGTCGTCAGCAAATATACCAATCTTAGACTGAATGTCATCAAGGAGGTCGTTTATGAAAATCAGGAACAATAAAGGTCCAAGGATCGATATCTGGGATACACCTGCATTTATGTCATGTTGCTTAGATGAACGGCCATCGAGGACAACATAGATCTTTCTTTGGGTTAGGAAGGATCTAATTATATTCAATATTCGTCCAGTAATACAACATGGGTGAATTTTTAGGAGAAGCCCCTTATGCCATACCTTGTCAAAGGCCTTAGATATATCAAGCGCTACTGCCCTAGCTTCACTTGCCTTGTCCAGTGTATGGTATATGCGTTCATAGATGACCGGTAAGATATCTGCAGTAGATCGTACTTGTCGAAATCCATACATGCGGTCAGAAAAAAGGTTTGCATTAACTAGGTGCCGGACTATCGCTATATTGATTAAGGATTCAAAGATTTTAGCAAAGATCGGGAGTAGACTGATTGGGCAATAATTTTGAGGGTCTGTTTTATCCCAAGAATTATTGAAGACTGGTACCACAAAGCCATTTTACTAGCTATCAAGGAAGCACTATTCAGCAAGGTATTTGTTGTAGAGTTAGGAGAGGACAGGAGCCAGTTCTGCAGAGCATTTCTTTATTACTATTACTGGTATAAGATCAGGCGCACAAGCTTTGGAGGTGTCAGATTTTTTATTATAACCCTGACCGGAGATGGGGCGATGACCAGGTTTTAAAGTGTGGCTTCCGTCCGCAATTGGGAATTTTAGGAGATGGTGGTTTGCTGAGTCCAAAGTGGAGTTTAAGGCAAAACGCTGGGCAAGTAGTTAAGTCTTATCAGTTGCCGTGCAAACGACATCATAGTGGTTTGATAGCGGGGGAATCGTTTATTGTCCATTGTTCACCACACTATTAATGATTTTCCAGAAATCGCGAGTGCCTAGTTTCTTGCTGCCTTCAGTCTTTGAAATTATGTTTGTATATTACTATTAAAAGTACTACTGCTGTGATGATCAGCAATTTTAAACTAAAGTAGGTATATTTCTCTTGAATTTGCTGTGAAACGCACGTAAGATTTAGAAAAGGTATTAATTTTGAATGAATAAATAAAAAAAATGTAAGAATTTTAAATAAAAATAAATAAATAAGTTTTAGTTTGTGGAACGAAGAAGAAATACAGGTATTCGCCGAATTATGAAAATAAAGAGATTAAAAGAACAAATTGGGATTGATTTCTCCCATAGTCATTGGAATGCAACTATAAAGTATATATTCTCTGAGGTGTGTCACGCAACGTCATTGAGCTTGCAATTTGAAACATTTTCGGATATTATAAAGAGTATATACTTAATTACATACTTTTATATGAACTCACAAATATATATATACATATATATAATGTATATATATATATATATATATATATATATATATATATATAAATGCACATACATTACTTTATAAATATATGGTATATAAACATACCTAACTTCATAAGTATATATATGTTAGTGTTTTATGTTTGCGATGGAAACATGAAAACATACGTGGGCGTCATTTTGTAACACTGTGTTAAAGGTATTGCTTTGTATATGTACTGTCTTTCTCAGGCTTACTTGGCCTTTGAACATACAGTTCAGGAATGATACTCGTTTTTTTTTAACATTTAATTATTTGTTTCTCTTTCAATGCTTTTTCTTTTTCTCTATCTCATTCACACACACGCTCTTCCATTCTCACGATCTCTTTCTCTCTCGATCTCTCTTACCTCAAGCTATTTCAAAACATAGCGATAATGATGTGGGCAAACAGCGCCATCGCTCCGTTCTGCCAGTAAGTTTCCTGATTCAAACCGAGGAAAGAGTGATCTTTACAATGTTTCTGCTGCTGGCCACTCCCTCGGCCCGTCTGATTACTGCAATTAAGTTATGCAGGTGCACGAGTGCCTGCCAACATTCTGTGGACACAGGCTTTGATCGTCGTAAACATTTTAGCTCGCTTGCTCAACATCAGCGGAAGTACTTTCCCCTTTCATCCATTCCCAAGTCCAGCCCTTCATAATCAGGAAACCGGCCTGCCAAAGCTTCCTTTCCATCGACCTTCCAGTACCATTTGCCAGTAGACATGTGGGCACAGCCATATCGTAAAATGTTTCCTTTTAGAGGTTGAGGTCGCCTTTCTTTAGATTTATCTAAAGAGAAAATTAATTCAGTATGAACAATTTCAAATTCTTATTTAGTTTATATATTTTCTCGTATAAATGCAGTAGCATTTTTACTCTTGCCGTTAATAGTAGATATGAGGTAAATTGATGATATTTCTTTATCAGTGTAATAGTTTGAGTTGGATGGTACCGCAAAAATACATCAGTAATTTATTATGAACCATGCATAAATCAGGGGTTGTTTAGTTTTCCTTTTTTTTTATTAGATAGTTGTCTTATTATCCTCGATGAAACACATAATTATTTTGAAGTTTGAATTAACTAAGGTAAAAATACACGAGCTGAATACAGTTTAGGGTTATTGTTTGTGAAAAACGCTAGTAATTGAGACGTTTGGCTGGTGGACCTAAACTTTTAAGTTAACATACCTGCGGTCTCATCAAAAAATCAACTCGAACAAAACTGCATTGCATTTTCGGTGATCGGGTGATACCAAATATTTAAAAGGGTGAAGGGTGAAGAGTGATAACGTACGTATGAACAACAAAATTGCCTTTGGCATATTTCCAAATTGAAGTAAAAACTCATTCATTTATTTTACATCATTTGACAAGAACGTGAAAGGAAAACGAAATTATATCGATGCAATACATTTCCTAAAGTAGATGAAAGAGTAAATAATTCTTTTAACGCTGCTTTAACTTTCTTTCTGGTTCCCTTTATGTTGATCTAACTATTAGGTTTTTTTCTTATTAAATCATTTGTAACACTCGACATAAAAGTGAAAATGGGTGCATGTCTTATTTATGCATTAGTACGTAAGATATTTACCAAAGATCAGGAGTATTTCAAATGCCAATTTGAACTTCCAGGAAACCGTTGCTTTTATTATATATGGTTTTAGGTAATGGTGCATTTTCGATTTAACTAGGTTGTCCCAAAAGTTCGTAAACACTTTGTTGTCCCAAAAGTTCGTAAACACTTGGTTGTCCCAAAAGTTCGTAAACACTTGGTTGTCCCAAAAGTTCGTAAACACTTGGTTGTCTGAAAAGTTAGTAAACACTTGGTTGTCCCAAAAGTTCCTAAACACTTGGTTGTCCGAAAAGTTCGTAAACACTTGGTTGTCCGAAAAGTTCGTAAACACTTGGTTGTCCCAAAAGTTCCTAAACACTTGGTTGTAACGAATCAAAACTCGCAGCTCGATTTTATTCATGGGCATCTTGAATATGAAGATGAAGATAACTATAACAATATAAACGCAAACAAACAATTAAAAATTGCATAAAATTTGAATTTTTCGCGAGTGTTCACAAACTTTCCGGACAACGTAATATCATGATGACAAATGAAGATGCGCTTCGTAAATACCAATCTATTCTTATAACGACTGTAAGCCTAAAATATATCTACCTTCATGTCTGATATTCCCACGGTTTTGACACTAAATATTATCTAATGTGTATTGCACAAAATAATAAGAGATGCCAAATTTTTAATGATTTTCATTGACTACAGCTGATTTTCAAATCACTATATTTCTATTGTAAAGCTGCAACTGAGTATCTTATTATTCCGGCCAGTAATGATTTGATGTCGTGTGCAGTTGTCTCAATACTCAGTCATTGGGCAGATTCAAATTATGTGGTATTCAATGTTATTCGGATTTCCCCTGACGTATGATCGGAACAGACTATTTAAACCAGTTTTCAATAAGTCACGCAGAAATATACACGACCTCTACGCTAGGATATAAAAAAGACACCGTCTATCAATATAAAAGACCCGTTCCGCTTCTTTGCTGTTGTCTTGTTGAGAGATGTTAGACACGAAACTTTAATTGAAAAACAAAATCGGTGTTGCTGTTAAGAAAAGAATTGTCATCAAGAAAACTGGAAATGTCGGCGGCAAAACTTTCGTTAAAGCCTTCTGCCAACAAAGACTTTGTATTCAGAAACACATTTGTCCAAGTGTTAACTGTGCCAGAAAAATAAAAGAATTTTTTTTTAAGTTTTGACTGTAATTCAATTTCCAACAGAATTTCGTGCAACCCACTTTCTCTCTACCTTTCTCTCTCCAATCCAAATCACTTCTGCTCCTTCTCAGCTGTCCTGTTCATTTATATCACCTGATATCCACATATGCAAATCAGACCACCATAAAAACCAGCACCTATGAAGCGAAGCCTTTTTTAAATCTGCATACACGACATGCAAAGCACCTCATTCTTTTTCCTGATGGTGAATGTTTCTCTTTATTGTCACACCAAGTTTTTCAAATTTTGAGATGAGGATTAATAATATGTATTATTTGGATTGTTCGGGCTACTGTTCTCATATTGGGTGTTATTCTCACAACGTTTCGGCCAATGTAACCTCCGACCGTCTTGGTAGAAAGGATGTTTTTGTTCTTATTTCCAACAAACCATAGTCGTGAGAATTCAAAATGTGTGACGTCTTTATGAAATAAGAAACGCGTTCAGTCGTTTCTATTTTCGTATTAATTCGGGTTGATATAATGTTTTACTTGAATTTTTGAGATGAGGATTGATAATATATAGTATTTGGAATGTGTGTACATATTATCAATCCTCATCTCAAAAACATATTTGTCCGAAACGTTGTAAGAATAACATCCAAGATGAGACAGTAGTCCGAATCATTCAAATAATACGAATTATCAATCCTCATCTAAAAGTATTCTTCTTCTTCTTCTTCTTCTAATTATTATTATTATCATCATTATTATTATTATTATTGTTGATGGGTGCATTTGATTTTTGTTCAATATATGTAATGTGAAACATTCTTCATGTTTTTAGTAATGGGTTTAAATAAACTAGTTCACACTCCTAATGTCTGTCTGTTCCAGGTAAACGCAGTACTATAATATAACGGCAATTTATTTTCTCGTTTATTTCTTAGACAAAGCTCTTACATCTTAACCATTAGTATTTTCCTCTTTCTTTCCTTTCGGTATAATTACACAGTTTCTGAGAGATGATTCAGTGTAAATTGTTTAATGTCACGTATATCTAATAAATTATTCATACCGAAAATACAAACAATGTAGTAGTGGAAATCCGTCAATTACGTCTCTCCAAGCAAAAGACGAAAGCGTCTGGAATCAGTGTTCACCTGAAGAAGTACATTGATTTGCCACAAAAACTTATAGCCACATCAATGTTGATATTTACATTCGTTGGGTTATTCGTCGGCTGGTGTGTGTGGGTCTCGTTGATGTTGGGTTGATTGTAAGTCTGGGATGTTTGGTACTTTTCGGCAAGCAAGTCAATGTTGTCTTTTTATGTCTCTATGAGTGTGTGTCATTTTTCTTCGTGTTTCTACGTACCTATGGACTGCTGCTATCAATGTGGATATTTATAAAACAAATCTGTTTATTTTGTATTCAATTAAAAATGTATATTACATATGTATACAATATACAAATATATTATAAACTAAAATTGGTACAAGGCCAATAAAAAGTGTCATTTATTTATGAGCTTATTTGGAAATAAAAATCATGGGAGAGTATCTTCTATAATCACTAAACCCAGTAGGGTGGCATACGCGCGTGTCTGCTCGTCCTTCTGTTAATCTCCCCGTTCTTCTCTTCGACTTTAATTATATTATATATATTATATACATTTTTGTACTTAAAAATAATCCTAATTATTTACTACCTATATTTTCTCATGTCACTCATCAGAATCGCCTAATAGTAGTTGTTGTGGACCCGTTTAGGGGTACCAACAATGAAATAAAAGAACAACGGGTTTAGAGATAATAATAACGAATTGTATTGAACAGAGAAATTATACACAAGTCAGTGTTGGCAGTGCTAGTGCCTAAATGTGCCTCCCAATGTTCTCCCGGCAAAACCGGTATTTATGGTAGCCGGTTGCTACCATTTAGTTATTATTAAAGGGTAGGTAGGTCACCCACAACACCCCCCCCCCTTCCGAAACTCATTCCCCCGGAATCTCAAGGTATATCTTTTTCCTAGGATTCACCTCGAAACTCCCGGTTAATTTACGTTTTCTTGATGAACGTCTCTGTTCCGGAGGCGTTTTTGGTGTTGGCAGCTCAAATGCGTCGTATAGATCTTCCATGATTGTCTCACTCTGATCCGATGGGCCTTCCCCTGGGTCGTCCGACATGCGACGACGCATTTGGTTAATGTGTTTTTACAGGCGCCTCAATCTTTTTTGTACCTTTCCCACTTCCCACACGGTTTTGTTTCCATGGTGTTCCTGGAAGAACACCTTCTCTCCATCCTCGTAACTCTTCTTTGGTGCCGTAATGTTGGTCGGTTTCATCTGTTTTGGTAAAAGTTTGTCGAATACCGACTTTTTTTTTCTTCCAAACATTACTTCCGCCGGTGGTACCTGGGCTGGTGTGTTCTTGTTGGGTGTAATTCTATACACTTGAAGGAACTGATGAAGTGCCTTTTCTCTCGGCGTGCCCGTCGATTTTTTCAACGCTCTCTTCAAGGTATCAACAAATTTTTCTGCCTGTCCGTTTGACCTCGGATGGTAAGTCGGAGTGCTGATATGTTTAATTTGAAAGTCTTCACAAAATTCTTTAAACTCTCGTGAAGTAAATTGTGTACCTTTGTCCGATACAACAATGCCCACCACTCCGAATCGGGCAAACAGTTCATGCAACGCGCAAATCGTGACATCCGTTGTTGGGTTTTTACATCTAACAACTTCTAGCCATTTTGAGTAGCTGCCGACTATAATTAAATAGTAGAAGCCTTCCAATGGCCCCGCAAAATCTATGTGAATCCGAGACCATGGTTGCTCTGCCTTTGGCCATGAACAGTACTGAATAGGTGGTGCTTTCGCTGCCGACGCGCAGCCCGCACAGGCCTTCACCTTCGTCTCTATGTCCCTGTCCATGTTTTTCCAATACACATAAGATTTCATTAGGCTCTTCATGCGTTTCGATCCGGGATGCCCCTTATGGAAATCCTTCAGGATTTTTTTTTAGCGTAGCTGGTATTACTACTCGCTCCCGGTATAATAATGTGTCGCAACAAACTGAAAAAGCTTCTGCCGTTTGCTCATCGTCTGTTTGTAATTTATTTTTAATTTCGATAATAAAATTATCTTCTCTTGCCTCTTTTTGTATATCGCCAAGTGTGACTGGCAGCTCTTTTATTGTGTTACACAGTACTTTACTATAGTCATAGTCAGACCGAAGGGATGCTATAACTGTATCCTCGAGCGGTTCCGTGTACTTTGGGATTAGCCGCTATAAACCATCTGCGTGTCCTAGTCTTTTTGACGGTAAAAATTCCATCTCAAAGTCATAATTTAACAGAATTATACCCCATCTCTGTAGGCGGTTTGCTGAGTAGGTTGGCAAGCCTTTTTTGATCCAAAGATGGTGATAAGTGGCTTATGGTATGTTTGTAGGATAAAATGACGGCCGTGTAGATACCTGTGAAATTTGGTCATTGTGAACACAATACCTAACGCTTCTTTTTCAATCTTAGAGTAATTTTTCTTTGCAGGAAGTAAAGTTCTTGAAGCGTGCGCGATGGGTTTCATCGCGCCATCCGGCATTTTATGCAAAATGCACGCCCGAACGCCTTAGGAGCTGACGTAATTTGCAACAATAGTTTTTAGCTCTGGATTAAAATGAGTAAGAAATAATTCTGAAGTAAACTTCGTTTTTAGGTTGTCAAATGCAGATTGACAGTCGGCGGACCATTCCCATTTACTATCTTTCTTAAGTAACTCATTTAAGAGGACTCGCAATTTGTGCATACTGGGAATGAATTTTTCGTAATAGTTTGTGAGACCCAGGAAGCGTTGTAGTTGGGTAACGTTGTTCGGTTCGGGCATATTCTTGATGGCTATAGATCTTTCTAGGTCGGGACGTCTTCCACTCTTATCAATGACATGTCCCAAGTATTTGATCTCTTCTAGAAAGAATTCACACTTTGACTCCTTGAGTGTAAAACCAAAATCGCTTATCCTTTCGAATACTTTGTTTACGTGCTCACGGTGCTCCCCGACGTTCGTACTTTTCATTAAGATATCGTCAAGGTAGCCGATCGAAAAACCGAGCCCGCTCAACATCGTGTCGATTACCTGCTGAAAAATCGACGGGGCCACTTTAATTCCAAAAGGGAGACGATTGAACTTTAGTAGTACCCTGTGTGTCGAAATACAGAGAAGCTTAGAGCTATCTTCCTCTACAGGTATTTGCAGATAGGCTTCACTCAAGTCAATTTTCCACCGTTTAATTTTGTGAAAACCTCTTCTGGAGTTGGCAGAGGATAGTGATAATCTTTCAGCGCATCGTTCAAACCGGTTGAGAAATCGGCACATACTCTGATCTCTCCAGATTTGTTCTTCACGTAGACGGTTGGGGCCGCCCATTCCGAGTAGTCAACTGGTGTTAAAATACCTTTCTCCACCAACCGGTCTATTTCTGCATTAATTTTTTCAAGAGAGGCAAATGGTACACTTCGTTTTCTCTTAAAAACGGGAATCTTATTTTCAATTAGTTCAAAACTCGCCTTCATTTTAGTACAGCGTCCTAATTCATTAGAAAACACCTTGGGGAATGACTCTTTCAAATCCTTCTTCAATTTTTCTGCTTCAGCAGAAAAGTTCTCTATTCGTTGACAATAGGCGCTTATCGGCGAATCCCAGAGCTGGAAGTGCTGAATCCAATCCGAACCGAACAAATTTCCTGTATCTATCATTACGAACATGCGTAATTTTAATGTCTTATTTTTTAGTGTCACTTTTGAAATTACTTCCCCTTCAAAGTGTATTTTCTCTCCGGTTACCGATCAAGCCACTTTATCTGTGCGTAGCATAGTCGGTCTGCCGATTTTTTTCCAGGTATTAATATTAATAATTGATAGGTCAGACCCTGAATCAAGCTGTAGTTTAACATCTTGATTGTTCATCTTTACCGTAGCATATTTTCGTATGTTTAGGTTGCCACCATTAATTCTAGTTGTTTTCATGTAACTTTTTTTCTAGTGTTACTTCTGCAATGTGAGGCTTTGTGTCCTATTTTATGGCATTTGTCACAATTATTTCGTTTAAAAGGACACTTCTGGTACCAATGTAGGTCCCCGCAACCCCAACAAGGGTTGTTTGGCAATTTTTCATCCGACCTTTAAGGCAAATCCTTCCTGAATTTTTCTTTCGAAGAATATGATTTTTTGAAAAACGACGAACATTTTTAATATTAGAATTGGCTGCTTCCTCTATTTTTTTAGCTTCCTTTTTCTCGGAAATATGTCGTTGACAGCTTTCGGCCAGTTGTTGCAATGTTAAATTTGGCTCGGTTTCAAGTTTGCTTATTGCACGTCTTCTTAACTCTGCATCGTTTTGAGAGACGAGCCCTTGAACAAATATTAATACTTTGAAATTGTCCGCTGTCAAGGATGATAACTTAAAGCCGTCACAATGTTCACAATGTTTATTGACGATCGAAGCAAACGTTGAGTAATCCTGGCTTTCTTTTCGCATTAGGTTCATACATTTCCACCTTTTGTGGAATAAACTTGTTTTGGGGCAATATAGTTCCATTAAAATTTTAATGGTTTCATTGAAAGATAGTTCGCCCGTTTTTTTCGGCAGAATATAATCGACAAATTGTGTATGCTCTGCCGTACCTAGTCTACGAAACACTAAACGAACCTTTTTCTTTTCTGACCATGTGCTACAATCAATGTCGAAAAAATCCTGATATCGACGGTACCATTATTCAAAGTTTGGGTCCTCTTCAGGCACATAGTTGAAGGTTTCTATAGCTGAACATATTGCATTTTGGTTTAATGCGTCGCTGTCGTCATTCGTCGTATTTATCATTGCTTGTGCCAACTGTTAAAATGTTCTCTCTGATTGAGTATGTTGCTCTAATTGTACATTTTTTTATCCCAATCAATTGTTCGTCTAAAGATTTTCTATCTTCTCGCTTTTGTGCTAAATTCTTTTCCTCAAAATATTTCAACAAACTTATTTGCTGCGACTGAAATTCCTTCTGTAGAGACTGAAGTTCTTCCTCGTTTGCCTTCTGTTGAGCAAGATGTTTTTCATCGTTTGCCTTCTGTTGTTCTGATTGAAATTGAATCATCTCCAATATCTGTTTCGAGAAATCTTCCATGATTAAAGAAATACTTTCTTGAAAAAGAATTAGTCATAAATAGTCCTTCACTATTTTTTTTTCTTTTCAAATGCTTACTGTTTAATAACAAACTCAACCCCTTCTCATCACTGCGTCATTCGGGTCTCGAATTCGACCGGCACTTGCTAATCTTTTTTTTTAAGTTCGTTGAGAAAAAAAACCGATTTTATTAATCCGGCTTATTGGGTAATTAATTTAACAAATTATTTGTATTTTTGTCCGCATCTGGAACTTTTTTCCCCCAATTAGTCCGTTTGCCTTTCAGTGTAAGCTGAAAATGCAAAATAGCAAGTAATGGCTATATTAAAAATTGATTAGTTATTCAGGAAAGTAACTTGGTTTTACTTGTCAGATTTTTTTTCCCGACTATACGATTTTACAGTGACAAGTCTGTTCGCAAAATACGTTTGACTATATCAGACACGAAAAAAGGTTTTTGTAGTATGGAGTTTGTTTGTTTTTTTTTCCAAACCTTTCAGTTTTATAAGCACATGGTATTCCAATTTCATTTGTTGCACGAGGTAAAATCCCGTATTGAAATACGAAGAACACAAATAGTAAAATCTGTCTTACTTTTTTTTCTTCTTCCAGTAATTGTTTAAACTGGTTATTCCTTGTAAGGCAGACTCGTCCCAAAATTGAATGTATTCGATGTTTCCAATATCTTCCCGAAAATTGTAAAGCACAAGTTTTTTTTTGGGGGGGGGGTTCAAACGGGTAGAATCTTTTTTTTTTCGAAGGTTGACCGTGTTGTTGACACTGGTTTATCACTCACAGGTTGCAAGGTCCAAGGTGTTTCCAACGAAGTCCTTTACGAATCACTCGCCGCCAGTTGTTGTGGACCCGGTTAGGGGTACCAACAATGAAATAAAATAACAACAGGTTTAGAGATAATAATAATGAATTGTATTGAACAGAGAAATTATACACAAGTCAGTGTTGGCAGTGCTAGTGCCTAAATGTGCCTCCCAATGTTCTCCCGGCAAAACCGGTATTTATGGTAGCCGGTTGCTACGATTTATCGGAAAACGTTGTTTAAATTTGTTCCCCTCTATGTGTTACGTAAAGATTCGTGTTGAAACAGCAAAAAGTTGTCTGAGGCTCCACAATTGACCCCCAATAAATGCGTCGTATGTGAGTGGAATCAGATAATATACGATAACAAAGTATGTTTGTTATTCGTTTTCGCTCAGCAATTGTGGACAGTAACATCGTTGTGTTAGATTTTAATTCAAAAGTTTGCACGAAGCATTGTCAAAATATATATGTCTTAATATTGTATTCCTAATGTTATAACTCATCAAAACGTAATGGAAAAAAAGAAAATATGTTATATTCACTCAGTTAAAAATGTGATTAAATGATTAGAAAAAAACATATAATGCAATTTTCAGAAAATGCTCATCAGACCAATACGCTCTGTCTAGAAATATGTACGATTTTGATCACCTAAATATTTAATGTATTTTTATGTAATTATTCTTATTAGCTATTGCAGCGTTCGTTGTTTTTTTGCTTACTATTATTTCGATTGTCTCACTGGTCAAGTGATTAAGAGGCAGGAAATTGTATTATTAGTCGCCTTAAGTTTATAGGACGTATTTTTCGTTAATATATATATATTTTTTATTTATTTAATACGTACATAAAAGTAATCCATGGACACGTGTTTCTGGCTCATAGCCGTCATCAGCATGGCTAACTTACACAGAGATCGAACTTTCGATATTCTTCGATATATATATATATATATATATATATATATATATATATATATAATTATTTCCACAGTCAGATAACGCTGCAGCCCACAAGCCATGAAAGAAACAAACCGGAAGTCTTAATCTATGACTTCCGAAGTGTTTATTTCATGGGTCGTCGGCTGTGGCGTTGTCTGATTGTGGAAATAATTAGATATATCATCTCACATTCAAAAATCTAATATATACATATATATATATATTCCTCTTAAATCATTGAATAATAAGTATTCTCAGATTGCATTCATTAAATTGGCACATTTAGCGATGGAATAGCCATTTCAGGTTTAAAGTGGCACAGCAACAAAAATGTATTACAAACTTAAACTTGACTGACAAACATGAAGACTATCTAAAACTTAACTGTGAAATATGAACGACTATACGGTTTCACACTTAAGTGTGACAGAAAAATAAAAATTGTATTTAAAACTTTAGTGTAACAGAATGCAATTTTGCAAATAAGTGTGACATCTTAATAAATAGTTAAAAGCGTATCGGACCGCTTGGTTGCCAGCTTCCGATAGAGATGCTTGGCCGCATTCAAAATAAAATGCGACCATTGAATATGCACGTTTTTTATTTCCAACTGAAGCGTGACCGACAGACTAATATACAAAACGTTGTCTGACAAAGATGTGACAACGCAAAACAAATGTGTGATTTCATCCTCTTTATTATTTTTCTATCAAAGCCAATCACAAACCTCTCGAAAAAACAAAACGCCTTATTGATTTTTGTTTTCCTTAAAATAGATTTCCTAACTTTTTCTGACAGCACACTCTTTTGCGCTGCAAAGTGACAGTGACTTCGGATTGTTTTGTTTTAGAGGGGGAGCGGGGAGAGTAAATAAGTTCTTCTCTGTTTTTAAATTTGGATTCTTTTATCTCGACGAAGATTACGAATGTTTTCAGTATTTTCTCGTCTTTTCTCCATAACCAAATAGTAATAATAATAATAATAATAATAATAATAATAATAATAATAATAATAATAATAATAAAAAATAAACGTAAATGCTAAATACCCCCCCCCTAAAAAAAAAATACACAGAAATTATAGTTTTCTGTTCTTTTTTCCAAAAATGTCACTGCGCTTTCAATTGTCCCGGAAAAAAAACAAATTCTTTGATCCAGTCTCTTTTCATGCGTTGTCTTTTCCTGTGTGATGACATCATTGTCTCTCACGGATTTTCACTGACTTCCCATCGAAAACGTGCACTTCTTAAATCATAAATAAAAAATTTCTAATAAAGCTTGACAACAGAATAGAATAGCGATTTAAGACTGTCAAAAAACGTAAAAAGCTTAAAAACAAAACTGATTTAAATGTGATTAATGGATTTTGAAATATGTTTTGCTGACAAATGGTAACGTTTTCAAGAAATGCACAGAAGCGCAACATTTGATTTAATTTTAAAGTCCAGATGAAAATAAACACATACCGTGCTCGCCGCCAGCAGCTCTCCAACTTCGGATACGATATTGCATATCATCAGGTGATGACCATTGTTTCGGCTTCTCTCATTACAACGGACAACAATGGCGGATCCCCCTTCTTTTTGGTGAGGTATGCACACTTCATGCTGAGGCGGTAAAGATGTTCGATAGCCATCATTTCGGTGTCCAATCATCGTCTCGTTTTAACCAGATTTAGTAGCTCGCCTTCTCAACACTTTCTTGTAGTTTTGATGTTAGGTCTTTCTTCTCTTCACTGGAAAATCCATGATTCTTAAGTAATGAGTCAACTTTATGCCCAATGCATCCTCTAGTCCCTATCTAAATTGGTGAACAGTGGAGAGGTGAGCATTTTAAAAGAATATCCCTTTGAACACAGTATTATTTGGAACTTTGATCATATTAACAAAATGAGTGTGGTTATTTAAATGACTTCCGCATTTTTGTGAGATATCTTAAGATATCTGTAAATAATAGATTTTTTTTCTGGAAACCATGCGATATTTCTAAAATATTTTTGTTACGTTATCGACTAATAATGTGTTCATTTGACAACATTAATCTGACGCACATACGAACAGCTGTAAGAATTTCATAGATCTAGTAGCAAAGAGTCATGAAGCTTTATATATATTTTACTTTAATTTTACGATAAATACAAAAATGCGAATGAATACAAAAATAAGATATTTTTCACAAATAATTCACACGAGAAGGAATTAATTCGTTAAAAATCCCAAAGAAGAAAATGTCATAGTTAAGTATATATTCCGTCCCTTTCCTTTTCACAATCACAATATGTCAGCATTCCAACGGCTAATGGCTGACCAACGTTAGGAGTAAGAAAAAGTAACAAGGTTTAATTTGTTGACGTGTGATTATTGAAAACTTTATGGTTTGAATGTTTAAAGACGATTATTAATTCAATTTAGGCATGTGACTCTTAGAGATTTAAACTCTGCTCCATTTGTCAATATATAAGCGTAAAGAACGGACACGCTTGAAACATGTATCGATGTGCAGCTAAATGTTTCTATAAATATTATATATATATATATATATATATATATATATATATATATATATATATATATATATTAATTAAAATGGCAACATTAGAAAACCTAAAACTCAACGTGTTGTCCAAATGCTGCGTGGTTTTTTCAAAGAATGAGAGCTAAAAACGACAATAGACGAGCTGTCACTCTTGAAAAAGCCAACGTAATACTTAAGAGAAACGTTGAGTTCCAGGTGTTTCTATTTATATTCGTACCGTCAGATCTATTTTATCTTTTATTTGTAACGTATCCATCTATCTGTCTATCTATCTATCTATATATCTATTTGTATGTCTGTCTATCTATTTGTTTGTCTCCTATCTATTTGTCTATCTATCTATCTATCTATCTCTTTCATATATATATATATATATATATATATATATATATATATATATAGTGGTGACTTTAAAACCGGGTTCGTGTCCTCCTACCGGCAAGAATTAGCACTCTTCTACACTGAAGATTGCATAAGCATGAAACATCGATGTATGTATGTAATAATAATAAATATTTATTTAAATATTGTTATAGTCCCTTATTACAATGACTGTTGCCTTTTAGAGAATTAAATAATAAGCGGTCATACCATGGCATAAATGCGATGTTCCAACCCTTTGTTGTTGTAGAACACTTACTATGTGCGTTAGCTTATTTGACGTATATAGAGTTTAATTTCTCTTCATTTCAGTGCTAATTGGTGGTGTCCGAGGAGTAGAATACCGGACTACGAGTCAGTGGTGACTTTCAAACCGGGTTTGTGCCCTCCAACCGGCAGGAATTAGCAATCTCCTACACTGAAGATTGCATAAGCATGAAACATCGATATATATATATATATATATATATATATATATATATATATATATATATATATATATATGTGTGTGTGTGTGTGTGTGGGTGGGTGTGTGTGTAGTACGAAAATATGAAAAGTATCAATATATATTTATCGCACGTAAGCTATACAGCAACGTTCATGTTTCATTCTTGAATGAAACTTACGTATTTAGAACTATTAAAGTAAATACTGAATATATATACGCAATATATATATATATATATATATATATATAGCTTATAATATGTGTGTATATACATAAAATAGTAATAATTACGACATGTTGATGAGTCATAAGACGACAGAACACGTGTCTGTAGATAATTATATTTTTCAACTATATGTCGCACTCCATAGGGGAACAGCACATTGGTGAAGGCAAACATTATTCCTATTTATCATTTAGGTAAAATGCTTTTCTGTATGAATAGTTGAATTCGTTCGAGTATCGCAAATCGAGTAATCAAATAACAGATATATATATATATATATATATATATATATATATATATATATATATATATATATATATATATATATATATATATATATATATATATATATATATATATATATATAAAAAATGTCGGTACGAATTGTAAATTACTTGGCCTTCGTAAGACTTACATAATATTTAATGTTACGTTAGAGCTGTAATCCAAACAATCATCAAATAGTTCAGTGGATCTAGCGTCATCCGCATATTTGATTCAGTGAAAATATGGTAAATGCTTCACTTTCCCAATATGGAAAATTATAGCTCAATACAGTTTCTTAGCACGTTTCAATGTTATTTATAAACACAATGAATTCATTATTGTACAAAGAAACAGAACAAATTGGTGCCATCAGCAATCGTTATTCCGCTGCTGTGAAACCAATCAGGCCGGTTCCGGCAAGCCATCGCTCTGTATATTATGACCTAGAATTGTTCCGAATATTTGCCTCGAGAACAATTCCGAAATATAATTCGTATTTGGTTTCCTCTTAAATTTTGGTGAAATTCTGCCGATTTAGATCAGGAATAAAAATGAATAACGAACATGCATTTCCTGATCGACTATAAATTTCGAAATATGTATGCAACTTCCAATTTACTCGTGATGAACTCTGATAAGAGATGAAAAATCACTTTCAGGATTTGCCAGAATTATGTACTGTGTATTGGGAACTAGCTGAAGTATTTCTCAAGTGTTGATTAACGTTCAAACCAGGTGCTGTAAATTCTTTATTCTCTAGGAGCGTGTTTTTACAAAAACAAGAGAAATAAGTTGTGTGAACTAGCAAATAATATGGCGCGTTTTATTAGTTAGTTAGGTATTCTTAACTGTAAGGAAAAATGGCGTATGAAAATAACAATATTCGCTCATTAAAAAACTGAAATAAATACGTGTTTAAATTGAAAACTTATATTTTTTACAAAGTGGTTTCATGATAGTTACTGTGTATTTTCGCTATTAATAATATTTAGCGTACGGTTATGTATAATTGGGATAGGGTTTATGTCTTTATTGGATGAAGAAACTGTGAAAACCGGATACAGACACGGACATATAATCTTTATAGTTTATAAACATATTAGCTGACCTGTATTCCGGCGTTGTCTGGGAATGTAGATTAACTCAAGAAATTCCATGCCTTACCTTAAACTATTGAATTATTTGCTGCTTATTGGTTGTTCGGTGCGAATACAAACCTCACGATATTAATGTAAAACAGCAACTAGAAAAGTACAAAACAAACTTTTGAGTTGAGTGTTTTTCGGATAGAAGCTTTGTGTTTAATGTACAATATAAACACGTAATTCTTTAATTGAAACTGTAATTTAAGGCGTTAAAACCATAAAGACATTACTGGGTTTTTTTCATCATTCTAACATATATAACAGTTTTCTCATGTTCACTTTTAATTAGCGTCTTTTGTGTATTTTAGTTTTGAATTTCGAAGTTATGCGATCTTATTAAAATGTATCAATGTGTTTATAGTGTATAAAATGTAATCATAAGGAGATGATATAATCGCTGGTGGCCATATCAAGAGAGCGACAGGGCGGGAGAGAGAGGGGGTGATATTGAAAAATAACAGTACCTTCATTCAATATGTGTGTTTGATAATGTAAATCTTATTTCAAACTGGATCGTGACGAAAGGAAAGCTTAACCGTGTTGTATTTAAAATATTAAGGTATTTAGAAAAAAAGACTAAGTGTAATATTAAACGTAGGGCAAAAAAAGTCCCGTTATTATTGTAGATTAGAACCCTCAGTTGAATGCCTCCCACTTCCTTCCCATAAAAGAGGTGCTACTTTTTTTTAGTTGATTACGTCTGAACTCCCTGAAAAACTTAGAGGTGAAAAAAAAGAAATTGTTCTACAAATTACTATTACTATTACTATTACGACTCGAACTTGGCCTTTTGGCTAAGATCAAAGTGTAGTATCTGTTCCGATGGATACTGCCCCCCATACTGGTATTGTCTTGTCCTGTCCTTCGGGGCTTGACTTACGCCGGTCAATGGGTCTGTCCTGTGCAGTTCTAGGAAGTCCACCCTTCCAGGCTTTGCCTCTCCTCTTTGGGGAGGAGTAAGTTTATTGCTTACTGTCTGAGGCGCCCCTACAGGGAATGCCGACGGGGCTGCTCAGGCAATTTTTAAATGGCCAGAGTGCTCACCTCTCAGGCGCTGGCTTTTCAAACCCCACTTTCCCGACCCGACCTTGGGTCACATCTTACTTGTGGGAGTAGGATAAAAACTGGCCTTGTGCCTAACTCCTGGAGAGGATTAAATCAATAATACTACTGCTACAACTACTACTACTAATAATAATAATAATAATAATAATAATAATAATAATAATAATAATAATAATAATAATAATAATCGTCTGTGTAACAAAATTACTACTACTATTAATACTAATTATAATAACAATACTAATAAGACTATTAATACGGGGTGAATGGAAAGTTCCCTATTATTAAGTGCTCGTAATTTATTACTGAAATATAATTTTTACAAGAAATGAATATGATAAGAAAGCGTATAGCATTGGGTTTTATTCAAAATTCGATATGGGTGCCAACACTCGCCACCAGCTTCTAAAACTGCCTTGAAACTGCACAAACTGATTTTACAAGGAACTTTTTTTCTTTTTTACTAATGAATCAACACTTATCAAGGCTAAACACCCACTCAAAGATTAGGGTCAACAAGATGGATAGATTGATAGATAAATGGCGATGAATACTATGAGAGTATTGAAAACAGCAGCCGATCCAGAAAACAGCATTTTCCCCCATCGTTAAAAACATCGCTAGTGGAATGTGAGGACTAAAGGAACAAATTAAGCATAATTTATAATCCTTGCTCCCTCATTCATTTCTTGTAAGAATATTTTAGTAATAACTTACAAATATAACTTACAAGTATAGGGCGTTACTTTCGAATCACCCTGTATATAGGTTATATTGAAGCAGCTAGTTTGTAAAATTGGCTGCCAAATTTTAGCGATTAGTTTAGTCTGACTTTGCAAGCGGTGACAGAGCAAAACAATCCATCTTATTAATGTTTTAACTGAATTGTGCTCACGTTTTTTGTTTTATTTTGCAAATTTTAATTTGTTTTCTGGGTAATCATTACTACTACCGACACAAATTATTTTAAAAGAAAATAATGTGAAATTATTTTAAAAGTATGTATTATGGTTTACCTACTGGTTTGTGACATATTTGCGTTGTGACAAATGACTTTCAGAGCAAGACGAACACTTACTCTCTCTATATCTCTATCTCTCTCTCTTTAACACTCTATATCTCTATCTCTCTATATCTCTCTCTTTCTAAGACTCGGTCGGGCGATTCACCCTTTCTTTCCCTTTGCGTTCATGTCATGGCTTGACTGGGGAGAGGAAGAAGGGGTAAGAAGGACAGTTGCTGTGGGCGAGCGGAAACGGGTCATCATAGCAACGAGACGGGGAACATCGCCGAGCGGGAACAAACGCACGAGGTGGATTTTGAAAAAGAAGAAAATAAGTCAGTAGGCGACGAGACCGCGAACCAACAACAGTTGTGTAAATCCCCCCCCCCCCCCCAGAAGAAAGAAACAATCTTATTGCAGATTGAATTCAGAACATTGTTATTCTTTGGGATTAGATTCGAGGAACTTATTGATTTTCGCCTCCTCATTTTATTGAGTTTACATGGACTTTCCATCCGTATTACACTAACGGATAAAGCAGATAAGTTTGGCCTATTTCTTGCCAAATCTTTCTTCACCACAAATATATATATAATTTTATTGTAAATTCATGTCGCATACATCACGCAAACACTCTCCAAAATACACGTCTGTCTCCTTCGTTCTTTTCGTGGTGACTTCTTCTTGTTTTTGTATATAAAAATCTTTGTTGACTTTTAAACTTCACTCGAGTATTTGTTCTGTCATTTATTGCTTTGTTGTTCCCTTTCCTTCAGGACGAATTTCACCGGTTAATCCGACATCCGACGACTAACCAAAGATGGTCAACACGCCAACGGATATTAAACAAATAAATATATGTGTCGCGATCTGATTGGCAATCATTAACGATCATCCAGTAGCTGGGTCGTAACAGCGTAAAAAATTAAAATTTAATAAAAAGTTATAGGCTTTTTAAGTCCGCTTAAATACCGATTCTGAGAAAAGTAGCTATTTTTGTTTAGTAAGCTTTTAATGCAAATAAAGAGGGTTACTTTGCTCAGAATCGATATTTACGCAAACTTGAAAGGCTAATAACTTCTATTAGATATTATGTTTAAAGCAAGTAGGTAATCAATAGATAGGTAAAGTAAAAAAAATGTTTTTGACTAATATCCTAACTGTATTACGCTTAAGAAATATTTATGTCGGTAATACTAATTTGCTTTATGAATTTTGTGGATTAAATTTCAGATTATTTAGTTAATAATATTTTATGATTTTTGTAATTTTCTTTGTCTTAATTTTTATTTTACAAAATATTTCAGGAATTATGATGAGCGTTTGTCGGAAAATAAACTCTCTTCACATGACTACTAAGTGTAAGTGATTTCTTTCTCGTTTCGTTTGGAGGTTGTTTTGTTCCACACGGACTTTGTATCAGTGGTATCTTTAAGGGAAAGAATGTTTTGTCAGAAACAAATAATAAGATCAAATAGTGTTTATTGTTGTTCGTATCAGTCGGGGCTAGGGTCCTCGACAATCACTTCGATATTGGCTTTGCTGCTGTCGGACTGAGGGATGGTCTGTTCATTCCTAGGAGGTACACTCTCCCAGGCTATACTTTCTTTCTGTGAAGGGTTTTGTTTATAACTAATCCTCTGAGGCGACATTACATATTTTGTAGGCCAGAGTGCACTTGACCTAATGCGCTGGTTTTCAAAACCTCACCTGATCATGTTTCATCCTCCTTCACAGGAGGTGAATAAATATACTACGAAGAAAACAACATAATAATATCGTATCAAATATAGAAGGTTGCTAAATTAATTGTATTTCATACAACAGATAATCTGCAAGGTAGACTAAAAGTCAGACAACAAATAAATAAGGTTGGTTTATTTTAATAATAATAATAATAATAATAATAATAATAATAATAATAATAATAATGATAATAATAATAATAATAATAATAATAATAATAATAATAATAATAATAATAATAATAATAATATACAAGATACCTGACAGAATTATTAATTTTATTGAGAAAGCAATGAAAACATGGACCCTAAAACTGGCAGCTGGAGAACAACATCTGACTGATATAAAAATACAGAGAGCATCAAATCTACAGTAATGAAAGAGAAAATTGGAAAAGAATATATGCGAAGAACAAGAAAACTCTTAGAAACGAAATTATATAGCAGAAATCTAGTAAAAGGAATAAACACCTTGGCAGTATCACTAATAAGATACTCTAAACCATTCATAGGTTGCACTAAAGAAGAACTCAAACATTTTGACTAGAGGACTAGAAAATTAATGCTCATGCACAACGCACTACGCCCACAAGACGATACGGACAGACTCTACTCGAAAAGAAACGAAGGAGGAGGAGGACTGGTAAGTATAGAAGACTGTGGAAGACACAAAATAAGAGCTGGAGAAATACATAACCCAGAACACGGAAAGGCTAATCATAGCAGCAAGAGACACCGTCCCAACAGACCACTCGAGAAGCACAAAAACATGAAACAGACAAGAAAAGAAAAATGGGAGAAAAACAACTACATGGACGCTTCATAAGACTGACAAGACAAGAAACCAACGAAAATAACTGGGCATGGCTAAGTAAAGGACACTTGAACAGAGAAACGGAATCTTTACTGACAACTGCAGAGAACAATGCGGATAGGACAAACTACATTAAAGCTAAAATAGATAAACCCCAGGAAAACAATAAATGCAGATTGTGTGGACAAGGAGACGAAACAGTAAATCACATAAGTTAATGCAGTAGACAAGTTCAAAAAGAATATAAGAACAGACACGACTCTTTGGGGAAAGCAGAACATGGGGAACTACGCAAACGACTGTATTTCGAACACTCAGACAAATTGTACAAACATAAAACAGACATAGTACTGAAAACGAAAATCACAAAATACTCTGGGGCATGGAGGTGCAAAAAGATAAACTCATACAAGCAAGGAGACCGGATGTCATAATAGTCAACAAGAAGGAAAAATCCTGCCAAATCGTAGATTTTGTCATAATAGACAACAAGAAGGAAAAATCCTGCCAAATCGTAGATTTTGTCATAATAGACAACAAGAAGGAAAAATCCTGCCAAATCGTAGATTTTGTCATAATAGACAACAAGAAGGAAAAATCCTGCCACATCGTAGATTTTGTCATAATAGACAACAAGAAGGAAAAATCCTGCCAAATCGTAGATTTTGTCATAATAGACAACAAGAAGGAAATATCCTGCCAAATCGTAGATTTTGCTATTCCAGCAGACAACAGAGTGAAGATCAAGGAGACGGAACTTGCCAGAGAATTGAAAGGGATGTGGAGCATAAAGAAAGTCAATAGAATACCAATTATGATAGAAGCACTAGGAACGGTTCCAAAAAGACTAGAAGAAATTGGAATCAAAGAGATCATAGAGACCATACAAAGGACGGCAATGATGAAAACAGCTGCAATCTTAAAGAGAATTCTCCAATGTGGAAACTAACCAGCATAAGATACGAACAGTAACCAGTCACAAAACCATAGGAAGAACACCACCATATGAACCCAAAGAACAGAAACTACAAGAAATCTCATAAATTGCCCCCACCCAAAAATAGCATTACAGCAGTTTCGACTGATATCACACGTCAAAGGATGATAGGAAGACTGAGGAGGGACAGCACTAACCAGACCTCCACTGGAAAATTTCGGAGAGTACTGGTACCTTGGGAGGCTTATTACCACCCAAACCACAGAGGAGACCAATGGTTGTTACCAGCAGGAAATCAATGGTAAGCGACTGTTGTGATACCGCAAAGTATTTTGCAATGGTTATCAAAAAGAGGTGGAGAGTAATGGAAATCTGTGGAGGTTTGTATTGTAACTGAGACTCTAGGGAACACCACCAGTTATCATCAGTGAGCAATCACTGACGATGACTTGTGTGAGAACTCTTAGTGATAATAATAATAATAATACTGTTTTAAATAGTCATGAGTATGGCCCCACCACTAAGAAACTATGACAAATTTACCGTGTTAACACACTGTTAAAGGAAAAACTTCCAAACACATTCTGTACGGTGTGGGTGAGGACAACAACGACAGCAACAACAAGAAGGGAAAAGAAATATGTAAATTTATGAAAAAAGAAAGAAAGGCCGCGCATCAGACCGCAGTTAACAGCGTGTATAGTTAAAAAAAAAAGAATGAACTGAAAGTCTTATTACTGAAAGCCAAAGGTGGTGTTTGTTGTGAAAGATAAGAAAGAGAATGTAAAAAAGGGACAAAGAAACTAATATGAATAAATCATATACACTATGTTTGAATTACAATTTTTTTTTTGTTTCTTTCGTAAATTGCATCCGGTTATTCGAGAATAGGAATGTGTATATGACAGTGAAATGTTGTAAACAAACGAAAATTAAGATATTTAAGCACATACGTAAGTAACCGAATGTATGAGGCGGAGCACAGGAAAAATGGTTATGTTGTTACAGAAATCCTATGAGCAGAAACATAGGAAGGAAATTTTGAAAACTGCATCAGACGTAAAAAAAAACATGGCAAGGATAGAATCATGAATGCGACTGATTAGAAAAAAATCGGTTTATTTTGTTCTTCGGTCAATTCTGGAATGCAAAGAAATTCTCTGGAATTGAGTAGATAGGTTGCATTCCTTCTTTGTCTATTAGCAGAGGTACCAGCCTTGGGACGCCTCTAAACACTCAGTGCCTAGCCTTGTTTCCTTACTAGGACAATGAACGCCGTTCTCTTTCTCTCTATTTGGGAAACTTGGGGAAAGTATTTTCGTCACTAAGTCTTACATGACCAGTCTGGGTCTCTCTTGTTCCGACAGGTTGAGGCAGTTGCATAATACCGTGGGTAGTTGTATGTGCCATGTCGCGCATGGAAAGGAACCCTGCAATTATCTCCGGTGGGCTTTCCCGAGGCCACAACCCCCATGGACCAGGTCGTGACTAATGGACTGGTTGTGTGAGCTTATTGGCACCAAACAAGGACCCACCTTGGCCAACCCACTCTATGATCAAAACAAACATGTCATTCAGATCCCAATTTAAGTTGACCCCCACCCCAACCTTCTCCCTTTTCTTTCTTCTCAGTAGCCCCTTGCGTCTACAGTGTCGGCCTGCCTTGTCTGGGGTGAACTATGTTAAAAACAAATTAAAACGCCCCCAAAGCAGAAGGGTGCGACCTGTATTTAAGTTGTAAAAATATAGCGGTAAAAATGTTATTGCAAGACAGAAAATATGAAATAATGACGAAGTTATGCTGCAAAAATATGTTTTGAAGAATACTTCCCGGTGTAAGTATTGGCAGTGACAGTAGATGTCAGCTCGGGAGTGAAAATTGCTCCGACTTCCTGTATGTATGACTATTTTACGCGAAACAGTCGAGTCGGTAAAAATGTAGAAATTACTGAAAGTGAACAAAAATCGGACGCATATTTTCCGAGAACACAAATCAATAATCGGCCTAAAGCGTGGACATAGTCGAACTCTATATAGTGCCCGTGTTAATAGAGTTATAATAGCCAATGAAATATGAGAACATCGACTTAACTTTATTATATAGATAGAGAGTATACATAACTGATTTAGAATATGTGAGTATTGTGTAAATTTCGATTTTTCCCTGCTAACGTATGTGTAATGGCGGGTTGCAATACAGAGAACTATCTAACATTCGGCTCATGATAGATAGGACATTAACAATTGTTATTTACTTTTAAAAAGTCGAAACTAAACTTTTTATTTTACAAATTGAAAATAAGACCAGACATGAATTTTTTAGATGAGGATTGATAATTTGTATAATTTCGATTATTCGGACTACTTTTCTCATCTTAAGTGTTATCATCACAACGTTTCAGCCGCTGTAACTTCTGGCCTTCTTCAGGTGACAGAAATATTCCCGAGTTCGAACAGATACACCTGAAGAAAGCCGAGGGTTACAGCGGTCGGAACATTGTGATGATAACACTCAAGATGGGAACAGTAGTCCGAATAATCGAAATTATATAAATAGATATATTTTCAGAAAATGTTCGATGCTAAACAAGAAAACAATCTCCCAAATTGTCGTTTCTTAACTGTTTTAATTACTCATAAAAGCAAATTCATTGCACATGAGAAGCAACTGTATTCAAGAAATGCAGTGTTAACTGGCGTTCCCAGGGAGGAGAGACAACATAAAGTAATACTACAAAAAGTCTGTCGTACTAATTTAAACGGTATTTAGAGGGAAGGGCTTACAGAATAAAAGAAAAAACGGGTCTGCCTTTCTTGAAATAATGTTTGCGGACGACGATGTTTCTATAGCTAAATACTGTAATTTCAAATGGATGAGTTCAAATTTGGACAAAATCAGATGAAAAAGTGAATATTAACGTGTTGAGTCTCGAACTCACAAGTTTCGCCTCTATGTGTGGCGAGCCAAGCATACGTGGTATTTTGAAATTCTGCCATTCGTTTTAATATAGAAACAATTTTATTTTGTCCAGCGGGAAATGATGTGACTGGAAGTTAATGTTTAAATTTCATTGTTTAAAATTCTTACGAAGATATTGTTTTTGTTAATATTTTCCTAGGAATTAAATAATTAGAAGAAATGTTTAGTTTTGTGGAAACTTGTATATTCAAAGAAGAAATAATTAAAAAACATAGTAAATTAACCGTTCGGCCGTGAGAACAAAACAAACTCGGTTATAGTTATTTATTGTTTTCTTCTTTTTTTTAGAGTAGAAAATGCTGTGAATTGATATGGATTTAAATCCCTAAAAAAAAATTTAAGTTGTCTACCAAAATAATTGATGGGAAGAATTTTCACAGGAAGCTGGACGGTCGATTTTTTTTTTAAATATGTATATACAAAATTAATAAGAAAACATTAGCAAGAACAACTTCGGTTATTTGTATTTCTTGCTTTTGGGTTGTTTTCTTTTTCGAGTGGAAAATGATTTGACCTAGTACAACTGGAACAATAATTTTAAAAATGTTGTTTAATTGTTGTGGATTTAAATTCCTACAAAACATTTTGTTTTTAAACTTGTCGTTCAAAATAATTAATGGGAAAGAATTACAGACTTAACTGATCGGATATTTATTCTTAGCAATGAAATTTTCTGATGAGAGAAGAAATGGCGTCCATTTCCAATTGACATTTGTTGCTGAAACCAAAGATGGCTTCCTAACGGAAAATATTTCGAACCGCATAAAGAATATTTTGGCGTACATCGACAGGTTAAGGTTTCGAGCAAATGGCCTTTAAATTCATTTAATTCTAATCAAAGTCTGAATGTATATCAAATATTCAGTAAATTAAAAGAAATTTCTGTGGGAACCTCAGCTCAATGATTATCTATAAAATGTCTTTACTAATGACCTGAAAACTAACAATTTGTATGTTGAATATCTAACATATAAAAGTATCTTGCCGGATTTTCAAAGTCAGACCTATATAACAATTCGTCTGACATATCCATACTTAATTCGGACTAGTCTATTTAAGCACGTGTTCTGAAGGACACCTTTTTCTCTCCTTATCAAAACGTGGAAGATAATATTTTGGTACCCAAAACAAGTCCGAAGAATTCGTATTCTGGACTTAATCTTTATGATACGTTCCAGTATAGATAGAAATATTTTGGACTAGAATTGTGTTTACATCTATCTATAACTGTTTAAGAATTAAGCCTGGGGCCAACTATTAGGTTAGTGCTATCTCAGTCTCATTGATTTCTACTGAAAAGCCCTTCACTCATTATTTAAAAAGTACTCCCAACAGGCGAGTAGGATCGACATCAATTTTCTTCTGTGTATCCAACGTGCGACCAATGAATCCCCGCCCCATTTATCCAGCGTGTGACAAGCTAGTACTAACAAAAGGCTGACACCAATTTTCTTCTTCTGTGTATATAGTGTCCAATTAATGGAATTTCTTCCCCCAGTGTATACGGCGTGCGACCAGTCAAATGTCTTCCTTTTCCCGACAATTGATGACGAGGCCTTGATGAATTAGTCAGAAAATGGGCATTAACTTTTTAACAGGATATATAAAGCCTTTAAACTTGCCTGAAACTAAGCTGTGTCCATTGACTATTGTAAGTACTCTCCATTATAATTACTAGCAAAAATATGCGACCAGAGGGAGCATATTTTTGCTAGGCTGCCGCGTCAGAAATGAACGCTCACCCGTAAACCGATGAAGGCCCAGTCATATTTCTTGGGTGGTTAGACATTAATAATAAAAACAGTTTGTAAATGAAAGCTTTACGGCGTAAAAGGTAAAGCCGAAATCCTAAACTCACTTAAGGTCGTTAAAAAATGCTAATATTGGAAGTTTTTCAAATTGGAGAAAAGGTGTAAACAGTAAAAAAAATCAAATACAGCGAACACGATTAGTTATGTAAATGCTCTCGAGGAAAAGTTTATCTAAATTAAATTCATTAGAATGGGTGTGTGTTTTTAAATAGTAATTTTTAAATCAATTATTATTTTAATTAAACAATTTGATTCAATTAATTTGTTAAAATCAACAATTTAAAAATCTAAATACAGTGAACAGTATTTTTCAAATCGGGAGAAAAGGTGTACCTAAAATAAAACAATAAAAAAATCGGTACCTGCGCTAACTTTGACCATGACCCTAACCCTAACCCTAACTCTAAACCCTAACCCTAACCCCCACTTTGACACTAACCCTAACGACGGGGTCAAACTTAGCGCGGTTCTACAGGAAAAAAAAGCACCAAAAACCAAATACAGTGAACACGATTAGTTATTTAAATACTATTGGAAATAAAGTTTACCTAAATTAAATTCATTAGAATGTGTGTGTGTGTTTTTGTAAGATGACCTTTTTTTAATTAAACAATTTGATTCTAAAATCAGTTATATAGTTTTCCAGTACAATGTGTTAATTTTTTTTGTTGACAGAAAAGAAAAAAAATCACATCTTTTATTTTAATAAATAAAACACGGAATAATAAAAACAGTTTGTAAATAAAAGCTTTACAGCGTATAAGGTGAAATCGAAATCATAAACACTTAAGGTCGTGAAAAAATGATAATATTGGAAGTTTTTCAAATCAGAAAAGAAGGTGTACCTCAAATAAAAGTATTAAAAAATCAAATACAGTAAGCACGAATATTTTTTAAAATGCTCTCGGAAAAAAAAGTTTACCTAAACTAAATTCATTATAATGTGTGTGTGTGTTTTTATAGTAATTTTTAAATCAATTATTATTTTAATTAAACAATTTGATTCAAGAAAGTTGTGTTTTAAAACATAATGGCTAATAAGATTAATAAAATAAATAAACTCAGAACGTTTTAATAAAAAGAATCAGAGCAAAAGTAACACGGTAATTCCCAGCGTTTTGTCTACATTTGAAATAACGCGCCCGTCTTGCGTCCATACTAAATAATCAGAGGGAGGTAACCGATTCAATAGAGTAACGCTGGCTGTTCAATCAGTTTCGCAGTAGGTAGATTAACATTTCAGATATATATATATAAAAGATAAAAGAAATAATTATAAGTTATAAGTAAGATTATTAGCGAGCAAAATAGCGTAAATACATGTGGAAATTTGAAGAAAACAATCATGAGTGTATATTTGCGAATACTAATTTATTAGAAGTTTAAAAGCAATTAATTATGTAAATTGAGAAATGCGCATAGTGTTTACGGCGGTATTTGTAGTAGTATATATAGAAACTGGCAGACTAAGGAAATAGTAATATTACTCTGATGGAGTTTCGACTTCAGGCAGACAGACAGATACATAATCTCCATTATTAATAGATTGTTTTCTTTTTAACATATCGAGGTACATAGGTTTCTTTAATTAAATTCTATTATTCGTTCGTTAAAGAGATATTTTTGTTAGGAACTGTCTTGAATACATTTCTTTTTTTTTTTTTGTTCTCCTATTTTTTTTTTTTTTTGTATTTGGCACTAGACGCATATTTTAAAATTCTTGTTTTTATTTTGCTTCAATTTATTTCAGTCGAAGTTCTCATAAATCAACGGGTCCTTTCCTGGGGCTTACACCTGATCTTGATATGAGAGACATAAGCGTTCGAATATTTCATTAAAGTTCTCATTTACCTATAAAACGTTGAGTAAGTAAATAAGTCGAGGACATTAATGTTCCTCTCAACAATTGACCAGTTAACAATGTTATAGTATATCCTTCTTGTGGTCACAGGGTCTTAGCAGCTTCCAGGACAAGAAATCATCTAGTCTAGTGGAGTATCCATCTAAGTGCTGTTACTTGAGATAACATTACTCGGAGAAAGTGCACCATTCCACGTAGGAGCCAGTGTATAACCGTGTCGAGGGGATCTTATTTGGGCTTTGAATACTATGTTATTTTTTATATTTGGTCAGCGTTTACTTGTAGGTTGAAGTATGCTCATGTCAGGTTGTCCTGACAAAACTTTGTACAGAGAGACCGAATACATTCGAGCATGGTGTCTAGTAGGTAATTCAAATTCTCCTGGTGTCTAGTAGGTAATTCAAACTCTCGGTCCCTAAAAGGAATTATATGCAAGTTAAAATGTGCTCCCCGTTGTTGTTTTTTATATAAATAAACTCTCTTTCTTTGCTTAATTCTAGTTATTATTTCTACTCTTCCCTTCATTGTCGTTTTATTTGCAAGTGTTGATCTCGTCAGTTGTATCCGGAAAAAAGATAAAATGCCGACAGCCTTGTTCGGGGAACTAAATTTACTCGTTCTGGAACGAGTATTCTTCTAGTATATATATATATATATATATATATATATATATATATATATATATATATATATATATATATTATTTCATGTAGCTACATAAAATGTTATGAGAAGATATGATATTTTATGTATCGATTTTCAAAATTTACTTCAACAATGCTCAATACGTGAGTAGAGCTAGGTAGTAAGTTATGAAAATATATTTATGGCAATTAAGCTACACAGAGTCTTCCGCGTTTAATCCGACGAACACGTTGTGTAGCACCTCACTCAGGGACTGTCAGGCAGCGACTAACGCGTACGAAGGCGGTGATAAAATTTACACATGCGCATGAAGGTGTCTTCCTTCACTGTGTAGAGTGGCGCCGTCCTATCGTCTTTATTTCGCACGGAAAAATAACGGGCGGATACTTTTTAGACATGCCTCCTATATATATATATTATGTGTGTATGTAGGCAGCATGTTTTTATTCAGACATACATTGTTGTGTTACATTATATGGGCCCCTATTTTTGAAAACGTGTACCTCAGCTAGTGTAAATTGTGAATTAGGTGTAATTAAGAATTAAATGCAAAATCAAGCTGACAAGGTTTGGATAAATAAATCGGTTTGCCCACGAACAGAATAGACAATGGATGTGGATGTAAACCTGGATTATTATACACACACACACACACACACACACACATATATATATATATATATATATATATATATATCCACGACTAACTAGTATTGTATATAGCAATTCACGAACGTTCAGTTTCATCACAGCTCTTCAGAGTGGTTGAGGTAGAAACCTGATTCTTTACGCAGAGCTTTTATCCACTGCGCCGTTCGCTCAAGCGAGAAAGAGGTAAGCATATTCCACCTCCATACTGAAAAAAGTTAAAAACAAATTCGTTACATTCTAGTATCTATTCCTGTACGAGGGAGCATGACACTGTCGGTAACACACATATCTGATTCAGTGTGTCTTTATCCGATCTAACGTTATTTAGTTCACCGAAAATCTGATAACAAAATTAACGATCGATGGAAAATGAAGAGAAATCAAGAATTTCGATTTATAGCATAATTATATTTGAATTATTTATCTTTAAATGCAGTAATAACTGAATTATTTGTGGCGAGCGGATGATCTTGTCGTTGTTGTTGTAGATGATGTTGTTGTTGACGTTGGTTACGGCGGTGGTGGTTGTGACCTTGCTGCGTTTTTTCTTTTCTCTTACCTCTTTCTTATTTTGAAATTATTGTAGCTTTTTGCTAGGCAACCGACGCAGATGATCTCATCTTTGATTATTATCATGCAAAATCGAACGATTCAATTCAGCTAACGGCAAATTCTTTATTCTTTCTTGAATCGAACTTAATAGAAAAATTGGTATATATATATATATATATATATATATATATATATATATATATATATATATATATATATATATATATATATATATATATATATATATAGACAGTGCTACACAGCGTCGTCCGGGTTCCTTATTTCCGTAAATTACGTAGATTTCAACAAAAGATAAAAGTGATACTAAACAATCGTCTAATATTTACAACAAATACCAGCCACCCTTTCCCCCTCTCCAATCGAATCGTATTTTTCTTAATTCGTTAAATTCTATTTTCGTTTCGTAAATTATTTAGAACGGAACGGGTTTTAGTATTACTCCTAAACAACTTAGTTTTTCCTTAATTAGCTTCCATAAAGACAAAATAAACAGTAATTAATTCGAAAACGGTCGGATACTTTTTACTGTTTAAAACAATTTATTATCACATTAAGAGATTGCAAGTTCTATCGCACACGTGAAGTTTTTTTAATGGAACATTACTAAATTCAGTCTGTTAGCTTATTTGTTTATAAAGAAACAGTACTGGCTATTGCATTTTTTGATTTGTTAAATAAAAGATGTATTAATAGATTTCCATGAGAAAAAATGAATCCGAGTCCCGCATTAGAAAACGGGATGTTTAGATTGTCTGCCTGGCTTTCTCAAAACTCAACGATTAAGCTTGGATATTTGTACGAATTATCAGCAGTTTTATTATACCTGCTGCTTCGTTTGCTATTTGGGTCATTATTTTTTTAAATACTAAGCGTATTAAGAGAACTTAATCGATATATATTTTTTACTTCTTAATAACATGCACCAACGTTTCACAACAAAAACTGACATACCGTAATCAAACATTGTTTTTATAGCAAGCATGCTATTACTTACAAACATTTGAGAAATAGACTTCATTGAGAGAGAGAAAGAGAGAGAGAGAGCGAAAGAGAGGAGCGATAGATAGAAATAAAATATAAAATATGGTTTAATCGACAACGGATGGGAAATCTTAATTTGAAAGAATACAGAAGATGAGAGGAAAAACAGAATGGAAAAGTGATCAACATAAATTAAAACAACATAAAAGATCGAGAAATTCTCTATAATTTCTTGAGGAACAAACTAACAAATTATAAGACAAAAATCGATTGCTAATATAAAATAAGTAGTTTTACATAAACACATTTTCGGCGGAAAATTAAAAAGAAGCCGAAATAGTGAGACTATATTTTAAGTTAATATGGGAATATAAAAACAATAACACAATATTTGGTATAGACTGCAACTTATTTACATAATATTTAAGTACTTTTCATTGTATCATTAAAATGAATAAGCATAGCCTCAATCAGATATCTACTATACCCTAACCATGTTACACATAATTAAACATTAAACATAATTACACTACATTAAACATATTATAATAGATTCTTTTACAGTTTTTTTTTTTATTTAATAAGCCCTTAATCAAGTAGAACATTAAAGTAATATATATATATATATATATATATATATATATATATATATATATATATATATATATATATATATATATATATAATGTATTTTCATGTAATTATTTTTATTGGTGATTGCAGCGTTCGTTGTTGTTTTGCTCACTACTACTTCGATTGTCTCACTTCCTTAGTGATTAAGATGCAGGAAATTGCATCATTAGTCGACCTTAACTTTATAGGACGTATTTTTCGTTAATAAGGTGCGATCTTGTCTAAGTTAGCCAAGCTGATGAGGGCTGTGAGCCAGAAACACGTGTCCATGGATTACTTTTATGTACGTATAAAATAAATAAACATATATATATATATATATATATAGAGAGAGAGAGAGAGGGAAAGGGAGAGAGAGAGAGAGAAAGCGAGAAAGATGTGAGTGCATGAGTGTATTCATGTCTGCAAACGTATATTTATTTATGATTATATCGTGTGTATGTGGTTAGCATTTTCTAAAAGGCTGCGAATTATTTCGTATCTTTGTGAGAATAACTTTGTTATTATATTAAATCGAATTTCAGCCGCCGTTGTAATAAGTTTTAATAAAACTCTAAACAAAAAAATCATAAAACTGATTTCATTGTTGATTATGTTGTCTTGAAAAGGATTCATTTGCATAAGGAAATTTGAATTGTTCATAAAACATGTAGAGAATTTACGAACTCTCGGGAAAGCCTAACAATCTATCACTGGGATTTTCAGGCGCTATTTCAAAATAGCAACTTTGCCGAGTGTCTTTCTTTCTGAATGTGCGGTTAAGGAAACGAATTTGATTATCCTGTTTCTCTAATATAAATCAATTATGAACGCAATTTCCAAAGAATTGAAGATTGTGAACTTCTTTGGTTTACTTTTTATGTGGCTGTTTATTTCATTAATTAATTTTATTAATTTAATTCCTTTTCCAGTTTGCACGACAGAAGCGGTAAAATTCTTCACGTGAGTTTTTTGTCATTTCGTGGGGAAATCCATGCACAATACAAACGAATCAGAATTGATAAAATCATGTCGATTAAAGTTTATTTTAATTGCAAATCTCGAAGTGATAAACGAAACAGTTGTACATCTGTTTTCAAATGAACGCATTTAAAGATCAACCACGTGTGGCATAGTTGATATCCAGTCGAGTTGATTTATCAAAATCTACGACACAGTGACTGGCGGCAAATGAGAATCAGTTCCTTTGATAATTTAATGAGTTTGTCTATTTCTACAATCAAAACAGAAATCGTTTTGATTCCAATGTTTCAACAATTGATTGTATATTTATTGATTCAACATTCTTTATAATAAATGGCGATACATTTTTCTTATTTCTACATGATATTATATCATTTTATGATATTATATGATATGACATGATAATATGAATGACTTTCTTTAACAGATTCTCGATTCCTTACTTAAATAAAGGAAGATATCATCTTTGAAAATTGCTTGTAACTTGTACGTAGTTGTAAAATGTATTCATTGTTTTTATCTAACTTATTATTGCATTCATTAATTTTGGTACTCTAAGATGCAGTGTGGAAAATGTGTTAGAGGAAAAGAAGTAATGAATATGAAATGGCTTTTAACCATTCCTCATACAAAATGCAACGAGTCACAGAGTCTGGGTCAGTGTACAGGATTCTATAACTCTGCACATTGTATGAACTGTGGTAACGAAAAGTACGTGTTCAGTTAAGTTCTAAACAGCAATTCAAATTGATTTTTTATTTCAAAATAACCAATATTTTTCGTGTTCGTTTTGTCGTAGTTACTCATTATTGCGCTGATCATTTTAATTATGAACATATTCTATTGAATATCTTGCTTCACTCTACAAACGTTGCTGCGAAACGATTAACAATCGAGAAAACTAAAGCGAATTAATTACAATACACTATTTGATTTAGTTTAGTCGCCATTTTGAATTTAAGAAGAAGTTTTTATAAATAAATAATAAGCAATGATAATTTTGTTCTTTTTATTTTGAAATCCATTCGTTTAGACGGAACTAAAGTTGCATCTACAAAATTTTCTAGCTTAAAGGTGAATTCTGTTTTATCTTCGATGAGTTCGAGGTCAAGAAAGTGAGACTAGGTATGCTTGTCGTAATTGGGAAGGGTGAATCTCCGACAACAATGAGAGAAGCTTCATTTTATATTAGTCACATTACGTCTAGCTTTTATTGAAAAATTATTAACATATATCTTTCTTGAGTGCTATCCTCCGACACACTGCGAAAATAGTGGTTTTCTCCCTCAGACCTACCGACCTGTTAATCTGCGATTAAAAACTTGCCATCAGGTTAGTAGTCGAAATCAATTAAGCATGATATAAGTGACACTAAAACAACGTGTATTATTTATTCGTTAAGTATAATTTAAATTTAAATTATTTATCTATTAATAAGAGAGATTAAAATTGCATCTCTCTGTCTGAAGGCAAATTTTACTATTGAAAACTATTGTGCAATTGTACTTAGTATAAAATAGTATGGGGCAGTGTAGTATAGATGAAAATAGTATTAGGAAATTACTCTTCGAAAATAACATTTTAATTCTAATATATTGAGGGGAGGGGGTAATTTAGTATCTGTTTTGTTGTCATGATACCATCATCCCAGGCATTACTTAATGGTTTAAAGAAACTGCTGATATGAACTCTTGTCCAATCGAGAGTTTCTACGCAAAACAACATTCGCTGCTGATACTTCCAAAAATATCCCTCTTCCTTGACCGATTTTCTGCATGGAAATTGAACAAGTTTAAAATATAATAAAGAAATGTCTTATGTAATGATTTGTTGACGTCGATTAACGGACATTTGGAATTCTAATTTGTTGTTAGCTTGTTTAAAATTGTGAATTTTTGGTGTCTTGTTGACCGTGTTGAAATTAAAATGTTTTTGACGTATTTTGTTTGGTTGACAATATTTTAGAACCTTGGATATTTTTTTTAATTTATGGAATTGTATAATTCGGATGTTTCTCGTTGTTTTGTCTGGTACAAAAGTTTGAAATTCGACCGGTTTGTTGTTGAGTTGACGAGTGTGATGTTGTATTGTTGAAAATATGTTATAAATTCGAAGTTCGTTGTTAATTATCGTATTTTTAGTGCAGCCTTTTTGTTTTGCGGCGGATAATTCAAATGTAATTCAAGAGTTGAACTGTTTGCTCAAGCGTCAACCTGTTCGTTTTTTGTCGAATGTTGTTTGAAGCAGGATGTGTGAATCAGCGTGATTCGTCGAATGACGATCTGTAGAATATTCTCATTCGTGGAGTATTTTCCTTCATGTTTTGTTGAAATCTTAAACGCATTGTTTATTATTCTCTTGATCATTTGTTTTTGGTAAATTATCGTGTAAAACAGTTTTTGATTAGCTGGTATATAAAATGTTGCTGGTTCGAAGGGCAATGTGGAAATGTTTTAGGAGAATGTGCACGCAGATGAAGTGTATGTGTAATGCCTTCAGAGATAAATATTTTCGGTTATCGTCAGAAAGCTAGTTGTTTTTTGTAGTCGTGGTGGATCAACGTTGAAGTGGAGAAGAATACACGAGTTGTAGGAAGAATCAAGTCGATATAAAAAGATGTCGGAAGGTTGTTTCTCTGATAGGTAATTTTTGTGTCTCCTCTGCCATCGTCATCACCAAATGTCTTTAAAAAGATGGTCGTACGGCGAGGTCACTAACTTGTGTAGAAGAGCTTTTTTCCTCCTTTGTTTTGCTGCCGTATATTAATGTCTTGAATAATCTATCCGGTATGTGTATATTGGATTTGAAATAGACGAAAGTATATTAATTTAGTAGAGAGTTAAAGATTCTTAGAACGTTCAATATAAATAAAAGTTGTTTTGTCTGTAAAGAGAATTTGAATAGACAGGTTCATTGCGGCTGGTGACGTGCGAGTTTGCGAGTTATAGTATGTGTGAATGGGATAGGCATTGCAGGTGTGCAGGTGTGTTAGCGTGCTTGTTTTGTTAGTGAGCGAGTGCGTGTATGAACTGTGTACATGAATTAGGCTAGCAGCAGTGTGTATACGCTGTCGCTATGTTTAGAAGTTCGTGCGTGCCTTTCGGTACATTTGGATTGTGTCGTGTGCACGTGTGTCAGCCAGAATAAAAACAGGAACGAGAGTAAGAAAAACGCCGTGTATCGGTTTTAATAGTATGCACGAATATTTCTTGTGTCGTGGTTGAAAGAGGCTGCTGATTTTAGCTTTAGTCCAATCGAGAGTCGATACGTAAAAACAACATTCGCTGTTGCTGCTACTAACGCTTTTCCCCGTATGTTTTAATCACACAAAATACATGCTAAAATATCCCTCTCTATAAGTTATGTTTCAAAGTAAATCCATTTGAATTGTCTTAATTAGCCGCAATTTGACATTTAATACACCAAGTTACCCATCTCTTACTAAGTTGTTATCTAACACTCTCATCTTCTCTCATTATATGTTGTTTAACTCCCCCATGCTCTTAGTTATTGATTATTTTGACTTCCGTCATTCTCCTTCTCTGTCGTTCTCTTTCGCTGTTTATCAACAGTCGTAGATAAAGTGTTTATAACCACTACAACATAATATAACGCTAATAACATGTATTTATATTAATTGAACACCGATAAAGATAACAATACTATAATACTATGACTATTCAATATTCCTTTTTGATTATGAATCATTTACATTTTTGCATATGAAGACTTTTTGACACATATATAAGAATTAATTAATATTAGACGGTAAGATTAGGTTTTATCATTTAAAAGATAATTCAAATTACCATATAAAACCATAGTATATGCTACTTAGATGCATTCATTTATTAATAATGCCATACGTATATATATATATATATATATATATATATATATATATATATATATATATATATATATATAATATTTGTACGTATACGTTTCGTCCTTTATAATCGGGACTCATCAGCATAGAGATATGACTATTAACTACCGGTCATGCGATTCGAAACCCCGGATTCGAAACCTCGGTCAATGTTTAACAGCGAATAAACGGTGATAATTTTAACACTTTATGTGGCGGCTTGACGTCATAAGAGCGTTCTACTTAATGAAAGGAACGATACATTTAAAGCTAGCGACGTCATGCTGTGTTAATACTACACTTACAGTGCTCTTCTAGACGGGTTTTTCTAGGAGCTATAAATAATAATAATAATAATAATAATAATAATAATAATAATAATAATAATAATAATAATAATAATAATAATAATAATAATAATAATAATATATGTATATATATATATATTGTACTTGTATTTTTTTTCAAATCAATAATCTTGAGAAAGTTTTGAAATAATGACAACTCGTTGATGAATATATAAATATTTTTTCCTTTTTCATTTTGCATACTAACAAAATCTACCCGCCCACCGTGCAACAATTACTGAGGCTCTAGTCTTATTTACAGAAAGCCAAGAAATAATTTTCAATTGACATTCAAAGTCGATGAATTTTATTTTAATTCTAGCATAAAAATGAAAATAAATTCCCCATTAAAAACATAAAGGGTAACCGTCGATTGGTTATATAATGAAATAAATAAACATAGAGTTGGAGTTCGATTGGTCAAATAAACCAATATTATATTCCTGAGTAATTCGACATGTGTACGTTTCGCCTTTATTATAAAAGACAGAAAAAAGACTTAATGAATATTAAAGAAAATACTTTTTTGTCTAATTGAGAATGATTAGAGAAGGTTTTTATGACAAATGTTAAAGTTATCATCATCATCATCATCATCGTCATCATCATCATCATAATCATCATCATCATCATCACTACAAACATGTTGACTCGGCCTTTTGGCTAGGAGAAATCCTTCTAGACCGATTCAGTTGATTTTTTTCGTCAAGAGAGCCTCGTTTTGGAGAGCTGGTTTCCCCCACATTAAATATTGATATTGTGACTAACTCTGCGCTCGTGAGAGGAAGTAAATAGCACCAGCAACATCAACACCAAATTTATTTGTTTAAATAATAAACGCATGTATTTAATGATTAATAGAAAACTTTTCGTGATTATTGCGTTTGATGCAAACTTTATTTTTTTAAGTGATTATTCCAAAATTACTTAGGTTATTGCTATGTGTAAATATACGCGTGCGAAAACGACAAACAATGAAACGGAAGTTTATGATTTTTAATTGTAAACTTAATTCATTAAGTCGCTTAAAATAATATTACTACTGATAATAATTAAGAAATCAATATAAAAAAGAGTTTATAATAAAATAGCAGAATCAAATTATAAGTAAATAGTACTGAATATGAATTTATTAGGCAATGTTTAAAACATATACATGCAAATGATTTATAGCTTTTAGGGTGTTTAGTTAGTGTTGCAGACCCGTGCTAGGGGTCACAAAGATAACAACCACAAATTGTGACAGGTTAAAATATACAATGTATTTATTCATAGCAATACAGTAACGCCACTAAATGTGGTAGGAGATGACCGGATTCCTACCATGCGGTAAAACATGAATAGGAATGTCCTCAATATTTAACACCTACCCACTATAGGAGTATGTGACACAAGGTCGGAAAGTGGGATTTGAAAAGCCAGCGCCCGAGAACGTGAGCGCTTTAGCCATTAAAAATTGCCTGGACAGCCCCGTCGGCATTCCCCGGTAGGGGCGCCTCAGGCAGTAAGCTATCAACTTACTCCTCCCCAAAGAGGAGAGGCAAAGCCTGGGAGGGTGGACCTCCTAGAACTGCACAGGACAGACCCATAGACCGGCGGAATCATGCCCCGAAGGCCAAGACAACACCGGTCTATAGGGTGTAGTATCCATCGGAACAGATACCACACGTGGACACTCACATGATAGGAATGCCCTCGATATTTAACACCTACCCACTATAGGAGTATGTGACACAAGGTCGGAAAGTGGGATTTGAAAAGCCAGCGCCCGAGAACGTGAGCGCTTTAGCCATTAAAAATTGCCTGGACAGCCCCGTCGGCATTCCCCGGTAGGGGCGCCTCAGGCAGTAAGCTATCAACTTACTCCTCCCCAAAGAGGAGAGGCAAAGCCTGGGAGGGTGGACCTCCTAGAACTGCACAGGACAGACCCATAGACCGGCGGAATCATGCCCCGAAGGCCAAGACAACACCGGTCTATAGGGTGTAGTATCCATCGGAACAGATACCACACGTGGACACTCACATGATAGGAATGCCCTCGATATTTAACACCTACCCACGTTAGGAGTATGTGACACAAGGTCGGAAAGTGGGATTTGAAAAGCCAGCGCCCGAGAACGTGAGCGCTTTAGCCATTAAAAATTGCCTGGACAGCCCCGTCGGCATTCCCCGGTAGGGGCGCCTCAGGCAGTAAGCTATCAACTTACTCCTCCCCAAAGAGGAGAGGCAAAGCCTGGGAGGGTGGACCTCCTAGAACTGCACAGGACAGACCCATAGACCGGCGGAATCATGCCCCGAAGGCCAAGACAACACCGGTCTATAGGGTGTAGTATCCATCGGAACAGATACCACACGTGGACACTCACATGATAGGAATGCCCTCGATATTTAACACCTACCCACTATAGGAGTATGTGACACAAGGTCGGAAAGTGGGATTTGAAAAGCCAGCGCCCGAGAACGTGAGCGCTTTAGCCATTAAAAATTGCCTGGACAGCCCCGTCGGCATTCCCCGGTAGGGGCGCCTCAGGCAGTAAGCTATCAACTTACTCCTCCCCAAAGAGGAGAGGCAAAGCCTGGGAGGGTGGACCTCCTAGAACTGCACAGGACAGACCCATAGACCGGCGGAATCATGCCCCGAAGGCCAAGACAACACCGGTCTATAGGGTGTAGTATCCATCGGAACAGATACCACACGTGGACACTCACATGATAGGAATGCCCTCGATATTTAACACCTACCCACGTTAGGAGTATGTGACACAAGGTCGGAAAGTGGGATTTGAAAAGCCAGCGCCCGAGAACGTGAGCGCTTTAGCCATTAAAAATTGCCTGGACAGCCCCGTCGGCATTCCCCGGTAGGGGCGCCTCAGGCAGTAAGCTATCAACTTACTCCTCCCCAAAGAGGAGAGGCAAAGCCTGGGAGGGTGGACCTCCTAGAACTGCACAGGACAGACCCATAGACCGGCGGAATCATGCCCCGAAGGCCAAGACAACACCGGTCTATAGGGTGTAGTATCCATCGGAACAGATACCACACGTGGACACTCACATGATAGGAGTGTGCTCTGTTTGAGTCTTTGCAACCATGGTATTTATTATAGATGGCTGCTTCCATTAGTTCTTCAATAGGGGTGATTTGTACCCCACAACAGTTAGGTTTTCTGTGAGCATATACCGTATGCGAAAATATTTTAGTGTATAATTTAATGAGGTAGAACTAAGGTGTTTTGATATGAATATAGTTTGGATGAATAAAAAAAAATTCGCATTCATTCATTTTGATATATATATATATATATATATATATATATATATATATATATATATATATATCTAAATGAGTAAATGCGAACGTTTTTTTGCATTTATAATTTATTTTCATTTATTTATCCATATAAAAAACGTTAAGCTTATTTAATTCAATTTTGCATCTAATATTTTCAAACACATTATATATACCCAGCAGAAAACTGCCAAGACACACTGACCAACATGCTTCATTTTGATAATTTTGTAAACTCTCTCAAATAAATTAATATTCTGCACAATTCATTTCTATTTTTGTACTCCACTTTACTTACATAAATGTAATACTTTTCTTCATATTAATATTAATATTATTATTAGTAGTAATACGAATTACCACGATTTAATGAAAAACGGTTAACATTCAAAATGATTATTTTGAAATTCGAAAGATACTTTCCGGTTTTTGTTATTGTTATTGTTGACGACGACAACAACAACGGTGATGATGATGATGCCGCTGATAGTGATTATTATTATGAAGATAAGTATTAGATTTGCCATTACATAAAACTAAAAAGAAAAGCTTCCCCTATCTCTCACATTTCTAAATCAAAAAAAAATTGAATCACATTTTTTTAGAAATTCGTCATTAATTTTGGTGTTATATGTCTGTCTTTAATAATAAAGGCGACAAGCACAAAGTAACCATGTTAAATTACTCAGGAACATATAATTGTTTTATTTGACTTATTGACGTTCCGCATTTGGCGATCATCAAGAATAACCAATATAACGACAAAGTGCTAAAAAACAAATAGCAAACAAATAACTGTTACCAAAGGCAATAACGTTGCTTTTCTATCTACCTGCCATATTTTTGTGTTTTAACGTAGTTTAAAGCGTTTTTTTTTTTTAATTTTAAAAAATTCGGTCAAACGTTATACTCAAAAACAAAGATGGCTGACAGTCGTTCGCCGACCGTTAACGAAGTCTGATGATTTTGGAGGGTATTTATGTCCCTTCAATTAGGTAGAAGAATACATTATAAGGCGTTCGGGACAGTTATTTATTTATTATTTGTTGGTTTCTTCACACTATAGACGAAAAACAAACTTCGGGGATATCCACATGCGCCATCTTAAAACCGGAAGTGCAACGCAACCGGGTTTGGACGAATTATTAAAATTCAATAAAGACGTTTAAAAAAGCGATAAAACACAAAAACCTAGGCAGGTAGGTAGAAAAGTAAACGTTAATATCAATTCACGGGTGATGTAGATGGCATTTACAAGAAATTCGCACTTATCAATTCTACTAGACTGAACTTGTAGTCAACTGTAACAGAAATACATCTATGCTTAAAACCCTAAAACTAACATGAATAAGTATAATTTAAAGAATGAATCGCAGATATACACCAATATATTTAGTCTTTATTGAACATTTACATCCTCATAACAATATGTAGCCAAACTGATGGAAAGACTTTGCTCACAATTCCTGCTGTAAAACTTATTTTGTTTGATTAGAAAAGTGATTTTTTCCTTTCAACGACTAAATGTTTTCTTCTGAATATTTTCGGTCTGTTTTATTTCCTGCATTTGATGAATTCTCTCTTTTGTTTGACAGCCAATTCCTTCAGGCAGACGATTCCTCTCTCCTTTTCAGTTTCCATCCTTTCTTGGTATTCTTAAATTTCCCTCTTGGCGTTGCGTCTTTAACAAAAATAGATGGCTTATTAAGCAATAATACAAATATTATTCGTCTATTTGCTGCACAACTGTCATTTCTTGCTTTCTTTATATATATATATATATATATATATATATATATATATATATATATATATATATATATATATATATATAAATATTTTGGCATCTATTCATATATACGATGTATATGTATATATAATATGTAGTCGATTAGTCGTTATTTTCTATGGACTTGAAGGTAAATCCAATAGTTTACACCAAACATATGAAATATTTTATTTTTGCAAGATGTAATCAGCCTAATGTTTCTCTAACTCAAAATAGCGAAGATGACGCAAAATGGGTCTATAAAATCAGGAAATCAGGAAAGTATTTTCATCTTTAGTAAAGAAGGTCGACTTTGACTGGACCCTGATCATTATTTTTCCTTATCTATAATGACTTCCTGGATTTCGTTTACCTTTTCTTTCTTTTGGTAGTACAACTTGATAGATTACACTAAAAGTATGTGTCATTCGTTTACAAAATAATTATTTTATTTGTTTACCTCTTAGAAACTAAATAAAAACTATGGCTATCTAGTAACCCATTTACGGCGAAACGGTATTCATGCTTTTATATACATTAAATTACGTGTACTCTCTCTCTCTCTCTCTCTCTCTCTCTCTCTCTCTCTCTCTCTCTCTCTCTCTCTCTCTCTCTCTCTCTCTCTGATATATATATATACATAAATAAATATATACATGCACGTATATATATATATATATATATATATATATATATATATATATATATATATATATATATATATATAGGGTAGGAACCAAAATGTACAATATTTTGAGGTAGAGATTGAGAGACATGAGAATGTATTTGTCACAAAAGAATTTACATCATAGAAAATGCATTAATTCTATGCGTCTTCCTTCTTTCTCACTAACTGCCTTAACACGCTTCCTGAAACTTGCACAAGTGTTTCTCTAATATTCAGGACATAACTTCGCTCATTCTTTAATAGTATATTTAAAATGGTCGACCTTGCTGTGTGATGTTATAAAACACCCCAAATAGCATAATCCAGAGGGTTTAGATGTGGACTAGAATTCGGCCATAAACATGATTCCCAAAATTCGCTCAAGTTAGATTTGCAGAAATCTTGTATTTTTCAAGTTGTGTGAGCTGGAGCACCATCCTGTCTCCATACATGAATACCATCTGGGTAGTCTGAGTTAAGCCATGGCAATACCTGGTATCTAATGCTTGTAGTAAATATTAACGTTAATCTTTTCATCGGCTTTGTAGAATTTTGTAGCCATTTTCTTTCTATAACACCATTTTCTTTCCATAACTTGAGCAAGATGTTTTGTTCTGAATGTCCCCTTAACCTCAGCTCTCGATTTTTCGATAAATCTGTCATTTGTGCGGTTCGAAACAGCATCAACAGTGAAGATCTTTTCATTGTAAAAGATTGTTACAACTGAGGATTTTTCTTGAAAAATGTAATAATTCTATTATACCTTTCCAATCTTTTTTTCTTCATAGCTGTTGCCAATAATTTTTTTTAATTTTCTTGTTAAAGATTTTGCTTTCAAATTATTTTGTTCTGCATTTCTAATTGTTTTCTACCTAAAGTTCAATTGCCATTTTCTCATAGATTTGGTTGGGTCTTTTAGGATTTGGGATTTGAGAACTTTAATAAAAGCTTTGGTTCATTCTTTGTTGATTCCTCCACTTCCAGACTTCCTCGTAATAGTTTTGCTCATTGTCATTCTATTCTTTACATTATAAATAGTATTTATGGACACTCCATCTATTCTTGAAATCCCCTTTGGTGTGACGAGTGAATTCAGCAAATCACACAATCTTTGATGTTTACTTTCCTGATTACCCATATGGGCAAAAGTTTGTGACAAGGTAAGGATAATAGTGTAATGTATGAGTTTGTCATCAATGTATGCTAGGTTTCAAAACAATTGATTTGTTGCCTGCTGAGAAAAAACAAGTTAACGTTCATTGCAAATTTTGCTTCCCCACCTTGTATATGCAAATTTTGGAAATTCTCATAGGAAATACACACTTTGACTCTTCAATCATGGGGTATCCCCTGCTACCAATAATATAAATAACCATTAATCATAACTTTTATTGGATTTCGTAGGAAAACTATTCAGTGTAGCTTTATATGTTTTTTTTGCAAAATATGATATATTTTGTATTATGAAGAAAGGCTGTTGCGATATGAATTCAGAGTTCAGCTGTTTCATGTGTGCAAGTATTGACTCTAACGTTTCGTGGATATTGAACAAAAACTAATTGAAATATTTTACATACTTGTAAAATGTTGTATTTTTGTCATTGTGAGAGAAAAGCCTAGCCCCTAGGATAAAAACTAGTCTTTCTATAAAAGACTGGCTAAATCAGTTTCCATTTATGTGTGGTTATATAACTTCCTTAATAACTAATTAACCAACTTTGAGAAAATCAGAACACTAACGGAATAAGCAAATAACGTAATAAGGAAATAACAGGATAAGCAAATAACGGAATAAAGTGACAAATTAAAAGTACTTTCTGTTTAACACCAAGAAACAAAAGGCATCAACTTAAAATTGTTTCTTAATATTATATTATAAAAACAAATATGCTTTCTGCATCTAAGTATTTCTTCATTCATTGTTGAATTATATACTCCAGCCAGCGATAATAGCGTAGTAATAAAAATAAAGATTACCAATTTTTTGTGAATAAATTCATGAATTTTCTTTACTGAAAATTTGTCACGTTTTGGCAACATCGGTGTGTTAGTTTATATCGCGCTGTGCATCGTTGTTCCCTCTCATTAAAACTGAGGGTTTTTTAAACTTTTTCAGCTTGATTGAAAATAATATTTTTTTAATGACTGCTACAAAAATGGGGCATCGAAAGGGGCTTTACTGACGATGAGATAGTAGTTATAATCAAATATTCTACAAAACGTGCCGTTCCTGGTCCGATTGCCTCCAAAATAGTCGACATTGCGAAAATATCAAAGAAGGACTCATCACCGATCAGCTAGTGAAATGTCCAAGACAAGATAAGGATTTGAGGAATATTAATCGCCAGCTTTGTAGACGACTGAGACAAACAATCGAGTCAATTTCCATCGCAGCTGGTCCGCATGATGTACTGAAACCCACACGAAATGCCATTTCTGAGACAATAGTTTTCTATGAACATTGTACTGAAAATACCCTTCCTTCGTTAATAGACAACAGTTTGAGAATGGAATGGGCACCTCACTTTTAAGTAGACCAAGTGAAAAAAGGGTAACCTAATTCTGACGTGGAAAAAAAAAGATCACTTATCTGCCGCATTTTCCTGTTTATTATCATTATCTTAGATTTATTTTAACATCATATTGTAGCAGGAGTTTCAGTTTTTTTATTCATTATTTTATTTTTGATTTTGATTTTTCATATTTTTTATCACAAAATAAATTTTATTTTGTCTACAGTTAGTTGCTTTTTGTTCTACGATTTGGTAATTTTTGGCATCTTTTAAATTTAAAATGTCTAGTTCCTCACTAAGATACGCGGACCGTCTAAATATCTGCATTGCCACACCAGTTTTAATAGTTTCCATTCGATGCTAGGCGACTGTCCGCTTTTTTAAGTTCCCAGTAATAGTTCGATTAGTATAACTATATATGTTTTTCTTTTGTTATTAAAAGTGTTTTTGTAGTTACAATATCTTTTAAAATTCTAACGCAGTTTTCCCCATATATTATTTTTATTATTCGGATTTTCCTGTGTATGTATTTTTTCTAGGTAGTCTATTCTTTTAGTAAAGCAGCTATTTTCTAAAGGGCAATGTTTTCTAATGTTGCGGTTATAGATGTTGTCTCCATTATTACCTTTAATTTTTCTATTTGTGTTATGTAATAGTAAAGGTTATTTCTATTCCTTCTGATTTTATTATTTACTCACTAGGAGTTTTCAGAAGTCAATGATTCCTCATTGACAATAACATGTGGTGTTCTCTGGAGTTTAGATTTTCAGCACTCTTTAGCCCTTTTCGATAATATTCTCTTTTCTATGCAAACCATTTTGCGTTATCGCAACAGCCGTTTAACACTGATTTCTCACTAGCTACGAACGTTGGTTTTCTCAAGAATTTTAGTGGCGATAAGTTGTTCCAGTACTCTAAGCAACATGTCAGTAGAGGACTTGTTAGTGATAACCCCTTCGTCCTTTCTATCCTCCTTGGCCCTTTACCGTCATGCTGTGTTTTATTAGCAGACGCTGGTGCCACGATATGCTTACTTATATGTTTGGAAGCCGGGGTAGTTAATGCGATTTCTTGCATTTTCAGTTCCCTTAGACTCGTGTAATGTCCCTTTTATAGTGTTTGTACTATTTGCAGTTCAACTTCTTATCGTCGGGTTATGTGCATTGATGTCCGCATTCGAGTATTTTACTTAAGATTTCCGTTGTTTTCATAATTGCCGTGCATTGTCTGGTCACAATCGTTCGATTTCTCTTCGAATTGATTCCAACTTATAGGTATTATTATAAATTTCTTCATTTTCTATATTTCTTTTCAGTTTTCGTCGCAAGTTCTATTTATTTGGTTCGTTTTTCTGATCTATTTGTCTTCAAACTCTAACGTGATTGGACGGCGAAATCTACGATTTTGTAGGTGTTTTTTTTTTATTTCCTATTATCAGGTTCGCCCTCCTTGTTTAAGCGAATTTGTCTGTTTGTACTTCCCTGTTCCCGAGGGATTTGTGATTTTTATTATCCAATATTGTATCCAGTTCGTGTAAGTACCATGTGTTTGCATGTCCAAACTGCAATCGTTTCAATAGTAACTAGTGGATTTCTCACGCAGTCATGTTTTTTTTACTATTATTTTGGGTATGTTGTTCTGCATGCACTTATTATCTTAGTAATCGTTTCGTCTCTCGATCCACAGTAATTCCGGCTTTTCTCTATTTTAACTTTGATATTTTCTTACTGGCTGAGTTGGTTGGTGCAGCTGTCAGTAGCGAATATATTTCTCTGTTTAGGTGCCATTTTTGTAGCCATGTCCACATATTTTCGTGCGTCTCTTCTCTGGTTAGTCTTATAAATCATTCATATAGCTGGTTATGTTCCCATTCTTCTTTCAACTTCTTTTTGTTTCCAGTTTCGCAGATGCCTGTAGAGTGATTCTATATCAAGTTGACTTAGGCTTACTCTGGAGACAATGAAAGGTCAAAAGTTAAATCAATAGACAGCATGCACACACAGGCACACACACACACACATATATATATATATATATATATATATATATATATATATATATATACAAGCAAAAAAACACTATCGTCCCTGGAATGTAAGGGGCATTGCTCCCTCTATTGTTCATTTTGTTGGTTCTTTTTTCTGCGATCGTCAGTCTTTCTTCTTTATGTATTTTTACGTATTTCTGGTTATTTATTTTCGAATTAATTTCGCAGAGTCATTCTTTTGTCCAGCCTATGATGAGTTCAGAATATATAACTAAAGACACTGCCAGGTTTTTATTTCTTTTTAGCAGGTGTCTACTATATAATTTTATTTTTAAGATTTGTCCTGCCCTTCTTGGGTATTCTTTCAAGTCTTCTCTTTAATTTCTATAAATCTGATGGTGTCTTCTCCCAGAAGTCCCATATATGTATAGGATTATGTTCGCCAAGTGCCGGCATAATTTTTTGGTTGGGTAGTTTCATGCCATCCGCTATCTTGTGTTTTCCCTTTTACATAGTGTAAACGTTTCCATTCTGAATTACATTCGAATATCCTGCCCGGAGATTCTTGTTGTGTTTATTAGCGTTTCTAGTTCGATTTTGTTTTGCGCAAATAGCTTCAGGTCGTCCATATGAGGTGGTTAATTTATTTTTGTGCCTCTGACTTTTATTTGATGTTACACTTCATAGGTGTGTTGTTTAGTGGTATCATGGCTATGATAAACAGTAGTGGGGATAGAGAGAATCCCTGAATAATTCTTCCCGGTATTCTTATTCCAATCAGATGTTGACTCAAGCTGTCATTTCTAGTCTATGTTTCTATCGTTTTTTCTATACGATTGATAATTCTGATTCATATTAATAGTGTTATATAAAATTATATCAATCGGATTTTCGACATTAGACAAAGATATCTTGCATCATACGAAAATAGCCAGTCATTGACATATATTTTCCGAAACAAAGTTTGTGAGTTCGAACTTCGACCGAGTTGTATTTTAATTTTTTTTTCTCTGATTTTTTCCAGATTTGAAATTCGTAGACCTGGTCAACAAAACATTACTAATTCGGCACTGAAGATCTTTGCCTATTATCAATATATAAAGAGAAATCTTTCTCTGCCTTTGTCATTAATACCTTCTGCCCTATCATATTCATGTTTAATTCTGAATCGCCAATTATACTTTTTCTTCCTTGGACAATTTTTCGTAATAATACAGTGTAGGTTGGTTTAGATTCCTTAACAAATATTTATTCCTGTTCAGAAGCTAGCTAAACTAGGGTCATTATTCAATAAATACCTTCACTTTCCTACATATCTATGCCAGCTTTTATATAGCCAATTATATTTGATATATACTCACTTATTGAATTCTCATAATCACTTGCATATAACATAAATAGGTGAACTAAATTGCTTTATAGAATCGATCTACAATGTTTTCTTATTAAATATGTCAAGCGATCTTCGGAATTCGTGAATAATAACTTACTCTTATGGTACATTTAATTCAGCCTATAAAATCGATGCAGATGCAATCATCCGTACAATATATATATATATATATATATATATATATATATATATATATATATATAAGTATATATATATAAATATATATATATAAATATATATATAAGTATATATATATATAAGTATATACATATATATATATATAAATATATATATATAAGTATATATATATAAATATATATATATAAGTATATATATATAAATATATATATAAGTATATATATATAAGTATATACATATATATATATAAATAAATATATATATATATATACATATATATATATATATATATATATATATATAATCATTTAGATTCGTCCGTAACGTTTACATAATTTCTAAATGTTTAAGGATGGAGAAGAACACGGATACTATTACGCTCCGACAGTTTCACAATGAAATCAGTGCAATAGGAATAATTGAGTTGTATGCGTACATTTCTTACTGTTTGTAAGCACTCGTGCTCAAGCATCTAGAGATAAAGCAATTTAGGACTGTTTCATTGTTAGTGGTTTAGTTCATACGTTTGTTAGTGAGGAACTGTTTGTGATCGAGCAACAACCGGTGTAAAATACGTTTAAAATCTGTAGGTATTACCGGTGATATATCTCGTCATTTAGAAGGATCTCTATCGTATGTATTGTGTTGCCCTTATTAGGAACAAGTAAGCATATTAAATAAATAAGTAAACTCACGAACATTTAAACAACAACAAGTTAAAAAAAACAAAAAAACAATCGTTCAGAACAGGTTCCCAAATTTCTTTTAAATTGTTTCCTAGCATGCAGAAAAATTCACATTGTTACCTTAACTGATTCTTCCCATGTTGTTAATTAGCATTTCGGGGTGTGTTCAAAGTGAAGTACCCTCGTGTTCCTCGCTCAGAGGAAGCAATTTTAATTTTTGTTGCTAATACTTTTCGTGTAGCTGGATCATCCGAAAGTGCGTTACACACTGTAGTTCCATTACTGGTGTTACATTTAGTAACACAGAACTGACTCTTTTCGATTTATTAGTTTGAAACAAATAAAATAAAACAAAAATACGTAAATACTACGTAAAGATTTAAAAACACAAATCAAAAATGCATTTGTTCGGAATACGATCTGAAAATCTTTTTCTTAGCGAGATACTTGTAGAGTTTCGTTTTATTTCTTAGCACGTAAAACAGTAAAGTGATGTTCTTTTGGTTCTCGGACTTTCCATTTTCAGTCATAGGAGGAACAATCTTTTATAATAGTTTGCGGTTTATTAGAACTAATTTTACTTAGTTACTTTGCGAAATTCAAATTTGTACTTGCAACAAAAATTTGTTTTACAAAAAGTTATTTACTTATTTAATTATGATGATTTAACTAGGATGATTTTCTCTTTCTTAGAATAGAGGTCGGTTATTCTAATTACTTTGTGAAATGTTATTTCTCAGGCTTTAAATTATTTTATTATTACTCGTTATAAAAACAAAATTAACTAATTCCAGAGCAATGCTGAGTAAGTACAGCTGGTTAATTAAGAAGGTTTAAATTAGGGGGGGGGACGTAATGGGTGAAAATTTCAGATTCATGCGAGTAGTATTTGGTTGTGTTCATGGGGCTCAAAATCTATCATTTTTCGGTGAAAAGTAGTTTCATGCGACATTGCAGGTCCTAAAACATCCTCAAAAGCTATGAATGGATATAGATGGTTAAATCTGATATAGTACTTTAATTTAGGACCATTTTCAGGCTGTGAAAGGGTTTTCATGAATGTAAAATAGCCAAAAACTATTGGCCTGCACCTTCTGAATTTTGCAAAATTTTCAAAATGTTTGATTGTTTAGTGTTATTTATGTATAAATGTACACAAAAAAATACTACTCGCATGAATTTGAAATTTTCACCCATTACGTCCCACCCCTATTAAAATTCAAAGTTATTTATGCGATTTAACTTTAAACATTTGTAAGACGTGTGAAAAATTTTAAATCAATATTAATCATGGGTTTCTCTATTTTCCCGGTATTGGCGGAACACGAGTCCCGTTCGTCACTATTTTACTAGTATTGTTAGTAGTAGTAGTAGTAGTAGTAGTAGTAGTTGTAGTAGTAGAGGTAGTAGTAGTTGTAGTAGTTGTAGTAGTAGTATTTGATCCCGGTTGAATGTGATCGGTAAGTAGCAGTATACTTTAATTGTGCTACAATTCCTCTGTTTTCTTTTTCTTACAGCTAGCGCTCTCCTGCGTGTGAATACGAGTCTGCAGCTGGCGACATTAATCAAATTTTCTGCTGGCTGTCAAACAAGTCGAATGTCTGAGACAATTAATCATACGAACAGATTTTTCCAATAAATCTCTTTCCAAAACAACAAAAGGGAAAAGGACATTGGTCAAGTAAGAAACCCTTCTTATCAATCTGCTCGAAATAAAAAGAGTCTTGACAAATAAGGCAATTCCGATCTAGTTTAATCGTACCATCATTTCATGTTTCAATTTTCAACAAAGTTGCTCTTATAAATCCAAAATGTCTATAAAAAAATAAACATCTTATATAGATGCGTCCCAGAAAAATTATCAGTCTCCATTATTGAAAATTATTATAACGCAGTAGTTTTTTGTGTGCCCTGCGATTGGATGAAAAACAACCAATCACAGGCCACCTTTTCCAACCGCTGTTGAACCTACATGAGTGTGCGTTTCAAAGCATCGCCCTCTTTCCCTTCCTTGGCTGCTGACTGAACAAGACGCAAACTTCTGCGTCTGAACGAACTCCGCGCATATACCAGCAGGCACGTATTTCTGCGTGTAGTTTACGCACATGGCCGCCATATTTAAAAGTACTTTGTATAAACGTCTTGCCACTAAGACCACTTTGATCAAGAGAGAAGAAAACAGACGAAACTTCGGTTAAAATACCACCTTTTTTGCAAGCAACACTTTTCTTCATTTTTTACTTATATAAAATCTCTACATTAACAAAACCGTTGTTTGTTTTCGTTCTTGTCAAGTCACGTTTTAAGCCTTTGTTTTTTTTTGGTTCAACACAGCGTCCTTTATTTGAACGGGAAAAATCCCAAAATTTAGTTAAAAAAGCTTTTACTTGAAGTTATAATCACGTGAATAATTGGAATTCTCTACCAGACTGGGTCATCGACGCAACAGACATAAACGACTTTAAGTGCAAGTTGGACAAACATTGGCTTCACAGACAATATTTAGTCAGACCTGTGCACGAACTGATATAGTGGACAAGAATGAAAGGAACGGGAGTTACAGGCAAAAGCCCTTTCCCCAAATATATGTTATGTTATGTTATGTTATACTTTGCAAGAAAATAGGATTTTTTTTATTAAGGCATAACATGACTGGCTTGAGAGAAGAAATATTTGGTATTATTTATATAAAATTAGCTTTAGTATTACGTAATTTTTTCTCTCTTTCGGCACCTGTGATTTTATTTACCCTTTAACCATCGCTCCTTAATTATAAATCTGTTTTAATTCACTGTTTATTAATTAAAAATTGAATTAGTCCTTCGAACAGCGTTAACGGTCACCCGGTGTTAACCAATAAAAGTCCACTATTAGAACTGTTCTAGATCTTTATCGTGGCATTATGACCGATTTTAAAACTTTAAAAGATGTTAAATCCGTGTTGTTTTCACGGGAGTCCCTTTCAGAGAAAAGTAATCTCTATGTTAGATATTATGCTAAGTAAATATTCTCTTAAGAATTCTTATTTCGTGTGACAACAGGATATCATACATGGATGGTGGATATAGATTTGGAAAACACTAAAATAAACGAAATTTGCGAAAAAGCAGATACTAACTTTAAACATCGTGATTTGCTTGAATCTGAAATAGAGGAATCAGAATTTATTTCTCACGTATCGAAAAAACTTCCCTACACCTCCGTTACCTGTACAAAATGGCCCTGCAGAACATCATCTGTGTACGCATGCGCCTAAAATCCAATGTATAAAATTTAGTGGTGAGGAGGTAGGAAAATTTAAGTTTAAGAACTTCTTAGCTCAATTTGAAAATTGTGTTACTTCAGTAAAGTCGAAGAAGGTAAAACTATCTCTCTTGAAAGGCTTTTTAACCGGCTACGCTTCCAAATTAATATCGAATCCGTCCTTTGAAGATGATAATTATGACGCGGCCATTAATTTATAAAAAAATTTAAAAAATAATTTTTTGGATATTCTTTTCATCATAGATGAGATATTTACACTCATTTTGGAATATAGTCTTAAATTTGATCCAGACCTTACAAATGTAAGGACATTCTTATCTGAGATTAATGCCGATTTATCGGAGCTGAAATACTCTTTTAATTTGAACTTTTTTAGAACTCCCTTTGGAAAAATATATATGGCTTATTAGCCATATATATTTTTCTAAATTGCCTTCGATATTTCAGAAAGAATTGATTTGTAAGTTCGACAATAACTCTCCGAGAATCGACCAGATTTTTTATGGTTATAATGAAGTCATACAAACTTTTAAAAGAACTAATTCCCAAAAGAAGAATAGGGATAATAATCACATTCCTCAACACCAGGATAGGTTTAAGCCGTGCAGGAAAAATTTAATAACACAAATAAATTTTAAGACAGTACACCCACACTTGAACATTTTATTACTAGGGCCAGTAAATCTGTTACCCATTGTGGACTTTGTACCGTAAACGGAAATTTCATGGGTCGCCGTATCAAGCACTCTTTATTTGAATCTATAATTTCTAGATGTAAAGAGCTTGATTTATGCCTTCTTTGTGCAGGTATCAATAATAAAACTAATAGTTTTTCTGACGAAAATCATCATCTTTCACGTGCATTCAAATGTTGTAATTCAATAGATCACATTAGCTTTCTGTGCAAAAAGTCCTTTAATAAAAAAAAGGCAAGTCTGCTTCTATGCACGTGTGTACAAACACTTCTCTACAGTGAAAAACATTCTCATAGTGGCCATGAGACTATAGTTTCCGGGTATTTTGTATGTTCAGATACTACAGTAATGTTTGCCATGAACCCAGTTAAAACGTACTCAGACTCTCTCATCAAATCTGTTAATAATAGGAGGCAAAATGTAGACAAATTAAAAGAAAAACTATTTAAAATACAGGGATAATGCCTATACTAAGTTCTCTTGGTATAAATATAAAACAAACTTAGTGCCTTACGGTTTTTATACTCGTTAGAATTATCTTCAATACATTCCCACTATCCTATTATCACTCCTAACTCAAAAAGAGCTAGTAAGGGGAAAATCAATTGTTCTAATTCAAAGCCTTCTAATAGGGTTTTAAATAATCTGCATCTATATAGATGAAGCAACATCCCAAAAGAAGCAAAAAACCTCACGGTTAGACGTATCTATCCCAATGACATATATATTACTAAAATTAGTCATTTAAAAAATACATTAAAAGATTTAAATCCTAAATTAAAAATAGTGTATCTAATTATTAGATTTTCCTTTCCTATACCTTCCTCTCTTAGAACTTCCTTGTGAAAAAATGAAACAAAAAATTCACGTTTGAACTTTGACAAATTTTTTGCTTTTAAAAATAAATTCCAGTTGTGAATATTGGCAAATTTTCTGCCCAATTTTTCAATAAAAAAAAAACAAAACAAAAATCTAAGTTGTGAACTTTGGCAAACTCCTGCCTTTTTTTTAAATATACAAAGAAAAAATTCAAGTTGTGAACTTCGGCAAATTTTCTTGCCTTTAAGATATATACTCCTTCAGAGACATTAAAAAACCTAAAATGTCCGATCTATGAGTTGCTATTGGTGTTTCATTCATTAAATGATCTTATAAAATAAGTTAACACTAACGCTAAGTCAAATTGGCAAAATCCTCGAACTTATTGTAGTTATTGGTAAGGTAGTGGCATTCATGTGTAGTATGGTTAACAGAATATATAAAATAAATACAAATATTGTTTCCGCACTTAATTTTAGTGTAGGAAAAATTATGCCACCGTCTTCAAAATACACCAAAAAATTGAAATGCTATAGAAATATAC
>OY744516.1:38124277-38171777 GCA_963556195.1 Sepiola atlantica | reverse complement strand
AGGAATGGTTCACGCGTTTTGTGATCTGACAATAGACTTTGGGAAAACAAGTTTCAATCAAAGGTCAAAAGGGCATGACTCACAAATAAGTGTTAAAAAGTTGGGAGAGATTAAACCACCAACGAAAATCAAAATACAATTTTTTTAAATAGAGATTCCTTGGATGAGTGCAGAAAAATATAAATAAAGATTTGTTCGGACGATTGACCTGTTGCAAGATAAGGTCAAACAATGGTTAACGGAAATTGACTGAGATTAAAAGCAGGAAAAAAATTAAAACTGCATATGTAAACATAAGGTGTCATCAAAGGAATTAATTACGCAGTAAAAATTGTTCTGAAAAATGATTTCATGTGAAGTGCAGAAAAATATAAATAAAGATTTGTTAGGACGACTGACCTGTTGCAAGATAAGGTCAAACAATGGTTAACGGAAATGGACTGAGATTAAAAGCAGAAAGAAAGATTAAAACTGTATATGAAAACAAAGGGTGTCCGGAAAGAAATTGACGCAGTAAAAATAATTCTAAAAGAGGATTTCATGTGCATAGGGGAGAGGAGGGCGGATAGAAGGTCGTCGCTCACACAGAGAGAGAGAGGGAGAAAGAGCGGCGAACAGACGACGACTAGAACGACGGGGGAGAAGATTCGAGGAAGAATAGTTTAAAAACAGTTGCGGGCGAGATTCAGGAGAGTTTTTGGCTTGACTTCCTGAGGGACGGAGATGCAGAGAGAGATCCAACGTAGCCGTCTAGAATGTCTTTCTTAAAATATTACGAACTTTGAATTTATTTCGCCAAGAAAGATACATTTTCGTTGACAGAATTTAACCGCCGAACGTTTCTCTCTAGGACTCTCGCAAATACTTTCGAAGATACTCGACGAATCCCCTCATTGACGGTCAACTCCGCCCGCCGAAAATAAGAACAGGTTGTTGTTTTTTTCTCGCCGAACAAAAACTTTTTCGACATCTAACTTTCGCCAGTGGGTGCGTGTGACCTACGAGACCGTTCCGAGAAACAACCCCAGAAGGAAAGAGGTGTAAAAAGACACTTTTCGAAAAAGTATCGGATTGGCATCCAAATAACTAAGGGGAGACAAGTACGACCTCCCTTTCAAAACATAACTACACTACACCGGTTGGCCGTTAGGTGTCGCCTTTTCACCAACAGGTGGCGCTGGAAAGCGACACCAGAGTTATCTGCCCTTCGGACTATAAAAACCTTTGCAAACGGAAATCGCCCTCTCCTACTCGACCAGCCTTGACAGAACGACACTGGCGTTTCGTCTCTCCCTCTTGCCTCCATAATTCCTTCAGACACAACAGGGAGAATTGTTTCGCTCCATCGGCCACTCGCAAGAGATGCAACGACTACCTGTCGCGTCAAATCATTCCTTCTCCCCTTTTCTGACTGCTGGACACACATAGTAAGCTTGGCATTTTCTTTCTCTCTTTTCAATTACACACGTACACACGCACACAGGCACACACGCACACACACACACACGTGCGTTTCTCTCCATACAAAACTTATTTAAAGAGACATTTCTTTAAATAACAAAAAGACACTATTTCTTTCAAGCCGTCAAGAGACATTTATCCAAAAGACGCTAAAAGACTTTCGTCAAATATGGAACATAATTTTTATGTGTAAAAATGCAAAATAAATTGTTGTTGTTCATATAAATGTTTGAATATTGGATATTTTATTTGCCCTTCATTTGTGTTGAATGTTGACGTTTTCTTGCTCGTTTTTCTTCAATATTTAAGAGGAATAGAATGCGTTAGCATCCCCCACAAAAGAACCACAAACGCAGACTTTTTATTAAGGTCACCAAAAACAAATTTACATGTCCAATCTTTTTCCCACAGGTTCATAAAACAAGAAGAAGGAAAAATAAAGATAATGATTTCTTCAGATTACTGTGTTCACGTTTTTGTAACGCCTGCACTGAACGACAGCGTACTGTAACACTTTACTGTCATGGTTTATCTTTTCGATTGCAACCATCATCGCGTATTTGAACTTGCAATACATTATGAAATTGGCCCAACCGGTTTTACATTCACTCGGATCTATTGTGTTTATGTTTCGGATTTTTTAGATAAGGATTGATAATTTGGATTTTTCGGACTAACATCCTCATCTTGGATGTTATTCTTACAACGTTTCGGCCAATGTAACCCTCGACCTCCTAAAATGTATACAAGAATTTCCACATTGACTGATGGTGCAACGGATGAACGTGTTAAGTCGTAATCAGTTCTAACTGATGGAATCCTTCTGAGGGGAAATGTTTGATTTGCACTACAAGCTAAATTAACAAAGAAAAAAAAAGAAAATTACAGAAGAGTTCTATCCGGCCATGGCTGATGGAACAATCGATCAAATACAGTGTTCAGTTCGAAAGTGTGTATTTTATTTATCTCCTCTCCAGGAGGTTAGACACATCTTAAAAAGAATGTTTTAATTCCTTTCCAGGAGACCAGACACATGGTCAGGTGTGGGAAGCCAGCGCACTACGATTAGCGCGCTCTGCTCGACAAAAAATGCCTGAGCAGCCCTATCGGCATTCCACGGTAAGGACCCCTCAGGCGATTAGCAATAAACTAACGCCTTCTCAAAGAGAAGACAAAGCCTGGGAGAGTGGACCTCCTTAGACTGAACAGAACCATACTGTATAAATTGTCGAGTTCAACAAAACGCACTCGAAGATGGTCGGAGCTTACATCGGCCCAAACGTTGTGAGAATAATATCCCAGATAAGAATAAAAGTCTGAATAATCCAGATAATACATAGTGCGTCGATGTGCTTTTGTTTACTGGTTAGACACGGGGAGGAAGGCACTCGAGGATAAGGTTTGAAGAGATGATCAGTTGAACGATGATCGCCGCTAGAAGAGGATTGGAATCAATGAGTGGAATGGGCAGAAGGTTACTTAACCTGAATTGATTATCCAAGAGGACGGTTTAACAAGTATTTGTTTACATTAGACTTGAATACGACCTTTCTGTAATCTGGTGAGAAGTAGACGCGTGGTTTCTTGTTCCACAGATGGGATGTCATAAGAAAAAGGAACTTTTTGAATTACAAGTTCTTGTGCAATTGGGAAATTTATGAAGAGCCCCTTAGTAATGAATCGTTTATTATAAGAATCGGTTGATATGCCATGAAAGAAACAAATTAAACAACGCAAAACCTCTGAAATCGCGAAAATGATTTAATAATTCACACCGAACAAATGTTTCCCGCGATATTTGACTCTATTAATTATGGCCATTCACGTTTTGTTTTGCATAAATTAAATCAAAAACAATGTTATCTTTGAATAAGGAATTACTTTCCCGTGTAAAGATTTCATTTAAAATCAAAATAAATATCCAGTGATTTCGCCAGGAAAATTATAGCAAGAAAAAAATCAATGTATTGATTGTTGAGAACGAAGTAAAGAACAGCCAAGAAAATGATCAATCAATATTGATCAATTCAAACATTCGGAAGGAAATAACAATGCGTTTCAAACAATCACTGTCTCATTTCCTTTAATCAGTATCTTTTGAAATAATAGCTTTTATTCTAGATGTATTTATACTAGCGAAATTCGCGTAAATACCATGGAACAAACAGAATTGCTAAAGAAAAATAGTTTGTATTTCTATTGCATGGAAATCATATTTTTTACTGGTAATAAGTGAGAAACAAATATATAATAACAATCAATACAATACTTAATACACATACCATTCGTTACTATTTCGGTGTATTAACACTGCAATATCAATATTTCGGTCCTTATAAATAATGTTGGTTTTTATAAAAACGCTTTACCCTTCTTTTTTAGAGTAACGGATTTCATAAAAACTGTTACGCAAAAGCTTATCAAGTCATGATGTTTTGTTGATACACCAAGTAAAGCGTAACGTTCGTACCAACAAGTAAACATCTATTGATATATATATAATATATATATATATATATATATATATATATATATATATTATATATATTATATATATATTATATATATATATATTATATATATTATATATATATATATATTATATATATAATATATTATATATATATTATATATATATGTATTATATATATATATATATTATATGTATTATATATATTATATATATATTATATATATATTATATATATTATATATATATATATATTATATATATATATATATATATATATATATATATATATATATATGAAGAGGTGTACTAAAAGCGAACTTTTAGGAGAGGTAAAACCTATTGTGAAGAGTATACAGCTCAATATCCAGGATAGAGCAGGTAGATATGAAGAAGAATGGAAAGGAATTAGAGAAGCAAAAGCCAAATCAAAATTCAATTCAATTGCTCAGAGCAAGGTATATTCCGCAAAAAGGCAATTTATTCAAGTTAAATTTTCCTTAAGCCAGGCTTTTCAAAGATCAAAATCTTATTATCAGAGGAAGTTGCTGGGATAGATAAGTTGGCAATGGCCAAGATTTAAAATTTGAAAAAAAGAAATAAAAGTTGTAGGAAAAGAAAACGCTGGGCAAAACTCTGCCCGAATGCAAGCAAATGTCCGATTGCTAAAAAGTCCGGTGTCGAAAAGTCCAGCGGAGAGAATAAGATGTAGATAGGTGGGTCATTAACGGCACAATAAATAATGAGAGAGGATTCAAAGTTAAAATCCAAGATGCCACAACTTCAGGTACGGCGAAAATAGAAAATCCAAAAGGGTAAAAAGTCCAATAAGAGGTATCACGGTGAATGTCAGCGTTGTTGTTTACATTTTAAATAACGCGCCGTATTAACGCCGGCTGTTTAATTAGTTGCGCCATATTCAATTAACGGAGGGGGGGATGGGAACCACTGATAAAACAGCCAGCGTTAATCTGTTCGTCATAGTTATATTAACTACGTAACGCATTTCATGTATGTATGTATCTGTCTGTCTAAATTATAATTTATAAGTAAGATTATTAGCGAGCAACATAGCGTAAATACATGTGCAAATCTGAAAATAAAAATTATGAGTGTACATTTGGGAATATTAATTTATTAGTAGTTGAAAAGCAATTGATTATGTAAATTGAAGAATGTGCATAGTGTTTCCGGTGGTTTTTCTAGTAGTATATAATGAAGCTGGCGGACTTAGTAAATAGCCATGCTACTCTGATGGAGATTCGGCTTCAAGCAGACAGATACATAAACTCCATTATTAATAGATATATATTATATATATATATATATATATATTATCTATACATACATTTATACATATATATACATTTATACATATATATATACATTTATCTATATACACATTTATATATTTATATATATTATATATATATATATTTTATATACATTATATATATGTTATATCTATATATATTATATATATATTATATTATATATATATATTTTATATATATTATATATATATTATATCTATATATTATATATATCATATATATTATATATATATTTTATATATATTATATATATTATATCTATATATTATATCTATCTATTATATATATATATTATATACATACTTATATATATATACATTTATATATATATTTATATATATATATAGTATATACACACTTATATATATACACACACGTTTATATATATATATATATATATATACATGTATATATATATAATATTAATGAATAAATATTATATATATTATATATTATATATATGCATACATTTATATATATATATATACATTAATATACATATACATACATTTATATATATATATATATACATTTATATATATATATACATTTATATATATACACATTTATATATTTATATATATACACACATTTATATATATATATATATATATATATATATATACATTTATATATATACACATTTATATATTTATATATATACACACATTTATATATATATATATATATATATATATATATATATATATATATATATATAGTCATCCACATACAGACTGTTTCACAGCTCATCAGTGCGGCTAGACCAGTTAGTGCCTCAAGCCGGGATCGAAACGCAACCGTCGAGCTAACCCCTACGCCATCATGCGACACTGACTGAATGTAAGGAATATCTCAATGAAACGAAATGTAAACATTGCAAATGACCGGAGCTCGAATCAGTTTTACCTAATGAGCATTGCCTTAAAGCTAATGGCCGTTGACGTTACCCTTACAAAATAAGCTCCACCCGGAGGGAGCTTTTTATAGTCATCCACATACAGACTGTTTCGCTGTTTCACAGCTCATATATATATATATATATATATATATATATATATATATATAATATTTATGCATAAATATTAAATTATATTTACTTACAGACGACGTCGTTTCGAGCTTATACTCTGATCAGTGTAGTGGGCGATAATTTTAGACGGTCACAAGGCTCGAACCCGTTTCGCAAAGTCACTTTTGACCCCGTGCGCTTCTGCTTCATCCGCTAGGCCATAAAAAATTATAACGTTATACGAAGAAATTAAGTTATATTTATGCCAGGCTGTAAACATTAAGACAATCTAGAGAACTCAACAAACTTATGGGAGCCTTGCTTTGTAGCTTTAGTGAATGTCTATTTTTTTAATATCTCCTAACAGTGCTCAACTTTGATTTTACTTAAGGGGCTTCGTAATAATATTCATAAATAATTATTAAACTATATATACTTACAGACGACGTCGTTTCGATCTTATGCTCTCATCAATGTAAGGATATAATAATTTCAGACAGTCACAAGGCGCGAACTCGGTGTACAGAGTCACCTTTTACTCAGCACGCTTCCGCTCTATCTTCTAGACCCTAGGAAATTGTCACGTGATACGGAGAAATTAAGTTATACTTATACTGCGCTATAAACATCAAGACAATCTTGAGGACTCAACGAACTTAATCAGAGTCTTGCTTTGTAGCTTAAGTGAATATCTAATTTTTAATATCTCATAACAGTGGTCAACTTAACTTTCTTACATATAAATATATATATATATATATATATATATATATATATATATATATATATATATTAAAAGATGTAGTATTTCTCTATATTTATATTATACATATGCACATATGCACGTATATTTTAGCATATACTTCATTTATATCCATTCGATATATGGACGAACAGTTCATTAAATTGGATGAAGATTTTGGAAGGAAAGTAAAATAGTTTTCAGATGTTATTTCCATGATTAAAACATCTCGTAATAATTTTGAAATTAATTTTTTAAAAAGAATTTTTACATTTTCGTTATATTTTATGCTATTGCATATTTTTATTTCATTAAATACTTGATTGATATTAAATAAAAAATAAGAATTATAAAAATTACAAAGACATGCCTGAAGTGCGTACACAAGTTTATTAATATATTAATAACGAAAAGTGAAATGTTACATATTTTCACGGTGCTTATATAACATCTCATCATTGGACAACAAAAATAGAGAATCATAAACCGGACAAAATTCATATATATATAAATATATATATATATATATATATATATATATATATATATATATATATATATATATATCAACATATGTCAATATATATATATATATCAATATATGTCAATTGAACAATTGAAATTTGAAATAAATTTGGATAATCGTCGCATATTTATCACTCTTTTTTCTTCTATCTCTATATATGTCAATATATATATATATATATATATATATATATGTCAATACATATATATATATCAATATATGTAAATATATATATATATATATATCAATATATGTCAATACATATATATATCAATATATGTAAATATATATATATATATCAATATATGTCAATATGTATATATCAATATGTATATATATGTCAATATGTATACATCAATATGTATATATATCAACATGTAAATATATATCAATATGTATGCATCAATATGTATATATATATATATCAATATGTATATATATATATCAATATGTATATATATATATAAATATGTATATACATATATATATATATCAATATGTATATATATATCAATATGTATATATATATATATATATATATATATATATATATATATATATATATATATATATATATATATATATATATCAATATGTATATGTTGGATTATGACTGGCCTTGTATTTTAAACGGGTAGATTAGCTAGTATGAATTATGAATTGTGTGAAAGAAATAGCATTAAGTAAAAAATGAGTGCATTGTGATTTTTGGACAAACAAACCATGATTCACGGTGACTCATTTTAAAAGTCATAACAAATTTGAGGTATGTGAAATGCTCAGATGAAAAGGTCAGAGAAAGACATGAGTGAACGCGAGGGTTTTGCATGACAGTAACACGTGTACATCAGGTGACGTGATTCATCTTTGTGTAAAGATTTAGTTTGTTATTCAGTTAGTGTCCGATCTTTGAAGCGACAGGATCGAGAATCTCAGCCATGTAACTTTGTGTGAAGGTTGAGTTAAGAGTTAACCATGGAAGCGGTCATGAACATACGTCGATATACTGAGCTCTGCAATGTACAGAGACGGGTGACTTAGCCAGACATGGGCTAAGAAATTAGCTAACTGCGTTCAGCGTCCCACAGTATGAATGAAGATAAGATCTGAATGAAGAACCGACGAATGAGACCCCTCCACTGGAATGATGTGTGAAATAAAATGATGAAATCTCTCTCTGAAAAATCGTCTCCGAATGTCCTTGTCTTCTGCTTAGAAAATAGAATCTGCTCCCTAAAACAGGTAAACCACTCCGATCTCAGCCAATGACGAAGTGAGTGTGGCGGCGGCAGAATTCACGAAACCGACGGTGTAAATGGGCGATCACGGCGGGACGATGAACGAAAATGTAAGGTAATCTTTTCTCAGTGCAGTTTTGTTTTGTGTTTTAACGAACTTAAAAGAACCGATATTTTAACAAGAACTAAAGAAAAACGAACGGTATTTGATTAGTAATTGTTTAAAGGAACATTGTTTAAGGAAATGCGTGTTGAAATATTTAAAAGGGACATTGTTTAAAATCCGTAACTGAAATGTTTAAGGAATTGTGTTTAAAATGACTCTTACGAACTGTGTTTGATTAATAATTGTTTAAAAGGAACTTTGTTTAATGTCGACAGTTAAAGACTTAAAAGATCGAAACGCTTCTAATCCTCTCAGAGACTTTTCGCATTATTGTCGGCTCGGAGAGGATATGGTTCGAACTGTTGAAGTGGTTTCGGAGAACTGCTCCAGTCGGGCAGGATTAATGACGTTAGTAATAATTAAGTTCCCCCCTTTTTTGCCACCCCTTTGAGTGGTTATGTAACATATATACATATATATATATATATATATCAATATGTATATATATATCAATATGTATATATATATATATATATATCAATATGTATATACATATATATATATCAATATATATATATATATCAATATATATATATATATCAATATGTATATACATATATATATATCAATATATATATATATATCAATATATATATATCAATATGTATATACATATATATATCAATATATATATATATATATCAATATATATATCTATCAATATGTATATATATATATATCAATATATATATTAATATATATATATATATCAATATATATATATTAATATATATATATATATATCAATATATATATATATCAATATATATATATCAATATATGTATATATATATATATATATATATATATATGTGGGGGTGTGTGTGTGTGTGTGTTTATGCTGCTTTTTCATCATATAGTTTTTGCAGGTAATATCACTGAACAAAATATGTATTTGGTTTATAGGGCGGTGATAAACAACGGATGTCACAAAGATAACAAATAGGACAATATTGACAAAACAATATGAGACGTGTACCTACAGGATTCGGATCTGTACCTCAGAAGGAACGTAATCTCATTTTTCACTTGATGTTATTATTATCTCCAGCCCCGTTAACTAAATAAATTCTTTTGTTTAATAACATTTCCAGCGAAAACATTAGCATCAACAAATAAGCAAACAGCAGCGTAATATAACATAGTGTCCGAAATATTTTCTAATATTAATATATAACTGTGTTTTATAAAGTGTTTCACGGATACAAATGATAATTTATTTACATTTGACCACCAGAAAGTATTTTTTATTGAAATGTAATTTCAATGTTATTATTACGAACAGCCATCAGTACTTTATCAAAAAATGTATTATTTGATAAAAATTGAATGTATATGAAACCATCATGAAAAACTGGAAATTTTCAACTGTCAAACATTCATTTTTAGTCTCAGTGTAAAAGTAGTTCGATGCGAAGTTCTTCCACTGAATGCCAAATAAAACCATTGTCTTAGAAAAATGAACTTATGCGCGGTTATCTCTTTATGAATTCCCTTTAAGAGTAAATAATTCTTTTAGCCAACAAAGTTTCATTTCAAAACAAAATACTTCTAATCCTTTAAAATGTAACAAAAAAATATATATTAAAATATTAACATCAGAATTCAGACCTGATTCTTATGTATATAGTTTTAAAATGTACAGTGTTTATTTTTGTTTGCGTGCGATGGAGAGATGGGCTTTTGTGTCTATTAAAATGCATTTGTAGTGTATGGTCTGTGATGTTACAATGTTTGGCTATTTGTGTGTATGGTATATTTTCTCTAATATTACACTGGCTATTAAATCTAAAATATAATTTTATATTTTCTGCAGAATATGTAATATTATATTGGGACTATTACAGGTAAGGTATGCAGGATGTATTTAGACGTGTTTATTTTGTAAATGTTGATATATATATATATATATATATATATATATATATATATATATATATATGTGTGTGTGTGTGTGTGTGTGTGTGTGTGTGTGTGTGTGTGTGTTTATAGGTTAAACACTGTTTACGCCGGCTTCCTACAATCGGTTTAAAACTCTCACCGATATGTAGTTGTTCATGATGTCTGTGAGGGTCAAGACGTCGGGATTTGAGTTGTAAACATGACTTGTCTAATGGTTTCGAATCCTGCGAACGGTTTGAATAATTATCTCTACGCTGACGATTCCGTGAGGATGAAACGTATACGTATATAGATAAAATAAATATTTATATTTTTTTGTCGCTTCAAATTTAGGCTGGGCACTGTAGTGAGTAGTATTAATACAGCTACCAAAATCATAGCTTTAATGAATATCACTTTATAAGTTGAACACTGTTTACATCGGCTGCTTACAATAGGTTTTATACTCTCACCGTTTTTGTAGTTGTTCATGATAGCCGTAGGGGTTAAGATGTCAGGGTTTCGAATCCTGCGACCGGCTTGAATAATTATCTCTACACTGACGATTTCATAAGGATAAAACGTATACGTATGTAGATAAAACACATATATATATATATATATATATATACATATATATATACATATATATATATACATATATATATATACATATACATATATTATATATATATATATAGTAAATTATGAAAATATATTTATGGCAATTAAGCTACACAGAGGCTCCCGCGTTTCATCCCCGGTGGAATCTTCAGGCTTATATGCATCCTCCGGAGATGAAACGCGGGGCCTCTGTGAAGCTTAATTGCCATAAATATATTTTCATAGCTTATTACCTAGCTCTACTTACGTATCGAGCACTGTTGAAGTAAATACTAAAAATTGATACATTAAAAATTATATCTCCTTATAAAATGTTATGTGGATACATGAAATAGTAATATATATATATATACGTGTGTGTGTGTATGTGTGTGTGTGTGTATGTGTGTGTGTGTGTGTGTCTGTGTGTGTATGGTAACTATTTAAAATAAAAACGATTAATTTCCAACAGAAGGTTTTGATGTAAATAGGGGGAAGGTAATAAGCTAAGAAACATACAAGAACAATAAAAAAACGAAGAAGACATGAAGAACACAAAAAATGTGCTGATACTTATTTTTGTAAAGAAAGGAAAACGAGAAAGAGAGAACGAAGCTTGCGTGGGACCGTGTTTACTTGTAGTGAATAACGGGTATATAGTGTAAGGGAGGAATGTTGTAATGGAAGTTCAAGGTGGATGAGAGTATTGATTTACTTCTCCCCAGGAGTTAGGCACAAGGCCAGTTTTTATCTTACTCACACAAGTAAGATGTGATCCAAAGTCAGGTCGGGAAAGTGGAGTTTAAAAATTGCCTGGGCAGCCCCGTCGGCATTGCCTCAGGCAGTAAGCAAAAAACTTACTCCTCCCCAAAGAGGGGAGGTGAAGCCTGGGAGGGTGGACCTCCTAGAACTGCACAGGACAGACCCATAGACCGGCGTAAATCAAGACCCGAAGGACAAGACAATACCAGTCTATGGGGTGCAGTATCCATCGGAACAGATACTACACTTTGATCTGTGCCAAAAGGTGGATGAGAGTAGCGATGTATGTAAATTACTCATTCTATCTTATCAAATTCATAGTTAGGTATTATTTGTTCATTGATGACTTTTATCTAACTAAATATCGAAACTCCACTAGTGTAAAATAGAACGAAATTTTTAATTTCATTTGAAATATAATTAAAGTACGAAATTAGATACATCAAAATGCGTGTCGGTTTACTTGAAAACAATTTGGCAATTTTACAAAATATGTTAACAGTAAAGAAATTAATTAATTACTTTGTGACTCCTCGACATTTGAAAGGAATTAAGAAATGTGTTAAATGTCGAATAGGAAATCATTTCTGGCATTGAAATTATTAGCAAATAATCATGTATTACATTATTGAACGTTTTGGAATTATAAGCAGTAATGTTATAAATAGAGGTTAAAACAACATTATTTGAACAGATAAAGTATAGTTTTATAATGTTCGTTCGATTAATAATTTGATGTCAAAGTGATATAGTAATAATTGTTTAACTTCAGATAATCCATTTTTTTAAATAATTGCTAAATTAAAACACAACCTAATTTTAAAAAGAAAAACAAAAACGAAACAAGTTTCGTGTTTTCTCTACTACGATTTAGCGATAATAAATTCGTAATATTAAAGAGATTAATTTATATAGTTGAAAAACTACTGCATATCAAATAATTCTACCGTCACTTGATCGATTAAGACATTTATTTTCGAATCGATAGCTGTAATCTTTCATAATAACCCGGTGTCCATTGAGTACATACCTACTTTAGCTAAATTATATAATAGTTTCTCTCTTTGCCGATTCCTATAGCATATACTTTTGATAAAAAAATCTACTAAAGTCGCAGGAAGAAATATGCCATTGTATTATCGTCACTCGGTAACCTAACCGGGTTCGTTGCATTCATTGGCTCCCCGGTGGGTCATACGTACTTATGTTTCTATCAATTCATCAAACGGGCCAAAATGTTTCTCCTCTCGCTCTTGTCCTCTGAACTATGATTCTCCTCAATGTCCGACCTCGTTCACGCGATAACCAATGATTTCAACCTCACTCATTTAATATGGCCCTGCTATCATAACCACGGACACATCAGACACTGCAGTGTCTATGATTAATGAGCGGGGTCATGTTTTGTTGGCAAATATAAACAACTTAGTTTCCTTCATAAAACCAGAGATCTAATCAGGCTTTATGGTTTGTCGGCATCTGAGAGCAACAATGTCATTACTCATGTCTGCCTTACTAATGTCGCGATGGCATTGGCTTTAATATTATAATATTGCAAGCCCCACATTGCTTCCGAATTTCATTTCGAGTCTATTATGTGGTGCTCTTTCTCTAACATTTAATATATAAAAGAATATATCATGCTAAATGCAAATAATAATAATAATAATAATAATAATAATAATAATAATAATAATAATAATAATAATAATAATAATAATAATACATCGAGAAATATCAGAAACAGTAATTTGTGGGTAGAAATCCAAAACACCTGGTTTCTATAGACATATGTGTGGTACCTTCTAAGCGAAAGGAGAATGTCAAGCATAATTTGAATTATCTCTATAGCTGGGTCGAGATTAATTCACAGCTGCTGAGGCTAAAATCGTTTATGTCTTTTTTTCCATTTTTTTTGTCTTGTTGCAATAACGTTGAGAATGTTTTTCACATGAAAAGGACTTAACTCGCTATGAAGCTTGAATCTTCAACAAATGTCAACAGATCCTATTTCTTATACTGCAATGTGAAGTTGAATTACTGTTAAATATATCCAGCAGATTCAAATGACAAAGGTACATAGTGTGCATATATTAATTCTGTGAATGGTGACCCTTAAGTGTATCCGCTACTGACACCCATATTTGGGAGTTTGAGGAGTCCCTCCTTACGTACCATTATTCTCAAGTCTCGAAGTGGTGGTACCTGCTATCGGTTAAATATTATTTATCCCAGTAACGAAACTAAACTGCCATATACACCGTTGGGACAGGTGTTCCCTTACTTCACGTCATCACCCCGAAATCAATATGTGTCAGTCCTTTCTACCCTCTTCATGCCTACCTTATCCCCCAACACTAATAACTACTCAAACCATCATGATTATGACACAAAACTGCACCCATCGGTCAGAATACAATTTTGGAGATTTAGATAGTTCTGTATTACTTACCACCACAGCACGATCCATGAATAATATTAAGTACACCATTGATTCGACAATATTAATTAAATCTAAAAAGTATTCGCCAAATAAAAGTATGGGATGTAACTTATGTCTAACTATAAGGGAAATATGATAAACAATAGAAATGAGATCATAGATTATTGTTTACATGAAGGTAAATATAAATATAATAGTGTAAACAAATTAAACGATCGTTATAAGAAACTTTTGCTCAAGAATAAATTACATACTTTAAACAAACCTACTTTTAACTGATGAAGAAAATTAGATAAACATACAGTTTCATATGGATACGTGAAATATCTTTAAATACATTAGAACTAATAACTGATTAAATAATAGTGATGTAAATTTATAACGATAATGTTGGCTGGTAGATAAAAATAAATAATAAGTAGAAGATATATATAAATAATACTTATAATATTTAAAATTTAAATTAGAAAAATACTAATTATTATAATAATAGTAATAATTAAAATTCAAATAATTAGGTAGATAATATTAATAGATGATATTGTAATTATTCAGATGGTAGTAGAACAGTAACTTTGCAAATAATAATGCTAATCCATATATGAGTAGATACTTTTGAAGTAATATATCAAGAAATTGTATCAACCAGGGGAGGGTGATATAAATAACATATCAAACTTAAAGAGTGGATTATAACACCAACATTTTTTAATAAAACTAGTATTAAAAACGAAAACGAGCACCGATAATTTCATAAAAAATGCAGTATTTTCAAAGTACAGGAAAAATCTTGAAAAATGAAATAAAAGCATTTTTGTCAAGAAAAAAACATTACTGATGAATATCATTGAGAATTATTTAAAAAATTAAATATACAAAGATTGTTTTTAATTTTTTTAATTAATTTATCTTTTCGTTGGTGGACTTTTGTCCGCGTTTGAAATATTTTGGTGGGCTTTTGTCCGGTCACCAGTAAATCACCCTCCCCTCCTAAAAATTAGATTCTACTTTTTTTAAACACTCTAAGAAACATTATTTAGAATTTAGTAAGGGATCAGTTTTACACATGAATTTTAGGTAAAATGAGCTACCATAGAGTTTAAGGCGAAACGCTGGGCTAGTAATTCAGCGTTATCAGTTGCCGTGCAAACGACATCGTTGTAACTTGGTAGCGGAGAAATTGTTGATTGTCCATTGTTCACCACACTATTGTAGATTTTCCAGAAATCGCGCGTACCTAGTTTCTGTGACTCAATGCGTTTTTTTTTGTTATCTCTGTATACCGTCTCTTTGCTTCACCTATCACTACTTTACAAACATTTCTTGACTCTATAAATTTCTGTCTATTTGCAATTGATTTATGGCGGCCGAATTTTCGAAATGCTTGCTGCGTCTTAGCAATAGCAGCTGCACATTCTGAGGTGAACCATTGAGGAGAAGGGTTTGCTGAAGAATTTTCGCATGGGGACATAAGCTTCAATACCTGCTTTGACCCATTCGGTTAGCTCATTTGCACACTGATCAGCAGGGAGTGAGAAGGTTTCAATCCATGGGGCGTAGCTCATGTGATCTCTGAGAGATTCAAAATCAGCATGCTCGTAGTTTCTCGTAGTTTTGAGCAACGGCTCATCAGCTTTTGAACGAGTTTTAAAGTGATAAAAATCATTATCACAATGTGATTAGAGTTTCCGAGCGGACTATGAGCATTCGCCACACAAGCCTCGGGTAGTGAGGTCAAGAACAAGTCGAGAAGTGAGGCTTGCTAGTTTGCATGATCAGGGAGGCGGGTTGGGAAAGTGACAGTCTGTGAAAGGGAGTGAGCTAAGGAGAAATTAAACGTAGAGTTACCAGCTGCATAGGTAAAGCTGGAGATTCCAGCTAGTCACGGTGGTATACATTAGAATCCCCAAATACATGTATTTAGGAATTCGAGTCGGGTGAGAGTGCTCTATCTATGCTTTCAGAGACAGCGTAAAGCAGGGTACAGTCCGGAGTCGAAGATGAACGGTATAAGAAATAACAGTAACTAACGCTGTGATGTAAGGTCAATCTAAAGCATATGTAGGCTTGGTCATCTGATTCTAACCTATGTTCTCTAGTCAAGGAGAGGGTGTTCCAAACATAAACTCATAGCCCGTGCATATGTTTGTCAGAGTTTTTACAGTAGAGTGAGACGTAATCAGTCATGTCAAAGTGGTGAGAGGAGATTGAGGATTGAAGGTATGCTTCACTTAGTGCTAGGATATCCGTAAATTTCTTATAGTAAATAATGAATTTATTTTTATTATTATTAGTAGTAGTAGTAGTAGTATTATTATTATTAGTAGCAGTAGTAGTAGTAGTAGTAGTATTAGTAGTAGTAGTAGTAGTAGTAGTAGTAGTAGTAGTAGTAGTATCAATTGGGGATATATATCGGTCTACAATGGTGTATGGCTTTTTCTTCTAATCTAAAGTGTGGCTGCATTTTATTACAATAGTACAGGTTAATATAGTTTAAGTTGTGATGTTAGTTATTATTATTAATTGTAGTAGTATGTTTTTAAGTTTCGAATAATTAATTTTATTGTTATATCAATGATATAATTAGTAAATTCATTACTAATAAGGACTTGTTTTATATTTTTTAAATTAAATGAATAGTGTTTTTTTTTGGTGGAAGAGATTAGTTTTGCACAGTTTAGTAGGTTTTTAGCACTGGCTATTTTGTAGCGATAGGGATATTCCCGCTTGCCATTTAAGAGATTAGAATTAAAGCTGGTTGTTTTTTCATGGTGTTAAACGTATTATTAGAAGTGTTAAACGTATTATTAGAAGTGTCAAATGTATTATTAGAAGTGTTAAACGTATTATTAAAAGTGTTAAACGTATTATAAAAAGTGTCAATCAGAACATCAAAAAATGGGATTTTATTATTTACATTTAGTTTTAAGTTGAATTTAAGAACAGTTTTTTTAGAAAAGAAACATGCATTATTTTATTTTGATTTTGACACAAAAAAGATTATTAGAAAAATTGAAAAAGTAGAACAATGTATAATCAAGCAATTGAATTATGTTATGTTTAAAAATGTTTGCTTATATATATATATATATATATATATATATATATATATATATATATATATATATATACTAGTAGAATACCAGTAACAAGACAGGTATACCCAATAGATATTACATTAGTTTTTAATTTTAATGATTTTTTTGTTTTGGGGTTATGGTACGGTTTCAGTGGTATCCCCTAAATGGTAATGTTTACAAACAAAATAAATAATGTTCTAACATTACTCACCCTGTTGCCTAGAATACATATTCCATAATTTATAATGATAAGTTCAATAGTTCTAGGTTTTACTAAGCACATAATATTGACACTCACACGCGTGCACCGACCCTTTTAAAAATGAATTACTTAATATAACACAAAGTTTGATGTAAAAGAATTCCATAATTGATTAATTATATTTCTATGTATATACCTTAAATTTTAAAGTTTGGTGGCGGGACGAGTTTTGGTAGGTGCACCCTCTAAATAGGAAAGTTTACAAGAGAAAGAATGTCCCATTGAGAATATATTCAACGATATAAGTAAAAGGATTCACATCCAATCAAAACACTGTGACATTTGCATGCTCAATTGTAAACCTATAACAAAACTGAAATGGTAAGAGACAACGGTTTCGCAGATGATACTGCCATAACAGCTAACACACTCTATGACCGGTTCAAAAAGAAAAAGTCTTTTTCGTTTTCTCAAAATCGAACGATCTCAGTGTTTTGAATGTCTCAACATACATATATCGGTGTCCGTATTAAAAATTATTTTATACAAGGATATTAAGTATTTGACGCATATTTCTTTTCGAATCGTGACAAATTATGTGTTTGTGATGATTTCACCGTAACTTCATTATCTTTACATTATCAATCAGTTGCATTTATTATTATTCTATTAACATGTAAACGAACTTCTTCCATCGTCCTCCCGTCAAGTATACGAAATTCTCAGATATTATTTGACAGTTTTTCTCAATACTTATTCAAAGTGAACGATTCTATGTCCGATAAATGCATCTCACAGATAATAAACAATCAATCGGATGTCGTTATGGATATGTGATTTTTTTTATTAGGAAATATATCAAACTATGTTTCAACTATATTTAGTTTCGATGCTTGCTTTATCATGACTGTATCTTATAAGAAATTGTCTTTAGAGCCTTTCATAGACTTGAGTTAGAGAAACGAACAAAGAATCGCGAAGAATCTAATAAATATCAATATTAGAATAGTGTTTGTTTGATGGCTATTTATTGTTAGTCATCAAGACATGTACGACATTTGCATTAGCTTACTGTCTAGTTGGTAGACTCTAAGTTATTGTCGTCATTGATCAGGTTTATTGAATCTATACACATCCAAAAGTGTAGTTCCTATTATTGTCACTTATACGTGAAATCGCTGCGCATTTCGATTTATAGCAGGATCCGGACTCGCAAAGACCATCTCGTCTGTATGCAGCAATTGATTGAACAACTAGAGTAAAGCCTCCCTTTCATTAACCATGTAATGATTTAAGTTTATATTTTATTTCCCTATACTTCTTAGATGTTGTATCGATCTGCATGTACGAGGTTTTTCTGTCCGCTGCTAGCAGATATCTGTCGAGATTTGAACGTCTTAAGATTTCTTTTAATTGCAACTTTGTATGTAACCGATTTTGCTGTCCACTTGCCAACTTCAAAATTAAAATATTATATTAGTATCCAATCGTTTTACATCCGCATCACATCTTCAGTCAACCGCAAATATCGATGAATAGAGAGTGCACATATTCTCGCAATACCTATTCATATCTTCTCTCTTCATGGCTTCCTTATTTGAGACCTTCTTCCTCCATTTCATATCCATTATCTTTCTTAAATGTCTTATCATATATACGCGAAGTTTTATTACTTGGGTTTGGCAGTTTTCGCTATGGGTCTTCATTTAGGTTTAATTGTGATGTGTAAATGCTCCAATGAACTAAGTTATTTTCTACTTTCTTTGATAAAAGTGGCATAGCAAAGTTGGTTAATTTTTTCAGGGGTTCGAGATTGGCTAAACATATAATTTCGCGGTATATAGAATCTAATAGTCCCAGTTCAAATCCATTTGGGATTATTTATGTAAACTGTTAGGACAGACAGAACCCCGCAATTATTTCCTGCTATGAGTTTAATAGTAAATCGTGTTCAAGTAATCATATACAATTAAATATCTGCAATACTTATTGTACTGCAGCATTATATAAAATAACCAAAAACTTATTTTCCCTCAAATAAACTTGGAGTTCCGTATAAATCATGCGATCAAATAGACGAATCCATGTTCAGTTAAAAACTTAAGCTTACTAAATATCTTACAATTGTGTCCAATATGAAAGACAAACTATATAATATTTTCGAATAAAAAAATAGCCGATCGGATAAGTAAAAACTAAACGAATATATAAATAATCAGTCTGTAACGAAATTTTTACAGTTTGTTTTCTTGACATTGGTTTTCCCGATTCTTATTATAATCAGGTGTCCAGAAAAGAGATCCCGTGTTAGTTGCTAAATACCTAATAAAATAGTACTATTTAATTCACTGCTAACTTCAATTAAGTTAAAAACTAACATTATATCTGTCATGTCTTATTGCTGATTTTGTTGAATAAATTAAATTCTAAACATGGATGTTCAATTTTTTTAAAATGTCGTTTCGAAATAAGCAAAATATTGTATGATATATTTTGGGTATTGTCTGTACTTAGCCTTCTCTCTCACCTTCACACACATTCCTCGCGCGTTTAATTACCGTCGATCTATATAGTTCGCTAACTAGCAAAAGAAAACAATGTTCCCACTCTTTTCCTTTTATTTTCTTGTTGTAAACCCCCTTCGCATAATTCCTCACTTTTCCAAACCAGTTCTACCTTTCGTAATAAATTCTTCAGGAAATATTATTTTAGTCATGATATTTTCTGCCGCGAGTAAAGGTAAGTTCGATGCCATGTTCTTTTTCTTCATTTAAATAACAAACAAAAATATGTCAAATCTACGTTAATTTTAGATTTTAGTTTTCTTGAATGTTCCTGATCAAATTTAATAATTAATATTGCATATTCTGTCAATCTAAAAATTGGGTTCTACTTATAAACATTGATTATTAGCAAAAACTCATTTAAAATCTGATGAAATATCTTAAATGTTTACGTCATCTGTAAAATAGACATACAAATTTTTAACCATTTTGAATTCATGGTAAAAAAAATAAAAGGCTGAATTAGTGTAGCATTTAAATGTCAAGCTAGAAAGAATTTACAAGACGATAGTGTTTCGATTGAGGTCAAATCTTGCAGAGTAATAAGTATAATTTACGATCGATGTTAACTCTCAAACTACTTATTTTAAAATTAATAATATCCACGCCGCCGAGTAGTCCGTACACAGCGCTTAAACACACCAAGATGTTTTTCTCTGCCCATCTGCGTCCGAAATAAAGATGGTTACTTTGTTTGGCGCCCAAAGAAAATTCTCGGCAAGATAGTCTCTTTTAAGGAGAAGTTGCTATGTTAAGATAATTATTTTTCTACCTGCGATTCCTCCCCGACCCTACAGTATCACAGTTAAATAACTCTGCAGATCAATTTAGCCATTCTCTTGATCTTTTTAAACATCTCTATTTTTGAAAACTTTTTTCATGCATTGCTTATCGGGAAATTTTTCTTATGAAAGTTTAGGCATATTTTTTATTATAAATATTTTGGTATTTGATATTACCTTTCATATTTTTTATTACAAAAGTTTAGACATCTTTTATCATAGAAAATGTTTGTCATCGGTATTAAATTTTAAAAAAATCCCTCTTGCCATTCTATCATGAACCTTTTACGATGGTAATTTCTCATAGTGTGGCTGCTACCTTTCCTGTCGTTGCTGAGATATAGACTATAAATACGCAGACATGTTGAAGACAATTAAGAAACTAACCAGGGAGATAAAGATTTTAAGGTTGTCTAGGGTACTGTCGCCTTCTCAACGGCATTGTGGGCGTTCACCTTCATCGGCTAATGTAATACTGGCACGCACAAACTATGTTTTTACCACTGGCGATTCGGAAAAAAAACATACCGTTGTAACAAGCCATGTACTTTCAATGAACTGAGGCAAGGGAAACGGGAATCGGGAGAAGTGAGCACGACATTTCCTCCTCTGATTCTACTTGCAAACCGTGCGTTTTACATAAAAGAATTATGTTTGTTTATACTACTTACTAGTTGAGACAGATGCTGCATTTTAAAGAAAGACCTCCTGACTCAACGGTTTTACTCCGGCTTGTAAACAGCTCTCCGATACCCACTTTTTGTCAGGTTGCTCGATCGTTGGACTTGCAACTACGTAGACACTTCACGTGAATATTCATAGTTGTAGATATCCCTAACCCTATCTTAGATGTTGATTTTCTCCACCATTTTAACTTACTGGTGGATATGCGTAGGCTCAAACTGGTAGATTCAAATACTAAACTATCATTACCTGGTTGGACAGCTTCTAGCCCACTTACCAGTCACGTATTCTTTATAGCCTCTGCTGAAGACCCTTATCATTCGTTACTTTTTTCCGGAGTTAACCACTTGAATTTTGAAATAAACAAGCCAACTAATTCTACAAAGCATTTTATTGAGACTACTGCTGTCCCTGTTTTTTTCACGCTCTCGTCGCCTCTCTCCGGAGAAGTTGAAAGCGGCGAAGCATGAATTTAATCATATGTTGTTCCAGCTAGGGATAATTCGTCCCTCATCTAGCCCTTGTGCATCTTCTTGCATATGGTTCCGAAGCATTCCGGGCATTGGCGTTCTTTACTGGAGATTTCCGTTGGTTGAACACACCTACTGTTTACCAGCGTTTTCTATCTCCTATATTCAGGGTTCGCTTTGTCTTTGCCAGGTTGTAAAATATTTTCTAAGTTAGATCTGGTTTATCAGATCTAGTTTACCAAATCTAACTTAAAAATATTTACCACCATTTAACTTACCACCAAACTCCGGTTAATCCGACTGATATTCCGAAGACTGTTGTAATTACTCTTTTCGGAGCGTTCGAATTTTGAACAATGCCATTCAGCTTACGAAATGTAGCTGGCTGTTATATGCGTTTTATGGACGGGATAGTGCGTGACTTAAATTTCGTGTACAACTATATCGACGATATATTGGTAGCTCCCCACAAGAAGAACATTTGATACATTTCGATTTTAATTTTAAATGTTTGCATTGTTGCTATGATATATTTTGGGTATTGTCTGTACTTAGCCTTCTCTCTCACCTTCACACACATTCCTCGCGCGTTTAATTACCGTCGATCTATATAGTTCGCTAACTAGCAAAAGAAAACAATGTTCCCACTCGTTTCCTTTTATTTTCTTGTTGTAAACCCTCTTCGCATAATTCCATCACTTTTCCAAACCAGTTCTGCCTTTCGTAATAAATTCTTCAGGAAATATTATTTTAGCTATGATATTTTCTGCCGCGAGTAAAGGTAAGTTCGATGCCATGTTCTTTTTCTTCATTTAAATAACAAACAAAAATATGTCAAATCTATGTTAATTTTAGATTTTAGTTTTCTTGAATGTACCTGGTCAAATTTAGTAATTGATATAGCATATTCTGTCAATCTAAAAATTGGGTTCTACTTATAAACATTGATTATTAGCAAAAACTCATTTAAAATCTGATGAAATATCTTAAATGTTGACGTCATCTGTAAAATAGACATACAAATTTTGAACCATTTTGAATTCATGGTAAAAAAATAAAAGGCTGAATTAGTGTAGCATTTAAATATCAAGCTAGAAAGAATTTACAAGACGATAGTGTTTCGATTGAGGTCAAATCTTGCAGAGTAATAAGTATAATTTACGATCGATGTTAACTCTCAAACTACTTATTTTAAAATTAATAATATCCACGCCGCCGAGTAGTCCGTACACAGCGTTTAAACACAACAAGATGTTTTTCTCTGCCCATCTGCGTCCGAAATAAAGATGGTTACTTTGTTTGGCGCCCAAAGAAAACTCGCGGCAAAATAGTCTCTTTTAAGAAGAAGTTGTTATGTTAAGATAATTATTTTTCTACCTGCGATCCCTCCCCGACCCTACAGTATCACAGTTAAATAACTCTGCAGATCAATTTAGCCATTCTCTTGATCTTTTAAACATCTCTATTTTTGAAAACTTTTTTCATGCATTGTTTATCGGGAAATTTTTCTTATGAAAGTTTAGACATATTTTTTATTATAAATATTTTGGTCTTTGATATTACCTTTCATATTTTTTATTACACAAGTTTAGACATCTTTTATCATAGAAAATGTTTGTCATCGGTATTAAATTAAAAAAAAATCCCTCTTGCAATTCTATAATGAACCTTTTACGATGGTAATTTCTCATAGTGTGGCTGCTACCTTTCCTGTCGTTGCTGAGATATAGACTCTAAATATGCAGACATGTTGAAGACAATTAAGAAACTAACCAGGGAGATAAAGATTTTAAGGTTGTCTAGAGCACTGTCGCCTTCTCAACAGCATTGTGGGCGTTCACCTTCATCGGCTAATGTAATACTGGCACGCACAAACTATGTTTTTACCACTGGCGATTCGGAAAAAAAACATACCGTTGTAACAAGCCATGTACTTTCAATGAACTGAGGCAAGGGAAACGGAAATCGGGAGAAGTGAGCACGACATTTCCTCCTCTGATTCTACTTGCAAACCATGCATTTTACATAAAAGAAGTATGTTTGTTTATACTACTTACTAGTTGAGACAGATGCTGCATGTAGCATTGGACCCTTTAAGTTCTTTAAAGAAAGACCTCCTGACTCAACGGTTTTACTCCGGCTTGTAAACAGCTCTCCGATACCCACTTTTTGTCAGGTTGCTCGATCGTTGGACTTGCAACTACGTAGACACTTCACGTGAATATTCATAGTTGTAGATATCCCTAACCCTATCTTAGATGTTGATTTTCTCCACCATTTTAACTTACTGGTGGATATGCGTAGGCTCAAACTGGTAGATTCAAATACTAAACTATCATTACCTGGTTGGACAGCTTCTAGCCCACTTACCAGTCACGTATTCTGTATAGCCTCTGCTGAAGACCCTTATCATTCGTTACTTTTTTCCGGAGTTAACCACTTGAATTTTGAAATAAACAAGCCAACTAATTCTACAGAGCATTTTATCGAGACTACTGCTGTCCCTGTTTTTTTCACGCTCTCGTCGCCTCTCTCCGGAGAAGTTGAAAGCGGCGAAGCATGAATTTAATCACATGTTGTTCCAGCTAGGGATAATTCGTCCCTCATCTAGCCCTTGTGCATCTTCTTTGCATATGGTTCCGAAGCATTCCGGGCATTGGCGTTCTTTACTGGAGATTTCCGTTGGTTGAACACACCTACTGTTTACCAGCGTTTTCTATCTCCTATATTCAGGGTTCGCTTTGTCTTTGCCAGGTTGTAAAATATTTTCTAAGTTAGATCTGGTTTATCAGATCTAGTTTACCAAATCTAACTTAAAAATATTTACCACCATTTAACTTACCACCAAACTCCGGTTAATTCGACTGATATTCCGAAGACTGTTGTAATTACTCTTTTCGGAGCGTTCGAATTTTGAACAATGCCATTCAGCTTACGAAATGTAGCTGGCTGTTATATGCGTTTTTAGTGCGTGACTTAAATTTCGTGTACAACTATATCGACGATATATTGGTAGCTCCCCACAAGAAAAACATTTGATACATTTCGATTTTAATTTTAAATGTTTGCATTGTTGCTATGTCATGAAAAAAACTGTTAAATGTATGTTTCAACATCACCAGCAGTAAATTCAACTATTGTCCCACTTTTCTCGTCGATTGACGCCTGCAGAAACTCGTCATTGTACTCTTGGACGTGAACTTTGGGTTAGTTATATTTATATTAAATATTGTCGCCACGCATTGAAGGGGCTGGAATTTTCCATTTACACGGATCATCGCCCCTTTATGTTTTACGGACAAATATTCACCTCAGTGAGCTAGGTATTTGGATTTCATTACCCAGTTCTCCAGCGAAATACGCAGTCTTTTGTCTTCTTATCAGTTCTATTTCTTCGCCTGAAGATATCGACTTTCGTCAAATTGATTTGGACCAGAAATCTGTGGATATTTGTTATTTAAGTACATCCCCATCCCTACAGCGAATGAAGAAATATTGTGTAAGACATCCTTGCATTCACCTCGCCTCTTCGTTCCTGAAGTTCATAGTAAAACTGCATTTTCTTTTTTGTACGGCCTAGCTTACTTCGGATAGTCTGTCACAGTGAACCATTATTTCAGCTATATTTTTCTGGCCGAACATGATCAGTGCCTGGACCCATTCCTATTTATCCTGCCAAACATCTGAAGTGCACAGACATATACGATCCCCACTCGGAACTTTCAATCTCCTGATGTACGATTTAACCACTACTCTTAACTGCTGGCCTGTATTGATCGTTTTTCTCATTGGTCTGAAGCCATCTAATTGTGCGATATTCCTGTTGAAACCGTGGTGCGTGCCCTAATAGTGGGCTCAATTTCACGTTATGATGTATCCGCAACAATTACCACTGATCGTGGTAGGCAGTTTGAATCCTGCCTATTCCAAGAACTGTTAAAAATTCTGGACATTTATCAACCAGGTTCTAATGGAATGATCGCGCGCTTTCATCGGCAATTGAAAGCCGCTTTTCGTGCAGCTCCTAATCCTCAGCGATGGATTAAGTATGTGCCTATTGTGCTCCTTGGTTTCTGCGCGGCTATTAAGGATGATTTGGGATATTATTCAGTTGAACTGGCTTACAGAATCCCACTTGCATTACCTGACCATAAATTCACCCTCCGAGATTCCCTGTGGTTGGTATAGAACACTACGTTAACAGACTCAGATGCTACTTTAACCGTCTGCCGCCGATGACCCCTCGACATCAAAGCATCAAATAAGTAGTTCCTAAAAGCATTGCATCATGGACCCATGTTTTTATAAAGAAAGAGTCGGTAAAAGCCCCACTCACACCATCTTATTCCGGTCCTTATCGTGTGCTCGCACGAACCGCAAAAAAAAACTTTGACTCTGGACATTGGGAGTACAAAACGGACCGTGTCGATCGATAGGTTTAAGCAAGCATTTTAGGACACCGACACCCACAAAATCTATGTTTCACCCATTCTCAATTTTCCTGAGCGAACTAAGATAGAACATCCAGAGAAGGCTAGACTATGTCTCTCGACACACATCACCCCTACACATTCTTGACCTAAATGCAAGAAAGTCTATATTTGAATTATCACATTTCCCAGTTACAATAGTTGATATTATATTTGCTACTGTTACCTACTTTTTGCTCGGTTCAGCAAAAGAACAGACATTTTAAATTTTTCAGAAAAATACAGAAATTTTAAATAAAACTGAACATTTATTTACCCTCTTTTTCCAATGCATGTTTGTGTCAATAAAGAATATATTGTTTCTATTGGTGGAAACCTAAGCAAGGAGTAATGTAGCAGTTACATAATTACGATCTATTTTATTTTGCACTTTTATGTTCTCACTCGCGGAGTGATTAGTACATGGTTCGAGAAGAACACACTTGTATGTTCCTAATTGCGTAGTGATACGTTGGGCGATAAGAACACTCTTTGCGTGTGAGGCAATTCCCGCCTCCACCCAATTCTGTTCATCACAAAATGTAAACAGTCCTGTTTCAGATGTTAATATGACAAGACGTTATATCTATCTCCTCGTTTCTAGCAATCCCATTTCTATAGAACATACTTGTCTGCGGACTCAACCTATTTCGTATTCCTGTTTTCATAACTCTTTCCGGGCCATGTGTTATGTTTATTTAAAACTCGTGAATAAAATTGCTTCAAATTGTAGAGAAGTGTTCCTTTTCATCAAAACTTGGTTACTCTTTTCTTCATATAAAACAAGGCCAGTGGGATCGAAACAGACGCGGTGATCCTATTAGAATATAGCGATCCTACATTGTCTTACCCCAATACTACATTTAAAAATACTCTTCATGAATGTTTGTTGGAATAAACCTGCGAATATGAGGTGATAAAGTATGGTAACGACTGAAATGGTCGTGGACTGTTTGTTTATTCAATCTGCTATTCCAAGAATAAGAGCGCTATGTTGTTTTTTTTTTTAAATTGAAGTGGTTATTTGCAAATTGAAAGAGAACGAAACGAGCGCGTCTTTTCTGAAAACACGGATCGGGAATTAGCCTAGGTGGTCCGCGATCAGATAAGCATATGCAGTTTTGGTTCGAAAGCTAAAATGGCAAATGAACTTCACTTTACTTTATACATAAAGTAACACAATTCGCCATCACTTCAGAATCGCGTTGTATAATTAAAATACACATCATTGTCTTTTTAGAAAACTATATATTTACAATAAGAAAAATGTATTTCCATATACAGAGTGATTCATAAGTCACTTAGCTATTTATTTTTGAAATTCTAAAGTTAAAAAATACGGTAATACAAAACAGAATCGAAAACGTTCGTGAAACATTTATTATTTTTTTATTTTAATACAAAAAAGCCCATCCGAAAATTTGAAAAATAAAAAATATATAATTAAACAGAAAAATGTTGTTATTTTTAACAATGTTTGCATAAATGAGAAAATGTTTCCTACATACACACACAATATATATATATATATATATATATATATATATATATATATATATCCCGACTATCAACTAGACGGTTTAAGGCGCGATACCTGTCTTGGGATAGGTGATAGTCTAGCCGCATTGAAGAGGTGTGATACAGCGAAACAGTCTGTATGTTGATGACTATATAAGCCCCACTTCTCGGGTTGAGCACTGTCGTTAAATGATATCGATTGCTGCTTATTTGCGTAATGCAAAGCTCTTTGTAAATAAACAAATATAGCACTGTAAAGGTGGCAGTCAATGTTTATATAAAGACATTGTCTGTGGATAACGATGTAGATAGAGGGAGATATGGGAATAAAGTGAGTTTATTTTTTAGAGACACTCAACCACTTTAGTAAAATGGATGCTTCCTCTTTTACATTAGATGTTCACAGTTTATAATTGATATAGTAGGCACCATTGAAATATTATCAAAGCTCTTTGTAAATAAACAAATATAGCACTGTATAGGTGGTAGTCAATGTATACATAAATACATTGTCGGTGGATGACTATATAGAGAGAGAAAGATATGAGAATGAAGTGAGTTTATTTTTTATAGACACCCATTCCACTTTAGTGAAATGGATGCTTTCTCTTTTACATTAGATGTACGTATAAAATAAATAAAAATATATATATTAACAAAAAATACGTCCTATGAAGTCAAGGGCGACTAATAATGCAATTTTCTGCATCTTAATCACTTAGGAAAGTGAGACAATCGAAATAATAGTAAGCAAAGTAACAGCGAACGCTACAATCACCAATAAAAATAGTTATATAAAGATACATTAAATGTTAATAGTCTATAAAAGATATCGTTAGTATAGTAGGCACGACTGAAATATTATCAACGTAATATTTAAACATCCCGTAAAAGTCACAGCCAATTTCATATGCACATTCATTTTACGAACAGACGGATAAAAATGCAAAAGGTGTATTAGCTTTGGTTTATATAGACATTATACAAATCACATTTTAATTACTTTATGAAGTTGTCTGTGATATCGCTTCTTCATGAGAAAATACCAATGTAAGCAATAAAGTAACAAACTCCGATGAGAATATTTTAAAAGAGTTTATCGATTGTTAAACACACCCACTTTTTGACATTTTCGCTTGACAATTTAAAATTTCATTTTCGTTTATTGGTTTGTCAAAAATAAATGTTTTTAACTGACGGAAAATCATGTACGTATTTAACAAATTCAGGTGAAATGTTGCAATACTACGATTAAACCGATATTTCTTCTTAATATGTACATTTGTTATGTTTAATAGCAAGAAAAGAACTATATTCGCTGACTTTAGCCAATAAATTGTAACTCTAGACAGAAATTACATTCTAGGGGATAGTTTTAAGGCTTCAAAATTACTTTCGAATTCACCGGAAATCCTTTTGCAAATATTGTGTTATAATAAACCCCATATTAACACATTGCCGTGTTTTTTTTTTACAGCGGATTATCATTTTAAAGATTTTAACTTGTATTTAAACTTCATTTGTATGACAGCCATTTATAATCTTTAATATTATAAAAAAAACTTAATAGTACAAATATAATCTCTATGTAAGCATATAATAAGTATAAAATTGGTGATGTCAAAGTAAATTCAATATTTAACTTCTAATTGCTTAATTTCAGAGGTTTTTATGACAAGTGCAAATATTAGATTGGACGATGGTCAGTCAAAGACCCTAAATTCATTACACGGTCGGTGCAATCTAGCAACGTACATACATACGTACACAAACGTGCGTTTCTTCATGATTAAATTGTCTAGACAAAGACGACTTAATGAAATGGTTGAAGAACAAGAAGATAAATGAATGGAAGATCACTTTCAGCATGTTTTGACATTTAATTAGATAAAAGCGAATCGATAGCTGATTTTAATCAGAAAACTAAGTGTTGGAGACAAAAGTAGAAAATATAAATAAATTATTTGCGAAACTTGACAGTCTTGAAACGAAGCCAAAACCAACGGACATTTTACCCTTTTAACATTGGAACTATTATTTATTTTCCAAACAGATCGAATCCAAGGACTCTATTTACTTTCCCCAAACAAATTTATTTTTTCTGTCCTATATCTTCATCGTTTAAGCAACGTAGAATCTGGTCAGTATTAAATGGGTGACTATTTAGGAATATCAGGTGCTATATGTGCTCTCCGCTTATCTCATCATTGTTTCTAGTCGTCCTGAACTTTTCCTTGCCACTGAAAACAAGAAGTGCCAATTATGGAGAGATGTGGTTAGTATTTGCGCAACCCTTGTTTCACAATTGCACGCGCAGTTACTCTTACAGGAAGTATCAATTGTCTCAGAAGACTTAACGGAAGTCATGAATCTTCAGTGTGATCTTCTAGTGGGTGTGTTTCAACGTGATGGACTAGGAACACTCTTGAAGCGTGAGAAATTATTATGCATGGATCTTGTTACCTTTGGACATAGTAAACGAAAGAAGGATTCTTCTTGTTTGTCAATTCAAATTAATAAAACAACTCTGAGATTGTTTGCAAATTGGCAGATTATGTTCATGCAGGTTCTCTTATATGTCGGCATGGTGGCGGAAAGGGAGAAGCAACCTCAGTTTCTTTTAACTACTCATTTTAAATCATTATGATATGCGTCTACTCGATCCGCTTCCCTGTCGGTGTTTTTGTCACTTAGAAAAGGTGTGTCAATGACGTCACTCCTAATGCTTTGCATACTTTACATACGTCAAGTATTTCCGTTTACACGTTTGACAAACCTGACGTTTTGATCTCTGCTGGCAACCACTTGCTTAGTCATGCACCCTTAACATATAACAGTAAGTATTCACGAAATTCCTCGTCTTTATACATTTTTGTTTTCATATTTTGAACAAAGCAAAAGTTATATTTCGGTTTGAAATAAAGCAAAGTAGCTGCTTTAGGCCTGTGTCGTATACGTTCGCGTAACTGAATTGTTTTGTTTATCTATCAATTTTCTAAGTTTAGACAAATATCAAACAGTCACAATAATATCAATACGTGAATAACCACAAGATGTTCGAACGGGTGGTATCCATTTGGCCAGCAACGTACATACCAACAGATGAGTCATATGTTGCACGCAGTGTAAATATTGTAATTTAATGTTTCCTTTAATGCTGGTACACTGATTGAAACGAAATTCATTTATGAAATATTCCGAGATAATCCGTCATTTTGTCTCGAACGGTTCGATTTTCTTCGATTTCTTACATATTTCTTTGTGTTTTGCAAATAGTTGCGTAATATCCAATTCTGCTGAATATTTAACGTCGGCAACTCGTGAAAGCTTATAAGAAAAGAAAGGGTTGTGTCTTGAAAGATTAGTGTAGACTTCAGTTGAAGTTGACAGATTCTAGTCAAGATTGATGAGGTTAATGCCAGACTTCGTCACGATGTTGGCGTCAAAATTGAATCAGATTTTTCTTTCATCTTTTCACCGGAAGGCGTGACAGAAGAAGAAACTATTTAGTATTATATATACAACTGTGTATACGAGTACGCATTGCGTATTATGCTGGAAGGACATCATCCTGTCATCGATATTTGCGGCGTAGTTGTGGCAACAAGAGTCAATAGGCTGTTAACCTGATTTTCTGATTAACTGTTGATGTTTTTGTTGTAAATATGCACATTTTCGTTACCAATAGTTTGAATTACCTACTAGACACCTGAGTGTCTTCTGTCTCTGTGTACAAGGGTTTTTCAGGACAACCTGACATGAGGATACTTTGCCCTACAAGTAAACTCTGACCAAATATTAAAAATAACATAGTATTTGAAGCCCTAAAAAGATCACCTCAACACAGCTATACACTGGCTCATACGAGGAATGGTGCACTTTCTCCAAGTATTGTTACTTCCAGTAACAGCACTTAGCTAGATCCCCTACCAGACTAGATGAATTATTGTCCTCGAATCCGGTAAGACCAAGAGACCACAAGAAATATATACAATAAAATAGTTAACTGGTCAATTGGGAAGAGGAAAATTAATGTTCTTAACTTCTTTACTCACTCAACGTTTTACAGGGAAAGGATGAATTCAATGGAATATTCAAATATCTGTGTATTTTATATAGAGAGCTGAGGTTAGCTTCAGGAAGAGACCCCTTGATTTCTGAGAACTCTGACTGAAGTAAAATTAAACAAAAAAGAGAGCTTTGAGGAGTTTGAATTACATACTAGACACCATCCTTGGGTGTATTCGGCCTCTCTGTACAAGGGTGTGTCCGGGCAACCTGACTTGAGGATACTTTGTTAATTGGTCATAGTTAACTGGTCAATTGGGGAGAGGAAAATTAATGTTCTCTACTTCGTTACTAACTCAAAGTTTGAGAAGTAAAGGAGAACTTTAGTTGAACACTCGGATATCTATGTACTTCATATAACGATCAAATGTTAACCACAGAGAAGGGTCCCTAGATTTCTGAGAACTTCGACTGAAGTAAAATGAAACAAAAAAGGAAAGTTTGAATTACATACTAGACACAATATTCGAGTTCTTCGGTCTCTCTGTACAAGGGTTTGTCAGGACAACGAGATATGCGGATACTTCACCCTACAAATAAACCCTGACAAAATATTAAAATTTTCATAGTATTCATAGCCCAAATAAGATCTCCTCGACGCGGTTATACACTGGCTCATGAGAGGAATGGTGCGCATTCTCCTACTAATGTTACTTCAAGTAACAGCACTTAGCTTGATCCTCTACCAGACTAGATAAATTATTGTCCTGGAATACCGTAAGATCAAGAGACTACAACAAAGTTTATTGGTTAATCTAGGACAGTAAAATTAATGTGCTTAACCTCTTTGCTAACTTAATGTTTAGCAGGTAAAAACATTTTGATGTAATATTTGAATATCTATGTATCTCATATAGAGATCAAATGTTATCCTAAAGAAGGGGCCCTTTGATTTCTGAAAACTTCGATTGAAGTCAAATGAAACAAAAGAATATATATAAGACGAGAGAACTTGAATACCTACTAGACACTGTTCTCGAGTGTCTAAGGTATGTCTGTACAGGGGTTTGTCAGGACAACCTGGCATGAGGATGCTTTCCCCTACAAGTAAATCCTGACAAAATATTTACAATAACATAATATTCGAATCCCAAATAAGATCCTCTATATATAGCTACCCCACACTAGTTTATACGAGAAATGATGCACCTTCTCCAAGTGATGTTGTTTTTAGTAACATCACTAAGCTGGATACCCCACAAGACTAGGTGAATTCTTGTTCTTAAATCTGGTATGACCAAGAGATTACAATCAAAATATACTATGATATAGTTAACTGGTCAATTGGGGAGAGGAAAATTGATGTTCTTAACTTCTTTACTGACTCAGTGTTAGAGTGGTAGCGGATAACTTTAATGGAACACTCGAATAGCTATCCCCAGGAAAGGGGACCCTTAATTTCTGAGAACTTCGACTGAAGGAAAATAAAACATAAAAGAGATATATTTATTATAATGAAAAAGTTTGTATGTTTTGTGATCAAAACAACGTCACAACTAATTCTAAGTATTTGATTTTTATATAGTAGATGTCTGATATCATCTGCGTAAGTGGTTTTAAATTCTCATTTAGATGTGCGATACAACCCGTTTTCTATTTTTTTAAATCAGCTAATACTTGCATTAGGAGGTCTGTTTTTTATTTCGAGGCTGCAGTTAGTGTTCTACTGTTGGTGCGTGCACAATAGATTAACCATCAATTATATTTTACCGACGCTGTTGACCTCACTTATAATTTTAATATAAAATTCAATTTCATAGTGAATTGAATAGCCATTACCGTAAGTAGTTCTGTACGTGATACGTTATAAATTATTCACAAGTATTATATACTTTTAATTGGTTTGTTGTATTTCAATTTTTGTATTTTAATACACATTTAAAATGATTCATGTGTTTAAATTAAATCATTTTAAAAAATAGTAATTTGATTATCGGCTTTGTTGTTTAGTTGAATAGGTAAATTAAGTAGAATTTACAATTAAATAGAAGTGAACATCGATTAACCTCTATTTTACATGAAATTCATTTTTTTAATGATTTTACATATTTTTTACATTTGATTCATATGAGTTTTATTTGTTATATTTACACAAAATAATAAATAACGAAGTTATTAAAACTAAATAACTGTAACTTTACAAACGACCTTTTTTCAAATAATATATCAATGTAAATAAAGCTGATTATTTTATTTTCATTAATTAAATGTTATTGTTCGTTTTAAACATTATTAACATTATTTTTTTATATTTATTCACTAAATAATAAAAATTTGACCCGATACGAAAGAAAGAAAATGAATTTATAATACAAAAATGGTATTCGAAATAGACAACGTGTTTGGAGGAGAAAAAATCTGACATCCCAAAATTGAGATCTGGACATATGACGGCAGCGCGAAGAATAGACGAAGAAGAGAGAAAAGAAAAGAATAAAGAGAGCGGATTATCCACGACGACGCATATAAAAACGTGTAAGTTTCCGGACATTTTTTTTTATTTTTTAGAAGACACACACTAAAAAGAAAAAGTTAAACCTAAATATATAATAAAAAGAACAAAGAACGTAAGTTATATGAAAAAGAATCTCATTATTTAACGTACATGCAACACACACGAACACGAAACCTTAAAAAGAGATAGACTATATTTGTAGATATTGTTTTCTTTATATTATGATGTTTTTTTTTTGTTTTTTGTTTTTGATGTTGCATAACTGTATTTCTTGGATTTTTGTGAGCTGATTTGCACTTTATTTTCCTGTTTGTTGCGTGAAAGGGGCGACAAAGATATAAAAGCTGAGCGACATATGAAATAAAGAATAATAAGACACTAGTGAGCCTACTTGGGAAATAGGATACTTGGGTATTGAAGGTCTTTTTACTGATCTTTTAAGAGAATCATTCGATACTGGTTGGGCTTGGCTTTCCTTTTCGTTTCTCTGGGTTACAGATGTACGGGCCGCTGTGCTGATCATACGTAGCAATTGACCTTCGTGTGGATGAAGGTCACGCTGTCAATTTCTGTAATGCATACGATAGGGTAGAAATTTAATGCCGATGTTGGTTGTAAGAGAGTATTACCATACCCCCTCAGGGTAAGTCATATATAGCGACGACGAATTCCGATAGATGTGGGGACGAAAATAATGATGATAGACAATAAGGAAAATGCCTGGTTCTATTTAGTTCTTGGAGCTGGGAGAATGAAAGCTTGCTTGACCTTATGGGTGGGACCGAAAAATTCAAGGATGTTCTCAAATACAGTGGGAAGGGATGTTAGATATTAGACGAGTAGACTCACTCGTACATAAATAGTTAGTTGAGAATGACAGGAAATGAAATGTCAGCTGGATCAACTTTATGAACCCGAGTTGAGAAGTGCTAGACTGTGGGAATTAATAGAAACGAATAGTACATAACATGGCTCATAGAGAGGGTGAGAGAGAAGAGGACAGTCCATTTGGGAGCACGCAACGCGTGTATGGTTAAGATAATAAGGATGTACAACAATTAATTACTACTAATGTACTACCAGATAACTGCAACTGCCGGGACAAGCATCATTGCCCCTTACAGAATAATTGTATAGATGACAATGTAGTGTATTGCTGTACCGTTAAAAAGCTAGAACCTCCATTGACTTTTAAGATTATACCTATTCTCTTTATAGTTTTAGTTATCTAAGAACTACAACTTTCATTCCAAATAACTATAGCCATAACTAAACGGATCCGGTTAATAACTTAGCTACACCCATGAATAACCCTGATCCATGTACCCATTATCTCTCTTCTGTTTTACTTGATCTAACCTCTTTTAATACAAAGTACTCATTTCGTTACCATACAACCGTCCACCTTAACAACTCATGGTCGACCACACCAAAACCATACTATCCCTGACAATGATAACGATATCAATATTAATATTAATAAAAATAATTATTATTATTATTATTATTATTATGATTATTATTATTTCTAACCTCAGATATAAAAGATATGCATATATTAGACTTTCTTACTCTCTAATCAAAAAAACACATCTCTAACCACATAAAATAAAAATGACCTAACCTAACTGGCGACTTTTATATAACAATCTCAATAGCAGAAACATACCCTGTACTTTGATTTGGTCTGCTTTGAAAAAGATATTCCTACTATAAACCTGGATGTAAAGTTTTTAGCTTATGCATCCCCTAAGCACTTATGATAATTTAATCTAGGACTCCTTTTATCAACAGGAAAAGTGATATCTTGGCTACCTGTAGACACAAAAGAAAATTCAAATATGATCAATTTAAAATTATCGAGTAAGCCTCTATAATTTTACCTTGACTTAGATACATCTTCATTTACTTTTTAATTCTAATTATAACCCACGAACATAGTATTACTATTCTTACACAGTCTTTCATAATTTCTCATGCCCCTAAAACCTTTGCACCCTTCTGCCCCCATGTTTTCGAAACTTGGGCACAGGAATTCTATCCATATACTCCTGCAATTATTATTATAGCAGGAACAAGGATAATAATTTTTGATCCTGCTATATTAATTATTGTTCTACATAATTATCATGACCTTATATTATATACGGTCTTTATATTTCACCCCTCTTAAAGTTATTTTTCTATCTATATAATCTTTTTTGACTGTGGCACATTTTGGTTCTATCTTAGAAATGAGTTGATTTGACTACTATCTATTTCTGTGTTGTCCCGTGTTTTACCTCCGTTTCAGTATATATTCCAATATATATATATATATATATATATATATATATATATATATATATATATATATATATATATATTAAACCTCTATATCATTCTTCCCATTGTCTACTCCATGCACATGCAATAAATTTAACTCCAATTCCTACTATCCAGTACTGGGGCTTCATAATTATTAATCCGTTCAGCTTATGGTTCTACATTTTGTATATCTTCTAGTAATATCATCCCTCTCCCAAGTCTAGTTAATATAATTGTTTATAAATAACTAAGTAGTCTGTCAAGCACTATGACCTAATTACTTTAATTTGATTAAACCTTTCTTAACTCCATTTTCCCCATTTTCTCTCATTTTCCTTCCCTTGCATCCCTACATAATCCTTCTTCCTTGCAATTCCATTGAATAACTCTAGACTTTATATATAGATATATGGACTTTTTTAACATTTTACACGACTTAATACATAATTGAAAATTAAATATATTATTAACCCCGTTATTGCGTATTCATATAACATATAATGCCTTAAAACACTCTTTAATTAATGTCAGAATACTTAAATATAATTAAATGAGATTTTTAATCCCCAAAGCTTATTAATCCAGCCCACATAGTTCTAAAATTCTTGATCTTTCTGTTATTATTTCTCATACACCTTAAACGTTTTACCCATTTCGATCCACTGCTTCATTCCCTGTAACTTTATTTTTTAAATTTTTTTGTTCATTTAAATTTAATTTGAATTATATACTCTCTAAAATTGGATTGCCAATCATTAATATTCTACCGGCTGAAAAACACACTCATTTGTCTGCTTTGTAAAACAGAATTTATATTATGACTTATATATATAATAAAAAGTCGTTTTCACCTTTTGCCATCATTCATAATAGCAATATAGCCAAACCCTTCATATGCTATGCTGTTCCACATTCTACATACAGCTGTCATGCGTGTTTCCAGAAATTTGCATTTTTTTTCTTCTTCGTTAAAAATATATTATATTTTTTCTGACTCTAAAAAAAATCTAAGAGAAAGTGGCTGTCATTTTCACTCACACCTTACATTCTACTCCCCCCGCTTCCAGTTTAGTCGTGTGAATTTTTTTCCTGTGATACTAATTAACTAAGCACCAGTTATTCAGAATACAAGTTCTCATTCCTGAAAACCAACAACTGCTCACTTATAATTTATACGTCTGCATTGCTAGACTTCTTTGATTACTCTGGTTTTACAGTTAATTCTTTCTATTTAGCCTCATATTGTTGATGCTACACAAAGCAAAATCTCTATTCACTTAGATTTATACACTAAATTATGTCGACCTTCCTCTCGCGATATTCCGTAAACGATTTTTCTACATTTCAGTATAGAGCGGATTTTACAAATTAACAAACACCTTCCACACATAGCGCCTTCTGTTCTCAACATATTTACGTAAATTATTAAGAATGTATAATTGTCTGCTCATACAAACAACACTTTAGTACTTTTTTTGAAGCTATTTAGATCGTAAGATAACAATCTCCATTGAAGCGCTGGAAACAGGTAATTTTTTCTCTTACATTTTCTTGACGCATGTTACATCTCCAGTTTTATATTTCGCTCACAACGACCGTATAATCATTACTCTAATACTTACATCTTACCAACAAACGAAAACATGTTTTCACATATATAATCGGTTACCTTAACATAAATAGGTCACAAATTATTAAGTAGTGTATACGATTTATTTTGTTTTGTACTTTTTTACCAACACAAATATGTCACAAAGGCATAGCTAGGACGTGTGGAAAATACTGTTCTCAAAACAGAATAAACAATGGAATTTCTTTTTATTGGAAATAAAATAAATTTCTTAGGTAATATTCTGTATTGCATTTTAAAGCACATTTTAGTATTATAATAGAAAAAATTATAATAACGACGATACATTTTATTAATGAAAATGTATTAGACTATTCTTTCTAATTATGAACATCTTATTTTACTACTTCTAACATAGCTTATTTAAGAATTCCTTTCAATATTATTTGTAAAAACAAAATATGCACAATTAAACAAAAATGTTTGCTTTAATTATTTGTCAGTGAAAAAAGACTACATTTCCGATTACAAATATGTTTGCTTTTCTTTTATTTACAATATTAGTTGTGAAAAATCCCGCTATTCCCACATATTAAACATTACCTTAGTTATGAAGGATTGCCTCTTATGTGAAAGGAATACAATAACTCCCGAATTATTCTGTTTTGGGATACGTTTTATGAACTTATTTTAATTTTTATTAAGTAGTTTCGACGATTTATTTTGTTATATACTTTTTGACTAACAAATATAAGTCACAAATACTAGCTAGGAAGTTACGACGTGTAGAAAATCCTACCCTCGAAACAAAATAAATAAGGGGATTACTTAGACGATTCGTGTAGATTACTTTCGAATTGAAAAGCTAGAAATTTTAAACTTTAAAGATCCGAAAACTTACTAAATTGTAGAAGTGAAATAGCAACTAACTGTAGAAATATAATAAACTTCACTTTTTGATAAATATATATAGAAATTAATTAAATTAATGCATAAAAAACTATACTAAAAAACTATCTAAAGAAGCAACAAATTACAAAATAAATAGAAAAGATACATTATTTCAGTCTCACACAAAAGTATTAATTTGAAACGCTTAGGAATGAGTTTTGCCGAATTGAATACACAAACAAAAAGAAAGGGTGACAAATAAAGGTCATCCGGACGTTTGTTTGAAAGATTTCAGCAATCGGCCAATAAAAACATTAAACCGTGATGAAATAACCACGAATCTAATTGCTTAGTTGGAATGACTAAACACTACTTAGATATCAAATCAATCGCTAACATAAAATCTGCAAATTTAGCTTGATGATTTCCTGATGGAATGAAACATGAACGCCTCTGCGTAGCTGACTTACCATGAATATATTTTCATACTACTACTAATAATCTCTACCCACTGTTGGAGTAAATACTGAAGATATATACACTATGTATTATATCACCTAATAATATTATATGTATATATACATGAAATAAGTTATATATATATATATATATATATATATATATATATATATATATATATATATATGAGAAAAGAATGAGACTAAAAGTATACTTTTAGAGAATTGAACCTATAGTGAAATGATTAAAGCTCAATATACGGAATAGAGCAATTATGTAAATAAATGTACATGAATAAATCTTTCTTTGCCACCGGACATTTTTCTAACTGGGCATGCTCTATGTTCTGAAAACCTTTTTTACACACACACATTTACTTTCCATTACTTTATATTATTTCTTTAAATTGTTCAAATTTTGAATTTTGGCTATTTCCCGGCAAACTTATCCATCTATGTAATTCCTCTGATAATAAAATTTTAATCTTTGAAAAGCCTGGCTTAAGGGAAGAAAAAATAAACATGTGTTTATCGAGTACACCTTGCACTGAACAACCGAAGATAAAATATATTTGTCATTCTCACATTTTTATCTCTCTTCCTTAATTTATCTCTCTCTATCTCTTACTCTCTCTCTCTCCTTATATATATATATATATATATATATATATATATATATATATATATATATATATATATATATAATGGCCGCTATAAATTAGTTTGATAAATGATGTAATAATACTGATTTAAATCATGATTAAACCAATGTTACAACAAGAAAGAATCGTCCAAGACTTATGTTTCGTGCATTATCTGACAAGTCCGTCATGACATCTGTTACGTTGGACATTCGCGGTCAAGTTTCGATCCTCGAGGTTGGATAAGGCCACACTAGTAAGTCTTCATACGACTAAACACGTGTCTGTGGATGTTAATATTTCTAGAATATCCATTGATGTAGTTGTATGTGCATGTGCGTTCGTTATACCAGCCGCCGCTGTTACCTCGATATTTTTGTATTCTTTCTCGGGTTATTCATTTTAATTATGTGCTACACCTCAATAAATCGGCCGCTTCTTTCCATGTCTGCCTTATGAAGCAATTCCGATTTCCTGATTTGAGTTTTTTCATCTTGATCGGTTTGTTCAACGATGCGAGAGAATCGCAGCTGAATTGCGTATTTATAGTCGGGCTGAGACAACCTCTTCATCTTCTCCATATTTCTTTCCGTCTCATCGAGCACCGTCCATTTTCTTTTCTTGTTTCAATTTTCGCTTCTTCCAATCAAACACTTTGTTCCATCAAACTAGTTACGCTTTCGACCGGTGAGAATTGCAGTTTCGAAACGCGTCTATTCGTGGATTTTTACATTACATCAATTTCTTTACTCATAGACTATTCTTTCTTACTTTATTACATACGAAATATGGTTAGAACATTAGTTATATACTAGCTGGATTTCCCAGCGCGCTATCGCTTCGCAAACTTCGCTACTTGAAATACTTGAAACCAAAATGTAAAAGAATAAACATTTGATTCTTCAGTTTGTTGTAAACATGGGACATTTATTCATATGGCATTTATTCATATAATTAGATAAATGGTGATTCTCCAGATTAACCCCTATATGGAATATTACTCTTAAAAATAAAATTGCACACAAACTTTATTATGTACTTACCTGTTAGTTTAAAATAAGACATTACACCAATTCACAAAGAATTATCCAGTATTTTTATTTTTTTTAAATAAACTCAAGTTTTATCGGTAAACGCTTTCTAGCCGGCATTACAACGATGTTTAGGTCATTAAGTCTGAATTATCTCCCTTGACCTTAATAATGCCGAAAATGGCGGTCAGAAAGCGTTTACAAATAAAACTTAGAATTTATTTTTTTTAAACTAAAATACGGATTAATTTCCGTCAAATTTCGTAAACTGACTTGTTTATCTTTAACAGGTAAGTACATAATAAAATGTTGTGCTATTTTTTTTAAAGAGCAATATTCCAATGTAGATGTTAACCTGGTCAATCACAAGATAAACATTAACATTTATTCATATGAATATATATTAATATTTTGGTAATTTTTATACAAATTTATTTTTATTATTTGGATTATTCGAACAGCTGTTCTCATATTGATAATTATTCTAACAACGTTTCGGTCGTTGTGAGAACAACACTCACGATTAGAACAGTAGTCCGAATAATCAATCCTCATCTAAAAAATTCAGAAACATCAATTTATTTATCTTTAATAAAGTACCGCCAATAAATTAAAAGAACGATGAAATCAATTCGTTTGTGTGTGCTCTTTTTTAAAAAAAACTTACAAGCTTTCATTGAATTTTAAAACAAAAGAAATCTTGGCCGCTAACGGTTTGGGACGTGGCCGTCGTAAAGTAAACTATTTAGTTTACGACGGCCACGGTTGGGAGCCGGGTCACCCCTTCCTTTCTCCATGTGACGTCGTTAACGGAAGTGGGGGGATAAATAGTGACAGAGAGAGAAGGGTCAGTCAATCAGCCAATCCCCTACTTCTCTTTTTGAACTCTTGTCTTGTATATCTTTCTTTGTAGTTTAATTTAAATTACCTCCCCTGAAAATTAATCAGCAAATATTTTAAGAAAGGTGTAATAATTTATCCTGTTTTTTATTAAATCACATGAACTAATAATTGTTAATAGCGACAAACCTATTGCATATACATGGAACAAATGGAACGATAAAATTACGAATGACTAACACAAAACATTAATTTAATTATCGACTGTTTTAAAAAAATAGTTATGCTAATTAGACAGATCTAAGAATGTCCATGGTCTTTCCTTTGGACTTTATATACAGTATTCCAAAAGAATAAGTTGTATTATTGATTTATTTTATACCTGACCTGCCTCAAACGGTACTTATCCTGAAAAACACCAACTCGATTCAAAATCCATCCCATATTTCTTTTATTCCGTAGGCAAATCCCCAGTCCCACTTAGAAACTGACTTTCTCGTTTTCGCTTTATACCGAAAAACAGCGAGCAGTTCACAATTATGGGAGGTCCTTACTAAGCCACCCCATGGTGTTATTTGTCATGGCTATCGGTGGTTGATAGGGTCTCTTGTAGTTATTGAAGGGAAAGAGCTTTGTTTTTGCGGCATTAAAAGTTACTATCTATTTATGAGCCCAATCCCCCCTGGAGATCATTTTCTAAGGATTTAGCCATTGCCTCGGATACGTGCGCATCCGTTTTGACCACATGACGAGAGTAAAGCGTGGTGTCGTTATTAAATATACTTATCTCCGTCTCAATGACATCAGGGAGGTAGTTTATGAAAATCAGGAACAGTAGAGGTCCGATGATGGATCCCTGGGGCACACCAGCATTTATGTCATGTTGCTTAGATGAACGGCCATCGAGGACAACCTGGATCTTTCTTTTGGTTAGGAAGGATCTAATTATATTAAATATTTTCCCAGTAATACCATATGAGTGATTTTTTAGGAGAAGCCATTTATGCGAGATCTTGTCAAAGATTTTGGATAATAAGACGATAATAAGACGATATGAATCTGAAATAAATTACAAAGATTATTTTTATAGACTATTTTTATAGCCTATCGGCTGTCAAAGGTCGCTATTGACGTCAGGGGTGGCAGTATCTCTTAAACTAAAGAAATTGTTTTACTAATCCTAATGCGAGCAGGGTATCACACGTAATATAACACTATGTATCAAAAATGTGTTAGAAGGTATTTCCAGATTTCGTCAGGCATGTTTGTGATTGCCTAAGTTGTTGTTTTTTATATATATTTTTGTGAAGTAGTCCAACAGTAAAAAGAAGTCAAGTCGAGGTTTGGTTAAAATAACAAGTGTATTAACATAAAAGGTACAAAGGTAAGAAAACTGACTGGCACTCGGCTAGACAGTTACAATACTGTCCTTTTCTCTCTGGTGATTGTCTACTCGCACTATTTATAGTGAGAACCGGTGTAGTTTCTCTTCTGTTAGAACGGCCGGTGTAACATATATATATACTAATTATTGTTTCATTTTACTTCAGTTGAAGTTCTAAGAAATCAAGAGGTCCCATTCTTGGGGCTAACACTTAATCTCTATATGAGATAATAGATTTTCAAATATTCCGTTGAATTTCTCTTTACCTATCAAACGTTGTGTTAGTAAAGAAGTTAAAAACATTAATTATCGTCTCCCCAATTGACCAGTTAACTATGTAATAGTATATCTTTTTTTGTGGTCTCTTGGTCTTACCGGATTTCAAGACAATAATTCATCTAGTCTGGTGGAGTATCCAGCTAAGTGATATTACTTGAGGTAACATAACTAGGAGAAGGTGCACCATTCTTCGTATGAGTCAGTGTATAGCTGTGTCGATGGGATCTTATTTGGGCTTCGAATACTATGTTATTTTGAATATTTGGTCAGGGTTTACTTGTAGGGTGAAATATCCTCATGTCAGGTTGTCCTGGCAAACCCTTGTACAGAGAAACCGAAGACACTCGAGGATGGCGTCTAGTAGGTGATTCAAACTCCTTAGATATATGCGTGTCATTGTGCGCCTATAATTGAATTCTGGTGCCAATAACCGGCAGCGTTTTCGTGATGGTTGGTCGCTCACTTTTCATCTTGATTAAATATATTCTCTTTTATTTGACAGCATCCTATTCTCCTCGCATTTGTCTGCAAATTTACGTCTTTTCCTTTTATTACCAGATTAATTATATTCGCTTTATACGCCAATGCTACTGTTTCTTTTACTCACAGTATTGTTTCTTGTCTTAAGACAAAAGTTGTTGTTGTTTTTTTATCTCCAAATCAAGTATTCATTCTTGTCTTCTTCTCGGTCTACATTCACTTGCAAATTAACCGCCATCATTTTTAGATAGCTTTCTATATTATACGTCGACGCATCTCTATTAGAGGCAATGTCAGTCTATCAGTCTGTCAGGCTTAATTTTAAATGAGCGCTTTTAAATGTGTTCACGCATCTTTTTTTACAGGATATGTCGGCTAGTTATTCGTTGGTCGGTCATTCATAAGTATGTCTAGTTAGCGGGATGAATGTATTCAGTAATACGAAATTTTATTTCAAAATAGCTTGTTGGAACGTCAGAAACTTACTTGATCGTTATGGTTCTGGTCGGCAGACGAGACAAACACCACTTGTTGGACAAGAACTGTTACGTTTCAACATTGATATTACAGCCTTGTTAGAGACAAGATTGTTGGAGAGGAGCTCTGAATATGTATTTTTCTAAATTCTAGAATCTTCATTATAGTCTAAATGAGCGCATTATGACCTTACGTTTGCATATATCTGGTCAGCGATATGCAACTCTTATTTCTGTGCTTGCCCCTACATTGGACAGCCCACCTGAGCTAGTAGGATTCTTGTTATGAAGATTTTAAAAGAGTTATCCTCACTGCTCCTGGAAATGATAAAATTGTTTTGATGGAGAATTGCAATGCGAGAGTTGGCAGAGAATATCAAACATGGCGCCCAGTCGGACGTTATGGAGTTGGAAGTATGAATAAGAGCGAGTTGCGTTTACTGCAAATGTGTTCGGAGCTGGATTTAGTGATAACTAACACATGATTCCATCTGAAACCAAAGTATATAAATCCGGGGATGCATCAACAATCCGAGCAATGACATTTGATCGATTAGGTCATCACCCATATAGGCGATCTATAAGACGTCTGCAAGGTTCGAGTCAAAAGACACGCTGAGTGCTGGACAAATCATTGTCTGATGTGTGCCGACATGAGGTTCGTAATTATACCAAAGAGGCAATTCAGCAGTGGTAAGTGTATTCGTAGAATAAATCTTGCAAAACGGAAAGATGGGAAAACTGCTCTAGACCCACAGAATAGGCTTGAGCAGATATCGTTTGATGGTACGTTGGAGTGTTTTAAGAAGTGTGTTCATGAAAAAGTGGTAGATGTTTTGGGGCTAACGAAGAGAAAGCGTCAAGACTGGTTTGATGACAACTACTACAGAATAAGCATGAACTTCAGCAAAGACGAATTGATAGCGACGTGTCAACTCAAAATCTGAAGTCTGTGGAACAGTCATACTTAGCTATAAATATGAGTTGTAGAAATAAACGGATGAAGGATGAATGGTGGCGACAGAAGGCTCGTGATATTCGGCATGCCGTTGATGTTAAGGACAGTAAAGCAATGTATGATCTGATGAAGATAGTCTATGGTCCTAGCCATTCTAGTGTAAGCCCATTCAAATTCAAGAGTGGCATAGAGTTGATTAGGAATCCAAGCAAGCTACTTCATAGATGGACAGAGCATTATACTGATCTGTTCACTAATCCATCGATAGTCAGTACTGATGTGATAGAATGTTTTCCGAAATAGATTCTGTTTCTGTTATCAAGGAAGTGGAGGATGCTATATGGCAGTTGAGATACGGAGCACCAAGTGGAGATGTTATACATTTATTAGTCCTTCGCTGTGATGTAAGACCATTGGAAGTTAAATTAAAGGGTTGGTTAACAACATCTGGTTTGATGGGCATGTTTACAAAGAGGGGCGTGACTCCATTATAGTTTATTTGTACAAGTGAAAAGGAAGAAGAGATGGGTGCGAAAATTATCGAGGCATCTCTCTTTTGAATGGTACAGGACAAGTATTTACCAGAATCCTATTGAATAGCCTGAATGCCTACATCTGTCCTTTCGTGCTTTCTGAAAGTCAGTGTGGCTTTAGAAGAAATAGGGGTACCACTGATATGAGTTTCACAGAACGCTAATGCAGAAAAAGTGTATTGAACATCGCCTAGACCTATATTAGGTCTTTGTTGATCTGACGAAAGCGTTCGATACAGTTAATCGGGATGCACTATGGTAAGTATAGGTTAAGTTGAGATGTCCTCCTAACTTTGTTAGACTATTTCGTGAGCTGCACAACAATATGAAAGCACGTGTCAACTTCAATGGTTGTCTCTCTGAACCCGTTGCAGTTGACAACGGTGTTAAACAGGGTGATATACTGCACCTACTTTGTTTTCCATCTATGTTGATGTAACTCTGTCATTGTCTTTCACTAACTGTGACAAAGGTGTGTATTTTCTATTTCGCACATCGGATCAGCTGTATAACCTACAGCGTTTAAGACTTTGTCAAGGGCATTGTCCACTGTTGTTAAAGGTTTGCTCTATGCAAGATATAATGGATCGTTTTTCATGGTCGTGTAGAAGCACGCCTCTCACAATAAGCCTGGGCAAGACAAAGGCTGTGGTTGGGCCGGCCTCTGGCAACCCGTATCAGAAACCGAATATATTTGTTGGAGACCACAGACTGTCTGTATT
>OY744516.1:38044277-38119277 GCA_963556195.1 Sepiola atlantica | reverse complement strand
TAATATATGTATTGATATGATTGTATCGGTGCGTAAAATGGGGATTGGGAGAAGATAGTAAGGCATATAATAGAAGGATAAGTTGTATAATGAGGCTAGCTAAAATGTGTGAAAGCAGTCAATGAATCAGAAAGGTTGGCAGAATGAGATTATCGTCAACTCGTAAAGTCTTAGTGGCGTCCGAATATATTGGACGCCTTTTCAAAGTGTTATGGAGTCACGCGCTTAGATTTCACGCTCCAAGATCTAGTGTGTAAACTTTGGGCGCATAAATCGGAACAATGAGTTAATTCCGCAAACTAAAGCAGGTGTGCCCGAAATCTTTTCAGTTTACCGATAATTGTGTTGGTTCCGTTAAATTCTAATTATTTTCTGAATATGCATCTCTTCGTAAGAGGCTGCGTTTTTCTTGGAAGAGAATTGCGTCTCCATTTTGGTCTTGAAACCTTTTTTTGTTTGTTTGAAACAAGCAGTCATGTTTTTTCTTCTTTCCTTTCATTTATATTGACTCCATTCCGCAATTCAGATCCGCCATTCAATCGATGGGGCAATTTCGTTTCGGCGTAGTTGTGTATTTACGACGGTTACCATAAAGAATATATAGTTTAGCAGTATTCTTTAGATGCGTAATCGCATTTCAGTGTCTTTTGTCCGTCAATCTGTCACGTTTCGCTTTTGAATAGCGTTTTCTTCTTGAAGTACACACATCCAATGGGCGCATACATTCCAAGCATCGTCCGTTAGTCTGACCATGTTAAGTTTGTGATTCCTATTAAGATTGAAATAGTATTTTCATCGTTAAACGCACAGATTGATACATCCAAACATCTCTATAAGAGGTTCTGTCGATCCCTCGTTCTATCACGCATGAATTTAAAATAACAATTTTGTCAATCTGTCACAGTATAGTTTTATATCTCATTGGCATGTGTCTTTCAATGCTAAATTTGAACTGGTATTTAAAAAGTGTCAACGGATCTAAATAAGCGGCTCCATCGGTCGGTCCGTTGGTCTGTCACGCTTACTTGAATTAGCATTTCCATGGCTCAACGCGCAGATTGAATAGACGCATCTAATGAAACCCGTGATTGTTTATATACATGGATAAAAGCACGCACATGTGTGTATGTTAGTGTGGGTGGCTGTATCGATGCTTCGCGTGTAATCAATTCAACTGGCACTCTTTCTTCGACGCAGAATTACTTATTTTCCGTTTTTAGGGCATTCATCACAGGTATTCGTGCGCTTTGCAAAGTAATTTTCATAAAGAATCATCTTTATATTCATCTATTATGTACAATTCAAGGCGTACAATTAACTCGATAGATACAACGAGTCGCCAATTAACGATTAGATAAACTGAAGAAAGACAGCAAATGAAATATGTAGTTGAATAATATCGCATCATGATTTTTATTTTTATTTTTCACTCTTGTAGAATTCCAACTTATGACTACCCTTACATTTTGTTCATACATACGCATATATATATATATATATATATATATATATATATATATATATATATATATATATATAATAAAGTAAACTCGATTTTTCCGTCTATTTCCAGAAACTATTGCTTTTTAAACACAAGCACTATATAGAATTCCAATATGGTCACGTTTTATGTGTATAACTGATGCGTGTTTCCGGAAATTATCAGTCCTTTCAATTCGATTTCATTATTTCTCTACATTAATTCCAGCATACCTGATTCCTACTAAATAATCATACATACAGGAAGTCGGAGTAACTTTTACTCACACGCAAAAATCTACTACCACCACCATCATCTAACACCGTCACTTATTATTAATACGATAATTTTCCTAGCTACGTCCGTCATTATTTGATTTTTTTAAATTTCGGACTATTGTCTATCACCCATTATACATTCACTAACTAAATACGGGTCGCTCCTTAAGGGGCTACTCTTCCTACTTTTATGTCATTTATATTTGCTGGCTACAATCCTATTTTGGAATAATCGAATATGGTTGACGAACACTAAACAAACACCAACTTAAATTAAAACATGGCCTCACATACTTTTAAACCTTCATATATATATAAAACATGTTAAAACCTTTACATACAGAACGACCGCTCCCTCAACTTCACTTTCGTTCTTCCTGTCGCTATGACTATATTCTAGGAATAAAGGAATACGGATTTTAAGTCACATACTACCGACAGCGACGGTACGGACATACATATTTACTTTTTTTTAACTTTTCAAAATAGATAACGTTATATTTGCGAATAGATATAAGATATTTGTTGTTGTTTTTTTCAACCGCGCGGTTAAGGGCATACATACTTCTTGTTAAACATCATTCGTCCTATATTTATTTACTTTTTTTTTAGTTTTCAAAATAAAATTAACGTTTCATTTGCCGATTGATATAAGGAATTCGCTGTTGTTTTTTTTTCTGTTTCCTATTTCTCGACTGTTAGTTTTTCTGCACTTTTTATATGCCGTTCCATTTACTTGCCTCCTCTCGAGGGCAAAATTAAACACAATATCGGTTCTTAATGTGCGGAAATGTATGTCCCCTAAAAGGTCACTCCGGATTGGGAAAAAAATAAAAATTGCCACAGTCTACAAAGATTTCTCCAATACACAGGCCGTTCTGTATGCTATTCCTTACGTTAAAACCTACGGAAAAATCTGTCCCGCGATGGTAAGGACATAAATACTTCTCGCTAAACACCATCCGTTTTTCTTTCTATTGTTTTTATTTACTTTTCAACGTGCAATTACTGTTTAATTTGCCTATCAATATAAGGTATTTGTTTGTTCATATGTTTTATTTGCGATTTTTCGCATTTACATGTTGTTCCATTTACATGACTCCCCACGAGGGGCACTCCGGATTAAGACAAAAGGAGATAAAAGATTAAGCATAGTATCAGAGCAGATGCTACACTTAATTCTAAAGTCAGACAATATTCTGAGGAGGTGGTAAAAATAATCGCATGCTTATATTCGATAATATTCTAGGCAAACTACTTTCTTTAATTTTAACTGGTTGTGATTGATTTGTTAATTTGAGTTGAGTGATTGGGGCAGACAGTAGCTGGTAGAAGCGGCCATAAAATGTGCTACCGATTAAATATCAACGCAAATAAGTCACAAGGTACTCTAATATGTTAAAACCTTCGGAATAGTCTTAGAATTAGGGATATGTAACTAATTTTGTTTTCTTTATTGCAATTTTATTGAGGGAAATTAGAATTTCTGCGCTCATAAAGGAAGGTCTACTGGATTGGTAGCAAATAACAATTGTCTTAGCCTACAAGGATTTCTACTTTACGGACAGAACAGATGGAGATAAAAATATAAATAAAATAAACAAAGAGAAATTAGGGAACATATGATTTCTGCGCTCACAATAGATGTCAACTCGATGGGAACACAGTAACAGTTGCATCAATCTAGAAAGATTTATTTTTCACTGAGCGCGAAAAGCTTCACACATATCTTTGGCTCACATTTACTCAAAACATAGAGATATCTAATTTGTTTGCTTTTTTTCATTTATCTTTAACATTTCTTTTTATTAAATTAGCTCATTATTTTATTTTTTTTCAGGTCAACGCGAATTATATTATTATATTATAGTCGAGCACCTTAACTGCGGATTTGGACAGAAAGATGCAGGTCACAGAGATGAGATGCTTTCGAAAAATCCTTTAAATCTGATACAGGGACTACATTACTAATGAGAAAGTGAAGAACATCGGGCCTTACCAGGATCTACTGACCACTGTTAAAAGGGGAAAATGAAGTGGTACGGCCATGTAACACGTTCATCAAGTCTCGCAAAGACAATATTGCAAATAATTACCCAGAATAAAATAAGGAGGGGTCAGAAAAAGAAAGAGATGGAAGGACAACATCCGAGAGTGGACAGGACTGGCGCTGAGTAACACACTCAGAAAGGCAGAATATCGGGAGGTTTGGAGAAATCTGGTTGACAGGTCATCTTTGTCGTCCCAACGGTTACCCAGACCACGGACAGATGATGAGATGATGATGAAATATCCGTAAATTATTGTTTTTGACACGAAAAGTGCTTACTTTGTTTCTTTATCATCACCCTCATCTCTATTTATGGAGTGGAGTGAACCAAATAATATTTCTAGTGATCGGATTCATTGGTTGAATTTTAAAGATTAAGATTTGAACCATTTTGAATTGTTTTAGAGTGACATAATACGGACAAAGGTCTCTATTAGAGATTCAAGATGCGTGAGAAAATGATGTTAAAAGATCAGTTGAAACATTATTGAAAGTGGTTTAAAATTCAACTTTTATTATGTTTCTTCGTGAGAAACAAAATACTCCACATTCCCGTAAGTTGGAACATCTTATGAAGTATAATGGAACACATAAATGTTAAAGAATATTACTTAAATTCAAAAATTATGTTACCATCATTTATATTGTTTTATTTCTTTGATAACAATGAAATCATTTATACTTTGTTAATAGAGTCACATATAAATATAGTTTATTTTTTCATCATTAATTCGAGGATTATAGGCTGAGAAACCGAATTGTGTGCGGAAATAGTCCCATTCTTTTATTTTCGAGTGGGTTGGGAGGTAGACTTGTGATTAAACTATCTAGGTGCTATTGAAATGCCCCAACTAACTCCATGCTATAATATTATCAACATATATATCGCGTACAAAAGTTAATAAAAAAGACTAATCCCTTTACTGTTTCATTTCTATGTTTCTCTATTGAACAACCAACACATATTTTACATTTTACTCTTGCTTATTGGCAGAGGAAAATTAATATTTTCTACAAGTGAAAGCTATTCTTCAAGCCGAGAAAAATATATAACGCTTTGTCGATTTAATATAAACGTCTGCATTGACTTAATACTAATATGTAACTACACTCTATCCCCAATTGTATCGCTCTCTCTCTCTCTCTCTCTATCTATCTATCTATCTATCTATATATATATATATGAAAATATATTTATGGCAAGTAAGCTACATCGTTTATATTTCATTCATGGGTAAATGATCAGGCTATTTGCAATATAATTATAGTTGTATGTATTTTGGTCGTTGTTAGTAGAGAATATAAGTTAGGGTCTGTCGTTTTGCATAGATGGGTGGTTTGTTGTATATTGTATCAATAGTGGGGTCATGCTGTAGTTGTTTGAAGGTGTTTTTAAGAGGGTTGTGTAATTTGTTTGTTTTAGGACTGAAGTCAAATACCATCGCTATTTGTGGGGATGATATTTTGTTGTTATTGTATTTTAGTAGATTTTGTCTGTTTGTGTTAAATGGTTTCTTTATAGATTGTTTGATTATTTTGAAGGGGTAGTTTCTGTAGAGGAAGCGGTTGGCTAAAATGCCTACCTGTGTTTCGTACTCAGTGTAGTCTGAGCAGATCTATTGACTATATATAATGAAGCTTTTTGTGGTGATCGGATGGCAGCTCTCAAAGTTAAAGTAACCGTGTCCGTCTTAAGGTAGCTGGGGATATTCGACAAGGGGTTGAGGATGCTGTCGATATATCCCGAGATGTTTTCAGTAAGGGTTCCTCTACCCGAAACGATAAGTCGACCGGGTGGTAATGCCTTGAGAGCCTTAGCTGTATGGTATTTTTTTTAGGGTTTGTTGATCGGTTCTATTTATCTTCCTCCCACAAGGTAAGATGTGACACAAGGTCGGGAAAGTGGGAAATAACCAGCGCTCGAGAATTTGAGCACTCTGGCTGTTTAAAAATTGCCTGGGCAGCCCCGTTGGCATTCCCCGATAGGGCGCCTCAGACAGTAAGCAATAAACTTACTCCTCCCCAAAGAGGGGAGGCAAAGCCTGGGAGGGTGCACCTCCTAGAACTGCACAGGACCGACAACCCCCAATAGACCGGCGTAAATTCAGACCCAAAGGTCCGGACAATACCGGTTTATTAGGCGGAGTAAAAACCCCTGGATCGGTATCTCGGTGTTCGTGGTGTTGTCGGGTTTGAGGTGGTTGAGTAAGTTGCTGACTATTTTGAGGAGTTTATAGAGTTTGGGGATGGTGTAGAAGATAGCCGGATTAGGGTGTTCTGAAAGTTAGGTAGGTTTAGAAGTTTACATAATTGTATGTACAGGATCAACTATTAAACAAATTAACCGATCATCATGAATTTTTTGTTTGTGGTGATATATATATATATATATATATATATATATATATATATATATATATATATATGGCGATTTGTGATCGGGGTTCGCGCCCACCGACCGTTGAGAATTAGTTCCTACACTGAAGATTGCGTTAGCATGAAACATCGATGTCTGTAGGTATTAAAATAATTAATAAATATTTATTTATAAATATTATTGTATGTATATATATATATATATATATATATATATATATGAGAAACGGATATTAAACAAATAAACCTATCATTATGAATTTTAGAATGCTGCTGCTAGGTAAAATGGGTCTACATGTGGGATATATTTAGTTTAATTTAGTTTCATGCAGAAGAAGTAGAAAGTGAGCTGTTACCTTTTGTGAAAATTCAAAAACCTCCGATTTGTGTGAAATTTTAACAATAGGTATTTAACATCAATTAATAAATTTTTGCCAAAATTTAAGATTCTTGGGACTATTTCAATTTTTTTAGAGCGACATAATACAGACAAAGCTCCCTAGTAGAGATTTAAATATATCAGATTTGCATTGAATTTGATCCGTAGTCATTGAACAGAAACTAAGTAAGATTATCTTAAGTTTATTAATTACTTTACTAATTAATTACTTTACTAATTAATTTACTAATTAATTAAAAATCATGTCATAGATTTGAATCAAAATTAGAATGAGACATACGGTTTAGTACCATTATCTCATAGTAAGGGGGCTTACTAGTGGTGTAAAACTGTTCTGTTCGGGGAATTTATTGTACCCGTCCTGTGCCGGGTATTCTTATAGTATATGTAGTACACTAATTCTTATAGTATATGTAGTACACTAATTCTTATAGTATATGTAGTACACTAATTCTTATAGTATATGTAGTACACTAATATGTAGTACACTAATATGTAGTACACTAATACTTCGTTTTGTTTTTTTGTCAACAAGCAGAAGTTTCCTCAGATCGAGGCCATGGTATATTTGATACATTTTATAAAGAGACGAATGAGAGAATAAAAGAATTAGCACAGTGGTTACTTTTCTTCTGCAATTTATGTATGTATATATGCATGTATATATAGGAAAATAATATTACAAATGTAACTTAATATTATATATATATAGTATTTTATGAAAATATATTTATAGCAATTAAGCTACACAGAGGCTTCCGCGTTTCATCCCCGGAGGGAACCGTTAGGCGCGTAAGCCTCTGTATAGCTTAATTGCTATAAATATATGTTCATAACTTACTACCTAGCTCTAATCACGTATCGAACACTGTTGAAGTAAATACTAAAAATTGATACATAAAAAATTATATCCCTATATAACATTTTATCTGGATACATGAAATAATAATAATAATAATAATAATAATAATAATAATAATAATAATAATAATAATAATAATAATAATAATAATAATAGCATATATATATATATATATATATATATATATATATATATATATATATATATATATATATATATATAGGCCATAGGGTCGAAATAAATTATTGCACCGGTAATTATGTGGTTCCGTGTTACTTTATCTTGCTCTGTTTATTACATTGAGCTCTCATACCCGGATTTCCTTCTGGAATTTATTTCACTATAACACACACTATATATATATATATATATATATAGAGAGAGAGAGAGAGAGAGAGATATATATATATATATATATATATATATATATATATATATATATATATATATATATATATATGAAAGTATTACACGCCAATAAATTTACACTTAAAGCGCAATAAAATTGGAATAATTCACGATGCTATAATTCTTTTTTATTGTGTTTAGCTTTATTTGACCCAATGATAGAATAGCGGGGGATACCACACGTACTTTTCTTGCGCTGTTTAGATTTTATTTCATACTGAAAATCGATTATTTACTTTTAAAAAAATTTATTTAACTTTATAACCGTTTTTCTTTGTTTTCATCTCGATTTGAATTTCATCTTTGATTCGCCAAACATCAACTTATTAATGTTCTCTCTCTCTCTCTCTCTCTCTCTCTCTCTCTCTCTCTCTCTCTCTCTCTCTATCTATCTATCTATCTATCTCTATCTCTCTCTTTTTCTCTCTTTCTTTCTATCCATCTCTCTTTATTTAATCTCTTATATTACATTCTTCCTTTTTCACACCTTATAAACATTTGTTTCCGATCCAACTCTCTCTTTCTTTCTCTCTCTCTCTCTCTCTCTCTCTCTCTCTCTCTCTCTCTCTCTCTCTCTCTCTCTCTCTGCTAGTTTTTTTTTCATCTCTTCCTTATGAGTTTTACGGGTTTTCTTCCTCTTACTATTTCCCTCTATCGTGTTTTCTCATTTTCTTTTCTCTCTATTCCTCTTCTTCTGTGTATAAACGTATTTATTAATGACTCCACGGTCTTTTTCACCAATCACAACCGCCAGTTCTTCGGGCCGTGCACCCAGTTCCAAAATCAAACCCCTCGCCATTCGCCATGTACATCCGCATCTTTCTCCCCATCCATCTCTATCATCTATCCACCTGTTACAATGCCAACCACTAACAATGCCAATATACAATGAAGTGGATCATTTCAAGCCACCGAAACCGCTTTCTTCGCCCGTTCACCATTGATTTTGTTATAGTCTGCCATGATTGTCTTCAAATTTGGCAAAGACTCGCCGTTAAATGAGAAACAGAATGCATTAGTGGTTCAACCGGCCTGAATGCCGTCTAGAATAGTCGGGCAAAGAAGACGGACATTGGCAACAGCCATAGAACGACACGATAACCACATGCAAAAGATTCCACAAACCAACATTTGATCACTATCAGCGGAACATTTCCTGTTACCAATTAGATTTTCAGATTTTATCAACCGTGAGGCTATTATTATTATTATTATTATTATTATTATTATTATTATTATTATTATTATTATTATCATCAGTCATTTCCGTTGATATCAAACTGTTGCTTTTAACGCACTCTGACTGATTGTAGCTGGTGCTTTTCTCTTTACTTGAAATGAGAGCAAGTCTCCTCGATATGCCAGTACTCTCTGTTGTATTCCAATCGAGGTTTAAATGGTGGTATTTCCATCTTCTCAGACACGTCACGGTCACTTTCCTTATTTGATGCCGGGGGTGTCAAGTAAGTACTTACTGTCTTCTTTTTCTTTTCCTTCGTCGTCTTCTTCTTTTTTTTGTTATTATTATTATTATTATTATTATTATTATTATTATTATTATTATTATTATTATTATTGTTATTATTATTATTATTATTATTATTATTATTATTATTATTATTATTATTATTGTTATTGTTATTATTATTATTATTATTATTATTATTATTATTATTATTATTATTGTTATTGTTATTATTATTATTATTATTATTATTATTATTATTATTATTATTATTACGGTATTTTCCACATTATTATGTACGTATAAGTATGGCTGATTGTTTTGTCTGCATTTCCCTATCAGTATTAACACTGCAATTGCAGAGAATCATAACTTCAAGATTATTTGCAACTTCTGGTAGTTGATTTCCCTACGAATTCTCTTTTCGATGCAGATTGAAGACTAGTACTACCAATATAAAAGACGAGCAGTTCTCTCATGTCGTTGTAAATAATGTACTGCTACCAGATAGACACATGCAGATAGTGTGTAGTCAATTATCTTCTCATAGGCTCTATGTAGACGAATTGATTGGTTCGAAACACAGATTCTGGACAATAATTATAAACACGTTAGTCTATCGTTTTAGACCAGAATCTGTTAGCTATATTATAGTTTCGATTCACATCAGGGTTATTTACTATAGTAGACTCTTTGTGGTGTAAGGGTGTTTCAACCCATGTCGGTATTGTTTTCAATGAAGTTTTGTTTCTAGGCATTATTTGTATTTTTATTTTTGGATTGGGTAATTGATTTTGGTTCATTTAACTGCATTTTACCAACGTATATTTTTACTCCTTTGTAAATTAAAACATTCGTGTTTCAGATTCGCTATTGCCTACTGCAAATAAAAAAAGAATCATATGGTTCTAACGGAATTAATTGCAGGCCACGCTCTATTCGTGGGGGGGGGTAAAATGATTCAGTGTTAAACATTTAAATGGTACATACGATACAGTTATTATATCTGTCGTATTTGTTTCGAGCAATTTTTGTTTGAGATTGACCAACATCAAAGCCAAATCATAGAACGAATTGATTTATAGCGTCATTTTTATATGTCAACTCTGTTTTCAGAATCGCTCTTGCTGCACGATAGCATTTTTTCGTAGTGTCTCTCTTATTAATGCGTGCTTTATTACATTTTTTGTAGTGTCTCTCTTATTAATGCGTGCTTTATTACATTTTTTGTAGTGTCTCTCTTATTAATGCGTGCTTTATTACATTTTTTGTAGTGTCTCTCTTATTAATGCGTGCTTTATTACATTTTTTGTAGTGTCTCTCTTATTAATGCGTGCTTTATTACATTTTTTGTAGTGTCTCTCTTATTAATGCGTGCTTTATTACATTTTTTGTAGTGTCTCTCTTATTAATGCGTGCTTTATTACATTTTTCGTAGTGTCTCTCTTATTAATGCGTGCTTTATTACATTTTTTGTAGTGTCTCTCTTATTAATGCGTGCTTTATTACATTTTTTGTAGTGTCTCTCTTATTAATGCGTGCTTTATTACATTTTTCGTAGTGTCTCTCTTATTAATGCGTGCTTTATTACATTTTTTGTAGTGTCTCTCTTATTAATGCGTGCTTTATTACATTTTTTGTAGTGTCTCTCTTATTAATGCGTGCTTTATTACATTTTTCGTAGTGTCTCTCTTATTAATGCGTGCTTTATTACATTTTTTGTAGTGTCTCTCTTATTAATGCGTGCTTTATTACATTTTTTGTAGTGTCTCTCTTATTAATGCGTGCTTTATTACATTTTTTGTAGTGTCTCTCTTATTAATGCGTGCTTTATTACATTTTTCGTAGTGTCTCTCTTATTAATGCGTGCTTTATTACATTTTTTGTAGTGTCTCTCTTATTAATGCGTGCTTTATTACATTTTTTGTAGTGTCTCTCTTATTAATGCGTGCTTTATTACATTTTTCGTAGTGTCTCTCTTATTAATGCGTGCTTTATTACATTTTTTGTAGTGTCTCTCTTATTAATGCGTGCTTTATTACATTTTTTGTAGTGTCTCTCTTATTAATGCGTGCTTTATTACATTTTTTGTAGTGTCTCTCTTATTAATGCGTGCTTTATTACATTTTTTGTAGTGTCTCTCTTATTAATGCGTGCTTTATTACATTTTTCGTAGTGTCTCTCTTATTAATGCGTGCTTTATTACATTTTTTGTAGTGTCTCTCTTATTAATGCGTGCTTTATTACATTTTTTGTAGTGTCTCTCTTATTAATGCGTGCTTTATTACATTTTTCGTAGTGTCTCTCTTATTAATGCGTGCTTTATTACATTTTTTGTAGTGTCTCTCTTATTAATGCGTGCTTTATTACATTTTTTGTAGTGTCTCTCTTATTAATGCGTGCTTTATTACATTTTTCGTAGTGTCTCTCTTATTAATGCGTGCTTTATTACATTTTTTGTAGTGTCTCTCTTATTAATGCGTGCTTTATTACATTTTTTGTAGTGTCTCTCTTATTAATGCGTGCTTTATTACATTTTTTGTAGTGTCTCTCTTATTAATGCGTGCTTTATTACATTTTTCGTAGTGTCTCTCTTATTAATGCGTGCTTTATTACATTTTTTGTAGTGTCTCTCTTATTAATGCGTGCTTTATTACATTTTTCGTAGTGTCTCTCTTATTAATGCGTGCTTTATTACATTTTTTGTAGTGTCTCTCTTATTAATGCGTGCTTTATTACATTTTTTGTAGTGTCTCTCTTATTAATGCGTGCTTTATTACATTTTTCGTAGTGTCTCTCTTATTAATGCGTGCTTTATTACATTTTTTGTAGTGTCTCTCTTATTAATGCGTGCTTTATTACATTTTTTGTAGTGTCTCTCTTATTAATGCGTGCTTTATTACATTTTTTGTAGTGTCTCTCTTATTAATGCGTGCTTTATTACATTTTTCGTAGTGTCTCTCTTATTAATGCGTGCTTTATTACATTTTTTGTAGTGTCTCTCTTATTAATGCGTGCTTTATTACATTTTTTGTAGTGTCTCTCTTATTAATGCGTGCTTTATTACATTTTTCGTAGTGTCTCTCTTATTAATGCGTGCTTTATTACATTTTTTGTAGTGTCTCTCTTATTAATGCGTGCTTTATTACATTTTTCGTAGTGTCTCTCTTATTAATGCGTGCTTTATTACATTTTTTGTAGTGTCTCTCTTATTAATGCGTGCTTTATTACATTTTTTGTAGTGTCTCTCTTATTAATGCGTGCTTTATTACATTTTTCGTAGTGTCTCTCTTATTAATGCGTGCTTTATTACATTTTTTGTAGTGTCTCTCTTATTAATGCGTGCTTTATTACATTTTTTGTAGTGTCTCTCTTATTAATGCGTGCTTTATTACATTTTTTGTAGTGTCTCTCTTATTAATGCGTGCTTTATTACATTTTTCGTAGTGTCTCTCTTATTAATGCGTGCTTTATTACATTTTTTGTAGTGTCTCTCTTATTAATGCGTGCTTTATTACATTTTTCGTAGTGTCTCTCTTATTAATGCGTGCTTTATTACATTTTTTGTAGTGTCTCTCTTATTAATGCGTGCTTTATTACATTTTTTGTAGTGTCTCTCTTATTAATGCGTGCTTTATTACATTTTTCGTAGTGTCTCTCTTATTAATGCGTGCTTTATTACATTTTTTGTAGTGTCTCTCTTATTAATGCGTGCTTTATTACATTTTTTGTAGTGTCTCTCTTATTAATGCGTGCTTTATTACATTTTTCGTAGTGTCTCTCTTATTAATGCGTGCTTTATTACATTTTTTGTAGTGTCTCTCTTATTAATGCGTGCTTTATTACATTTTTTGTAGTGTCTCTCTTATTAATGCGTGCTTTATTACATTTTTTGTAGTGTCTCTCTTATTAATGCGTGCTTTATTACATTTTTCGTAGTGTCTCTCTTATTAATGCGTGCTTTATTACATTTTTTGTAGTGTCTCTCTTATTAATGCGTGCTTTATTACATTTTTTGTAGTGTCTCTCTTATTAATGCGTGCTTTATTACATTTTTCGTAGTGTCTCTCTTATTAATGCGTGCTTTATTACATTTTTTGTAGTGTCTCTCTTATTAATGCGTGCTTTATTACATTTTTTGTAGTGTCTCTCTTATTAATGCGTGCTTTATTACATTTTTCGTAGTGTCTCTCTTATTAATGCGTGCTTTATTACATTTTTTGTAGTGTCTCTCTTATTAATGCGTGCTTTATTACATTTTTCGTAGTGTCTCTCTTATTAATGCGTGCTTTATTACATTTTTTGTAGTGTCTCTCTTATTAATGCGTGCTTTATTACATTTTTTGTAGTGTCTCTCTTATTAATGCGTGCTTTATTACATTTTTTGTAGTGTCTCTCTTATTAATGCGTGCTTTATTACATTTTTCGTAGTGTCTCTCTTATTAATGCGTGCTTTATTACATTTTTTGTAGTGTCTCTCTTATTAATGCGTGCTTTATTACATTTTTTGTAGTGTCTCTCTTATTAATGCGTGCTTTATTACATTTTTCGTAGTGTCTCTCTTATTAATGCGTGCTTTATTACATTTTTTGTAGTGTCTCTCTTATTAATGCGTGCTTTATTACATTTTTCGTAGTGTCTCTCTTATTAATGCGTGCTTTATTACATTTTTTGTAGTGTCTCTCTTATTAATGCGTGCTTTATTACATTTTTTGTAGTGTCTCTCTTATTAATGCGTGCTTTATTACATTTTTCGTAGTGTCTCTCTTATTAATGCGTGCTTTATTACATTTTTTGTAGTGTCTCTCTTATTAATGCGTGCTTTATTACATTTTTTGTAGTGTCTCTCTTATTAATGCGTGCTTTATTACATTTTTTGTAGTGTCTCTCTTATTAATGCGTGCTTTATTACATTTTTCGTAGTGTCTCTCTTATTAATGCGTGCTTTATTACATTTTTTGTAGTGTCTCTCTTATTAATGCGTGCTTTATTACATTTTTTGTAGTGTCTCTCTTATTAATGCGTGCTTTATTACATTTTTTGTAGTGTCTCTCTTATTAATGCGTGCTTTATTACATTTTTCGTAGTGTCTCTCTTATTAATGCGTGCTTTATTACATTTTTTGTAGTGTCTCTCTTATTAATGCGTGCTTTATTACATTTTTTGTAGTGTCTCTCTTATTAATGCGTGCTTTATTACATTTTTTGTAGTGTCTCTCTTATTAATGCGTGCTTTATTACATTTTTCGTAGTGTCTCTCTTATTAATGCGTGCTTTATTACATTTTTTGTAGTGTCTCTCTTATTAATGCGTGCTTTATTACATTTTTTGTAGTGTCTCTCTTATTAATGCGTGCTTTATTACATTTTTTGTAGTGTCTCTCTTATTAATGCGTGCTTTATTACATTCTCTTTCAATCAGACTAGAGTTCACTTCTGGTTTTATTTTTAAATAGGTTATTTCCATTTTTACGTAAATATTGGAATTTTCTAGTCTTATCTTGATAAATACAACATTGGCACATTTGTCAAATCTACTATGGTAGACACTTTTTTGTGTAAGGGTGTTTCCATATTTGTCTTGATATTTTTCTATTCCGTTTTTTTTTCGCGGAACTTCGTCTGAATTTTCCTTTATTATTTGATTTGTATTTTCCTTTAGTGGTTGTTTAGTTCTTACTAAACAGTTTAACTCATGAAACATCCTTTTGAACTGATCTTTCGTTGTTGCAAATATTTCATGTCGGTTCATATTCTATGAACCGACATGAAATATTTGCAACAACAATTCCCAATTCGTCTCATTCAGAAGTTACCTTAGTAATAATAGTCCCCCAAACATAACAAATGCGATACTGAGTCTCATATTCTATGTTGTTATTAAAAATTAATGATATTTACCATAACTTCATAAAATATTCGATTCAATTGTTGTTGAAGTTTTTTATATCTCCTATATACAATTACGAAAGAGATGTCCAAAATTTGTTTTATAACCAATGCAGACTTTTACAAGTTTTGTGTCGGTTATGACAATCCACTTCTTCTTCTTCTTTCGTGTGAATCAGATGGTTTTCTATGGGAAGGACCACAAGAAGGCTGCCAACATCTCTAAGTGAAAGTAGTATTGTGGAATCGACTGGATTCGAACTTGGAACACCCAGGTCTTCAGTCCGTGTCGTTATCCACTTAACCACCGTCACCTCCCATGACAATCCACTAAGATAGTATTGTTTATAAGTAGCTGTGATCTATTTCCACTTTTGCTTTTGAATATGTGTGTGTTTTACTTTTGACTGCTTAGCGATAGTCATCTCAGTTATAATGTTTCTCATCTGCTTCGATGCTATATAATAATTCAAATATTTCTATCCTAGTGGTAGCTTCTGTAACCATAACGTTGTATTTTTTTCAATTTTGGGGGGTTATACACTTATCTTTGAAACACTTGAATAACTTTTTTAAACGACGCATGCGAGTGTGTGGTGTTTTCTTTTTATTGTTTTAATCTCTTCAGACGATTACTGTTTAAAATAGTTTTCTTATTTTTTTCTCATATTGCTCTCTTGTTAATTAATGACTTATGTCATGTAGTATTTATATGTCAGTCTGAAAAAGATTTCTTTTCTTTTTTTTTGGGGGGGGAGGACCGCTACTGTATTAATTGCTTTTACGCCACATCTTTATACATATAGTAGCGTCATGATAAAGTAAGTCATAATATGAAAGAAAATCTATTTCATGTGGGTTCATTATTTTCGCGTGATTTGAACGATGTATTTATCTTTATTTATATTTTTTTACTCACCAGAAATTATCACATTAGTCGTTACAAGTGATCGCTCGCTGGTAAAAACACATGGTCTTCCCTAGAGTGTGGATTATAGCACGTTTCAGCCTATTTTCTCAGGATTTGAATAATAATGAGCCGCCTTAAAATTCAAAAACTATCTGTACCCATTCCCTAGGTGCCTGAATGGCGTTACCCTTCCTCGTTCTTTCCATCGGCTAAGATCCTCCAGTTGTACCAGCCAGTATTGATGAAACTAGGTTTTTGTGAAGGGATGTTAGTATTAGATTACAGTATAGTATGTGTTAGATGAACAGATTTTCATCTAGAGAATATATCAAAAGGGAAGTAACTCTTTACCTTAGAGATATATCATGCTTCAAAGAGATTTGGAGAGTGGGGTTATGCCCCTTGTACATTTGAGATAGAGACAATCTTGGATTAACACATGTTACAGACCTCTCTAAGCAAAACGGTTTTCTTCAATTGTAAATGGAGAATAAATGTCAGTTGTTGTTTTATATAGGAGTTTTATTTAGTTCTTTTTATATTAGCCATATATCTCACAAATACCACCAACTACACAGCAACTGGTGACGAAAGATTGAGATAAACAAAGAAAAACAAACCTATTTTTCACTGGAGATAAAACTTAAGATTTTCTTTTGAAAAAAAAAACATAAAAGAAAAAATGGCGATTTCTCAAGACTTATTTGAAAAAAGATTTAACAATCCAACAGAAATTATTAGAAGAATAACAATTAAGGATTTTAACTGCTTTAAATCAACAATTTACACAGACTCTTAAAACGCAAAGTGTTCACACCCAAATATCTAATGGTTTTGCAGATAGCACATCTGCAAATAATAAAGAATTCGTCTACGACTGACCTTGAGAAATTAGTTTAACTTAATGGTCTTAACGTTGGAAAGACACTTTCTCAACCGATTTTGCCCATAAGGGCGATACTTAAAAAACACGGTTGTTATTAATAAAATTAGGACCAGAGGAGAAGACTCGATGAATTAATTTTATTCTTCCGAAAGCAATAAAAGATTTAACCTTCGCTGAGACAGTGGAGCCACTTACACAGATTTCTAGCGTTCAGAAATCACTTTTTAACGTCCGTTATAATTGCCTAAAACTGACATAAAACGATGCTGACAGCTATATTGCCTTTTGTGGTTATGTAAATGCGAAAAATGTCAAATGTGATCCCTTACAGAGGATCAGTTTGAATGTCTGATATTCATTGCAAGACTATAATATCCACAGGATTCAGACATTCGTACACAGTTATTGCCTAGGCTAGACCAGGATAAAATGCCACAGTCAAAGCTCTTACTACGGAATGCCAACGTTTATTTAGCCTTAAATACGACAGTATGATGGATCAACAGTCCAGTAATCCATCTACTACAAGCGGTGTCTGGGCAAAGGCGAATAAACCTACTGCAAGGAAAACCCCTCCAAGTGCTTGCTGGAATTGTAGCGAGAGGCATTTTTCGAGCTTTTGTCCATTTAAGATGCATAAGTGTCAGGAATGCTTCAATTACGGACATAAAAAAGGATTGTGTAATCTTCAGAAAGGAAAAACGTCCAATATACACACACGCCATTCAAATTTGACGCTAACGAAACTCAAGAAAAAAGAAGAATCTCGCAGAAAGTTATTACTGTTTTTGTAAATAGCAGTCCAGTTCGTGTTCAGCTTGATATTACCCTAATCTCACGTTCCATGTGGGAACATATTGAGAAACCAGCATTAACAGAAACACATCACATAGTTCTAAGTGCGTCAGGCAACACAATCCAACGGACAGTCGAGCGTTTTGTGGATACATTCAAGAGAGTACTCTTAAAACTTAAAGGGGGGGCTACTCTGGCAATCCTAGAGATATTCCTTGGGAGTTATAGAGCTACACCAAACCCAAATGCCTCTAATGGTTGTTCACTGGCTGAAGTACTATTGAACCGGAAAGTACGTTTACCAATGCATGCCATTAGTCCATCTGCACAAACCTCTCACAAGATGCAATAAGTCGCACTTTCATACCGGAACAAAAAGTTTGGGCAAAAGACAATTGCAATGGCAAACAGACGTGGACGCAAGGGTGCATATTGCGTAAAAGTGGAAATATCATTTATGACGTCAGTGTGCAGTCTTCTGTTTGAGTCCGACATGCGAATCAGTTTCGACCCTCTTATCTCCAAGAAACCAATTTGCAGGTCACGCAAGATAATACTTTTCCACTGGAGATACTGTTGGATACATTTAATTTACCTCAACGACGCGCTCCGGTCAGGCAAATGGAACAACCGAAGACCGAATTCAAAATATTACCAAGGAACTCGGTTCGCATCCCAAGTCGTGCAAATCGTGCAAATCCAATGCCAGTCAGTACACGTTAACAAACAAAAATAGCGCACAGCTCAAAGGGAGCGTAGATGAACAGATTTACATCTGGAGAACATATCAAAAGTAACTTTTTGCTTTGGTGATCTATCTTGTCTTACAGAGATTTGGAGATACAGTTATGCCCCTTGTACGTTTCAGATAGAGACAATCTTGGATTAACACGTGTTACAAGACCTCTCTCCAAGTAAGTTGTTTTGGACTAAGAAGTAATTATTTTGTTCACTTGTAAATGGAAGAATAAATGTTAATTGTTGTTTTATATTCAGTTCTTTTTTGTATTCGCCCTATATCCTACAAATACCACCGACTACACATCAGTATGTTTACCTAATTCGTCATAATTCTCATTGAGTTTGTAATAATATGATCCATTTATATTTCTACTTTAATTTAAGCCGAATGCTATTTTATTTTAACTTAGCTGTGGTTGGTCAACATGACCGAGTTACGTAGCTTGGTTTCCGCACACTAGGGTGTGTTTTAATATGTCAGCTATTTTAATTAGTACCGTGGTTTGTGACGGGGCAATCGTTCATTTGCTTCAAATATCTACTAGTCTATTTCCACGTGATCCTACAATTATTGGTCTTACGGTAGCATTAATTTCTATGATGTCTGGCATGTTCTATGTATTTACTTAGCTTCTACCTGTGACCTGCTGTGACGTTTAAATTTACTATTTAGCAGAATTTTCTTCTTGTTCACTATACAAATGTGCCTTCTTCTTTTTGAGATGAGCTTGTCTATTTCTATTCAAATGTTATAAACTATTTTATAAGTTTTATTTTCAAATATTCGATTTGTGTTAATAGCATCTGTGCGTATGTTGAAATATCAGCACATTTGTGTTTGTAGCATTCGTGTGTATTTTAAAGTGTCAACTTTTACACATTTGTGTTCGTACTATTTGCGTGTATTTTAAAGTGTCAGCCTTTACACATTTCTGTTCATACCATTTGTGTGTATTTTAAAGTGTCAGCCTTTGAACATTTGTGTTCTTACCATTTCTGTGTTAGTTCAAGCGTAACCCTTTGCACTGAATTGTTCAGATTATCTTCTCATACTGCCCAACTAACCGCCTACTACAACGCTATTCTATGCAGAGTTTGACTCAGAAGAGAATGTTTTCCAATGAGTGCAATGCATCGCAGTCCAAAGGCAAAGCTGGGTAATGATCATCGACTGTTACATCGAATAGGTTGAGCATCCAAAATCCAGCCCGAAAGTCTCATAGTTGGTAATCTAAAAGCTCCATCAATTGACTAGGAAACGCACTTCAGCCCACAATGAAACCGGTTTGACAACTCATTGCTGAACACGGTTGAATATATTTCGGTTGCAACAAGAGTTCGTCATGGCAAGCAACCAGCAACGTTGACCTTGTGCTCTGAAAGTACCCGTCTACGGTGTCAAAAGTGAAAGTCTTATCGCCTATTGGTAAGAGTGATTACACAATCTTAAAGTTGGAAGTGCAGTCGGCAGCTTTTTGTTTCAAGGTTGGCGTAACATAATAACAAGAATTCAAAACGCTAAACCACAAGGCCTTATTCGCAGCTGCTCAAATATTAAAATACACCAAACAGTTGAAGAATAGTGGCAAGCAATCAGAAACTCTATCGTGATAGTAACGGATTGTGCCGTCCATTTTTCACTTCCGCGTGCACCACGCCAACAGCTATTGGTGACTAGCAGGGTCAACCGAGAATGTAAACTTCGCCAGGTTGCATAGTCTTAATACCTGATCGCTCAAAGTGCAGAAACCTTCGAAATTTATAGAAGACACGATAATACAGCAGAGCAAGTATTCAAGGGGCACGTTCCGTCTATGAAATACGTTTAACAGAACAAGTGAATGCCAATCTTAAAAGGTTTTACGATCATGTACAGAAAAACAAACAGTTACATAACCAGGTCGTTTTGCTTCGAAACGCAAACGGCAAGATTATTACCGACACCTTCTTACAGGGTATTGTTTTTGCATCAATGATTTCTTCAATTTATCGCATTGATGAAGGAAGAGAGCTACAACCGCTTCTAATGCTGATGATTATCTCTGCCGATATAGTACCGATCGTCCTCTCGAAACTCAAACCCGATACAAGCAACAAACACCTATTTTCAAAATGATATTGTACATCTGTAACGTGTTCAACGGTTGGCAACCACAACAGTGACGTGATTGTCCGCGTTTATATAAAAAGAATGGCTTCAAAGACTAAATCTGTCTTCACTTTAACAGCAAATGATGCGAGAGTACCTAATTCTAGCATGCAGCATCATCAACGGAAATGTTACCAAACTGTGATATTTGAAGGACAAATATATTGTCTAACCAGGTTAGGGTTTGGCTTAAATGTGACGCCTCTTGTAATTCAGAATGTTAGCCCAGAATGAGAAGATAAGGAGAGCAACGTCGGCGTATATTGATGACATATATATTAATGAAGATGTGACCTCGGCAAACTCCGTAAGAAAGCACCTGGACATGTACGGACTCACTAGTAAGCACCAAGAAAAACTGCAAAATGATGCACGAGTTCTAGGATTATAAATTTGAGCAGAGCATAGCCGATACTGTGGATGCTCCTATAACTATGACACGAAGATGTATCTTCTCCATGTGTGGTAAACTGGTGGACATTTTTCCGTGCGTGGATGGCTTCGAGTGATTAAACGTCGCGCTAAAATTGTAACACAGGACTGGGATGACAGGGTTAGTGATGCTCCTCTGGGGTGTATGATAGCAAATAGACTTGCCTTAGTACAGCCATCAGATCCCGTCCGAGGAAAGTGGTGCGCGAATACGAAGAAACTGGATGTGTGGGTTGACGCAATCTCGCAAGCTGTGGGCGTGGCTCTTGACGCCGATGGAGCCAACATCGAGGATGCATGCTGGTTGCGACCAACAAAAGATACCCAACATATAAACGTGGCAGAGCTTAATGCCGTACTAAAAAGTTCTAACTCCCGCACTCAAATGGAAGGCCAATGTGTTGCACATAAAAGCAAACACACTGTGTGTACCACGGGATTACCAATGCACTCACGGGAAAGTCTCGGTTGAGTAAGTGAGATTCTCATAAGGTGGATACTAGGAATCATAATCTCACTTATGAAAGAGTACGACATTTCGGTTGATATAGCACTGGTAAGATCTGACCAGAACCAAGCAAACTCCCTGACAAGATTTCCACAGCGGTGGCTCAATGATGTCAAGAGAGCGATTGAACCAACACAGCCAGTGTGTGTTCTTGCCATAGGGAACCTGAACCCAACACAGCTGGATGAAATTGATCGACATATGAACATCCTGGAGTAAGGCGTAGAATCGACCCGTTAATGTCTAAAGCGGTAGTAAAGGCAGTTGTTCGAAATTGTGGGGAATGTCAGACAATAGGCCCGGCTTCAATTCGATGGAAAAAGGGATGGATCAGCGTGTATGAGGTATGGAACCGACTAAGCATGGACATCACGCACAACGGTTGCCATTTTTTACACTGATCGATTGTTGCCCCACACGGTTTTCAATCTGGCGGCCACTACAACGGCAAGACACTGCACATGTAATCCGGCGATTAGAATCAGTGTTTTTTAACGTGGATCCCCAGCCGAGATTCTGGCTGATAATTACACTGCCTTCAACAGTCAACAGTTCAGGCGGTTCATGAACGGGTGGGGTGTCAACATCCGACCACGCTGTACATACAGGCCATCAGGAAATGGTATTATAGAAAGGTGTCATAGGACAGTGAAGCGGATTGCTGCACGAAAGAACTGTTCTGTTATGGAGGCTGTGTATTGTTACAACGTTACCCAAAGGATAATGCATCCCCCTCATCAGCACCTGCCAATTTGCTGCACTCATACCAAATCGTAATGAAAGGGGTCAATGTTGTGCTGCATTCGAATCACGATAGGATATTTACATTTTATACAAAGGGAGACAGAGTTTGGGTAAAAAATTCACAAGGACGTCGAAATTCAGACCAATTCGTGTCACCGAAGTGATAAGTCCAGAGTCGGTGGTCATCAATGTCACGCCTCGATATGTAAGAGACGTGCGCCTACGTCTCAGTTTAGCACTGGTAGTGGACGACAGTGATGACACATCAACAGAGAGTACTGAATGGAGATAACCAGATTCCGATGCAAGTAGTAGTGGTTGTGCGTCTGAAAGTGAGAGAGAGGGTGGGCGTTCCTTGGTTGAGCTGCCTTATTCCACGGCCGATTCAGGTCCTGGTACATCTGATTATTTGGTCAGAAAGGAAGAAATAACTGTCTCACTACGGAGGAGTACAATGATGAAGCGACAAGCCACCATCTGTCACTTGTGTGATCATACGATCAGGGGGTGACAATAAAGAGGAACACTCACCAGCAGGATAAATGATGAGGTGCTCCATATGTCGTGTCTGCAGAGTAAAAATGGGAAAACTTTCATTGTGGAGTCTGATTTGCATATGTGGAGATCAGCTGATATAAATCAATAGGACAGCCGTGAAGACGAAGACATTTTTATTGTGCAGGGAGAGGGGAGAGAGAAAGTGGTGGTACAGAAAATCGGTTGGAAGTTGGATTGTCGTTAAGACTTAATAAAAAAAACCTTGACACCTCCAAAGTTTGTGGGCCTGATCTTATACCTGTAATAGTAATAAAGAAATGCTCTGCTGAACTGGCCCCTGTCCTCTTCAAACTCTACAGTAAATGCCTAACTGATTCTTGCTTCCCCGATAGCTGGAAAATTGCCTCTGTGGTACCAGTCTACAAGAATTCTTGGAATAGAACCGATCCTCAGAACTACTACCCAATCAGTCTACTCCCGATCTTTGCTAAAATCTTTGAATCCTTAATCAATCTAGCAATAGTACGACACTTAGTTAATGCTAAACTTCTTTCTGACCGCCAGTATTGATTCAGACAAGCACGATATACTGCAGACATCCTAACGGTCATCTCTGAACGCATGTATCATACACTCGGCAAGGCAGGTGAAGCTAGGGCAGTAGCGCTTGATATATCCAAGGCCTTTGACAAGGTATGGCATAAAGGGCTTCTCCTGAAAATACGCTCATACGGTATTACTGGGCAATTAATTAATATAATTAGACCTTTCTTAACCAAAAGAAAGATTCAGGTTGTCTTCGATGGCCGTGCATCTAAGCAACATGGCATAAATGCTGGTGTACCCCAGGGATCTCTCTTTTGACCTTTATTGTTCCTGATCTTCATAAACGATCTCCCTGATGACATTGAGTCTGAGATTGGTTTATTTGCTGACGACACCACGCTTTACTCTCGTCATGTGGGCAAAACGGACGCGATCATATCCGAGGCAATGGCTGAATCCTTAGAAAATGACCTCCAGACTGTAGTGGCTTGGGGTCATAAATGGTTGGTAACTTTTAATACCGCAAAGACAAAGCTCCTTTCCTTCAATAAATACTAGAAACCTCTTCAACCGCCGATTGTCATGGCAAACAACACCCTACCTGAGAGTTCAACATTCAAACTCCTTGGCCTAACCTTCACAGGTAACTTGAATTGGAACTAATACATTGAAGGCATTGCCAAGGCTGAAGCAAACAAGGTAGGCTCCCTCTACCGTGCTAGTAAACTTCTCACACCTGACATTATCCTGTATCTCTACAAAGCCACCATCCACCCAAGCATGGAGTATTGTTGCCACATCTGGGCTGGTGCATCATCTACTAGTATCTCCCTCCTTGACAGGGTCCAAAAAAAGAGTCGCCAACTTAATAGGTCCCTACCTGTCGACCAAGCTCCAGCCCCTGTCCAATCGCCGAAATGTAACATTCTTTTGCTTGTTTTACAAATACTTCAATGGGTTGTACTCCGATGAACTGGCTACTTTGGTGCCCCCTCGACGTAAATTCACTAGACCAACTAGACGATCAGCTAAATCCCATCCATTCATTGTGGAGGTCCCCAGATGCCGGAGAGCCAGCCTTCTATTCCAATAGCTTCTTTCCTCGTGCTGCCGGCCTCTGGAACTCCCTCCCTGCTCCCTGTTTCCCCGACAGTACTGACATGCAGAGGTTTAAAACTAATGTAAACAGACATCTCGCTACACTGCTCCCAATTTGGGGTGACACCCAAAACCCACACCCAAATTCGCAGTGACCCTTTACGTCTACAATGGCGGCCTGCCTTGTTTGGGGTGAAAGATGTTAAAAAAAATTATTTTCTTGCACGGTAAGGAAACATGTAGATTATTTTCGAACGAAAAACTAGAAAATATACATTTTAAAGATGTGTTGCCTTAATTATATTTTTATACTGCTTCAAAGCTCTACACATGAAAGTAAATACTAAAGAAATATATATATATATATATATATATATATATATATATATATATATATATATTAAGTAAATATTCATTATTTTTACCTACAGACATCGATGCTTCATGCTTACGCAATCTTCAGTGTAGGGGATGTTAATTCACGTCGGTCGGAAGGCACGAACTGATTCGTAGTCGGGTGTCTTTCCCCTTGGCCGGCGCCAATTTTATATATGTATATATATATATATATATACATATATATATATATATATATATATATATATATATATATATATATATATATATATATATATAAGATTAGATACATGAAATAGTAATGTATAAATATATATATATACATATATATGTATATAAGATTAGATACATGAAATAGTAATGTATAAATATATATATATATATATATATATATATATATATATATATATATATATATATACGTTACTAGTACATAACTACAGAATCTGAGTGAAACATTGAAATTAATCATTTGAAGATAGACAAGAGAGTTAATGTTATTAAAATAAAAGAAAAGAAAATATTTTTTGTCTGAGAAAATATAGACAATAATTTTGTATTATTACAATAATACAAAATGATTGTCTATATTACTTCAGACATCTTTTTATCACCTGAATTTGGTTCAGCAAGCAATTCAGTCCTATCAAAACTAACAAAGTTAAATGAATAAAAAAAGAAATAGAAACAATCAATCTTTTATGACAGAGAGTAAATGTTGACAAAAAGAATCTTCAATCCTTTTTAACCGACCAGACGATAGTGTAGAACCTTATACATTTATATACGAAAAAAAAAACACGTCAGTTTCTTTTTTATAAGAAATCTACAACAATCTCATTTGAAAAACAACTGATATTATTTTAATCAAAAAAAAAATCTGATACTCATTCTATTAAGAGAAATGTTTTCAACTTTGTTCATAATTTTTTAAAAATGGAATTAAAAATGTTTGGTAGTTTAACGAAGAAAGTGATTGATACTTTCGTCAGAACTAATTTGCATTGTGTTCGTATTACGTTGGAAAGAAACAGATACGATGAAGACTTCATTTCGATTGGGCGAAACGACGATATTTAATAAGAGACCAGTTAAATGAAGTAAAGAAGGTTTCGTTGACTCCGTCTTTGAACTTTGTTGAGGATCTTTTTTGGAAAGAAAGTTAAAATCACGGAAGGAATACTTTTACTTAAATAACAATGCCTTTATTTTGGCAGGACCTGAACAGAATATAATTACTACGAAAATAAGTTCCACCTTGTCTGTCGAGTTAGAGAAGAGCGACGGGGCGTCTCTTCTTCGCTGTGGTATATCTCTAAACTACCATTTTCTTGCACGACTACCGAAAAGTAGTTTAACGGATATGCATCCCTACGCGAGGCGATTTCATTGTACTATAGGTCAATCACTCAGCGTAGGTTTATTTGTTTGCAGTATAAGAAAATAGTTCGTCACAAAATGTAACTGCTACACTTCCATTTTACGTGCGCGTTGTAAATGAAAATGATTTTTGAAAAACTAAGCAAAGAAAAAAGCATTTTTTAAATAATTTTTGAAAAAACAGCTGTTTCAGATTTTTTTAGATTTTTTGATGATTTTAGTATTTGGATTAGTCGGACTACTAGTCTCACCTTATTGTTATTAATACGAGGTTTCGGTGAATGTAATCTCTAACCTTTGTTAAGTGCATGTTTTTCGAACTGTGATATCTTTATGTCAAATTATGTAACATACACGGCATCTCAAACGGAAACCTTAATTTAATTCCCGGGACAGTTTGTTCTCGTGCATTAGCCATGATCAAGTAAAAGTGTTAATTTATTATTTTTGGTTATAATAACCTGTAGTAATGATTGAATATGCAACCTCCTGAATAGTGTCACTTGAACAACCGATTGTTAATCAACGTCTTTATCCGTTACATTATTGAACCGTGTGTGCGTAGTCTCATGCTTTAACTTGAAAACAGTTTTTATTTCATGGAAATCGCCCCAGAGAAGATATGAAGCCACTTGATGTAAGGAGCTAAAAAGAATGGAATATAATCGTTGCAAAGACAGGAGATGTCTGTTGGCCTTAGTCTTGAAAAGACCAAAGCTATAGGTAGGAGGGAAGCAGTCAACAGGAAGAGAGTTCCACACGCCTGTAGTTCTTGAAAAGAAGCTACTGGAATATGAGGCTTATTACAGTGAGGTAGCAAAACAGCGAATTGATGGAGGCCACTAGACTAACGAGTCAAACGAGCTGGAACAAAAGAAGCAGAGAATAGATCACATAATTCTGAAAAACACATGCCATAATAGTATTTATAGAAATTAATGAAACTGGCAACATCACGTCTGTGAAATAGAGGGTGCAAAGAAGAAGAAGAAAGGGTGTGTCCAATCAAATTACAGATACGTTTATGCACCTTATCAAGAATTCTCAAATGGGGCAGAGATGCAACAGCCCAAATAAGACAACAGTACATCATACATGGGCTGATGGTAGATTTGTAGGGATAGCGTGTGAGAAAGTGTTTGGAGCGATAGAGAGAGTCGACTTTACGAGAAGCAGAAAGAGCAATGGATCTAATGTATGACTCTAAGAAAGATTTGAACAGAGAAAATGACCAGGAAGTTTCAGAGTCGATTTCTCCTCAAGAGCAGAGCCATCCATGAGAATCTCAGGTAGAAAAGGGGCACACCTACGATTGAAAGACACGGGCTGAGTCTTCACAGGATTAAACGAAAAAAGCCATTCGTACCCTAATCCACAACTGAACCTAGGTCAACTCGATCAGCTGCATATTTTGACTGATCCGAGAGAGATGGGCGAGAAGCAACACCAGAATAGAGAGTGGTATCATCAGCATGGATGTTAATTTTCTGAACAATATTTTCTGGGCAATTATTCATATAGAGAAGAAACAGTGTTTGGCCTAGAATAGAACCCTGAGGAGCACTAGCATTGATAGAAAAAGAGAATGAAGAGACACCGTCTTAAGTTACTCGCGAACTTCTATCAGAAAGAAAAGACCTAATAATGTCAAGAACCTCATCACCAATACCATAACCCTGAACTTTGTATAGAGGACCAAAATGCCACACTTTGTCAAACGCCTTCAAAATGTCAATTATTTATACACCGACAGATCCGCTCAGTTTCAACAGTTAAAAGATCAGCAGTTGATGAAAACCACTAAAGCCATACTGAACATCACTAAAGAGGCCCAGACTTTCCAGAAAATGAACAAGCTTGCCGTTGACCAATCTTTGAAACCCGCCATGTCGTCTAGTCCCTGAAGTATAGCTATAACAAGATAAGTCAAGAAATATCTAAGTAAGAAGTTAAGATATCACAGAGACAATTAATTAAGATTACAAACTTGTTCTCTCTACTTCTTAGCCAGAGAAGATAAATAAAATACCCTTTAAAACTCTCAAAACATGTCTTCAGACTCCTTTTTATCCATTTAAAGAAAGTTTGTTCACAGGGATACACTGATAAGGCGGCCACAAAAGAGAAAAGAAAGAAAGAAGAGAAACACAGCAATCATGACGGCGATCACGGTATGGAAAGGAGAAGACGAATATCGACGGTGTATGAGAAAAGAAAAAAGAGAAAGAAAAGGACAAAAAACACAGTACACGTTAAAAGATATTAACAGTGGTTACACTCCCAACCCTGTACACCCACACCTACACACACGTATAGTGAACGCTCTGTCACACGCACGGACACACATTGATGCACGCTAAACGATATTAACGATGGTTGCACACCCACATCCGTTTCAATAGTTTTTTTTCATTAAAAATATTATTCAGTTATTTTTTCATGTGAGCAAGTTTTCCCATAGTTTGAAGAATAATTTGACTTTTTGAAAATATTATTTCTGTAAAATTAAATGGTGGATGTTATCGATTTGTATAGAACTATAATACACCTTAATCGATCCGAAGGAAATTCATCGAACATAAAGGATACTATTCCAAAAGTTTGATTTCTAAGGATTACTTAATTTTATTAAGAATTATGTTCAAACTTATCGTTTAACTTATAGTAATGCAGCTATGTAATATCTTATATATGTAGCGAATGGATGGTATTGCGTTAGATCCCTTTACACCAATATTTAAATCAATGCGAAAAGTGCCGATACTTTGCAAGTTTTTGGTTACTTTCTATTAATATTGCGATGTCCTTCAAATTGGGAAACGACAAGAGTAAGAATTCAATAATAATAATAATAATAATAATAATAATAATAATAATAATAATAATAATAATAATAATAATAATAATAATAATAATAATAATGATGATGATGATGATAATGTGTACCACTGTGCACTTGCCAAAAGTAATTCTTCATGTCATAATTGATCAGAGTTAATTTGAACAAAATGCCGCCGGGTTGGCAGACAGAGAGAACGTTGAACAGAGTGGTATTTGCCTACTGGCAATAATATGTGCAGAACAGGAATACACCTTCCATTAGTTCACTTCATAACATCTATGTATCTCTGTCAATATGCGTCTGTTTGTTTGTATGTAGGTAAGTGTCTACATTGACAGAGAGAGAAAGAGAGAGAAAGAAAGAGAGAAAGGGGGACACGCAGAAAACAAAAGCAGTTTGAGTGAACGCTGTTTCACGTCTGCATTCTAGATCAATACGCCAAAAGATTGACGCACTTAATAGTCAAATGTTGATCTGAATCATTTTGGTATAATTGTTGTCCAACTTGATATTTGAAATACCTTTAGGCAAACTACATCATTTTGTTTCGGTGGATACATTATCTATCCAAACAAAATGATATAGTTTACCTAAAGGTATTCTAAATATTCAGTAAGAGTATTATGTAAGAATGTTCAAGCAATAAAGAGTTTATAGTGCGACAAGGGTGGCGAAATCTTCTACCACAAATATCCTGACTCAGTATTGTCAATGAGAAATGTAAGACGATTATAAGCAATTCTGGAATAAAACAAGGACTGGATTCGGAGTTTTCTTTCTACAAGACTCACTTGTTCTTCCAAGTCTTCAGAGTTTATGCCACCCTAATATTTTAGAATACTTTGAGTGTTGAGATTAACGAGTAAACGGAACAACGCATCAGTCGCTGGACGCATTGAACTCGAAATATGTTGGATGTTATGTGTATATTGCGAGATTAAATCGAGCTGGCTTTTCTCTATAGGCAAAGATTTATCCGTTTTCGCTCTCAACGAGAACCGCAAGGAGTTATGGTCGGCGATGATAGTGAATGCTCTACCCTTAAGCGTGAAAAATGTTTCACAGTTAAATAGATGGCTTACAGCTCCCGTCCGAAGGTGGTGTAGCGAGTCTCAGCAGGTTTCAGCTTTTGGGGAAATAATCCAATGGTTGCTGTTAACCATTGCATTGGTATGCTGTTGCAAAACTGCGCCCAAAGCATCAACACAAAGCGATGGTTTTGCGCCGGGTACCGGGCGAGCAAGTAAAAATGCGTTGACCAAAGCAGTTTTGCCGCGTTAGAAATCTCTGAGCTGAAACTCAGTTAAAGAAATGTCTTTTTTCTTCTTCCAATAAATTTTTAACATTTAATTTAAGGAAGAAACAATTCGACACAAAACCTCTATACAAATTAATGAGCCATAGGAACTGATTTAACTGATGCAGTGATGCTTGATAACCTTAACTGGCTTAGCGAGGAGTCGAATGCTGTCAGTAACAACGACGTGACCCAAAAATAATCGGAGATTCAGCACCAAAATGTATTAATCCTAACATTATACAGCTTCAAACGACGAAAAAAGTAGTCCAAAAGTTTGCGTGCGTTTTTCGATAGAAGAACTAGCAATGAGATCATCGATACATGTATAAACGAAATTGAGACCAGGAGTGATCACATCCTTAGCCCGGATATACAAATAGAGTGGTTATTAGCGTTTTCTGAATATCATATTTATGCTTATTAGTCCAGGCAATATAGCACATTTTAGGGCCCAACTTGGAACAAATTGCAACAGAATTTTTTTCACCACCAGGCATTTCGGATACCACGCATATGAACATTTGTCAATATTTTTTGGCCATATTGGATTTTTGGCTATAAATTCTTTATCCAATAAAAATGTAACCTACTCCACGTAAATCCTTGTGTTCAAAAACCCCCATTTTAGCACTTCAAATCACTCAATTATGACATCTAAATGCGGAGATATGGCAAATTATCGAAAATTGGCGGCCATCTTGGATTTATGCAAATTAGACATATTTCCTCAACGTTGATTTCTTACGACTTTTAGTATGATGTTCTAGACACCTCATGGGAATGCCTGGTGGTGAAAAAAATTCTGTTGCAATTTGTTCCAAGTCGAACCTTATTTTGCCTGGACTATATAAGCACGTAGCAAATCAAGGTTTGAAAAGATCTTGCACCCCCGTAGAGAAAATGCAAAATCTTGCAGTTAGATAATATATTCGTGTATAATGATTTAGTGATACGATAACGGTTCGGCTCGGTCTTTGAATTTAGCTTACGTTAATATACAGTGGGTCTCAAACCGCCAGACACTATGGGTTCGTCGATGGGCGGATAATTCCAAATTACAGGATATGATGCTGTTTTGAGTTTATTCGGAGATAACCGAGGGAGACAGGAAAACACAGGACCACTGGTATTGGTAATGAAATGATCCGTGCCATGACCCGGTTCATCTACTCGAAAACTTTCCTAAGTCAGTTGCGGTAGCAATTTCAATAATCCATAGTACGGATTTCTAGAATTAGAAGACAAAACGTCGGATGGATTCTTTTAGATTTGCCATCAATAGCAAAAACAGTGATATCATCGATGAGGCGTTTGCGACGAAGATCCACTGTCCTCGAAAAGTAATGGCGAAATTTGGCGCCAAAAATCGGATATAGCTAATCAGCAATAGTAAAATCCATTTAAAAGATTACGGAAATGAAGAAGAAGCTAGATTTGTCCGAAAATCTGAATTGGTGAACAATTAATCGCCGGCAACTTGGTATTCAGAGGCCAAATGGAACAAGAAGCCCCTGTGTCAACGAGGAAGGCTCCGTGCAATATGTCACAATGTGCACTATCCGCCGTTAGTGGCTCTTGTCGGCGTTGCCCTTAAATGTACAAGGAGACTTATTATGTGCAGCTTTATCGCCGAATATCTCATGGTACTAATAACAAGACGAATCGTTGGTCTTAAACGACTACTGTTGCGACAAGTTGAAAATGAACAAGATCTATTCTTATTTCGTCCAGATGCTTTGAGTTCTTTATACAACTGTGATAGTTGGCGAATCAGTGTTTCCATTGTTTTTAACACATTTTTCTCGGGCAATGGTAACTAACGAGATAAATCACAAGACTCAAAGACAGAAAAATGTGTTTCTTTAGAAAATTTGGCTTTAAACAATCAACAAGGAAAGGAGGATAATGAATTTAATGTACGCAAAGTCAAGGGAACCAATATTTGTAAAAAATGAAAATTTTCCAAAACAAAATACAATGGGTTCACTAGGTTAACACAAAATATGTTACACAGTAAGTCGTTTTCGCCTAAAAATAATAAAGTCGTGGAACATGACAAAATTGCCCCTAGAAAGTAGATAAAATACTGAAAATAATAAAGGCAGGTAGAAACCAATGTGTGAAGCTGTGTGTATTTTAACTAGTTTACATAGTTAGCTATTCTTGGAAAATTGATAGAAAAGTTCGATAGAAATCCAAAATAGAAGTTGTGCTCTCCGGTTAATGGCGTTAGTGAAACAAAAGGAACAAAAGGTTCCAGGTCAAAATGTTCGGCCTCACTTGAGAGATTTCGAAGTGTCCATCCGATAAGACGAAATTTTCAGTTGAAGCAGTTGATAAATAGGGGAAGGTGAAAATGAACACACTTTGAAAGATACGAGGCCTGTCCAAAAAGTATTCGACCTTAGGCCAGAAAAGATATTTCAAATACCTGACGTGGTTGGGACCCTAATACTCTTAAAAGTAGGCCCCTTGTGCTTACACACACTTAGCCCACCGATCCATCCACTGCCGGAAAAACCTCTGGAAGTCTACTTTTGGAATGGTGTTCATTTCCGCCGTCGCGTTCCGCATTATCTCTTCTGTTGTCTCAAAACGGGAACATTTCAGTGGCGTCTTTAATTTTCGAAACAACCAGAAGTCGCAAGGAGTCGTGTCTGGAGAGTAGGGAGGTTGGCGAACGGCTGGAATTCCATGTTTGACCAAGGAATGTTGGATACATTGAGATGAATGTGCGGGGGCGTTGTCGTGATGCAGTTACCAGTCTTTCGCCGTCTTTCCCGCGAACTGCGTCACGGAGACGCCGGAAAACATCTTGAAAGTACTCCTTTGTCACTCCTTTGTCACTGTTTGTCCTTCCAGTGCGTATTCGTGATGCACAATTCCACGGATAAAGAAGACAGTCGGCACCACCTTGATTTTGCTTCACACCTGTCTCGCTGTTTTGGCGTTGGCGACTCGGGATGTTTCCATTGCGCCGACTGTGTTTTTGTTTCTGGGTCGTACCCGAACACCCATGACTCATCTCCAGTTATCACGGTGTTCAGAAACCCAGGATCAGTGTTGGCGGTTTCTAGAAGATCCTGTGCAACTTGAAAATGGAGGTCCTTTTGTTTTTGTAACAACAACGTGGTCACAAATTTCGCAGCCACTCTGTGCATGTTTAAATCATCACGCAAAATTGCATGTGCGGAATCTTTATTCACTCTGACCTCTTGGCCGATCTCCCGCATGGTTGAACGACGATCTTCCATCACCAAATTTCGCACCCTCTTAACAACAACTGCACTTCGAGCAGTTTGGGGCCTGCCAGAACGCTGGTCACTCTCCGCTGATGTGCGGTGATTTTCGAATCGTTTAAACTTTCTTAATTTGTGTTACCCCCATCGCATCTTCTCCAAACACCTGCTGAATCTTACGAATTGTTTTGCTTTGAGAATCACCAAGCTTTTGACAAAATTTGATGCAGTACCTTTGCTCAACACGTACAGTCATCTTGAGAGAATCGGTAATCCGACGAACACGTTGTGTAGCACCTTACTCAGCGACCAACAGGCAGTGACTAACGCGCAGGAAGGCGATGATAAAATTTACACATGTGCATGGTGTCTTCCTTCACTGTGTAAAGTGGCGCCGCTCTATCGTCTCTATTTCGCACGGAAAAAATAACGGTCGGATACTTTTATGACAGGCCTAGTATAATCCTATATGATTCTTTTCTGTGTAATTTGTATGGAAATTCCGTTTCATTTTTATGTGTGAGAAAAAGGAGTGTGTTTGTCTGTGTTTATTTTTAGGTAAGAAAATGAAAACAAAATGTTTTTAATAAATCATTGAAAGTCTCAGGTAGTTTTATAAGGAGTGAAAAGCATATTTCATGCTCTTGGGTGACCAATGTACTTAGATGAGATATTCATGTATAATGACGTACTGAAGTGAAGGCCAGGCGGTTTACCAATTAAGGTAAAGAACATAATCCGATCCTAACTCCGTAGACAAATAGATTCACTAGTCATCTCTTTATTTCCTCCTTGTAAATGAAAGACGTAACTACTTGTTTTTTTTTATATGGTAACGAACTTATTTATATTTGTAAGAATAGAGCACATAGTAATATGACATAACTTTTACATTTTTATTCACTTTTCATACTTGTAATTGAGTAACTTGCATTTCATACTTGTGTATTGATTTACTCCTCTCCAGGAGTTAGGCACAAGGCCATTTTTTATCTTACTCCCACAAGTAAGATGTGACCCAAGGTCGGGTCGGGAAAGTGGGGTTTAAAAATTGCCTGTGCAGCCCCGTCGGCATTCCCCGGTAGAGGCGCCTCAGGCAGTAAACAATAAACTTACTCTTCCCCAAAGAGAGAAGGCGAAGCCTGGGATGGTGGACCTCCTAGAACTGCACAGGACAGACCCATAGACCGGCGTAAATCAAGCCCCGAAGGCCAAGACAATATCAGTCTATGGGGTGCAGTATCCATCGGAACAGATACTACACTTTTATCTTAGTGTAACGCGGACGATATTTTGAGGTTATTTTTAGAAGCCTATTCCCTGACGCCTTTATTGTCTGTTGTTTAGTTCTCGTTTCTGGTTAGTTCTTTTATCGTAACGTGACAAAGCTACGGGAACAGTCTCTGTTATGATCGATGCCTCTTTCTACATGCTCAAATCTGTAATTACGAGGTTAAACATATAAACAGACCTCCCACCACAAAAAAAGTGGATCAACAAAAGGCAGATGGGAAGCTAGACAAATCTTTAGTACAAAAAAAAGAATAATAGAAACTTAAGCAGTGAATGAGGCGTAAAAGACCAGGCAATGATGGATGGGAACATATACGACACAAAACAAGTTTGTCTGTCTATGACACATAAGAAAATAGAACAAATCAGAACATTTGCGAGCAATGAAATTGAAAAGAAGGATTAATGAGACCCAGCAAAAAACTAGACAATTCTGGTGCAATATATGAGATAAACGATAATGCTATCTATGACATGAATTGGAAATGGCTGAAAAACAATGGCTGAAAAACAATGGCTGAAAAACAATGGCTGAAAAACAATGGCTTAAGACCGATCTGAGGAATATTTGGGAAGATACAGAAACTTAACTTCTTCGTAGAGACTCTGAAGATGACCTTAAATAACATGGTAAACTAGAAAATATCCAATCACAGCGTGCATTCTAGTTCAAGAAATGCACTATGACACATAAAATACTAGCATAAAACTAAAGAATTGTATATACGAAATCGACATATTATAGTGGATGACTAACGAAAGAATAGCCTTAACCAACATCCAGCAAGAAGGGGACGACCCCAAGCAACTAAAGAGCTTTACTACCTAAACAGTACAGTAAACTGAACATATTTTCAATTCACTTAATAAACGCGGACTTTTTTCCGGTGAATAAAAAAGGGTCCGAAAGCGACAAAAAAACAAATAAACTTCTAAAATCCAGAAGAAAAAAACACAAAAAGAACACGATTAAAATATCAGCCAACATTGTGAACGTCATGTAAAAAGCAATAGCAAAACAAACGGAGACTGTGACTAATAGTTAGAGGACACAGCTAGCTGAGATAAGAATACAGATGGGAACTTAACCGATCTCCGTTACTGTTCCTCATCAACATAATCGGAAGATGCAATAAACGGTATAATTGAAAATAATAAATCACTTCATATGTATGGATGACCTAAAGTTACTAGATAACAAAATAAAAGGGCTAAAAACACTAATAAACACAAGTAGGATCTCTAGCTAGAATATCAGAATAGGATTTTGGATAGAATAATGTGCACTTCTGGTGATAAAGAAGGTGAAACTTGAAACAACTGAGAGTATAGTGCGTTCTAATAGAGAATTAATAGCAACACAATGAAAGTTTAATTATAAATATCTGGGCATTCTGGAAGTGAACACCAACAAATCAAAACAGATGAAAGGAAATATCATTGAAACTAAATTCCAATAGTGGCTCTGGTTTGTGTTAGTATCAACGTATAACCTCAAACCAGAGCCACTATTGGAATATGAAAGACATACAATCCCGTGACATTGGAATAGAAACATACAAACTAACCCAAACAAGAATACGATTCCGGTGTCCTAACGGATCAGAAAGTTAATCTGAACGGAACAGAAAAATTAACTAAAAACATGTAATTTGCCCGAGTGATGAAGTGGCTATGAAACATCAAAACTGCGGTAACATCAATAGTTTGATGGACACTAAGGACAGTTCCGAAAAACTTGGAAAAAATGATATGAAGAAATTAGAATGAAGGAGGTTTACTGTCACTCAAATTTTAAAGAAAGAAACCGGTCGTTATCAACGAGAATGGTGGTAAACCACTGGTGTGAGAACGAAACGTGAATTGTAATGGGGATCCAAAGAAGCGGAGAGTACTGAAAATAAGGGGAGACTTGTTGTCACTCAGAGTGAAGGGAACACCAGCTGTATTTTACAAATGACAGAGTTTATGTGACAAGGAAATAATGAGAAGATTATTGGTAAGTTTTGTATGTACGAGGGAATGGTAAATCTCTTGTAGCTGAGATGTCACAGGCGAAAAGTATGAAATCGGTCGACCTCTTTTTCCGACTAGACTTCCCGGGAGCCCGTCGGGTGTAAGGTTGGGATACATTTTAATAGCGATTTGGCACATGATCAGAAATAAATAAAAATTAGAAACGTCATTATTGTGCTGTTGTTGAGATGTTTGCGGTCGATGAAACACAAGGGACAAGTATATAAGATTGATTAAGAGATGTCGATGACAGTATATAGAAGGAAGATAAAGCTGATGCAATAGTAACTATTGACGACGCGATAAAACGAAGTAGAAAAGTACAAGAACAAAATACAGACAGGCCGATTACTGCCGCTAAAATAACCCTCAAGGTGTACAAAAGCGAGTGAACCAAACGAGGAACAAAATGGCGAGAGAAACAAAGTGAGAAGAGAAACAGCTATATGGACAGTTTATAGGAGTGAACAAATAAATGGCGCACGAAAACACTTAAACAGAGAAACAAAATCGCTACTGACAGTAAACCACATCATAAGTGAATGTAACAAACTAGCCCAAAATGAATATTAAAATACATGACTGTATCGGGAAGGTAGTACATTGGTAACTTCAAACGTCTGCACTAAAATTCAGATAAATTGTAAAGGCACAAACCAGAACCAGCATTGGAACATGAAGGGCATAAAAATCTTTCCGGCATGGTAATACAGGGTGGCGCAAAAGTCACGCATTAGTTTGAATCAGTAACAACTGATCTAAACTAATTCGTGACTTTTGCGGGATTGTTTGGCGAGCGCTTAATTAGCAGATTTTCTTATTTTAACTGGCCTTCACGTTCACCGGATTTAACAGCCCCTGACTTTTTCCTTTGGGGTTATCTTAAGGAAAGGGTATATGTGAACAAGCCTACAACGATTCAAGAGCTTAAAAACAATATCAGACATGAAATCCAAGAACTATAGCCAGTTATTCTAAGGAGTGTAATGGAAAATGCCCTAACTAGAGCCCGTCTTGGTGAGGCCGAAAATGGTGGCTATTTAAAGGATATTATTTATAAAACCTACTGCAACAAAATTACCAAGTAAATGTATTATTTATCAGAAAAGCCTAGTTTCTATCACCTAAACAAACAAATGCGCGACTTTTGCGCCACCCTGTACAAATGGAAAAACTCATCGAAGCAAGAACACTGAACGTAATATTAGTCAACAATAAAGAAAACCACGTTGCAAATAGTATAGTGTGCCGTCCCAAAGGATGATAGTGTGAATAGAAAAAAGACAACAAAACTAAGTAAATACATGGAGCAAAGAGCTAAAAAGAAATGGAACATGAAGAAAACTACTGTAATATCAATAATTGTAGGAGTACTAGGAACAGTTCTGGAACACCTGGAATAAAAACTAGGAGTAATTGCAATAAAAGAGACATGGAACAAATAAAAAAACAGCTTTTATATTAAGAAAAATCCTGGAATCCGAAAGTTACTCCATATGGCAAGCTGACATCTACCAACGACAGGTAAGTTGAAATAGAATAACGCTACGTAAAAACAAGTAAAAATAACGAATCAAAGTGAACTGAAACTACTAGATGTTTAAAGTTAAACTCATAATCTTACACTCTTCCGAGTCCCCCTCCCAGCAAAAACAACGCTACGTAAAAACAAGTAAAAATAACGAATCAAAGTTGACTGAAACTACTAGATATTTAAAGTTAAACTCATAATCTTACACTCTTCCGAGTCCCCCTCCCAGCAAAAAAAAACGCTACGTAAAAACAAGTAAAAATAACGAATCAAAGTTGACTGAAACTACTAGATATTTAAAGTTAAACTCATAATCTTACACTCTTCCGAGTCCCCCTCCCAGCAAAAAAAAACGCTACGTAAAAACAAGTAAAAATAACGAATCAAAGTTGACTGAAACTACTAGATATTTAAAGTTAAACTCATAATCTTACACTCTTCCGAGTCCCCCTCCCAGCAAAAAAAACGTCATGGCACCAACATCGAAAAAAAAACAAACAGGAGAAATTAAAGGGAGGATTGACAACAGAAAAGTCGCGACGTTAATGAAAATAGCCGAAACACTAAACAATATCTTCGAATCTGGAAACCAAGCCACATAAGCTGATCGAGTACCTGTAAGTTGAAATACAATAACACTTTATACATAGGATGAGAATTATTGATAGAACATACTAAGAAAAACACATGGGAATTGCGACTGCTAATGTAGATATATACGACGACCTTGTAATCTGACACCCCCTCCCTACAAAACTCTGGAAGAACCAACATCGGTTGGTACCATAAAAAATAATTGTGGAGTGTATGGGAGGATGGAAAAACCGACGAGGAAAAGCAGCATCCAGACCTCAACTAAAAGTACACGGAGAATTTTTGAGACACAAACTTCAGGAAACACCACCTTTTTTACCTTTTTTAATGATTTCTAGTGAGTCAGAGATGATGATGATGATGATGATGATGATGATAATGATGATGAAGAAGAAGAAGAAGAAGAAGAAGAAGAAGAAATCCTTGAATGCGGAAACCAACCCGCATAAGCTACAAAGTGTAACCGGTCACTAAGAATTTACAACAGGGAGAAAACAAAACCACACGAAGAACACCACAACACTAACCAAGGAACAGAAACTGCAAGAAACATCACTTCATAATCCCCTCAATAAATTACATCGACCTCTGCAAGCATCACACAAAAATGAACCAAGGAACAGAAATTACAAGAAATACCATAAGCTCTCCCCCTGCCCTCCCCACCCCCCACCCCAAAAAAATAAAGAATGGTGCCGGCCTAGGCTGACACAAGACAAAATATTTGTAGAGGGTCGAGGAGGATGAGGAGACTGAGGAAGGACAGCACAAACCAGACCTCCACTAGAAAAGTGCGGAGAATGCTGGGACCTTGGGGTGGCTTATTGCCACCCAAATCCAAGAGAAGACCAATTGTCCTTAGCAGCGAGAAATCAATGGTAATAGGTTGTTGCGATACTGCAAGGTTATTTGCGGTGGTTATCGAAAAGAGGTGAAGAATACTGGAAATCTGGAGAGGCTTGTCACCCAGACTCCAGGAAATATCACTGGTTGTTGTCGGTGAGCAAACACTGACGATGATCTGTATGACAAATCCTAGTGAGTACAAATAATGATGATGATGATGATGATGATGATGATGATGATGATGATGATGATGATGATGATGATGATGATGATGATGATGATGATGATGATGATGATGATGATGATGATGATGATGATGATGATGATGATGATGATGATGATGATGATGATGATGATGATGATGATGATGATGATGATGATGATGATGATGATGATGATGATGATGATGATGATGATGATGATGATGATGATGATGATGATGATGATGATGATGATGATGATGATGATGATGATGATGATGATGATGATGATGATGATGATGATGATGATGATGATGATGATGATGATGATGATGATGATGATGATGATGATGATGATGATGATGATGATGATGATGATGATGATGATGATGATGATGATGATGATGATGATGATGATGATGATGATGATGATGATGATGATGATGATGATGATGATGATGATGATGATGATATCGAGTAGAGATTTAAGATTTTACCATCATTGTTTCTGCTGGTACTCCTTCAACAAGGTCACAAAACCCTCTCCATGACTTATACTAACGGCCTTTTTTTTTGGGGGGGGGGGGGCTTTCTAACAAGTAGAGTGTAAAAGAGATATCTGCAGTATCCTCATTATTCTACATGTTCGTCGTATGATGAGCTACATTAAACATAAACGAAGATGCTTCGAGATGCGAGTTATATCAAAGCCGACTATTTTATTATGGATACTAACACAAAAGTGGCATTAGAAGCCAGACTGTTTCCATTGTGACTCACCACTGAGCAGATTTACGACATCCTACAGAAATAGATAAAGACACATTCCATTTAGAGATTACGATACATTTTTCTTTCTTTTTGTACGTTGCAAGAAGCTCATAGACTAAGCAGAAATAATCTCGAGAGAGATTTTTGAAATATAAATTCTAAAACGCCATTTGTTCCGATGTCGCAGCTTCGGTTCGTAACTCAGTGTGAGGAACCATTAAGACATCCATTGTCTTTTTTGACAGTTTCCAATTCTTCAGTATTTAACTCTTGGGAGAAGGCGACTGCAAAAACAAATGTTTTCTTTCTTTTATTATTAATAGTTTGTCATTTTTTGCATGTCTTAACACATTCGTTTGCGTCCCTGTTTTCTTGTTCTACTTGTCATTGCGTTAAAGGACGAACAGAAATGTTTGCAGATCAAACCTGAAAAGAGCAGGAGGCGAACAGACGAGATGTGGGGGAAAGTGTCAGTTGGTGATTTGTGGCAGAGACAATTCTGATAATTTATGAGTTTCGGAAAACCGAATAAAAGAATCAAAGAGAAACGTAAAAATGAAATAAAGGGAAGGACAAATCATTCGAATTTTGAGTGATTTAGGTTAAAAGAAGAATTTGTGAGAAAGACGAAAAGCATACCGATTTAATACGTAAACGTCTGTTGTAATATGTACATCTATTTCTTTTATTCCTAGTATTTTCATATATATATATATATATATATATATATATATATATATATATATATATATATATATATATATATAATTGAAAGAGAAAGAGAGAAAGAGAGAGAGAGAGAAATATTAGTTCAATCAGCCTACGGAGAAAATGACAATACCATAGCACACTTCTGGCTATCAATGAGAACAAACGATTTCCAGTATAACCACAACGAAATAACTCTATAAAATAATATACATTTAAAAAAAATAAAGACAACGTTATTTTTCATTTGCTTGCTTCTAAAATCCTCTCAGAAGAAAAGCTGATTAAACCGCACATTTATTCATTTCTTTATTAATCTATTTGTATAGTGTTGTTGTTGTCATTTTCCCCGTTTTCCGATTGAACCGATCTCTCTCTCTCTCTCTCTCTCTCTCTCTCTATATATATATATATATATATATATATATATATATATATATATATATATATATATATATATAAGTGAAATATTTTTTTGAAAATCAACACATCGTGCAATTTAAATGAAAAAATCTCATTTTGATAGTATTAACCCCGAGGGGTCGAATCACGATAAAGGCAGAAGAGCACGTCAAGTTCTAGAAGACGTTAGGATAAGTAAAGTCCAGTCGATGTTATGCGCAGATTGGCGCTTTTTGAATAGGGAAATTTATAACATCTTTGAGGCACGCATGAAAATGTATTTAATTGAAATATTTTTGAAAATCAACACATCGTACAATTTAAATAGAAAAAAATCATTCATTTAATTTTTTTTCAAGCTTTCGTTGTAGACCAACTTTGTCAGGCGAGACTGTCTTATAGTTTTTTTTCTTCTTCTTTCTCATTTGATGGTATTAACCCTGAGGGGTCGAATCACGGTAAAGGCAGAAGAGCACGTCAAATTCTAGAAAACGTTAGGATAAGTAGAGTCGGGTCGATGTTATGCGCAGATTTGCGCTTTTTGGATAGATAGATAGATAGATAGATAGATAGATAGATAGATAGATAGATAGATAGATAGATAGATAGATAGATAGATAGTCACTAATTAAAATACACTCATGAATAGTTTTGGGCAACCATAACGATAAAGAGTAAACATTAGCTGCTACTGCTGTCAATACCTTTGGGGGTTATTGGACAAAGAATCATTTTCCTGGCATAATTGATACCTTCTTAAATTGTGAGTGGTCCTGGAACTAATGCCCATTTTTCTCCATTTCATTTCTCAATTTTTCGCAATTGTAATTGCAAAGACATAAAGTGTGCCCTACTTTCAGACTCTCGACAACATTAGAGTTGTGCAAGATTTTCAGTGGAATTCCCTGTTTTTATCAGATCATCAACATAGAAATTAGTTTCAATCATTCTGGAACATTCACTGCCGACGGTCAGCACCATTTTTATGAAGGGATTTCAGAATTAAATATATATTGTATTCAAATATCAATAGTCGATCTTAAATACATCAAATTATTTCATCTCTTCAGGTAAAAATAATTAATTTTTGATCCTCCTCAGTGAAAAATGTCTCGGCCTTTTGGCTAAGATCAAAGTGTAGTATCTGTTCCGATGGATACTGCACGCCTGTTCTGTGCAGTTCTAGGAGGTCCACCCTCCCAGGCTTCGCCTCCCCTCTTTGGGGAGGAGTAAGTTTATTGCTTACTGTCTGAGGCGCCCCTACCGGGGAATGCCGACGGGGCTGCCCAGGCAATTTTTAAATGGCCAGAGTGCTCACCTCTCGAGCGCTGGCTTTTAACCCCACTTGCTCGACCCGATCTTGGGTCACATCTTACTTGTGGGAGTAAGATAAAACTGGCCTTGTGCCTAACTCCGCGAGGAGTAAATAAATATCACTCATTAGAAAGTGACAGTATACAGGATTATCCATCAAATTAACCCCAGGGTAAGGCACCTCATTAAGAGAATTTCTTTTTAATGAACAATTAAATACTAGTCAAACCTTTGTGGTGCTTTGATAATCAGTCTATTTTTTTTCATAGTCCCCTTGAGAAACCACAATCTTTTCTACCATTCCCTCCCTCTCCTGTTCTAAGAAAAAACATTCAAATACTCTTTATATGTATTACCTTTGTCCAGCTTATTGAACACACTGCAAAAACTGCCGGTTGGATCGAAACTTTACTAATTTAATCCTTCTACTAGGGAAGCCTTACAAAGTCTTCCACGAATATAAAGTCTTGGAACTTTTTATCTTATTTAGGTAAAATTCTGAGGTTTCATCCTCGGAGAGTTCCAAAAGTCAAACGTGAATAAACTGTGCAACCGTCTTTTAACTGAAGAATTTTCAAATGTATCCCTAATCTTTACTGCTGTAGTACAAACAGCACCCATGTGAGAAATTGAGAATAAAAAAGCATTATATCCAAATATCAACGTCGTGCATCTAAAACACAATTGACTGCATTTAAAAATACATAATCTTTTCGGGTTACCAACTTGGAAAAGAAGAAGAAAGAATAAATACCACGTGTCTTTTTATAGTCACGTGGTATCCTAGAACCGCTCTCCTCATTAGTAAAAGGCACTAGAGAGGAAAGTGGTTCAAATCTACTCGGCGAGCAAACCGCAAAAGACTACTTTTTGTAACTTTCAACTTCCCATGTCAGTCGTCGTATTGCTAAAAATTGCAATATTTTGCAACAAAAATAAATTATAGTAAAAAAAGGGATTTGGATTTGAGGTCGTCATTGATTACACCTTGTTTTTTTAACATTATGTTGGACTTGACGAAGGTTTATTTGTTTGTTCTGCTTTGATTGGGAAAAATACTAACTTGAATACTTTTTTTTAGGTCAGGAACTGAAGACAAAAACCTTTCACTCATAGATGAGCAGTTTCAGCATGGCTCTGAGAACAGAAAATTTACGGAGGCTTCAAATCCCAACTATCATGATTCGTCCGCTCCCTTTTACCCTTGGATGAATGCCATTACCTTTAGTGGACGAGCTACAGTGATAATTTTTCTTATAAAAACTTTTGCCATTTTTTTTAATTATGTAAACTGTGTCGGATCAAAGGCAACTGCATTTCATTACATCAGGAGCGGTTTCACAAATGATGCGTTCCAAATCATCAAGTCGCATAAACCTTAGTCAATGGGGAATGTTTTGATGAGTGTTTCATAATAGTTGAGATTCTGAAACCGATCTTATAATATAAGTCTTCGCGTTATCCTAAATTCGAAGTCGTTAAAATATTCTTAACTAGACGTTGGATTTTCTCGAAGAAAGTACAGCTGGTAACGTTTAATGAGTCGCATTGTATTCTCAAAGTTGACTGGAGAATTTCAAAGAAAACAGCAATATAACTTCAATTACCCTACACTTAACAACATTCTACAGAGTTATGACAACATTATTAAAAGTCTGGTGATACTAAGAGTTGAACCTGTACGCTAAGGCCCTATAAAACTGGCAATTACATACCCTAAAACCCCGGATGAAAAATATCTCACCCACTTTGAAGAACTTCTCAACCTGAGCAAGGAAAGGGCCTGTTAAGTATTGTGTCTTGTGTGTGGCAGATGGACACTTGAAAAATGTACGTTACTTACCAGGATAGAATAAGACGATGTTCGGCGCTTCAATTATGCCCCTTTGTACAAGCGAGAAGAATTCTGCTATCAATTATTCAGAGAACGGAGAAGGATTTTCTTTACCTTGTAGATACTGTTCGTTTCATAGCCACCACAGTGCCTTATATCCAGATACTTTACCTGACGAATCTTTCGTTAACATTTACATCAACACGGATGTGGAGGATCAGCCCTACATTTGACCTATTTACAGTGCATTACTGAAAAGATGGAAACGATGATATATATATAACTCTCTGTTGGACTCTGGTAGCCTAAGAGCATATTTTTCCAGTGATATTTTGGAACTTCTCTAATGTAATTCTTTTTGTGGGAACTAATGTTGAATATGCTACCAGTACGTATCTGGGCAACTAATAAAAAAGTTCAGAGAAGTGGTTTTGGAAGTTGAACTGATTCGTAGTAACAGGAGACACCTCCCTGTGTTAACTGACAATTTATTTGACATAAAACTGGAATTCTCAAGCTTCGGTCAGGTACTTGATAACCTAAAAGAACACGGCTACTCTATTTCCGCTGAGGTGGAAAGTGATTCACTTGACGTTAACCTCCAGCGTTTGTTGGGCGTTGACCTAATCCAGTTTTTAATCTTATAAAATGTCTTCATGGTCCTGCTTGGAAAAACACAAAATGTATTATTCTCTTTGGAAACAGCTTTCATTTTTAATATCCTCATCAGGTTGTCCAGATGGAATCTTCGACGTCAAAAGCGGTGGGCTATAAAATGGTAACTCCCTAAATGTCTTCCTGTTCTTTATCGCTGGTGAATGTTGTATTGGCCCCAAACATTCATATGCTGATCCTTGTGGAGACTCATTCTAGTAGAGTTCTGTGGAGCATGGCATTGAACAATTGTTTTCTATTGAGACCCTGGGATTTGCTGAGGAAAGGGACTTTTCTAACTACTGTTCCTTCACCTTTAGATTGGATGCTTCCCATTTATTTAAAACTGTGTTCTAAAACATCATGCCTCAAGATACTCTTATGACGAGTGTACGCATATGCTCAACAATTATTTTCATGTGGACAACCTAGTTAAGACCTGTAATAGTGCCTAGGGGCTAAAGTCTTTTACTCTGGGTCTGTTGAGAGGTGTGAATGTTATTTTTTAACTCGTTCCTGTAACACCAGCTGTGGTGAACTGATGGAGAAAATGCGAAGGAGCGGTACTCTTATGAAACATTCATCTCTGTGTGAAAATGGTCCTGGATTATGAATACAATCCTTATCTAGATTTCTTGTGCGTGTGCCATCACCCTAATCACCCAGAGGTTTCTACCAGGAAGTATCGAAACAACTTTGACCCACTATCTCTGCATTTTCCTGTAATCATTAGAAGCCATATTCTTATTAGCGAACTTTGGAAGTTGAATTTTAATTGGGATGACCCTATTCCTTATGACCTACTGATAACCTGAATGATATTGTCTAGGAATTTATCCTGTTTGAGCCGCTCTGCAATTTTCTAGAAGGGCGCTAAATTTGTGTTTGGATTCTTCATTAATATATGGTTTGCTATGCCTCAAAACAGGCACATGGATTTGCCGCATATTCTGTGCGAAAAGATACATCCTCTTTAAATTTTGTCAACGCTAAAATAGCTCCGAGCAAAGAGAAAACATTTTATCTACGCTGGAATTATTGTCTGTCTTTTGGAGCTTTAAATGTCTTGCTATACTATAATAATAAACATTTTCCTGTGTACATTTTGGGTAAATAATTTTCGATATTGATGCTCACATTGTTTTATCAAAAAGTAATGAAAAACCAGGTCCCTGAACCTGGGAAGCCTGCAACTCTCGGCGGTCGACTAAGCGATTCCGTTGGCGTGGGGGTGGCGTTCCCCCTTCATGTGCTCCTGTGGTCATAGGTTCGCTTCTGGTAGATGTTTAACACCGGCAGCATGCTTACCCAGAAGAGCTTAACCAAGAAAGGGCTGCTCTGAGATACAATCAAGATCAAAAGTAGATTTGTTACGAAAAGGGTCAAGAGGATTGAAGAAATAAAAAGATAAATTGAGGCGGGTTCTCCGTCAGAGTTTTATTCAAATATATGTCTACGGACGCTGACATGTTTACTCGAGGTATCGTGATTGGCAAATACAGGACTAATTTTGACTTTTGTCGAAGGGGATCAAAGTGGTTTTCCTGCCAACTTACAGACTGGCCAGCTAGTGACTTAAATTGTTTGAGCCCGGAAAACAGAACGTTATTCAATCGGTCGTATGTGCTGGTTCGCTTAGTAAAGGTATAGAACTTGTGATAAACTTTGAAAGATATTCTTCTCTATATAAATTGGTGTAAATGACTTCGTGTGTGATAACATTTGTCAATAAATTGAGACATATTGTTCTTGACAGTAAAAAGCGTGTGTGGCTCCATCTGACAGAAACTATGCAGCTACGGGCCTTTGAGGAAGAAAAGAAATATCTGATGAACCTAACCAATGATAATATTCCGGGATTGATGAGAAATTTGAATTTTTTCGTGATGATCATGGAATATTCTTTTCTAAAGGAAGTATAGATAAATGTGACATGTATGCTTATGAAATGGCATATCCCACTCTCTTTGCAAAACAAACTCTCTGACTAGACTTATAATCTTTAATGTTCACGCTAAGTACAACCATCTAAGCATTTCCTCACCATTAAATGAAGTGCGGCTTTTTGGATTCTGGATCGCCCAGGCTAGACAGTCGTAGACACTGTTATATCATAGTGTATATTGCGCAAGACATTTATTTCTGTATATTTAGCTTAGCCAAAAATGGATTGCTTCTCCAAAATCAGAGTGAAACAAACAAGATCCTTTTTAGATACGGGTGTAGATTTTACTAGTCACATTTAGGTGAACACTACTGAATGAACACGTAAAATGTACCTATTTATATTCAACTGCTTAAGTGCCTTACATTTTTAATTGATAGAGCACATGGCTGTGCGTTCCTTCGTAATTCTCATTTTTCTCTTTACTAGGATTACTAAAATGCACTTGTGTATTTAATGTGTAATCGTTTTATATTAGAGTATCAAGTTTTCGTGACGATTAACCACTGTAACGTCGCCAACTCCAATAGTGATTGCCTATATTAAAAACAACTTGTTTTATGGAGTGTAGTGCAATGCACTGATTGCTCATAATGCCTTACAAGTTTGTACTAAAATACATTTTTAAAAATAATTAGTACTATTTTTTTGTTTCTCTTCGGTCGGGGAGTATAAAAGTTAAATTTTTTCGGCGACGACCTTAGGAAAGAAGTAAAGGAAATAAATACCACGTGTCTTTTATAGTCACGTGGTATCCTAAAACCGCTCTCCCCATTGCTAAAAAGCGCCAGACGTTGGAGAAAGGCGGGTTCGAACAAGCCGCAACAGAGTATTTTTTCAACTTTCAACTTCCCGTGTCAGTTGTCTGAAATTCTGACGTATTGCTAAGAATTACAATACATTTGATGTTTTCTCAAGCAATAGGGAAAATAACCAAAATGCACTATACACATTTGTGGTTTTCCAGACCGAACCATTCTTGCGCCTTACCATGCTTAGGGGTCAAAGTAATTGCAGCAGATCTACATCCATCAATTTCTGTATCGGCGAAATCTGTCTACATTCATCAAATTCAGTAGCCAATAAGAAATTGTATTCTCTCAAGTTTTCAAGTATAAAATCCATTTAATTTGTTTGTGTTTATAATCAATGAGGAATAATCAATGAGGAATAATCAATGAAGAATGATTACAAAGGACTTTTAGAGCCAGGCACTATGTCCACCTGTATCGCTACCTCATTTAACTTCTTGTTTTCGACTGCTGCAAAGGTTTGAATTGTACAATTCTGGTCACAATGTAACACAGACGGAATATTTATTTTTTACTATGTTTTCTGGAAAATATGAACGTTGATCTCTAGAAGCATGCAAACAATTACAAATATCTTTTGTCCACGATATAAAACCACTTTCTAAATAGGTAAGATTGATATCTGCTGAAAGGCATTAGTCTGAAACAGGTATTTTCCTTTAGTTTGCTCAGACTAGACTCTATTATTATGACACATTCAAAGGAAATAAACACGGTTATGTGAGTAGCTTTTAATATTTCAAAGACATTCATTATTAGAATGATTTTCTGCAGTACATCTAAAGCAAAGGTGTAAATCTTTTATAACTAAGATTTTTTGGGAATTTTCCTCACGTGTTTACATGAAGAACAAAACTTACAAAACGAACTTGGTAACGAGGCACCACTCTTTTATGAAAACTTCTCCAAATCTCTTTTTGGAACATAAAAGCCTGATAGAAATTTATCGGTTCAAAAGTTGTCGGACAGTCAGAATTCTCTTCTAATTTTATGTGAGTGTTCTCCATTAAACGTTGGAGCTTCTAAACTCGGGAGACATTTCAACTTAGAAACTCCGTTCTTTCTCAAACAGAAGGACTCTCTCTAAACCTCTCTGATAACTTGTTCAATTTATGGAAAATATCTATTCTGAATTGGCAGGCATATTACAACTAGTTGTCACGAGTCACTACATCCTCACGCGTGTTATCCAATGAGACAAACATCGCCCATTCTCCAACTCTTCTAGGCGATCTAGCCATCATTGTACCAATTGTTGCTATTCTTCAAAGACTATCATTTGCATCTTTTCACATATCTATTCTAATTCCTTTCATGCAATTTTGCCATTTCACGTTAGCAATTTTTATTCTTTAACAAGCACAACAATGCAAATTAAATGATTAAAACAACACTAAGAATATTAGAAAGGCTTTTAGGCGAAGGCACTGAGAATGTCGCAAAATTTTAAACAAACAATGCGATGAATAATAAATGCTGCCAAATGTGGAAGTTGGAATTAAATTAGATTAGTTCCCATAACGTAACGTACGTTGTAAAAATCTCGGAAATGAAAATAACAAAAAGACATTGGCACATAAGAAGAGAGAGAGCTTAAACGTTGCAAGTGAGACAACATACAAAAATAACATTTACAGGGTATTAAATAGGCTGGAAACCTGACGAGCCGAAATTAAAAATACATGTATAGCAGGCATAGAGAAAACAGAAATATATTTTTTTTTAATGTGCCAGCTTACATGTTTTGCAGCTTTCAACATTTCTAAAGAATTGATGGAACAAATGAATTGCGATCACGAAACTGCGCTAAATCACCTATATTCAATGGGAAAGGTTTATAACTTTAGTGTTTAGGTGCTACAAACGTTGATTGACCAAAATAAGAATCTGTGCACAACAATTCCAGTAGGTTTACTGGCTCGGCATCGTTCAACATACGGTCATAAACGGTGTTTCCTTTGTCACTGGCGATGAGAAATGGTGTATTTACGCCAATATAAAGCAGCGTAAAGAATGGATCAACCTCATTAAGCAAGCGGAACCATGAGCAAAAGAAGACCTTCGTCCTTGTAAAACTATGTTGTGTGTGTGGTGGGACTGGTAAAACATCATTTATTATGAATTGGTTGAGCGAATTCAAACGGTAAATGTCGACCTTTACATTCAACAACAGCACCGTCTTTGTGAAGCAAAAATACTGAATAAGCGACAGAGTGTGCCTTTTAACACGATAACGCTAGTAATCACATCGCCAAAACCATTATTCAAGAATTTTGATAAGAAATGCTACCTTATCTTCCGTACTCAGCAGACTTGGAACCATAAGATTTGTAATCTTTTATTATTTCTTTTCTCGTAGTGTCAAGTAATAGAAAGACTTTGTAACAACAAAAGAGATTATATCGTTGACTAATTTTATGTAATTTGACATTGTTAATGTCTTAATCATTTTGAAAAACCTTCTTGATTAGTTCTCCCGGCGAATTCTATTTTAGATGGATGTTTCGTCCGTCACGTGTAAATTGAAATGGATGCTTCTCGTCGTCAAGAATCTCCGTTCTAGTGTCGTCTTCAGACGAGTCTCTTTGAATGTATCCATCATTGTTTTACTCTCTCTCTCTCTCTCTCTATATATATATATATATATATATATATATATATATACAGGGTGGGCCAAAATAAGGGTCCTATCTTTAAATTTGAATAACTTGAATTTGAATAACTTCCACAAAATAAAAGTTAAACTCACCAAACTTTATGTGTGTGTAGACTGACCCTTCCGAGATTTTTTGAAATAAACAAAACAAATTTTAGCCGAAAAACACTTCTTAAAACTTACAAAAACTAAAGTATTGTTTTTTACACTGTTTTGAGTTTTTTAAGCAAAAATAATGTTTTCTAAATGAGGGTACGTTCCTTAGGGCTAATACGGCTCATGCTTGCTTCGGAAGGGGTCCTTTACTTATTCTAAAAAAAAAATTTTTTTTAATCAATAAATAAAAAAGTTATGAATTTTTTAAAATAGGACCTTTATTTTGGCCCACCCTGTATATATATATATATATATATATATATATATATATATATATATATATATATATATATATATATATATATATTTAAATGTTGAATTAAATAACGATAATTGAATTATTGTTTAATAATAATAATCTATCGTGATAATATAAAGCTCAATATATTGAATAGAGCAATCAATGTTAGAGGTGAAAGATGAGAATAAAAAATTGTAAAGATAAAATATTTATTAGAACATCAAAAGTGTTCGAAATGCTCACTTTGATATATACCGAACTCTAACAGACAAAAATCAATCTGAACCCTGCGAAACGGATAATTCCAGCACCAAACTAATGCACAAACAGGATAAAAACGTTACCAATTGCCGTCGGACCACCAGCCTCTTACAAAAATATTTGGATTCCTTAACAATTTGAGTATTGTTCTTTTTCAAACATTCATTTCCAAAATAACAGCTGTTTTTATTTTTGTTTTGACATGTGGATATCATCCACCCTGACTTTACGCTCTCATCTCAACATAAGACTCTTTACCTTTTGGCCCTTATTTTGTTTTTATTTTGTTTTATTTTATTGTTTTATTTTATGTAAAATTTTCAAAGTTAAATGTTGCCGATAATATTTATAATTACATTGTCGGTTTTTCCCTATCCTCTGATGAGAAGAGTTTATCTTTGAAAATCCATGGATTAAGGATATGAAGCTCCTTGCTCTGAACTTTTGATGTTCTAATAAATATTGTATCTTTACAATTTTTTATTCTCATCTTTCACCTCTAATATATATATATATATATATATATATATATATATATATATATATATATCTGTGTGTTATAATGGAATAATTCCAGGAAGAAATCCGGGTATGAGAGCTCAATGTGGTAAACAGAGCAAGAATAACAAAATATAATAACACGAAATTACATAATTGTCGATGCAATAATTTATTTCAACCTTGTGGTTTCCTCAAGGTGAATTCAGTTTTCTGTCAGTCTCAAAAATGTAATTGTCTAGTTTAATGCTTGAGGAAACCACAAGGTTGAAATAAATTATTGCATCGACAATTATGTAATTTCGTGTTATTATATTTTATGTTATATATATATATATATATATATATATATATATATATATATATATATTATTTGCACGGTATCGTTCAATGTCACACTCGTCGATACATCTTTTCCCCCTTCCATTGTTATTTACTTGTCGTCTAATCTTTAATTCGAATATTAATTGTCTTAATCTTTATTTCAATGATTTCAAGTGAAACGCCCCGAGAAAGGAACTCTGCAAATCATTTCTGTTGAGTAATTAAACAGTGCTTTTCTCTATTCATCTTCCGTGTGTTTGGTCTTACTTATCTCTCCATTGGATAACGGTTGGTTTGGCGGTAATAACGATGAAGAATATGAAAATAAACTGTGTTTCATCAACAATAGACATTTAATCGAGAGACGATGCCGAAAATACTTAAAAGAAACAAAAAATAAGAATATCAGCTTGTAACAAAACGTTTGTTATTTTAGTCTCATTAAAACAATCAAAAAATATCAAATGTTATTTAATCGTCAATGCTGTCACCATTCTTCTCGATTAATTCGTTACTCATGTCAATTATATCGTTTTATTATCGGCTTTATATTATGCATTATTTGTTGAACAGAAAATAAAATATTTTATCTTTTTCCATGTTGTTCTAACGAGATGGGACTCTGTTGATGCGAAGTCCATAAAATATGATTTATGATACAACATTCCACATGCGGATATTTCTAGGAGATGGTCGATTTATTGAGCAGTGTGAGGTCGAACTTTATCATGATAACGACAATCATCCGGAACACGTTTTCCCACTTTTTGATACTTCGCCAACGTGTTTAAATTCACGATAAATTGTGGTATTGGTTATATTTAATCCTTGGTTAGTTTCCTAGTCAGGTGTTCACTAACAGCGGATTTCATACATCAAAATCAACCCTTATTCGATTAACCGGTGTGTATTTTTCAATTTTAAAAACTTCTACATGTGTTTTCAGTCACAATAAGTATCGTGCTCTTTAATTATTAAAAGTCTAAATAATAATGAACATTTACATGTTCGTATTATTTCATAACTAAGAATGATCATTCTCGCGCCAGAATTTTAAATAATAGTGTGTTATACAAACAGCGGAATATTTTATAGGAATAAAAGTATTAGTAAATATAAATATTTTTAAAGTATTATTTTGAACAAGATGCGCATTTAATCGGAAGATTAAACGAATATTTTGCGCAAAAACTTGCTCTGGGGTTGAATAATAAGTTAAATATATATTTAATTTTAATTAAAATGGAAAAATAAATAAAAATTAAATTCACTAATAAAAAATGAATGTTGAAACTTTTGTATTACTACTAAGAACAGATTATCTCGAATTAACCTATGTTCTATGGTAACTGACAAATTTCGCACGCAACGAGACGGCCACGCTAGACTCAGATTCTATGGTAACTGACTAGTAAGAAGTTGTATTTTCTACCTCGAATCGCCACGAGATAAACTGCTATTACGATGCGTATGCATCTTACCTTATTTCTCAGTAAGTAGATCAAGAACCGAGACACTCATGTTTTACAAAGGAAAGTGAAAAATAGTACGTAATTAGGGGGCGGTTAGTTATGTATATTCTAATAACTTAATTGGGAAAAAGATTGTTCATTTGTGTGTATTAGTTGTCATCTGAAAACGTAACTTTGGAAAGTCTGTTTTATTAGACGCATAATTGTGGATAGGCGTAGTAAGAGACAGACGTTGTTATACGAGAAAGTAAACATAACTAGATTATTAACCACTCTGCGTAAAACAAAAAAAAACCTACTCAGTTATTGGAAGACACAAATTTTGCTTTACCTTGATGCCAAGGGAACTTATATGCATTATCTCTATATTCTAAAGAGTTATTGAATTTATCTAAATTTCCCCTTGACTTTCGTCTACAGCTTTGACGAGAGAAGCTGGGTGCGTTTTAACTGGGTTTATGACAAAATGTATCCTAGTATCTGAACATGCACAATATCAAGGAACTACACAGCTATGATTATTTCGATAACGTTTTTCCTGAACTTGTATTGGGGTCATTTGGTTCCCATATTAAAAAAAAATGTTGATAGTTATATAACGGACCCGTAAGAAATTTCCAAGCAGAACCCTTCATGCACTCCACAATTTCTATACATTGCATACATTCTATTATGTCCACACCCAAAAGGCCATTGGCACGAATATTATTGTCTTTGTCAGGCATAATAAGTTATTTATGATTTAAATGTATTAAGTTATTTCTTACGGTTTCGATATTGTTGAACTTGAAATTCACGTCGAAATCGTCGTCTGTAAGGACATTAAAGAACTACACTTATTTACTTCGATATCCAATACAACCTGGCTTAATGCTTTTTTCTGAGATCCTAACAAAGTACTAACATCAAACTCAACAGGCCTGTTGCATTTTAATTCTTTAATTACATTTTTAGAGAAATATGATCTCTCACTGCCTGTATTAAATAGACAGTTAGATTTTTATTTGCGTGTTCCTTTAGACACATTAATTGTAACTATTAGCAAAATAGATAACTATCCCTGTATGAAAGTGTTTGTACACATGTGCATAGAAGCAGAATTGCCTTTTCTATCAAATGAATTTTTACACACAGGGCTAGTGTCATCTCTTGAACTGCAGAATTTACATGCAAGTGGAAGATTAATTTTGGGACCATGGAAACTATAAGTTTTATGGTTAGCGCCTGCACAAAGAGAGCATAAGTCAAGTTCTTGGCATCTAGAACGTCTAGATTCAAACGAAGAATACTTGACACAGCGACGCATAAAATGTCCGTTCACGGAATAAAGTCTACAATGGATGACAGATTTACTGGCTTTTACAGAATAGAAACATTGTTTTTATATGTATTACTCTTACTAATTTTTTTTGTTGTTCAAAATTAAACCTATCCTCGTGTTGAGGAATGTGAGTATTCTATCTATTGTGTTTTTATTTGTTCTTTGCAAAGTTTTTATAACTATAATAAATCTTGGATGATTTTTTGATAGTTACTGTCGAACTTACGAATTAATTCCTTCTGAAATACGGAAGGTCATTTAGAAAAGTCTGGGTCAAATTTAGAACTATATTCCAAAATTTGTGTAAATATTTCATTAATGATAAAAGAGAAGGTCAAATAAAATTATTTTTAATAAATTAATGGCGACTTTTTAATTGTTATCTTCAAAAGAAAGATTTTAAATAAATTGAGATGCGTAGCCGTTTAAAACAAAACTCTTGAGAAAGATAGCTTAACCTTCTCTTTTACAGAGGAAACACAATTCTCAAATTGAGCCAAATAATTCTTAAACTCAAATTTACTAACACCCTTACCACTAAATTTGGTTCTTTGAAGTTTAGGCACGTGTGTATACAGACGATGTTCTGTAGCGCCATATTGTACGGGTAACGGAGGGGTAACGAAAGAAAGAGTTGAAACGTTTTCTATCTCGGAAAGTTTTTCAAACACGTGAGAAATAAACTTTAACTCTACAAATTTCAGAATCCCGTAAACTATTATGCTCATTCATATGTTTCGCCTATTTCAGAGTTTGTGGGGGTACTAACGAATTTAATTCTTATTACACATGAAAGAAACCAGCATAAACGTCAGTATCACACACAACAACAATAAGAAGTAAGAACCCAGCACTCAAACATTTTTATTAATAATAACAATTTATTAAGTATATTTGGCACATTAATGTTGTACAAATTATTCAATGAAAGTATCTCCGAGTTTTTTTTTTCTATCGAATGTCCTTTTCACTGTTTGAATAATGGGTCTCTTTTAATGTTTAAAGAAATGTTTCTTTTAACGGTTTGTTGTTTGCATTTAGAACCGCCCGTGTATGAATGTGTGTGTGTAAGTGTATGAATGTGTGTGTGTAAGTGTATGAATGTGTGTAAGTGTATGAATGTGTGTGTGTAAGTGTATGAATGTGTGTAAGTGTATGAATGTGTGTGTGTAAGTGTATGAATGTGTGTGTAAGTGTATGAATGTGTGTGTGTAAGTAGAGAAAACATGCGCCGTCTCTTACACACTTTTTTTCTCTGTGTAGGCATTTGCGTGTGTGTCACTCTTTTGTCCGTGTGCGTACACATGTGTGTGTTCGACGGTATTTTAAAAAGAGAAGAAAAGGGTGTAAGCTTACAAGTGTCCAGTGTCAGTGAGGCAAAACGAGAAACGATGTTGAGTTGAACCTAAGACAGCAGCAAGCGGTAAGCAGTTTGGTTCATAGGATGTTGGCTGTTTTTGACAGGTCCGTCACTGTCGCTGGATTGAAAAGAAAAGAGAGAGATTTTGTCGCCGTCGGTGTTTGTATATTTCACAACCAGTAAAGTTCGTTGCAAAAAGAAGGTCAATTTTTTTCGGATTTAACTTTTAAGTTTCGTACTGTTAACAGTTCTCATTTAGCCGTGTGGATTCAAAAGACTTCTAATGTGCGTTTTTATTGACACACAATAAGACATCTCGACAGGGGTAGCTCAGCAGGACTTAGAAGTCCTGCTTCTGCTTCTGTCGGTGACAGGAAAGGTGAAAAGACCGAAAGTCTGAAAACCCGCTCAAGTGGCCTGTGATTGTGTTAACTTACTTGTGCCAGAAAAATAATTTTTTTTTAAAGTTTTGACTGTAATTCAACTTCCAACCTATTTTCGTGCAACCCACTTTCTCTCTGCTTTTCTCTCTGCTATCCAAAATACTTCTTCCTGCTTCCCAGCTGTCCTCTGCATTTATATCAGCTGATCTCCACATATGCAAATCAGACACCACCATAAAAACCTGCACTTATGAAGAGAAGCCCTTCTTTAGCCTACAGACACGACATGCGAAGCACCTCATTCTTTTTCCTGCCGGTGAGTGTTCCTCTTTATTGTCACAGATTAGTTGTTTTCCACCCAATCACAGGGCACATGAGAAAACACGCCATCATCATAATTTCCAATAGCGGTGGGGTGAAATGAACAAAAGAAGAACTTATTGAAACAATTCGATTCAATCAAGATGAAACCAAACGAAATATTAAAAAAGAACACAAGAGAGGCAAGTACTTTTCGTCGTAATTGCCGTCGTTACTTTAGACACTTAATAAAAAATATAACATCGGCTGTCTTATTTCACAATTAAAAGGCAATTAATTATTGATGGAAACGCCATCTTTTAGACGCCTCGTGGCAAGGTGCATTGCTTCAATGGAAAAAGTAAACAAGTATTCTTCGATCATGACTCAACTCTTACGGAGGTTAAAAATAAAGGTTTCCCAAGATGGACATTGTAATGAATGTTTTACATATAAAATAAATGATTAGGAGATCGTAATTCAAGTTAAAATAGCTTTTTTTGAATTGTGTTAACCTGCTATGACTACTATTCTCTACTTGGTCACCGTGTAACAAACTGACGGGAACCTGCGGAGAATTTAGAGAGATTGGTATACTAGTATATATATATATATATATATATATATATATATATATATATATATATATATATATGTGTGTGTGTGTGTGTGTGTGTGTGTGTGTGTGTGGCGATCTGCGATGAACAAAGAAATTAGATTCTTTTTCACACGGAATTATTGTTATTGTATTTCTAAGCTAAAAGTCGCATTGGTGAAAATATTGTTTTGGATTAGGCTGATTTCGCAGCTCCATCGGCCGAGGGGAAAGTTAAACGTAAACTCTGCTAGCTAGCCGTCATGATTTGAAGAATGTCATCCGAGCTAGGTCCGTGTAAAAACGATCCGGGTCGATAACGCGGTGAGAACACATGAGGCTACGCCTACGATGGATGTCCGGATTCCAAGATAGAGTTGGAATCGGTGAAATGGTAACCGGACATTGAGGATAAGGATTTTCAGATAGGCGTAATCGACTCCCGGTTCAGACAATGTCTAAAGTGAGACAACGATGATGTGGACGGGTTTGAAATGATCAGTGACCCCCATTGGAAGGATATAATAGGGAGGGCCTATGGACAAGTGGTTATAGCACTTGTCTTTGGGCTAGACGACCTGGGTTCGTTCCCACTCACGGCATGAGAATTTTCGGGTCTGAAAACTCCCTCTGTCCACTCAGCAGTAAATGGGTACCTGACTAAAACCTAGGGAAGGTTCAAGGCAAGGAGAGGGATGGGCTCCGCCTTCCATATGCTGTGCCCTAGACACGGTGATTCTTAACAAATCACCGCCGCTACGGCCATGGGCGATGTCGGCAACGACACTCGTGCGCGTCCAGGCTATGCGACCATTACCTTTTTTTAATAGAGGAGAGCAAGAGTGACAGGGAGGTTGTCGCTCACTTAACTAAAGCAGCACCTCCAGATTTGCGATACAGGGGGGAATGCTGCGTTATCTCACCAAGAAGACTGAGAGGGGAAGCTTCAGGTTGTTTGTGTCCAAAGAGTTGAGGACAGAGATCTTTGAGCAGTGTGACGAAAAGATCGATTATATTGGAATCGATAAGACACGCGAGCTCATTGGAAAGAAATTACTACTGGACCGGGCTGTATTGTGAAGTGATCAGCCATGTGGCAGCGTGTGATCTGAAAATCTTAGAGCCGACGATGGAGAACGGCTTCGCTGATAGAGACGGATGTCCCAGTTATCCATTCCTAAAAGTGAGTATGGATATTTTGGAACCATATGGGAAGATCATTCAGGGACACCAATACATCATAAACATCTGGTCACAGATAATGGATCGGGAAATGTGAACCCGATTATTAGAGAGACACTGGAAAGGTTGAACATACAACACGCGACCACTTCAGTTAACCATCCCAAAGTAACGCAAAGGTGTAACGCTTCCAACGGATTCTGGCTAAATTGGCCGAGGGCAGACATAAGTATTGAGATGTATACTTGACCCAGCCGCTGGCAGCGGTAAGGTTCAATATGAACGAAAACGCTGTATCATCTGCTGTTCGGTCAAGACATTATCCTACGTGTCGATAACTTGTGGAAAACTCGACGCATGTGCATAAGAGACGACCACCATCAACTGCTTTTAGAACAGTAGCATAAGAGATTTGCTCAGGTGGGACGAAGGGTCAAGAGGGCGCAGAAGACGAGGAATGCGACAGTAAACGAGAATCGAAGGGAGCCATGGCGGCTCGTGTATAGGAACTGTAGAACTGCAGCACCCCAAGTTATTCCGGCTCAATATTATCGATAAAACTAAAAATGATACGTCCGTTTTTCTTTAATTCTTTCTTTTTACGTGTACATTATACAATCCTTATGTTTAATGTAAAAATAATTTTTAAATGCCTTACATGGAGCTTTGAGATTCACAGTTACACATACTTCGTGTTTGCCGCTGTGTGCATGCGCGACATAGCCAGCGACACAAAGTGCAGCGGAGAACTGTCGCTCCCCGCAGCGATACGAGTCTCTGATTTTTTGGTATGCCGGTGGAATGCAGTGCTTCCTATGGACTATGTGTTTGCTGTGCTATATACCGTCTACCATATTCTTGAATGTAATATAAAGTGTAGAATCCAGGATCGAATCATGCTAAAAATGTCCATTTTATGAGAAAATCAAGGCGAAAACTGGGAACTTTGTGTTAAATTTTGTTTTTGTTTACATATTTACCATTGCATAATATTATTAGTTGACGAAAGATCACTACCGTATATTGGAGAAAGACGAAGATCAAAAAAGAAATAACTCTTTTTGACACCATCCCTCGCTCACAACTTATTTGAGACTAATGCCAAAACCAATTTCAATTTAAATAATTTACGGGACTAAAATAGAAGTTAACCATAATTTGTTAGTTAAAAAAAATGTTTGAACTATAAAAAAATGTTTCGATTTTTTTATAGATGAGAATTAATGATTTGTATTATTCGGATTATTATTTTCACAACGTTTCTACCGATGTAAACCCTGACTTTCTTTTTAAGTGCATATTTTCAAACTTGTGAATCTTTATGTCGAACTCGGGAACCTATATAGAATTTCTAACTGAACGCTTTAATTAATTCACAGGGGTTGATTGTTCTAGTTCCGTCACAAATGGCTGGGTAGAATTGTTAATTCATTATAATGTTATTCTTAACTATTATCACCTGTAGTAAGGATCAAACCTTTAACCTGCGGATAAAGGCGTGTATTAACAATCACTTCTAAGGGTTGAAGGTTCAATTTTTAATACAGGCGATAATAACTAAGAATAACCTAATAATTAATAAATTAGAACTTCCAACAGGTCAGGGCTGACGGAATGACAACAATCTACTCCCGTGGATTAATTAAACGGTTTAGTTGCAAATTCCGTCCAGTTTCCAAAGTTCAACTCTTAGGTTCTGGTTCACAAATTCTGAAATATATTGTACCTGAAGAAGGTTGAGGTAATATCGGCCGAAACGTTGTAAAAATAAAAACCAAAATGAGAATAATAGTCCGAATAATCCAAATAATCCAAAAATTATTTATTTTTTTAATTTTTAATATTTTTTAATGATTAAAAAAGTAAATCACTAAATTTGTAGATTGACATCTTCAGCTAAATCACCGCCACCCCCATAAAAATGCGATTCTACTTTTTTATGCGATTATGTTGAAACACTAAAAAAATCTTAGCGGAAAGAAGAAAAACATAAAAATTATTTTAGAATTTAGAGTTGGTGATCAGGTTCGAATATAAATTAAACGTGAAATGATCCACCATTCTGACATTTTAGGGCAATTAAGTCTGAGTGGCACAGTTGTAAAACCACACGTAATAACCTAACAAAGTAGAATCACCCTAAAAAACGCTCAGAATTTATTTCTCATAGCAAAAAATAATAATGGTTAACTGTATTAAGAAATGTCCGGAAATGAGGGATCATTTTAGGTTAAATTTATATGTGAAACTGATCCCCTGCTCTAAATTCTAAAATAATAGTTTTTCTTTTTTTTTCTACGTATTTAAGGGTGTTCACATGTAATCGCCTATAGGAAGTAAAATCTTACTGAGGGTAATCTACAATAATACTGTAAAAATCGAATTTTACAGAAAACATCTTTAAAAACCAAAAACAAATACAAATAACGTTATTGTTTGATTTGATAACAAAAAATGTAAAAACAATCAATGGAAATAAATTGAAATAATTTATCTCTTTTTTTGCTTGGTCTCATATTTTGAGTAGAATTTTTAAAAACTTGACGATATTTTCATGTATAAATTATGTATAATTTGTTTATATGTTTGTTTTCTTTTACCCATTATTAAAACAATGGGTAAAACATTTCTGAAGCAGCATCCCTACTAATCTTAGCCACGAACCGCCACTGGAAGGGAGGTTGATCTCCAAGTGGGATATCCCGTACACTATAAGCTACCCTTTTGGTAGGTTCGACCGCAGGTATGCAGCGCCTCATGGATCGTAGAGCAGACTGGTCCGGTTTTGTTTGTGATCTGGAACCAGGTGTCAGGAAATATCAAGTGGGTGCATGCTGATGACCTGAATTTGGTTGAGGTTTGGGAGAAACCCGAGCGACTAGCTACAAGAAAAAGACCGAGAAAAGTGACTCGTTCATTAAGAAGAGTTGGAAACGAGTAGTGGATCAGAAGGAGAAGAGGGGAAGGTCTTATTGAATTGCAATGCTGTGATGCCTGCGAAGCCAGGGAAGACGAAAGAGATCCTCGCAGGTAAAGGCAGAAAGTTACAAAGCCGATTGATGAGAAGTCAACTGAGTGGGAAGATGATGATATGATACCTCTATCATAGCTCTGGGAAAGACTGAGGCAGGAAAAGGCGACTCAGGTTATAGGAGAGTCAATAGGCGTTGTACGTTCCAAGCCCCAAGTGTAGAGAAACTTGTAAAAATCAGGATAGGCGCCGGTGATGCTTCGGAGGCGGCTTGCGATCCGGTTGCTAATGTCGCCGTATGTGTGGAGGGGCCCTGCGTGTGTGGCACGCTGGTGATTGTGTTGCTGGTAAACTCTCGAATGTTTTCCAGCGAAAAATTATGTACAAATAGCAAAACAATAGATGTGATTGTCTGAGACCGATTCTTATCTTCATCTTGTTACAGATATGAACGAAACAAGGTGGTTTATTGTGTTGATTGTAGTCACCAGAGTAGGAGCGTGGGAACACATTGCAAACACCGTGTTCTAAAAGACAAGAGAGGTCGTGATCAGAAGGTCGAAATGGCTTATTACTCTGGTGATTGATCTGCAGCCATATAAAGTGATATTCGGCCGGCTGGAAGGGAGCCGAGGTCATAAAACTGACCGAAATCAGGCAGCAGGTGACAAAAAGATATTCAGTGAGAGTAGACTGTCTTCGATTGTTGCACTCATTGGAGCATAAGACCCGAGAGTTAGAAGGAGAGTGGAGAATTATAAGCCTGTATTTAGAAAGAGTATAACTATGGCAGAAGAGGCAGAAAAGGTCGCTTTTGGGAACGCTTTAAATGCCCTGTTTGGGACCGTATTGGATGGCACATGAAGATTCGGAAATAGCTTGAGGATATTATGGAAATCCATGAGGCACTAGCTCACTGGGCTGACAAGAGCATGTCTATATTAAACATCACGAGGCTATAAGGGAAGCCTAGACTGGTTGATTTCCCATGTATACTCCCTCTGAAGGGAGGTGCGTAAATATTAATGAAGAGATACAAAAACTGGAGGGGTGTCTGCAACAGTATTTCCACTTCCAGGCACGTCGAACTGGCTAGTTCGTACCAATGCTGATGGGGCGTGTAAGGGCGCAATTAGATATTCTGTGCTTAAGACACTTATCCCTGGGCATAGTGACCCCTGGCAACTTAGGGGGTTTTATTGCAGATACAAAGCAAATTAACCCATAATTTAAGATTTCCTGTTGACCTAAACAGGCAATTGTGGATGTACTTGGAATTTGTGACGTTGTTAGAACAAAATAAACTGTCAGCGTTGGTGTCTCTCTCTCTCTGTGTCTAATATGGATAGCACATTTGAAATCTGCCAGGCCACGAATCTGCCTATTTCTAACTCCAAGATTATCAAAATTTGGCAGCAGTGACCAGGTATTAACTCTCGAGACGAAGTTTGGAACCCTGAATTCAGCCATGATAAAATGTCTGCTATAAACAGGAGATGAGGCGAAGAGGTGCGAGACAGCCGCACTGGGGACCTATGTGTCAGTAAGTTTAATCTATATAACAGATAGCCACAAGCTCTGTGTGCTCGAGCTGTTTAGGAAGGATGAGGCTTGAATAAGGAAGAATTGGCAGGTGGAAGCCCTTACAAATGTCGTACTGCCATTGGCAGTTAGTGTCGCGGATGGAATCTGGGCTGTCACGAGTGTGTGAGGAGGGGTCCACCAAGGCGATAAGGGTAACACCCCCGTTGTCAGTTATCGAGTAAACCATGAGATGTGCAGCCTTTTGGGCAACGATTTATCTTCCCCTTTTCTATCAGGCCCATGAAAGGTTTCAAACGAAGGAATCTTTCCTCTGATTAATATAAACTAATGCGAGTTGGTGGACTTATGGCAGCCACTAGTTAAAGAATTTCCCGTATCACGTTGGAGAAGATTCCCGAATTTTTAAAGACGGTATAGAAGATTAACTCGAGAAATTAAGGTAAACCGGATAGAGAAGGCAAATCTTGGCTGGACAAGTAAGGTAGACCCTAGTATAGCCTGGCCGGTAATCTCCGTAGTTATAGTGGTGATATTAATGGTTTCGAGAGTATGTGTGTTGAACAAGAGTAAACAGACCTTAACTAAACTTTGAACACTGACAGATAGGTACTTGGGTAATGAAGGGATTCCATCTAGTGACCTTGACCTAGATGAGTCTGGTATATGTGAGCTGGGCTCCCTGCATGTGATACCCTCGGAACTGCCAAACAAGGATAAGGTGGAAGGAGAAAACAAGCAAAGTCACCGAAGCGGTAAGGTCAGCTTTGAAAGCTAGACTAGCCAAGAATTATATTTGGATAAATAGAGAAGGGTCAGAGGATGGTAGGTGTAACCCACTCCCTTGATAGTAAACTCGACCTTTCATTGCATGAGTTGTATTGATTTTCACTATCATTCTTTTGACACCCAAAGAGAGAAAAAGAAAGAATTGAAAATGTTGTTTTTTTTGCTTTTATGTTAATTAATTATTTGGTTTTCTTATCGTTTCATGTTTTGCCTGTGTTTCTAGATAATCGGCTTAGTGATGTCAAATAACAAGTATTTGACAAAAAAGAAAAGTGACGAGACCTCGCGGATAATTTCAAGAGATTGGTAAACTAGTATATATATTTAGGCACCCGCACGGAGTGCGATGAGAAAAATAATTAGATTCTTTTTCACACCAAAGTATTGTTATTGTATTTCTGAGTTGAAAATCACATTGGTGAAAATATTGTTTGGGATAAGCCTGTCTGATTTAGCAACTGCAATGGTCAAGGAGAAAGTCAAAGGTCAACTTTTTGTTATTGTAACTACAAGTTTCACGGAAATATTTTTTTATTAAGAATATTTGTTGAGTTGTCGATACTTTGATTGTCTGTTGATTATGTACTTCGCACTCCTCAGTTGAAGAGCAATTTTCTTAGTGACCCAGAATTGATCATCTTAATTAATAATTAACAAGGCGTTGGGGAGGTACAGCCCGTAGACGGTTCGACACATCACCAGTATTCTTCTGGAGAGTGGAACTTCGTCAGTGCTAACGTCCCGAAAAGACGGCTAAAGGTCGGCGGCGCTAAATCAACCAACATCCCAGGGGTATTAGCCATGGGTACGAGTGGAAACAAACAAGCATTATTTGGTTGCTGCGAGGTAGTGAGCAAGTTACAACCATACTTTCATTCTAGGCAGAATATCAATCTGAATAATATTGTGTGACAATAAAGGCTAAAACTTACCAGCTGAAAAGCGAATGAGATGCTTCGCATGTCGTGCGTGCCCATCTACCAGATGAAAATAGCCTTTTCTTCACAATTGTAGACTTTTATAGTTGGGACCAATTTGCATATGTGAATAACTAATTTGCATGTATGGATACCAACTGCCTTAAATGAAAAGAACGGATTAAAAGCAGGAGAGTCTGTGTTTTAAAAAAGCAAAGAAGAAAGTGGTTATTCTGGAAATCTATTTTGAGTTTAGATTGCTTTTGTGACTTTTTTTTCACAGTCAAGTTACAAGCTATTTCGGCCTAAAATGGACAGCTGCTTCGACTTAAAGATCATTTCGTTGAATGAATTGAGAAATTGGTATTAGTGTGACTTATCTAAAGTCAAATGGCATGGTCATGTCATCTCACATCAGCTAACTGGATGAGTGTTCGCAGTTTACCAACAACTAACTAAAGAATAGAAATCCGATGTAGCACGAATTAATGAAATACTATTTACTGTCTTTGCAGATGACATATTTACAGCGTATGAGAAGTTCGAGGCACGTGTGTTACGTCTGCGTGAGATCGTAGATGTGTATTTGGTGGATTTACGGAAGCTGTCAGTCCTTTTGGGAGGAATACCAGATCATGGGAGTTAGTGTTTGTGCCAGAGCTTCCTTACCCTAGAAGAAACTGTTGCGGTTCCCTCAAGGATGGGTGATCTAATCTTAGAAGAGCTGTCGACTTGAGCGTTGATGAAAGACAGTGTTGAAATGGGTGAACAAGTCATGGTTGCAGCACAGCCTACTTGAATCATTAAACCATCTGTGGGCATGGCCGATCTGATTATAAATGTTATAAATGCAATGGTACTAATCGTTTCGCGACAGACTACGTAAAGAGGAGATAGACCAACCGCCAACCTTGTTATCGGTGTAACAAACCGGTTATCTGGTCAGAGATTGTTCGCGAAACAAAGTTGGGAACGAGACATCGGTGCTGATCTATTCCCTAGTCAGAATGTGAACTCGGCGTTACCTATCATTACCGTCTATGTTGATGATGTAACATGCTTGGCTATTGGTACAGAGGTTGGTAACTGTTGTGGAGTACAAATCACCCCTATTGAAGAACTAATGGAAGCAACCATCTATAATAAATACCATGGTTGCAAAGACTCAAACAGAGGACATTCCTATTCATGTTTTACCGCATGGTAGGACTCCGGTCATCTCCTACCACATTTAGTGGCGTTACTGTATTGCTATGAATAAATACATTTTATATTTTAACCTTTCACAATTTGTGGTTGTTATCTTTGTGACCCCTAGCACGGGTCTACAATAGTAACGTTGCCACAATCAAAGTGCTGGTTATGCAAGGAAAACGTCTTGATTTTGATATGTTATTTGACATCAACGCTATTTAGGCACTCGGTGGCGTTCGTATCATGAAGTTTTGAAGTGTGGAGTTTGGGGAGACACAACCCATCTGTGTAGCGCTGTGTATTAACGAATAACCGATATCTAAAGAGGATTATGAACGCGAGTTAAAGACCAAGATATATAATGGTTTGTTTCTGCCATATAATGAGGATGTGGTTGGCCCACCCAAAGGAACTAATACTACTAAATTCCCTAATACAGATCAATAAAAGTAAGATGCGTCTGGTAATGGACTATCATGAATATTGATGCATTCATTGGCGATGCAGATGTTTGCGCAAAGAAACTGGGAGAATTAATACAGCAAAGAACGAATTGATCCATTCTGGACCTCAGGGAGGCATATCGACAGATCCATGTTGAGAGATCCTTCTGGCCCGTACCAGGCAGTGATATTTAACCAGGTTAGGATTCGGCTTGAATGTGGCGCCTCTGGTAATATGAGTTGTGTTCGTAGCTGTGTTAGCCGAGAATGGGAATGTAAAACAGCAGCGTCGGCGTATATCTATGACATATATATTAGTGAGGATGTGGCGTCGGTAGAATCCGTGATAAATCATTTGGACTTGTACAGACTCACTAGTAAAGATTTGGAGAAGCTGAAAAACGATGCAAGAGTGCTGGGATTAGAATTTTGGAAGGGGCATGATCGACTACAATGACGACGAGAAAGCAGTACTATGGACGATCCTATAACTATGACACGAAGATGTATCTTCTCGCATGCGTGGCAAACTGGTAGGGCTATTTCCTTGTGCAGATGGCTTCGACTGGAGACTGACTTTATCAAACGTCGCGCTATAACTGTCACGAAGGACTGAGATAACTAGGTTAGCGATACTACTTTGGGTGTATGATAGCAGACACACTTTCCCGAGTACAGCAACCAGATCCTTTCCAAAGAAAGTGGTGCCTGAGCACGAAATAAACTGGGTGTGTAGGTGGACGCATGATCGCTTGCTGTAGGCGTGGTACTTCACGCCGAAGGCGCTATCATCGGGGATGCGTGCTGGTTGCGACAAACAAAGGATATCCAACATATAAACATGAGATCCGTGCTAAAAGGATTACACCTCATACTAAACTGGAATGACAATGTGTTACACGTAAAACAGAGTCCCTCTGTGTGTGTCACTAGGTGACCAATATCACCAAGAGAAAGCTTCAGTTGAGCAACAAGACAGCAAGCAAGATGCTCATAAGGCTAGGACTGGGCACGATAATCTCTCTTGTGAAAGATACATTTCTGTTGCTTAATGACATGAAAAGAGAGACTGAAACCAAACAGTAAGTGTATGTCCTTGCGACAGGCAACCTGGACCCAACACAACTAAATGAAGTTTATCGACATAGTGGGCATTTTGTAGTCAAGCGAACATCATATTTTGTGAGTAGAATCGACCGGTTCGTATTGAAAGTGGTAGTAAAGGTATTTGTGAGGAATTGCGAGGAATGTCAGACAATAGAACTAGCTCCAATGCGATGGCAAAAAGGGAGGGCTCAGTGTTCATGAAGTATGGAACCGGCTAGGCATGGGCATCGCGCACTACAATGGTTGTCATTTTTGACACCGATCAATTGAAAAGAATCTATACACATTATAAAGATGGGAACACAATTATTTAAGTGAAAAATCGACAGGGGCGTTGCACGTCGAAATTCAGATCAAGTCGTATTACCGAGGTGATAAGTCCACAGTTGGTGGTCATTAATGGCACGTCTCATCAGGTGGGAGACATGCGCTCACGTTTCAGTTGAGTGGTAGTGGACAACAGTGGTGACACATCAACAACAGAGAGTGTTAAATGGAGAAAACAAGATTACGATGCAAGTAGTAGTGGTTCCACGTCTGAAAGTGGTGGAGGGGCCGAACCCACTTTTATTGAGCTGCCTTATTCCACTACCAATTCAGATCCTGGTGCATCTGACGGTTCGGTCAGAAAGAAAGAAATAACTGTCCCACTACTGAAGAGTACTAAGTTAAAACGACCGGTAATCCACTGTCACCTATGTGATCATACGATCAGTGAGGAATGTGACAATAAAGACAAAAACGTGAGATGCTTCTTTACAATTGTAGACTTTTATAGTTTTGACTGATTTTAATACGTGAATAACTAATTTGCATGTGTTGGCAACAACTGTTGGTTTTCGGAGAGCAGGGCTGAAGTGGTGGTGCTTGAAATCTGTTTGAAGTTTGGAGTGCCGTTGTGACCTTTTTTCTTACAATTAGGTTACACATTGCGTAGTAGCAACATCGATAATTGCAGCGAAAAACACGTTTTGTAAAATACATGTAGTTTTCCTGAAATCATTTCGCAAATTGTTGGCATTACCAATATAACTGAGCAAGGGCGAACGCACTGGTTTCTACGATATTTGATAACATCTCTTCTACGGTTCTTGAAATGTAATGTTGGAAAAACTAAAAGACCAGAGATTCAGTCAAAATGTCAGTAAAGTATTTACTTCGATAAAATAGAACATATTTTCACTGTCACAACACACAGATTTTATTTTAAGTCATACAATGCAACATAAAACCTGTTCAAACATCGAATCTCATCAGAACAGCATTTTGTGTGAAAACATTTACTCTTCGTGACATTCGTAAACCTCATCAAAGCAGCAAAGATTATCTTTTCAGAATTATCTCCAAGATTGGATACCCATCTACCCTCTTTTGGGGATTTTTTTTTATTTTACATAGTTGTCTGTTTCAAGTTTTACACCGTTTTTTTTTAAATTTACGAGGACACTTCATTCAGTTTTATAGGGGGTTTCTCCTTTTGATTTTCGCTCACTCAATCATGGCCCTTCACATGCTGATGGGGCGCTTTAGTGAGGCATGCCACAACTAGACTCATTACATAGCATTACCATTTCTGAACATGAGCTAAAGATTATGACATTGTGTAAATTATCACAACGATTAGCGACACTCTTTCAAATGATGCCGAATTATTTATTACAGTAACAATCAACTAGACAAACACAAAGTAAACGAATATACATTAGCTGTATTTTGCTCATATCAGGAGATGAATTTCTTTTCCAATTTGAATCTGAGACATTTTCAAGCCAATCAATAACAAGTATTTTCTTTCTGGGACAATATTTTGTATATTTCTATGTGGCACAAGTTCATTCTAGAAGAGGAATTCATTGTCCCAAAACATTCTGAGACGTCCTGATAAACATGAGCAGATAGTTCCGACATCGATGTTAATCATGCAACTCGAAACCATGAGATAGTATGACATCTTTACGCATTTAGTATCATAACTCTCGTATGACTGTCTCTAGTTTCTGAACCGCAGAAATAAATCCAGTTCCTTCATGTATTGCTGATGATGGTTCCATTAATCAACATGAATATTTTGATTGCCCATAATAAATGTTTTCGTTGTAGTTTAAATGATAGAATAAGCTTCGAAATCAGTATCCTGCTATCATATTTGAACTGTTGTGTTTCCAGTTACACCAGCATCATTTCAAGTTTTCGAAATGTTACTACAGTGTTCAAATCGATTGAAAATAAAGATCCTATTCAACTTACGTTCATTTCTAGCTGCTGTATTAGGTTTCGGACTTCATTTGTGCTGTTTCGAACAGGTTCGCTTTACTACTATCAAAATAAGATTCAGAGAATGTTACCTGGACGGCTATCTTCTTTTTATGTCTTGCAACTTTCTTCAACGCATGAAAACAAACTTTTTGCGCCTCCGACATATACTTCAGTCTTGCCATTTATAACAGTGGACGATAATCTGGTGAATAGCGAACAGTTTCTCTATTGTTCTACTACCGTTATTAATACTCGGGAAATTAGAATTATTAGAGTGGAAATATATTATGTACATATATCGAAACTTGTTAAAAGTTAATCGCCCAATCTTAAATAAATCCGAACAAGAATGATAAATGTTATTCGCAAAATAAATAGTTTCATTGAATTAATGTAGTATATATATATATATATATATATATATATATATATATATATATATATATATATTTATATATATATATATATATTTATATATATATATATATATATATATATATATATTTATATATATATATATATATTTATATATATATATATATATATATATGTATGTATATATATATATATGTATGTATGTATGTATGTATGTATGTATATATATATATATATATATATGTATGTATGTATGTATATATATATATATATATATATATATATATATTCAATCTCAGACACATTATTCCATACTCGCCTATTCATACAAGGATAAAGAGATGAATCGACATAATGATGACTGAAAAAAAAATAGATATATTTATTCATTAACGTTGTGAAAACAACATCCAAGATGAGAGCAATAGTTCAAACAATCCAAATAATACATGTTATCAATCCTCATCTCAAAAACAAAAATTCAAAAAATCTTTATTCATGTTGAAAATATCCAAGACACATTTACCCCTGTAGTAAAACTGCATCACATACAAATGAGGCGAACTTAACTGAGACCTTTGTAAGGCCTTTTATTCTGAAATTTTAAATAATACCAAAATAAAGGTATTTAAATTCGTATAAAACAATTAGAAAACCACTTCTGTTTTCAAATGTGAAAATTCTTCTTGTGATATGTAGCATCACGTAGGGGGGCATTACTACTGAAATGTTTCTTGTTTGGGGATATCTATTTTTATTTCTAATCGTAGGTTTACGTAATCACTACGTAATGTGTTATATGAATGAGGCTCAACAGATGATGCCCTGCTTAAATCACCACAATTGGACACATTCTCCTCAGGCCATCCAGTGCGTCCCTCGGATTGCGGATGAGGGTACCCTTCTTTTTTAGGGTAGCTTTGAATAACCAATAAAAAGCCGTGGACAAAGAGGAAGAAAACATGAAAAGCTGAATAAATCAAAACATACAAACTGGCAGGCCGGCACCCAGGATAAAAAGGGCGCCTCAACTCATTCATGCACCAGGCGGGAAGAAGTATGCAATGGTACAAACCTTTTTTCCTTTGAAAATGTCACTATGGACATGTCAAAGGCCAAACAGGGACAGCCACCAGGCCTTGATAAAGAAAACCCTTGCACCCAGACTCCACCACAAGCAACGACCAAAACAAGGAATACAGGGGGCCTAAAATCCCAAAAGTAGTCAGTTGCACAAAAGAGGATATTATTGCACTGCTACCATTACTCGATGTTCGAGAAATGGAGCAGTAGCTCAAAAGAGATTCTAACAGAGAGAATCAGGGTGTCGCACCTTCCTGAAGAAATTATTTATAAATATACAGGCTGCCCCACAAAAAATTGCAAGAAATTAAGATGTAAGTGAGCATTATGTTCTTTCACCCGCATTTTATCATGAACAAGTAGATGTTGCTGCGTGTATTTTACTTAGAGAGGATAGAGGATACATAGAGGTCACATGCATAAAATCCTTAAATATTCTGTTGCTGATAGATTGAAACAAATATCTCGCTTGAAATTATCCAAAGCGCAACTGGAATTTGATCATTTTGACCCGTGTTTGCTCCATTTCAACAATCTTTGTTAAAATTTAATTCTATTTATAAACTTAATTAATTAAATTTCAAATAATTTTAACGAATTTCTTGCCGTGGCTTTGTTTCTAGAGCACTAGCCCTTAACATTATAAAGGTCATCGATAAGATCTGGTACAAACATTTACTCCACAAACTGGCTAGCTATGGAATATCTGAAAAAATATTCGCAATCATCGAATCCTCTCTATCAGATAGGTTTATTAAAGTATTTGTTTATGGGCAGAGGTCAGAAGCACATTGAACCAATGTCAACGTGAGTATTCTAGAGACAACACTAATTCTGATGTTCATTAATGATCTGCCAAATAATATCTTGAGATTAGTTGTTGACATCTACACAGACAGCACAACTGTCTATGGAAGAACCTAAAATATCACTGGTGATCAAGTATCGCTCATTCTCTCTCTCTATCTCTCTCTACTCCATCGTTATTTCCATGGAAGGTGCAAGACTGTGTTCCAATCTTTGTTTCCTCCTTGTACAAAGTTTACTGCAAGCATTTCTCTTCCGATCACAACGGTTAAAAAAAACTTTCCTTTCTGCCTAACCTCAAGCGAAACTTTCATTAACAGAGCTTCTCGCTTCTGAAACGTAATCCCGCAGGACTGCTTCTCTGTTGATTACAACTTTATCGTGTAAAAATCAAATATCAATATATTCTTGTCATAAACCGTCCCATAAGGAATCAAACGGCTGACCTTCATTTTGTCCCATTAACCCTATCCTCGAGTGACTCTTGGCCTTTATATGCGGTGACTGAATAGTAAAATAATTACTTATTTTACATTCTTATTAAATTGTAAATAAATTATTTTAAGCTTTCGCATTTTCTTATGACCATTTCCTCGTTGCTAATGTAACGTAATTTCCCAAACTAGAAACTTTCACAAGGCAGCAAACCTTAAATTAGTGACCATTTTTTGTGCGTAGGTAAATAATATATTTAAAACCAGTAATCGTTTCATTTGCTAAATAAAATGTTGAATTAAAAATTAAACAACTACATATCTGTCATCGAAATTCACCGAAATTCACAGAGTTTCTGGCAGGTGGTGTATCTAGGCAAAAAGAATAAAAAGGTTTCAAAAATGATAAGGAGATTTGTTTTATGCCGTGGTGATTAAATCGAAGCATCGAGGACATGGATATGAACAGATAGTCAAGCATGTAATGTGACAAACAGAAATTAACCAATCGCCCGTCTCTCTCTCTCTCTCTCTCTCTCTCTCTCTCTCTCTCTCTCTCTCTCTCTCTCTCTCTCTCTCTCTCTCTTAAGAGATCTCTTGAGAGATCGCTTGAGAGATCTCAACACGGATTTCAAGCGCTACGGGCAGGTTCATGTTTACTTTTCGTGTGATGATGGCAAACATCTCGTCAAAGGGTATTTCTCACTCGCGTCCACGTGTTCCACTCAGCTAAACACAATCTGCATTTATTTTTCGCATCTGTACTTTTCCTTCTTTTTTTCCTTTCATTCCATCATATGTTCACATTCAACAATTCGCTTGCTTCAATACGACATGAAATCTTGTTGTCTGAAGTCGAAAGTGAAAAGAAAGACCAAGTTGAAAGCTTTAGCACCAATCCAGTTAGGGACGAGATCAACGAATACAACACGTAAAACCGCTCAACCTTTAACTTGCTTTAATATGCACGCGCGAACAACACAAGTCAGCACGTACAAATCAACACACACATTGACATGACATATATACACAAATATATACATATACATACATTATATATGTGTACCTACCCCAATGTTGCCCGGGATCAAGTTATGTCATGTTAGTTTTTTTAGTTTTTATTTGTTTGCTTGTTTTTGAATGTATATAGAAAAAGAAATAAAATATTAGTTGTAAGGTATATTCTTCAATATAAAATATTTTATTTGCGGATGATTATTTAATAATGCGTCATATTACCAGTCGTCTCGGCTTCTAATTCATTTTTTAAATAAATTTTATCGAAGTATGTTCGTATATTGCCAATAATACGGTACAACAATAACAAATGAAAAGTGATTAGTCAGAAATGAAAATTGATTTGTCTGACTTCAAAAATCCGAAAAGATAACATTCGTGGGTGGAGCTTTCCAGTGAAGGAGGGGGTAACGGTTTCAACCGAGTGTAATGGAATTACTCTTCATAATTAGAATAATGTTTACCAGAACCGATATTGTAAGCAAAAACACATATATAATATATCTTACTTTCTCGGTGTGCACAGATAGTGCCTGGTAAGACCGCTGACTCATAATCTCCGTGAAAAAAGGCTTGTTCATCATACACTTTGGGGAAACGTGATATGCCGAAAAGCCAGGCTGTCAATAATGAATGATAGATTTTTAAAGTTTTAGAAAACTTTAAAAATTATATTTTATAAAAAAACAAAGGAACGCTGATACTGAACTTTATTCAATAAAAATGTTAAAAACGAAAACTAGAATTAATTTTTTTTTAAATAGT
>OY744516.1:37926777-38034277 GCA_963556195.1 Sepiola atlantica | reverse complement strand
TATATTGACAGGTTTATTAGTCTCTAGAGAATTCCATAATGTATCGATACCATCTTGTACGTCTTGAATGTTTCCGCATTTTCTCTTCTCCTATCTTTTATTTCACACACAATTACACAAGGTCGTTATATTTTGTCACTCTATCAATTCGACGTTTTTTTTATATCTCTTCGTTTTCTTATTTTGTTTGGTGTTTTGTTTTATTTTCAAATACATTTTTATCCGTCTCTTCATTCAATTCACTTTATATTCGTTTTTTTTTATTTTATTTCATTCATCGTCCCTTTACTCCTTGTTGCTCTTTTTATATTTACATAGACGGGACAAGAAATATGGTCAGTCCATACAAATAAAGATTAATTATAGAACGAAATTGAATCGGAGGAAAACAAGAAAATGACATTCATTTTATAGATGAAGTGACGAACAGACAACATATGAAGGAAGACGGACGAAGATCAGATTAATTTGTCTATATGATACTCGAGCCTGTTGAAGTCTATAAATGGATACATGAGTATTATTCCCGATGTCATAATCTATGCAGATAATATTACAGAGGATATATAATGTGCTCTAAATAAATTTGATACTTTTGGGAAAGCAAAGATAAAACGTCATATCTTGGCCTATAATTGAAGTATTTTCAAGATTCAAAATCCATCTTTTCTGGAACCTTTGCTAAAAATGGCTCTCTTTGAGAAAGTGCCTTTTGCCTCGGCCGCGACCTCCTGGCAGGACTTGAACCTGGAGCCCGCGGATTTCACGGTGTTCTTCGAGAGATCATGAACACCAGTTTGATACTGGCAATCGGGTGGTACGGATAGTGTATTTTTCAACTGCGCCCCACACGTAATGAAGTGGCAATCAGGCGAGTTGGAGGCAAATGTTGGGACTGATGCAGCTGTGGAAGTCCCTTCTGAATTTTCCCGGAGGTGAGACACAGAGCTGAATCCTGCTGACAAACATATGACCTTCCTCCAGCCACCCTCTCAACCCGGCGCTTGCCAATAGTGGACAGCAACTCAATACAGCAATCTAAATTGAGTCTGCGTGCCTTTTCGAGGATGTAGGAAAGCATTTGACTCGAAACACTCACAAAGACTATCACAGTTTGAGATAACGGTCTACATGAACGCGGGATTTCATGCGGACAGTTGGCTAACCACCTATTGTTCACGCACTCCGACAAAATCTCAACTCATGTGCGCACACACACATTCGTAGAACTACGCACTACTAAATTACAGGCACAAACATTTTGTTACTTCCCTAACGTAATATTTCTTATGAACAATTAATGTGTTGTATCTTTTACATATATAAATATTCAGTACTCTTATAGATGGCGCACCATGTTTCCGTGACTTCGCGTTGTCAACCTTCGGGTAGGTTACGGGAGCGCCCGAGAGTTAGCGAGGCGAAAACTGCCAAACGCTAAATTGAAGACTGGCAGCCGATAAATTACGATGAAGAAAATTTAACTAAAATACATATATCAAAATAAAGAACGAACAAACCATAGCTAAACAACTGTTATTGATTGGAAGATTATTTTTGTATTTTGTTTTTTGTTGTTTTTTGTCAAAGGAACCATTGTTAATCAAATGTGTTTTTTAAATAAATTGCTGTGTTTTTGTGCACCGGAAATTTATGATTGTGTCTGATTTGTTGAGAAAATGTTGTTTTTTTACATTTTTTTCAATGTTTTTTTTTACATGTTTTTCACAATTTCAATTAGTCCTTTGGGAGATTCAACGAGCTGACAGAGGTTATAGAAATACATGTTCTGTTATTGAACGCGATTAATTTCTTCCAAAAGTTATCGGCTGCTTGCTACAACCTGATTGGTTAATAGTTTCGTCAACTCTCGGGCTCTTCCGAGACCTGCCCGAACGTTGACGATGCAAAGTCACGGAAACACGGTGCGCCATCTATAAGAGTACCAAATATTGTGTTTGTTTAAATAATATTTCCACTTTCCATTCTTCCTTCATTCAACTTTCATGCATGTTTTTTATTCGTTTATTATTTTGTTTTAAACATTCCTTACAACAATTTTAATGTAAGTGTGGACCTTAGCATTTTCTCTAAGATACATCTTAACAGCTAGGGTCGGTGTCGCTACAAAATATTCGACAGTCAGTCCGATATCTTCCACTGCGCGAATCCGTTTCGCCTCATTTCCAGCAACAGATTCGCACTATCCAACTGAACAATCTCGCTAAACGAGCCACTCCTTTCACAAAGTCAGCTTGGAACTGTGTATTATTAGTTAGCTATTTATCATAATCCGCTGTGTCGTCAATAAAATTTAATTCATTTTTCATCGATCGACTTTGTCATTCTTTTTTATATTACCTTTTCCTCTACAAAATCCGTTGACCCAGACGTTCGAATACAACACAACTTTCTGATAATGTGTAAGAAAAATAAATAGTTTACCAGACACCAGTTTTTTTTTTTTAACACACGTGCGGGGAAAATGTAAACACAAATTATTTACTGGATATTTTTACAAAATTAATCAACAGGATACTCTTGACAAAAGGTATTTTTTTTATTTTTAACGGAAAATGGAAAAACTTTTTTCTTTCTTTTTTTGTCCTAATGGAACTTGTCATAACGTATAGGCATCTAATATTTTTCACTGTTAATATGTTAATCGTTCCTCATCCTCTAATACTTTAGGAAGATTGGTGGAGAAATATATATCTTAATTTACGAAATTCTGAATCAAAATATTAGAGGATGAGGAACGATTAAATATTAACAGTTAAAAGTATTAGATGCCTATACGTTATGACAAGTTCCATTAGAAAAAAAAGGATTTAATCATAAATACTGACTGTAATTTATGGACTTTCTTTGCCTGTTTTTCATTGTTCTTTATATAATCAGCACTGATGATTGCCACACCAAAAAATAAATAAATAGGAGCATTTACATTTATCTTGGTGTGTAAGATAATGAAGAGTGGCGAAAATGAATCGTGGACGAGTCCATTGTGGGTGGGACGTCGAGAAAGAAAAAAGAGGCGATTTGATAACTGTTAAAAAAGGAGAAGGTTCCGCAGTGCAAAGGGAACTTGAAAAACGGCGGTTTCAAAAACGCGAAGAGTCGAAACGCTTGGTGATCGGAATATCGATGTACCGGAAGAATGCGAGTTTACCGATATTTATGGCACCGATTAAGCTTTATTGGCTATGGTACCCAAGCCCATCTTGCTGTTAGATTTTTGTCTCCGCTGACTAAAAATGCGGCTGATAAACAAGTTGGTAATATGAAGGAATCCCCTGGCTTGTATTTCACCAAAGTGCTTGTAGAACAATTGCTTCGGTTCACGCTCGGATAGACAATGCAGAGCAAATTGCTTTCCAATCGGATGTATATACGAACGAGTTTCTAGCGGAAACCAAGTCTGTGACCTCAACAAGAAAAAGACTCATGGGACAAAAGTATGTCAAATAATTGTTTAATATGTGTGCGTAGCCGGCGTAAACCATCCGATAATGGCAGATAAAGAAAACCAAGGTATTTTCATATACGTTCTGTTCTTTGTAATTCTTGTTGGATCTTACCGGGTACCCTGAAAGAACGGGTAATGCAACAGGTGTATGCCGAAACAATTGTAGTCTAAATCTGAAAATAAATTCTGTGAAATATGGGAATCTGTCTTTCAAAATATTGGATGATATAAAATCGAATAATATATATATATATATATATATATATATATATATATATATATATATATATATATATATATATATATATATATTAATTATGTTTTACTTACAGACATCGATGTTTCATACTTACGCAATCTTCAGTACAGGAAGCTAATTTCCGACGATCGACGGGCGCGAACTCCGATCACAAATCGCCACTTATTCGTAGTCAGGAGAGCTACCAGTTGGCCACCAGAAATTAGCTTAGAATCTAGGAGAAATTTAATTTTGTAAATACCAAGTCGGCGAGTATTCACAGCAAGCGGCGTAAAGTGATCGACAACAACAACAAATCGTGTTGGATCTCGTAATATATATATATATATATATATATATATATATATATATATATATATATATATATATATATATATATATATATATCTTTTTGCAGGCTTTACGTTTTCCATGAAAAATAAAAATAAAAACACTTCTTTAATTAGTTTAAATAATTCCTTATTTGTAAAGTTTAAAAATAAACTCATGGTTTAATGCTTACGGACTCTTTTACATTATTCTCATTGACAAATGGAAACAAGAGTTTAGTAGCACTGAATTGTCCAAATTACGAATCAAAATATATTTATATTTTGGTATAACTGTTGATTAACGTCCTCCGCTAAGTCACAGGAGAGGGTGAAAGGTTGCAAGACCGGTTGTCACAGTGTGTGCGTAGTTGAGAGGGGAACGGTAAGTCGCCATAACATGAAGAAAGGAGGAAAGAGGGAAGGGGGGAAACGTATAATTTGTAAATACAAAGGTCTGTCTTGCTTTTTAGGAAAGGGAAGGGGAGAAGCTTTATAGTAATAGTAATGTCTGTCTAGCAATAAAAGTTGGTTGATTTAATTTTTCTCTTTTTTTTTCAGAAATAAAATTAAATTTGGTAATGATTAAAACTAAATGGTTTTAATAATAATAATTATAATATTAACAATACTTACACCACTATATATATACACACACATATATATATATATATATATATATATATATATGTGTGTGTGTGTGTGTGTGTGTGTGTGTGTGTGTGTGTGTGTGTGTGTGTGTGTGTGTGTGTCGAGGCAGCATTTTTTCTCTAAGGCACGTATTATAAAAAATAACCGACAACTCATGTCTGGATATTTTTGTATGGATCAGATGGGTCAGAAAGTACTTTGGACCTAAAAGAAAATTACGGCAAATTCATCAGCCAATTCTCATCCGAGATTAGGACTTTAATCCGGAAAATGGAAGGGATCCATACAAAAATATCCAGACATGAGTTGTCGGTTATTTTTAATAATAATGATTATATATATATATATATATATATATATATATATATATATATATATATATATATATATATATATATACTGCCTCGAAAATTAAAAAATCTTCAAACATTTTTACTATGTTTTTACTCTATTTGAATGAAAAGGTGGACTGTTTTATTTCGGCAGATGATTGGATTTGATAAAGCAAATTAAGCCTTTGTTTTACTTGACTTTTCTCAAATAAAATTTTACTTATTTGTTGAGTAATTGTTCAATGACGATGATTTTGATATTTCATCATAGCCATCATCGTAAATATACCTCTTCCTCTGTCTCCAAAACGGACCGGTTAAAACAGTCGGTGCATCCTTTACCCCGAACATCACAAAACAAGAAACATGGCGGAGTAAAAACCGAAACACACACGTCACGAGACATAATAAAATCGATTTATTGCATAGCGAATTACCGATTACAAATTGAATTCTCAAAGAAAGACTATTTGTAATCGATAAACAAGTTACAAGGGAAAAGATCAGTTATATTTGCCAAACAAACATATTTTATAAATATTACGAAAATACATATTGTTTCATTCAACAAAGTATTTTTATTCTATTGTCGTACTACATTAATTTCAGTCCACCTACAACGAACGCTATCCGATATGAAACTAATATTTGTTAACACAAAAATGTTAGTAATGTTAACCCTAACACACTGTGAGCAGTTGTACGATCCATGCGATTGCATTTAAACATAACGATGCCCACTTATTTGGCCATCATATTGTTGCAGTTAGACTGTGGCCGACGCCACAAACGGCCAGGGGATATTTGTTGCGACCCCTTTCTTTGTTTGTTAACTCAGCCCTTCTTCGCACTGAGGTAGAGAAGAGGGCATGATCTCATGAAAGCACGTTGGCCGAAGATTCCAGCCAATCAGGAACCAACAGGTCAGCTTGACCACGCATGATTTCACTCCCTATAAAACAAGTCACGTACCCTCTTCTCTTTTTCTCTTCCGTTTTCTGGCCGAACGCACACAGAGGAGATCGTCGAACCCCCACCCACCCCACCCCCACCGGCTCGGCCGAGGAGGTGAGGGAGATAAAAGTCAAAAAGTAGGTAATCTCTTTTAATTCCTACCACGAATAAGGAACTATTCTTTTAAACACACGACCATTACAATTGCCACAAAAATCACTGTACATCAAACACGCTCGCATATACACATTCGTACAAAATGAACTTACAAATGGAACTTTTGCACTCCTTAAAAATATGAACTCTACAAAATGCCTTAGTCAAATAAATTGTTTTGTTTAATATAAATGTTTTACTCTTAATTATTGATTTTACAAAATACCATTCTTGTGTGTTAGCTTTATTATTCCTTCGCTTTCTTTCTAATATAATTTCAGATATTATAATAATGTTTTCTTTCTTCCCTTTGTTTATTTTATTCTGTTTAATTTTATCCACACACGTGGTCGGGCCACATCGAACAGTGGGAATGACATGCTGCTATAAAGCCATCTCTCCTACATTTGGTCGGGGGATTCCACATGAGTTTAACTCCTTTGTCCAAGACAGACTTCAAATTCAGTATGACCACGGGAAGAGGACATGAGTATCAACACAAACATTTTTTATTATTATACTAAATGTGAGTTAATCAACGTTTGTTCCACTAAGGTTTTCTTTTATATTTTAATCACACAAATGGCGTCCTAAAATATCTCTCAGTTTTAGGATTGAGTTATGTTTGAAAATACTTGCGTTTTAATTGTTCTATTTACTCGTAATTTGCAATTAACTTACCAAATGACAGATCTCGTAGTAAAATTCAATCTATCACTATCTCCCTCTTTTATCGGATGTTGTTTTACCCCCGCTCTTATTTTATACGTTATCTATCACTCTCCCGCCTCTCTCTCCCTCTCTCCCCCCTCTCTCTCTATGTGTGTTTATTAATAGTCACAGATAATAAAGAAAAGAAAGAATAATTTGTTCGAACAGTCCATTATATACACAAGAATATATCACAATAATTAGTAATACTATTTAACCGTGGTTTGAGAGTGAATGAAAGAAAGAAAAAAGAGAGGTACAGAGATACAGTGAGCAAAAAGAGACTAACTTTGAACGTTCCTTTTTTATTTTTTATAATTAACTGGCCGTGTAAACCAACTTTTTCCTGATTCATACAATGTATGACCAATGTCTCATTGTTTATAGAATATTCATAAATTTCCAATTTTACGAATTATTTTTTTTCTGAAATGAAATTAGTTAATAAGAAAGAAGACAATTCTCTCACAGTAAACTAGTTACAATAAGTGAAGCCTCTACGAAGTGTATTTGGTTCACTGGAATATTTATTTAACCTTTGGGCGCTTGATGTTTTATTCAACTAAAAAACATGAAGTACAAAACAAAGATGGGAAAATAATCTTAGCAAGATAACTAGAATGAGTGCGAAATAATCTTAGCAAAGGCTGATAACAAAACTAATGGTAAAATAATCTTAGGAAGAGCAGATAACTAGAATGGTGGCGAAAATATGAATCATATAAATATAGATAGATAAATACATCAACCTTTCTCAAAGAACAGAATAAGAATAAAATGAGCCTAGATATGTTAACAGATTCAATAGACGTACAATACAAATAATCTAAATCATATCATGAATAAATATATCTTTATAATAAAGTAAAGTAAATGTTCCTCTTGTTCATTTATCATTATATAAGCAAAAGCTGTGTATAAAAGTCTGCTTTCTATGCTCCTCGGGGTGATTTTGTTGCGTGTTTTCAAAAAATATGGGTTTGTTTTGTTCGTGAAAAGATATTCTGTATTTTACCCAATCAGATGTTTTCTCTTTGAAAATAATGTCAGGGTGTGTGTAGGAGTAACTACACCCTCTATAATAAAAAGTAATCTACCCTCAACCCAGAACACCGCCACAGGAATATGGTAATAAATCTAATTGGGGTAAGTATTCCGTCCATGGGCGACATCCGCTCATAAAAATTACTGCACCAACAATCTATAGCGCAGCCACTAAAACATTAAATAACACCATTTACATGCATAAAAATGACAACATTTTTCGCGAAGACATCGAGGCGATATGCATAGAAAATAAACGCATACGATTTGTTTTTTCTTTAGAACGTGATGCGATTAAACGGTCGACACAATTTCTTCGGTTTCGCTCATCGTTTCGAAGAGGGGATGAGTCACCTTAACCAAACACAACAGACCGAAACGTCTCGCTCACTACAGCTGCAATGTTAACATTGTTACTTTCATTAGCCGACTCAGTGTTGCCTGAAAGCTCGGGTGAATAGCTTACATCATTATTATTTTCAATACATTAAAACAAGAGAGAAAAATGGGTTCGGTGCAAGTTAAAGAAGGGTAGGGAGAGAGAGATTTGGAGAAATGGGAAAGGGGGAAAGAGAGAAAGATAGAGAGGCGGATTGGGATAGGTAGAGAGATAAGAGTTTTTCTATAAAGATGTTGCACACAATTTTAACCTCTTCTATTTTGTTTGATATGAACCCGAGCAACGCCGGGTAGCCATGCTAGTTAAATAAAATAATTTAGCGAAAAAATTCTAAGAAACTAATCCGTTATCTTTTGGGGACGCACGTCTCAAACTCCACTTCAAATAAACTGCAAGACAAATTAATTTATTTAAAATAATCTAAGGGGATAACTACATGTTAAAAGTTATCTCTCCTTTAATTATTAAGATAGCATTCTGGGTTTTACTATTTATGTACGACTAAATAAGGCACGGCCACTAGGGCTGCTGCTACTTTTCTAGAAATTTATGAACGTCAGCGAAGCAACCTTTTCGTCATATTCGAGGCAATTTCTGCCCGTCAGATCGAATTTAACTGAAGTATCATCCTGCAGTATTATGTATCAGCAATAACGATTATATTAAATCGAAAGTTTATTTTTAATATTCCCTCTTAAGCTTGAGAAACAATTGTTCATTTACTTCTTACAAAAATGTTCGGACTAAATTTTAAATGAAAACAAATGACAGTTTTATTTAAAATTTGAATTTTTTAACACAATAAAAAATCTACATGAGTAGAACCATAATTAGAAAATCTTCGTAAAAAGTAAACACACAATTTTTTCAAGCGTAAGAGTGCAAAAATAAAAATACCAGTCAAAATTTCAAAAACAAAATGAAACTGTCCCCTTAAGTTTGAAGAAAAAAGTTTTACTTTTTGGTAGGCCAGTTAAATTTTTAAATAGTAAATGAAAATATCATCGAAGTATTAAATTCGCAAAAAAGCAAAACAACACATGCTAAAATGTATGCTAGCTTAAAAATAAGTTTTAGAAACTTTAAAAATTTCATATTATTTTTTTTTAAGAAAACAAAGAAAAGAAAAGTGTAGTATATGTTCTGATACTACATTCTATCTTTTCTATCCTCGGTCAGTAGAGGAGAAAAAAATATTATAAACTGAGTCAATTTTTATTTTTGTCTAAATCTAGAGTGTCCATTTTGGGGAGCTGGATTTTCTCCACAGTATAAATCGATCTAGTGTCTAACTTTGCCCGCGTGGGGGGGGGGGGGGTAAATAAATCGGAACACACGTAATTCATTATCGACTACTGCTTGCTTTTGTTTGTTGTTGTTTTTTGGTGCTAATTTAATACTTTCTTTACTATTTAAAAAATAAAACTGGCGTACCAGAGAGTAAACAACCTTTTTTTCTTCAAACATAAGGAGACAGTTCCTTTTTTATTTTCTATTATTATTATCATCATCATTATTATTATTATTATTATTATTATTTATTCACTAGGAGTAATCACACTGGTCATCGTCAGTGATCGCCCACTGCCAACAACCTGTGGTATTCCCTGGAGTCTGAGTGACAACAAGTCTCCTCAGACTTCCAGTATGCTCCACCTCTTTTCGTTCATCACCGCTGATGACCTTGCGGTATCGCAACAGCCACCCACCACCGATTTCCCGCTGATAAAGGCCATTGGTCCCCTCTGGGCCCCGAGTGGCAACAAGCCTCCCCAAGGTCCCAGAGCTGTCCGCGCTCTTCCAGTGGAGGTCTGGTTTGCGCTTTCCCTCCTCGACCCTCTGTCCATAATTTTCGTGGCGTCAGCCTATGCTTGCGCCTCTCGTGCGGTTGTATGTTCCCCGGTTCTGTTGTCTTGTGCTTCCATGTGTTTGTTCTCCATTCGTTGCTTATGTGGGTTGGTTTCCGCATTCGAGGACATTTCTCAGGATTGTAGCTGTTTTGATCATTACTGTCCTTTGTATGGTCTCAGTTATCCCTTTGATTCCTATTTCTCCTAGTCTTTTCTCCATGTTTTTGGGGACTGTTCCTAGTGCTCCTATGATTATTGGTGTTATACTGACTTTCTTCATGTTCCATATTCCTTTCAATTCTCTGGCAAGTTTTGTATATTTGCTTCTTTTTTCCGTCTCTTTGATCTTCACTCTGTGGTCCGCTGGAACGGCAAATCTATGATTTTGCAGGAGTTTTCTTTCTTGTTGATTATTATCATATCCGGTCTCCTTGCTGTTATGGATTTGTCTGTTTGTACATTCATATCCCATATGATTTTGTGTTTTTCGTTTTCTAGTACAGTTTCTGGTTTGTGTTTGTACCGTTTTTTTGCATATTCGAAATTCAGTTGTTTGCACATTTCCCGGTGTACTTCTTTCCCCACGCTGTCATGTCTGTTCTTGTATTCCTTTTGGGCTAGCTTGCTGCATTCACTTATTATATGATTTATCGTTTCGTCTCTTTGTCGACACAATCGGCATTTGCTGTTTTCCTGGGTTTTATCTATCTTTGCTTTAATAAAGTTTGTCCTAATCGCATTGTTCTGTGCGGCCGTCAGAAGAGATTCAGTTTCTCTGTTCAAGTGTCCTTTTCTTAGCCATGCCCAGCTGTTTTCGTTGGCTTCATCGCTTGTGAGTCTTATAAAGCGTCCATATAGTTGTTTTTCTTCCCACTTTTCCTTTCTTGTCTTTTTGTTTCTGGGTTCAGTGCTTCCGGAGTTGTTTGTTGGGCTGGTGTCTCTTGCTGTGGTGATCAGTCTTTCCGTGTTCTGGGTTACATATTTCTCCAGCTCTTTTTTGGTGTCTTCCACACAGTCTTCTATACTTACCAGTCCTCTACCTCCTTCATTTCTTTTCATGTAGAGTCTGTCCGTATCGTCTTTTGGGTGCAATGCATTGTGCATAGTCATTAGTTTTCTAGTCCTCTGGTCAAGGTGCCTGAGTTCTTCTTTGGTCCAGCCTATGAATGGTCCAGAGTATCTTATTAGTGATACAGCCCATGTGTTTATCCCTTTTACTAGGTTTCTGCTACATAGTTTAGTTTCTAAGAGTTTCCTTGTTCTTCGTAGATATTCTTTTCCAATCTTCTCTTTCATTTCTGTATATTTGATTGTGTCTGCTTCCAGAACTGCCAGGTATTTATAACTTACTTGTTCTCCTAGCGCCCTCATCTCCTCTTGGTTGGGGAGTTCTATACCTTCTGTCGTCTCCAGTTTTCCTATTTTGATCTCTAGCAGTGCACATTTTTCTATTCCAAACTCCATTTGGATATCCTGGCTGAATATCCTGGTTGTATTTATCAGCTTTTCCAGTTCTTTTTTTGTTTTTTGCAAACAGTTTAAGGTCATCCATGTACATCAGGTGGTTTATTCTTTGTTCTGTATCCGTAAACCTGTATCCGGCATCACACTTTCTGAGTATGTCGTTGAGTGGCATCATGGTTATTATAAACAATAGTGGTGATAGAGAGTCTCCTTGAAAAATGCCTCCTTGTATTTTTATCTCAGACAGGTATTGTCCTCCGGCTGTCAGTTTTAGTCTCCATGTTTCCATTGCTTTCTGGGTGAGATTAATAATCCTGTCTGGTATCTTGTATATTTTTAAGCATTCAATTATCCACGTTTGGGGGATTCTGTCGTAGGCTTTCTGGTAGTCAATCCATGCCATGGTTATGTTCTTTTGTCTGCTCTTCACCTCCTTCAGGGTCTTTTGATCAATGTATAGTAGATCATGTGGCCCTCTTTGTCCTTTCCGGCATCCTTTTTGTTCCTCGGGTGGTGGTGGTGGTGGTGGTGGTGGTGTTGTTATTATTACGACGACGACGACGACGACGACGACGACGACGACGACGTCTGGTTACAATTCTAGTAGCTAGTTATACGTTATTCAAATTTGTTATAGTGTCTAAAAAAATCAAATTTTAAAGAAAACAGAAATAAGTCCGAACATTTTTGTAAGAAGTAAACAAACCATTTTTTTCTGAAGCTTAAGAGGGAGTATTAATAAAATAAAATCGAGAGTTTGACCAAAAATAAACCATTGCTTTCATATAATCGTTATGACTGAAAGTCGTGACTAAATCCGTTTCATTTTTTATTTAAAATAATACCGCAAGACGATATTTCCGTTCAGTTCGATCTGACGGGCAGTTGACGTTCCTATATTTCTAGAATAGCAGCAGCAGTTGGTAGTGGTCGTGCCTTCATTAGTCGTACATAAATAGTATAACCGCCGATTGAATATTAAATTAAAATTTGATGAATAAAATGTGGTGTGACTCAGCAATTGTTGAAAACGGGCTCTTAATCTGTACATGAACAAAGATGGCCTACGACTTGCCGTGAAACACGTGTGCGTACTTTTTTGGCTAAGATCAAAATGTAGTATCTGTTCCGATGGATACTACACTCCATAGATTGGTATTGTCTTGGCCTTCGGGGCTTGATTTACGCCGGTCTATGGGTCTGTCCTGTGCAGTTCTGGGAGGTCCACCTTCCCAGGCTTTGCCTCTCCTCTTTGGGGAGGAGTAAGTTTATTGCTTACTGTCTGAGGCGCCTCTACCGGGGAATGCCGACGGGGCTGCCCAGGCAATTTTTAAATGGCAAGAGTGCTCACCTCTCGAGCGCTGGCTTATCTAATCCCACTTTCCCGACCTTGTGTCACATCTTGCCTTGATGAGGGAGGTAGATAAATAAAACTTCCTTTTCTGTTCCGATTGATACTCTACCCCATAGACTAGTATCGTCTTGGCCTTCAGGCCTTGATTCCTACGGTCTATGGGTTTGTCCTGTGCAGTTCTAGGAGGTCCACCCTCCCAGGCTTCGCCTCCCCTCTTTGGGAAGGAGTAAGTTTATTGCTTACTGCCTGGAGCAGCCCTACCGGGGAATGCCGACGGGGCTGCCCAGGCAATTTTTAAATGGCCAGAGTGCTCACCTTCTCGGGCGCTGGCTTTTCAACCCCCACTTTCCTGACCCGACCTTGGGTCACATCTTGTGGGAGTAAGATAAAACTGGTCTTGTGCATAACCTCCTGGAGAGGAGGTAAATAAATACTTCTTACAGATTGTTTAAATGTATTGTTTAAATCTCTGATGAATCTTATAAATCCAGATTCTGTCTGTTTATACGGCTTTTTCAAAGATAGAACACTTTAAGAAAGAAATAAACGATTATTTTGGAACAGTTTGAAATCGTCTGAATTAGAAGTCATTTATTGTTGTTCGAGAAACATCTTATTGGACGAATCAAAATGCTTGGGTCGTATTTCTCGAACTAAAATTCGAATAATCTATCGAACTAAACGTAACGGTTGAAAATCTGATTATATAATCAAACAGTTATATATATATATATATATATATATATATATATATATATATATATATATATATATATATTGTTTATCTCAACTTACTTTATATATATATATATAAACATATATATATATATATATATATATATATATATATATATATATATATAAAGTAAGTTGAGATAAACAAAATTAGAACATTATTTATATCAGTTCCAAGAATCCAAACACAACGAATATTTGGCGTACGATCGTTTCTAAAACAATTTGTAAAATTTGATTTTGTATTATATTTTAGATGATTCAAAACAGTACCTTCAACAGCGCCTCCTTATAACATCACATATAAAAGAGAAAAACATCAGATTTTAGTAATATTTTTTTAAACACATATATTCAGTAAATCTGGGAAACAGAACCTCTTATCATGCAATTTCACACTACTTGAGTTTTAGGATCAATAATCATAATAGTAATAAAAATATATAATGCAAATTAGAATATTTGAATAAAGAATGAACAAAGTCGAAAAATAAAAATACTAAAATAAAATAATAACAGCAAATAAATGATAATAATAAATCACAAATCAAATAAAGTAAAGGTTAAATTAATGAAAAATTAAAGTAATTTGAAGGTAAAAAAATCTATAATAGTGAACATACAAATATGTAATGAAATAAATACTAACATTATAATAATAAAAAAATATATACCATGATAAGAAGAAAAATTAGAAAAATGATAAAATAAGAAGAAAAAATAAGAAAAATAGAAAAAATAGAAAAATATATAGGATCGACATGTATCAATACAAGCTACGCCCCCAAATTCCATCTCAAAAAACGAAATTAGATTTTGGTTCAAAAGCCGACTGGCTCCCATAAGCATATTCAGCGAATTACCAAAAATGGTTATCACGTGGTATGCATCCTACTACGTCCGCCAAACCATCTGATTAAAATCCCATTTTCACGTCTAATATTAAGGTGCTGCCTGGAGCCGATTGAAACATTTAAATAAGCAGAGGTTTTCATTGAGAACCAGAGCGTTGGGGAAAATATCAGCATATCTCTAACATCTGTATTACACTAAGCTTCTCTTACCCTCTTGGGGCAAGGTACGCCATCCAAACTCACGCACACACGCACACACAGTCATACATTTACGCACCCAAACAAATCTCAACGTACGCGTACACAAACACACACACGACATTCATACACTTACGCGTTTCAACGCAAAGAAACACACAAATGTCTACATTGTCGCACGCATACACACAGTTATAAACTTATAACTAAACATTTAAAATGAACAATTAATGTCTTGGATTTTATATATATTGCTGCAGGGTCCAGTCACCGTGGTGATCGGTCTTACAACTAAGAAAGTGGACACAGGCAAATTATGGCAATGGTAGAAGAGAGGACAAACACAGATGAACAGTTAAAAAAGAATCGTTTATTTACCATAAAGGTAACAAGGTGTGAAGCCAGGTAAAGGTGACGTCACTGAAGGCCGGCAGGGCTGGAATGAGGAATGATGTCACTGGAAGCAGGAAAGGTTGGAATTAGGAAGCTGGAACCTGGAAAGCAGGAAAAATTTTTCAGGAACCTGGACAGCAGGAAAAGGCTGGATCGACAAGAATCGGGGAAACTGGAACCTGGACAACATGGGTTGATGTAACATGGAGATTGACATGGAAGTCCCTGGGGTGTGATGAGATGCCTAAGGTAGGTCCGGTATATGTGGACGTGGCCAAGGGCTGGATCGACAGAAACATGGTGTTGCTGGAACAAGGGACAGGAGCTGGAGCAGTGGTTGCTGGAAGTACAGGTGCTACTGGAAGGAGTCGGAGCAGGAGCAACCGGTGCAGGCGGTTCTGGAAGGATTTGGAGAAAGAGCCACCGGTGCAGGAGTGAGTTGGAGCTGGCGTTGTTAGCGAGAGCTGAATCAAGAGTCACTGAAGAGAGCTGGAGCAAGGGCCGCTGGAAGGAGTTGCACCAGGAGCCGCTGGAGAACTGGATCAGGCGTTGCTGGAGAGAGCTGTGGCAGAAGCCGCTAAAGAGAGCTGGAGCAAGTGCCGATGGAGAGAGCTTGAGCAGGCGTTGCTGGGAGCTGGTGCAGGAGTAGGAGCCGCTGAGAGGAGCTGGTGCAGAGTAGGTGCCGCTAGTGCAGATGCTGGGGTCGGAGAAGCAGGAAACTGGGAAGGGGGACTGAAGTCAGGTGGATCCAGCACCAGCAAAGTGTGAATCGCATTATTAGTAGTTTGTAATGTGGCTCTGAAAAGGACCATTATATTGCTGTTGTTGCTGTTTGTGTCTTCTTTGGCTCGACGACTGATCCACCCTTCGTATTTGAGTTGGGCAGGCATGCTTAGGAATCCGGCGCATTTTTAATTTATTGTCCCCGGTCATTATGTTGTGAGGACCGCGAACTGGGGCAACCTCCTCTACATCTCCATATTGACTCATCACCACTCCCAAATACTTGGAGTCGATGAAGCACGCGCCGCCGAGAATGGAAACGGTTATCCGCCTCATACTCAGATACTCCGGCAAAATTTTGAGGTTCTTCCATCTCATGTCGCCGGCCGCAATCTTTTTGGCTTCTTCTTGACTTGACAGCAAGATTTCTCACCTTGCATAGCTCCGTCTGACTATGTATGAGGCTGGGATCTTCAGATACCCCAGCATCTCAAGTAGGGTTTCTTTTGAGACCCCAGTCAGATCCTTTGCTTTGGCATTTGTCGTCACGAGAGCCACCACTCTCCTCAACATCTGCTCAACATTACTGAGGATGACTTTTATCACATTACCCTCCGTGTACTGCTGATAAGTGTCTTTAAATAGTTGTCAGTGCGTCTCTGGCAACAACTGGGACTGGGATCCCCAATTAGATTTATTTTCCGGTGCTGCTGTCACCGTTTTCATTGCAGCCGGAGTCGTTGGCATGGGTTCGGGCACTGCCGGTGTGTGGTTGCCTGTAGGGAAGTGTGGGGCATTTGAGCCTCCTTGCTTGTTCACGCCGTCCGCTTTCCTTTTTCTTGGCTGGGATGACCTGTTCAAGCGAGTGGGGGCGATTTTGTATTCCCCCTCCACTGAGCTGTCGCTGCTGGGGTCCCAGTCCGATGTGTTTGTCGGGTCCCATTTAGGGAAAAAGTCCTGAATAAGGAACAGGGACTTACCCACATTGGGAGAGTCGCCGCCTTTCTGTCTATCCGGGCAATATGCCATGCCTTTTCCCTTTTCTCCCTTTTTCGGGGAGCTACCCTCTAAGGGAGCAGCCTCGTTTTTTCTGAGGTGTTCGGCACCCGTTGTTGTTGTGTTGGTTATGTCCGACCTGGTTGGGGTCTTGTCCGGGCGGTAACCCTTTTTCCCCCAGCTGGCTCCTCCTATTGGGGAGCTCTGAATAGTCAGTCTTCGGGGGTACAGCTCCTGATGAATATCTGTCATTATTTTCCGGACGGTATGCCCTGTTGACTTCAATTTTGGGTGTAGCTCCCCCATTGGTAGAGTTACTCTCTAGGGGCCAGCCCCATTTTTGGTGTGTACACCTGCAAGGGAAGTCATTTTAGGGTTAGCAGGCCCCGGCATGTTTAAATCTGGGAGGTAAGCCTCATTTGTGTCGTTTTGGTTTTTAGCTCCCCCATGTGAGAAGTAACCCTCTAGAGGAACAACTCCTTTTTGGTTTGTATTTCCGCAAGGGGAGTCCTCCTTAGGGGTAGCAGCCCCTGGCAAGTTTACATCCTGGCGACATGTCCTGTCATTTTTAGTTCCATCATTGGGGGAGTAACCCTCTAGGGGAGTCACAGTTTTGGTGGCATCCGGGCTGAGGGATGCACCACACTCCTCAGCGTTCTTAGTGGTGGTGTGAACCGTAATATATAGAGTGCTCTCTTCCATGTTGTCTCCGCCAGGTCAAAAAATGGGGGGGGGGGCTGAAAAGTTCACGATTTAACTGGCATAGAGATGGCGTCAAATACAAAACCAGTTTTCGTACTAAGTGGTGGCACCAAAACATGGCAATAGGGGACTAGAACTGAGAGAGCAGTTAATGGAAGAAAGAAAGTGGGTTTGACCCCCATTGTCGCTCGAGGTTTACGGGAAGGTCAAAGTAACATCTCAACCCAAAGGGAGAAGGAAAGAATAGAGAAAGTGGGTCAGACAGTGACAGTACCGCTGACAATACAAAGGGAGAGGTGTTACTGAATTCCCTACCACATAGAGGGTAGGGCTAGGGATCAGTAACTGAGACACAACATTCGACTAAAACGCAAAGTGACAAGAACATATACTACACTTTAATCTTAGACAAAAGGCCAAAAAGGTTTTATTTAGACAAAAATTGTTACATTCAATCACAAAGTATCAAAAGTCCAGTTAAAAATTAAATATTTTATAATATCAAAGTCAAACCAGAGTGTAGGTTTCATAGAGTATATCCAAAAATATTAATTTGCAAAAGGATCAAATATATTGTCGCAAAATCTTTCGACTGTTAGAAAGTGAAAGGAGTGAATAGAAGTGCAGTAATAATTATTCCTTGAAGATTGTAGTCTTGCAAAATACTACGGATTCGCTACTATCCACCGAAATCGGGGAGTCAATTAACAGTTGTAACATATGACGGATAATCCTTGGGGTGTGTGGGGGGTAACTATAAGCTTGGTAACAAATAAAGAGATAATATCGGAACAGGCTAACTGAGGTGTGGCTGTGAGCAAGTCCCAATGTTGACTAGCACTCTCTAGTAGTCAGGAAGATTGTATGATATAACCATTGACTGGCTTCTCTACTCGTATAAATGATTTGAATTCAACGGATTTAACCTTTCGGTCCTCCCTTTCTGTCTGTGTGAGTATCGTCACCTCTTTTTTCACAAACTCCCGAAAAAGAGGAAAGAAAAAAAAAGAAAAAATAGGTGAGGTAGGATGTAATTTAAAGTCGTACCCAGGAGCTTTAATTTAAGTCGGAAGAAAACTTGGTGTGTCCCGCCGGCATTTGTGAGGAGCGCACTCAGGACAGTACCATTTCTGTCTCTCCGGTAGAGCCCTTTCCACACCTGCGCATCTAAAATGGAACCATTTGTTGCACTGATCACAAGAAATCGTGTTCTCATCTCCTTTAGGAGAATTGCATTTCGGGCATAACCAAAGTGTGGGCATCTCTCCTATGTGGCTGCTCAGAATGTTGGATGGGGAAGAAGAGTCTGCAGGTTGTCCAGCATCCTCAGCCTCCTCTGGTGAGAGGGAAAGCTCTAATAGAAATATATTTTTTAGAGAATGCACCACTACTGCACTATCACTCTGTTTGATACTAACCGACCTGACAATACTGCTGTCGGATTCTAAAGGTACCAAGACGGACCCCAAGAGCCAAAATAGTCTTGGTTTAAGGGGGCTCTTTATGATGACAACATCATTTACCCTTAATCGGTTTGTGAAAGGCTCCTGTGATCGATATATGGACCTCTCCTTAAGACATAGGAGATATTCCTCATACCACACATGCCAGAATCTTTCCAACCATTAATTCCACAGCATCATTGCCTCGACCAATTTTCTGCAACCAGGGGTGAGCAGTATTTGTCAGGTAACCTGCTCCTGCCTACAAGATCAATCTAGGGTTTTGCCTGGGTCCCAGGAACACACTAGGAGTCACGGCCTCGAGTCCTCAGTCTGCGAATTACCAGTAGGTCAGAGGACGATTATAAAGGTTACTGAACCTAATCAAGGCCTGCACGAAAGATAACATGCCCATGTCAGGCACCACCTCTGCATGTATAGATCTGATGGACATGCAAGTGAATAGTAAAAGGTACAACTTTTTCTTCCCTAGACCCGCTCTTGATTGAAAAATGTCCAGTAAAATCTGCTCCAGTGTTTGGGAAGGGCTCTGCGAACTCGACCCAGGGCACTGGAAGACTAGCCGTATTAGTGGGGAGAATAGATCTTGAATTGTATTTCCTACATAAATGACAAGATACCAACGCCCTAGTGACTGCCTGTCTCCCTTGAGGAATCCAAAAACCACAACGCCTGAGCTCTGCTAGAGAAGACCTACTCCTAATGGGTACTCCTGTAATGACAATCCAGAATGATAAGCTTAGTAATAAGGTGGTCCTTGCCCAACAAGATGGGTGTTTTTATCTCAAAACTGAGGTGTGCTGATTTCTCTATTCGGCCTCGAGAACGGATCCTAGTCCAGAAACAAGTCAACAGAATGGATCAGTTGCGACACCGACTTTCCAGAGGGATCCTGTAAGAAATCCAATTCTACCAGGCAGGATTGTGTCTATAAATTCTTTATTACATATATTTTGGCTTTTCCTACCGCATCCTCGTGGTATCCTATTAATGAACGTGAAACCCCAGGTCACCACTTTGAGAAGGCAGGAAAATCAGCAGAAACGTCCAAAGTTGATGCAAGGAGTACAATCTGTCTCAAGGCTCATGGAAACACCCACAGAAGCTGATGCCATTTGCTGAAAATGCTTACTGAGACATCGGATATCCTGTACCGGCCAGACAGAACTTCCTCCCTCCAAACAAGAGGGGACATGATATCAAAATTTTGAAACCGACCTGAACTTCTTCAAAGACATTCCTCTGGTAATGAGATTGGCTGGATTTTGAGAGGTATGGATATAACGGAACACCGGTTCGAGAGCAACAAATTGATTCCTCATCTGAAGGACATCCATTAACTGATTTTGTGCAAAAACATTCTTACTTGCCATAGATTGTGACAGAATTCACGTCAAGCCCATCTGTACATCCGTTGCTAGATACAACTTGGTGGGGATCAAACCCTTGCAGCCCACAAACACTGAGGGCAAGCACTTTAGAGGCAAGTATATGACCATTAGCTCCAATGTCGAGAACGGCTTAGTCTTGGAGTGGGTCACTTTGACTTTAGCAAAAATCAACCATGGACGACCTTGTTGCAAGACGTATGCCGTAAACCCATACGCCTCAGCAGAGGTGTCACAAAAAAACGAACAACTCTCCTTGACCTTCCTGAAAGGCGCAACGGTCAAACTGTAAGTCACTCAGGTCAGACAGGTCCCGAGCAAGAGTCCACCATAGCATTTGATATTCATCTGGGATCTGTTCATCCCATCCCAGTCCTCTTTTCCATAATTTGGGCATTAGTACTCGGCTCCGTAGGGGCATAGGAAGGCAAAGGGACAAGGGATCAAAGATTTTAGCAGTTTCAGCCAGTATTCTTCGCTCGGTCAAAGCATCCGGGTGACATTTCACCGGGGTGACACTCATCTCTTTTGTTAGTGGGGTGAGGCGATAACCTAATACTCTCTCTCTCTCTCTCTCAATTGCCTCAATGGGTGCTGAGGCTGCCGTCCTGACTCATTTTTCTCTGAGGGGGGCACAATTGAAGTTGCAAGCCTGCAACTCAAAACCCCTTTCTTGCAAGCTAGCTCTGGAGGTGGAGTACAATTCGGTAATGATTTCTGCTTCTGTCATTATCAGGTTGTTCACGTAAAATCGCTCCTCCATCATAGATCGACAGTCCAGGGGAAACCGTGCTGCATGGAATTTTAATATGCGACCTAGGATGAAGGGACTTGACTCAAACCCAAAAATGATTGTCGTGTACCTGTAACAATGAAGTCGATCTCCATTACGAAGGAATAAGCAAAACCTGTTCTTATCCAACTCTAGTTTCAGACGAATCATCAGAAAGGCCTTTTTAATATCTGCTAACAACACATATTTGTTAGGCCTAAATGCAAGCAAGAGATTCAGCATATCGCAGGTCAGATTAATCCCGGGGTAGGCTGCTTCATTTAAAGAAACAGACTTTCCAACCTTAAACTGTAATTGAAGACAGGTCGAATCTTGGTGGTAGAAGTTGGGTCCGTCTTCGTTATGGGTCGGTGAGGAATCCACACATAATTTTTTAATTGGTGAGGAAGTTCCTTGATCTTCTCAATGGTGCCATCTAGTTCCTGTTGAGGGGATACCTTCGTACATAATCTCCTTCGTTAATTTCTTAACCACCCGGTCCAAAATGCGGAGAAAGACCGCATGATTGGAACGAACACGTAATAATTTATTCATATGCCAAAGTAGTTCCACCCAATATTTATTGTCCTTTAGGGCAATGATCTCCTGAAAATAGTTTGCCTTCTACTGGTAAATTTCAGCAAGAGATTCCTTCTCGGGAAGCCCCAGCGATTCCATGCTGAACATGAGCTCCAACCCCCTCTACACCTGGTTGTCCGGGAAGAAATCTCCTAATGGGTCTGTATAAGTGGATTCAGACTCCAACACAAAGCACAAAAGGGATTATTCAACATTCCCCGTAAAATCCAATACCCTGCGGAAAAAAGAGGCCTACATTTTCCTGAAGAGATGGATTCTCCTCGGGGATGTTTGTTGCTGTTTGGTAGTTTAAGTTACATACACTCAGGTGTTTGACGAGCAGAAAAAGTTTTGCCAGTTACGGAACACTTGAGAAAGTTTATTCTTTCAGCGTCGTTCGCCATTCCTGCAACGCAATTTTCAAATCGAGAGATAAAGCTACGAAAGCTCATAATGTTCTCTTCCACTTCTCGACCACTAAAGGTAGGCACTGTTACGTGTACCTGAGGAGGGTTCACTACAAAGGAAGAAGGAGTCCTGTGGGGAAAGGAGTCAGATGGTCGAGAGCGTAGAGGCAGGCCAAACGCGTTATCAGAGTTGGAGGGGGGCATGAGTTATACGAAGTTGGTGGAGAGAGTCTAAAAATCCTGCGTATTCCGAAGATCAACTCTCCATCTCTCCACGGAGGGGGGGGGGGGTCGTGAAGTCTGATATGGCTAGTGTGAGAGTCAATCTGCACAAGATAGCTAATAATCTTTTCCTCGAACACCGAAAAGATAAGTGAAGAGGTCCTTCCAGCGCGTAAACTTGCAAGTTTCGTCTGGACTATGTCCTTGATGACCGATATCTTGTTGCGTATTGTATCAATAGTTTCCGCCGTCTTAGCTGAGTTTTTAGTCTCGCCTTAAGGGGTGATAAATAGCTGTAATGATAATTCTTTAACAAGCAAAAAACTATGAAAAGGCAGTAAGCAGACAACTACCAAAAAAGTTCCAGCCGACTTCACACTGTTGCAGACTATTTCGCGATGCGTCGAAAAATCTTTCGCCTGTTAGAAAGTGAAAGGAGTGAAATAGGAGAAGGGCAGTAATAATTAGTCCTTGAAGGTTGTAGTCTTGCGAAATACTGCCGCTTTGCTACGATCCGCCGAAATCAGGGAGTCAATTAACAGTTGTAACATATGACGGATAATCCTTGGGGGGTGGGGGGTAACTGTAAGCTTTGTAACAAATAAAGAAATAATATCGGAACAGGTTAACAGATGTGTGGCTGTGAGCAAGTCCCAATGTTGACTAGCACTCTCTAGTAGTGAGGAATACGTTATAACCATTGACTGCCTTCTATCAAAGTGTAGTATCTGTTCCGATGGATACTGCACCCCATAGACTGGTATTGTTTTGGCCTTCGGGGTTTGATTTACGCCGATCTATGGGTCTGTCCTGTGCAGTTCTAGGAGGTCCACCCTCCCAGGCTTCGCCTCCCCTCTTTGGGGAGGAGTAAGTTTATTACTTACTGCCTGGGGCGCCCCTACCGGGGAATGCCGACGAGGCTGCCCAGGCAATTTTTAAATGGCCAGAGTGCTCACCTCTCGGGCGCTGGCTTTTCAAACCCCACTTTCCCGACCCGACCTTGGGTCATATCTTACTTGTGGAAGTAAGATAAAAACTGGCCTTGTTCCTAACTCATGGAGAGGAGTAAATAAATACTCGTATAAATGGTTCGAAGTCATCGGATTTCGCATTCCAGTCCTTCCTTTCCGTCCTAATTCATTCAAAGCATGTCAGAATCCAACTGCCAAAGATTTGAACAGAAGAAACGCATTAAATTAATTATCATAGTATTTAATTTAATTGTATTTCATTAATGTAAGCGACGAAGCCGATGGGTAATATCTACTCTTACTGTTTGATGAAAACGCTGTTTATAAACAAAACTATAACGTCTCCAAGAATGTTTTATTTCGATAGGTAAATTTTCTTCATTCATACGGTGAAAATAAGTTAATTTCTTTATAGTTATTTCCGGCATTCTTTTGTTTGTTTGTTTGTGTTTGTCTTTTTTATCTAAGAAACATAATTTAGTAAAAATATGAAGAAATTTTTTTTCGAAGAAAAAACTTCTTCACTTTTTATTAGTCTTTATTTTGTCAAGGGAGACAACTTTCAAATTAAGAATGGATATATTTTGAATTATTTCCCTTACATTGACTTAAAACCTGTATCTTGTCAAATATTTGTTATATTAATTTAATATGAACTAAAAATTAAAGAAAAATTCATGTTGTTGAAAACTTTTGAATACACTGGTAACAAACACCCGGAAATTGACACAAGTGCAGTGCCAGTGTGAAACTTATTTTGAGAATAAAAGTTTAAAGGGAATAAATTTTTAGCCAAAAATATTTTCTGTACTAAAAATATGTGGAGGTCCCCAGATGCCAAAGAGCTTTCTACTCCAAAAGCTTCTTTCCTCGTGCTACTTGACTCTGAAACTCCCTCCCTTCTCCCTGTTTTCCTGACGGTGCTGACATGAAGAAATTTAAAACTAATGTAAACAGACATCTCGCTGCACAGCTCCCAATTTAGGTTGACCCCCCCCCCCACACACACACACACACACATACACACACACAAAAAAAAACTTTCACCCTTTTTCTCAGTAGCCCCTTACGTCTGCAGTGGCGGTCTGCCTTGTTTGGGGTGAACTATGATAAAAAAAAAAATTTAATTTAAAAAATTGTTGGAAGTGTGATATTATGACCACAGTAACATCCCCTAGTAGAACCAGGGTTGCCTGTTTGGCCTTTTTTAAATTTAGCCTTAATTTTGACCTTTTTCCGATTATTTTATATAAATATTTACTTGGTAGTAATAAATTAAAGAAAACGTAACTTTAAAGCAGTTTGTATTTCAAAACTTGTAGGCTTTTTTTTAATTTTGGCCTTTTCTTTTTCGATTCATGGATTTGCATGAGAAAAATAGCTCCAGGGCAAGAATTTACATAAATATCTAAACATTCGTCATTTAAGGAAAAAAAGCAAATATTTATCTTGTTCTAAGGGTCACACTGAGGAAATCCCACTCCCAGATTGGCCTTTTATTTGTAAACTATGATAACAAGAGTGAATATTCTAGAGTTCATGTATGTTTATGAGACCTTTTGAAATGTTCAAATTTGTGCTGACATCTATTTGCTAAACGTCTATATGGCACCTTTCAGAGACTTCAGGGTTGAGTATTAAACTGCTCAGGGACAACTTTTTTTATTGCTGGCATCTTGGCTCTGTCCAGTCTGGTCACCTGGTCACTAAATATATCTCCTCTGAAATAATTAATGTTTGAAATTCTTTAAACTTAGTGCTTTGAAATTAATTGAATCAATTTTCAATTTATGGAAAATTTGAAAACTTATGACTGCTACTTATCTCTCATATAGCAACAGTTGTATTTGGAAAGATATATTTAAAAATAATTATATTCATTTTCCTCGATAAGTCCCTAAAATTTCATTAAAAATCGATAATTATATCTGATATCTTTTAAAGATTTTCCAAATATCTCCGATTAATAGACACACTAGCTTGTCCTTGATCCTCAAGCTGGAATAAAAGTGTAGATTTAGACTTGTGAATAAAATTAAATTTATCAACATTTTAGGGATATTTTAAGTAAATAGCCCCTAGAGTCAATCTGGTATTGTGATGACTGCAATGATTCTTCTCTAAGAGTAGGATAGACAAAAAAGAGTAGACCAAGACATGACCAGCGAACCCAACACTTGATGGTCTAGTGACTAATTTGTCAAAATATATATTTTACATTTTTTTACAAATAAATTATCCAAAGTGTAGTATTCCATTGAAATTGTTAAACGATTGTACACAAAACCTCTGTTGAATTATTGGATTCTTGGAACATACGGAAATGAATATGTAAAAATATTTGTTTATATATATATATATATATATATATATATATATATATATATATGTGTGTGTGTGTGTGTGTGTGTGTGTATGTGTTTGTGTATATATATATATGTGTGTGTGTATATATATCTGTGTGTGTATATATATATGTGTGTGTGTATATATATGTGTGTGTGTATATATGTATATATATATGTGTGTGCGTATATGTGTGTATATATGTATGTATATATATGTGTGTGTGTGTGTATGTGTGTGTGTGTGTGTGTGTGTGTGTGTGTGTGTGTGTGTGTGTGTGTGTGTGTGTGTGTGTGTGTGTGTGTGTGTGTGTGTGTGTGTGTGTGTGTGTGTGTGATCCATATGTTTACTGCTGGTGGGTAAACAGAAGAAACCTGTAAAATAAAAGAAGTGAAATTAAGGTGCCAAACTATATTGCAAGAAGCCTTGCATCAAATAGAGAAAAGACTTCCCGAAGCTGCCAACATTTTTAAAGGGCTCTCACTTCACAACCCTGAAAAAGTTCTTAGTCAAACTTTGAGAGAAAAATTTGAAGATTTGCCATTTTCACATCTCATGGAAAATAAATGTGTAATTGAGGCACAATACAGAAAAGTTTGTCTGGTAGAATGGTGTGAATAAACATGATTTGCAGAGAGTGGCATTTCTTCTAGATTCTCTGAAATTCTGGCAAAGTGTGGCAAAACACGATAATTTCAAAGAACTTGCAGCATATGCGTTAACATCTTTAATAACCACTGCAAGCAATGCAAATGTTAAATAAATGTTTTCTTTAGTCACTGCTATAAAAAAAAGCCCCGTAATAAGACATAAATTGAATTGCTGGATGCTATTGTAAGAATTCGTTCTTACCTTTTATATAACGGAATTTGTTGCAACGACTTTATATGCACATCAGTGACAATCTTTATGTTAAAGAAGAAAGCAGCAGTATAAATAATGCTGAAAATAAGTATTTAAAAGATGTCCTCCACTATCTGCCATGAGTAATGTAATGGCTCCACCACCATTCATTTCAAAGAACTTTCAACTTATTAACTTTTATTTCATTTCCATGTTTGGCATGTTATAGACATTTTCAGGAAGAATTATGTTTCTCTGTTCTACATTGACCAAATTTGAAATAATGTCTTTTTCACCATTATAAATAATATATATGTTCATATGTAACTTTTTCGCAAAGACATTTTACTCCATTTGAAAATGTTCCATTAATTATTATACATAGATTCAATTCTACATACTTTCAATAATACACCTTTCGTGTGTATATAAAAAATCACAACAACCGACCTTTGTGAACAAGTTATATTTCTGTTACCTTTCTACCACATTTACCTCTGTTCTGAATCCCGTGGACTATCATGAACGTTTATGCGGCATTTCAATTCAATATTCGTTTTATCTTTTGATATTTTTCATATCTTCCCAAAATAAACTGAATTAGTTAAATCTGATTCGTGTAAAACCTCAACTGGCACTTTCGTTCTCTTATATTTTGTGTATTTGTGGATAACTCCAATCTATAAAAGTAATCAATGAAAATTATTTTGAACACATTTTTCAGCTATATTGAAGATGTTAACTCTCAAATGTTTGTGCGTTTTCTCTATTGGTTTCGTCTTGTTTTCTTTGTGGTGAGGATGCAAAGTGCTTTCCTATGAAATTGAAACCGTAGACTCTTTGATATCCTTTTTGTTTTAGGAATTAAAAAAAGTATTTAGATGAATAAAATCGTGCTAAGAAACATAAATAATAATCTACAATTTACATACTATTTTTAAATCATACTGGGGGACATTAAAGAACGAAAGAATAATATTTTAAAGTGTTATATTTAAATAATTTTAAAAACGCACAATTTATCTCCGTTGGCAAAATAAATTCTGGTTATATACTTCTAAAACGCTATCTGGTTAAACAATGGCTCGGAAATACGTGATCATTTTACGTTAAATTTATATGCGAAATTGATCCTTGACTCTAAATTCTAAAATAATTTTGTTCCCAAAGTTTTTCAAGGTATTCACACTAATCGCCTAAAAAAGTAGAATCTAATAAATTTTTTTTTTTGGGGGGGGGGGATATCTAAAAATTTACCAACTTTACCGTAACTTATTTAATACTAAAATATTCAAATTATTCTTTAAGGTTCTCTGGTACGATTTTTTTAAATATGGAAACTGTAAAATTATTGAGTTTATTTATCTAAATATTACCCCCCCCCCCCACACACACACCCAACAACTTATTTTTTCGGTTTCAATTACATAGAAAACGTCTTTGCTTCATCGCCGCTAGGAAAGCAATACGAAACTAATAGAGACAAAGGCATGCAAACATTTGGAAGTTGACAACTTCAATATAGTCGATTTTTCTTTATAATAGATCATTTTTAATTTGACACTTTATTGGCCTTTTTTCCTCCTAAAGTGTAGCTTCAATTTTCAATTTGGCCTTTTTTGGCCTTTTCTCCCGAAAAATTTGGCTTCAAACATTTATTATAGTCTGGCAACCCTGAGTAGAACTCTCCAATTAGGAAGGATTAAACAAGTGTTCTCCACCAGTTGAATAAATGATGCCAGTCGTATGTTTGACTTGTCTGTAATATGTATTGAGATATCATAACATGGTGGCAGCGGTTATGGTAGTAACAAGAACATCTACAGAAGACGGCACCCCGCTATAAAAGCATTTTTTAACGCCAGAAGCGGTATCTCGAAGGAGCACTGAACGACTGAGCTTATTAAAAGACACCACATGTTAACATGGAGGACGCCATCTCGGAAAAAATATACATATATGAGTAACAAAAAAGAGAGAATACGGCAAATAACGGAGAAAGAATAGACAAGAGATAGGTACGTGCAAAATGAATGGCCAATCCCCAAAATTTAAAAACATTTGGGGGCATTTTTAACGACAGCTAACAAACGAAAAAGGGGTCAAAGAACAAAAGGGCAACAAATAAATGTTACGAAAGGCAAGATAAGTTACTCTTCTACTAACCTGGATAAGTTTATTTGTGTTTTAACTTATTTTAAAGAGTATTTTTTGTTCAAAACAAACCTGGTGTCCACTTGTTCAGTTAGAACGAAAAACAAAAATGGCTCCTTGATAATTGTTGAAAAATCGAAAAATAAACAATACTTGTAGAAACACACCCAATAAATGTTACCAATCGTGGGAAAATATAATGTTCTACCAGTATTTTGCTTAATTTTCTTTTTTTGAGCGATTATCGAAACTGTAATTTCAGCCATTTTTCCCGTTCTAACGAAACAGGTTGACGCCAGGTTTGTTTTGAACAAAAAAAAAACGCTGTAAAATAAGTTAGAACATAAATAAACTTATCTTGCCTTTTGTACCATTTATTTGTTGCCTATTTGTTTTATTCTTTTACCCCATTTTATTTTCCGTTCCGTTAGCTGTCGTTAAAAATGCCCACATGTTGTCGCTTATAGACACGGGGGTTATTAATGCAGGGAGAAGACTGGGTTTCACTAAGAAAATAAGACTAAAATGAAAAGAGAATTTAAGATGCTAAAAACGTACGCAATTTCAAATTATGAATTTTAATTAAAAAATAATTACGCGAATACAATACCTGAACAGTGATAATCAATTAATCAATCGGAAAATGAAACAAGTTAATTAACGAATTAAAAACAAGATCTTTCGAAGTTCCAATCATGAAGTTGTTTTCTGATTAACTAGTGAAAAACTTTTATTTAGCTAAAAAAAAAAAAGTACTAAAAGAAATTGATAAACTACCCCAAGTTTACTTTTTAAAATAGACACCACCACCCTTAAATATGATCATTGTTATAAATTAGTCACAGGGATCAATATGTGACATAATCTTTTTCATAAAATAATTCACGTATTTAATATATATATATATAATTACAGCTCATTTACTTATTTGTTTTGTACTTTTAAAATTCCTAATCTTATCCAATCTAAAAAATATTTTTAAAATAGCAGAGTCCGTAAACTGCACAATACCTGTATTTATATTAAAAATGCTTTTAATACAACAAGTTGATTGAACTTATTTTTTCTTAACATTGTTTTATTGTTCGATTGATTATTTCAACGTCCCAAATTGTCTCTTGAAAAAGTGCTTATTTTTTTAGTCAATCCTAGTTATTCCCCCTGCATTAACATCCATAGCTTTATAAGCGTCCACATTTTGACCTCTCCTTTCACTTCAAAATTCAGGAAATCAACTAATTTGAATGAAATTTTTAATATTTATTAATTAAAAATTACGGAATATAATGAACTCATTATTTTATTAAAAATCTTAGTGAAAATGTATTATTTTTGTAACAAAAAACTGCGCTTCTTTAGAGACGTGGGCGAGACGAAATATGAAAGGGGGAGATAATTCAAACATTTTTAAAACCAGAAAAGAAAAAAAAATTGAATTTGAATGTTAATAAAAACTTCAGTTATTTTAAATTATTATTTTATTCCGTGAAATATTGAAAACTCATTAATTTAGGACGTTAAAACCGTACTAAAAGTATTTCGAATTTCAAGACAAAATTTACCATTTCAGACAGACTAAGAATCGATTTTTATCCCAAACATTTTGGTCGAATTCCAAGCGAGATAATCCAACAGTCCCTATAGTACAATTGAACCGAAATAAAAACAGTAATATAAAAATATGAGTTTTAAAGGATTAAAAAAAAGACGATAATGAAGCATTTTAATAAGTCGGATCTTTTCACATAATTTGTCATCATATTAATAAAATTATAAAACAACTTCACGAGTGTCTGTTTTTCTCGTGACTACGTGACTTAAAAATTGAACTAATTTATTTATTATTAAGCGAATATTTATTGAAATTTAAAAAAATGAAAGAGAATACTAAAATAAAACGATTATAAAAATCCTATTTTAAAAAAAAAACAATAAAAAAAAAACATGAAATTGAATCCACCATTTAGTTATAGTTTGGTGCTTCTGTTTTTAATATTTCATGGAATAAAATAATACATTTAAAATTGCTGAAATCTTTATGAACATTTAAATTTAATGGGTATCTTTTACAATAGCCCTCAAACGAAAACGCTGAAAAAACAAATATACAACAAATAAAAGTTACTGTAGGCGATAAAACTGGATTTCGAACATATCTGTGACATTTATTAATGATTATAATCTGTTAAAAGTGCTGATTTTTATAAATTTATATTTTTATTACACGCAGACTTTAAGAATAAAATGGCGCCAGCGTCTTACATTTTCGCAGCCTCGTTTTCGCTGGGTTTTTTTTTTTTACTGGGACTCATATTCAAAGCGCAATTTTTCATTTTTCAGCCAAGCAAAATAACAAAACAAAACTACATTTTAAGCAAAAGGAATAAAATCATTTTCTTTTTATTTACATGTCATTGTGCTTTTATTTACATATTTTCATTCGTCATACCGTAATGTTTTTTTTTCCTGTTGTTTCTTTCATAAAAATTCATGTAAATATTTTTTTAATTTCTTTGTTGTTTCTTTAAAAAAAACGTAACTCCAGCCCTAACACTAACGCAAATGATCGTTAAAATGTTCGTTTCATGAAATTAAATTTCAAAAATAAAAACAAAAAAACGCCGCTTTGATTATGAGTCCCGGTAAAAAAAAAAACGAGAACCCAAAGCGAGGCTGGCAAAACAATACCGGCGACGCCATGTTTGTCAGTAAAAATTTGTGCCCAGAAAAAAAAAATGTTCGGGAATGTTTTACAATAGCCCTACAACTCGCGAGTCGGGTTAAGTAAAAGTTGTAGAACGTGGTCAAAAAAATGAATATGCAACAAATAAATGCGACGTACATCGAGACTGGAGATTTTCCTAGTTAGCTATTTCATTTGTTTGTATTTTTACGTACGATAAATGTGTTTTATTAGACATGATAAAAAAAAATTGTCTTACTTCAAACAAAATGGCGTCACTCGTCTTGGCTCTCGTTGTCACGTGTGTGTGTTTTTTTTACCGGGACTCATAATCAAAGCGGCGTTTTTTTTGGGGGGGGGGTTGCATTTTTGAAATTTAATTTTATGAAACCAACATTTTAACGATCATTTTGGTCACCGAATGAGCGCGCATGTCGTTACGTCATTGGGGGTGGGTGGGGGGACATTTCCCCGTATTTCTTGTTGCTGCAAAGACGTGGGAAAATGTGGGCAAACGCCAAAGGGAAGTTGAAATCCATGCACGGGACCGTTAACGCAATGAGGGCCGACTACATGGCTGAATTTTTGTGGTCGCAACGGTTCCGTGGCATGGACGACAGACTATATCATTTTTGGCAGCAGGTGTGCACCATGTACACGGTGTGAGGAATAACGACATAAATAAAAAGAAACTGCTTTTATTACTTTTGTTTAAAATGTTGTTTTGCTTTGTTCTTTTGCTTGACTGAAATATGATAACTTAGGTTTAGGGTTAGGGTTGGAGTTAGGGTTAGGAATTTTTTAAAGAAACAACAGGAAAAAAACATTACGGTGTGACGAATGAAAATAATATGTAAGTAAAAGCACAATGACATGTAAATCAAAAGAAAATGATTTTATTCCTTTTGCTTAAATTGTAGTTTTGTTTTGTTCTTTTGCTTGGCTGAAACATGAAAAGTTGCGCTTTGAATATGAGTCCCAGTAAAAAAAAAATCAGCGAAAACGAGGCTGCAAATTTTGAACGACACGCCATGTTTTAGGTCGAATTTCTATACGATAAAAATATCGATTTATAAATAATAGCACTTTGAACGGATTATAATCATTAATAACTGTCACATGTGTGTTGGAAATTCACTTTTATCGGCTTCGGTAACTTTTATTTGTTGTATATTTGTTTTTTAGCGTTTTCGTATTAGGGTTATTGTTAAAAATACCCAAAGGTTCATGTCTAATAAAAACCCATTTATCCTACATAAAAATACAAACAAATAGAATAGCTAACTAGGAAAATCTCCAGTCTCGACGTACGTCACATTTATTTGTTGCATATTCATTTTTTTGACCACGTTCTACAACTTTTTTTGAACCCGACTCGCGAGTTTGAGTGCTATTGTAAAAGATACCCAATTTAATTTATTTTATTTTCTGGTTTAAAAAAGTTTTTAATTATCTCCCCTTTTCATATTTTGTCTCGCTCACGTCTCTAAAAGAAAAATTCCAAAAGCACCTTATGTGTTTTCAACAAGAGCCAACAACAAAAAAATGGATGAAAAAAAAAAGGCAACAAATAAATGTTACTAAAGGCAAGATAAGTTACTCTTCTACCTACCTTGACAAGCTTATGTGTTTTTACTTATTTTATAGGTGTTTCTTTTTTTGTTGTTGTTTAAAAGAAATCGTGTCCACCTGTTTAGTTAAAACGAAAAAAAATGTCGGAAATTAGTCTCGATAATCGCTCAAAAAACGAAAATTAAACAAAATACTGGTAGAACATTACATTTCCCCACGATGGGTTGCATTTAGGGTAAACTTTTTCACTGACTCTGTTTCATCTGAATAAAAGATCGTTTTCAGTTTCTTTGGACTATCATGGGCAAAATATATTTGTGATGTCCTTGTTTAAACAAATACCAGTTTACATGTGTTCATTAGAGAAAGAAAATATATTTATTGAATTGTTTAAAACTCAGGTTAGCTTTCCACACATTTCAGTCACCTGGGGCAATAGGCACCACCTCGCAGGGCATTCAAGCACCGGTGCTACTGAGTACAAAAATCACACAGCCATTCCTTATTTTGGAGGTCTTCCAGTTAAATGTTGATGCTCGTGCACTGTATGTGATACCAGGAATCAGATGTCACACTGAACCCAGTTAATGCCATCCCCTCTACCCCATCTGAAACATTCCTCAGTGTCAGAATCCCCCGATGTTGACAGTGGGCTTCTTGATTGTGGTGGACATTGTGTTTCCTGTACTGGTGTTCTTTTATCCTTGCATTTCCCCTTTCCTTTCTCTCTGCCACGTCCTCTGGATGGTGTAGCAACATCCTTAGCAGCAGATGTCTCCAGGAGTCTGGTGTACTTTCAACGACCATAAGGCTCTCCACATATCGGAATTGATGAATTCTAGCTGATTTCCTTCTTGTTGCAGATTGAAAGTGGGGAGTCATTTGTTTGAGAAAGAAGTCTTTCAATCAATCAGATGAATATGATGAAGTCAGCAAAGAAACAAGCATGCCTGAGGATGAGGGTCCTAGAGTGGGAGATAGGGATAAGAGTTTTAGAGTGGGGAATGAGAATCTTGGCTTCTTGTTGATTTTATAATATTTGGCTGCTTGATTGCCAGACATCTGCTTATTCATGACAAACTCATATACAGCAACCAGCTCCTCTGATTGTCTCAGATTCCTCCTTTCAGTCTTCTTTTGATAGTTGCAAACCATTTGTAAAATAACAATTTTTAACGGGTTAGCATTAGGCACCTGTATGCCCAAGTATTAGTATCAGTAAATGTTGACTTGTTATTACAAATTTCTGGTTTTATATAACTTCCTCAATAATAAAAACAGGGGGAATCTTTAATAATAGCCCTACAACTCGCGAGTCGGGTTGAAAAAAAGTTGTAGAACGTAGTCAAAAAAATGAATATGCAACAAATAAATTCGACGTACGTCGACACTGGAGATTTTCCTAGTTATCTATTCCATTTGTTTGTATGTTTACGTAGGATAAATGGCTTTTTATTAGACATGAAAAAAAAAATTTTTTCGCCAACAAAATGTTGACTTAATAAATATGGCGTCAATAGTTGTCACGTGGTGTGTTTTTTTTTACCGGGAGTCATAATGAAAGCGGCGTTTTTTTTTTTTGTTTTTTGTTCTTTTGCTTTACTGAAATATGAAAAATTGGGGTTCGGTTTAGATTTAGGTTTAGGGTTAAGTTAGGGTATGGAATTTTTTACAGAAACAACAGGAGAAAAAAAACATTACGGTGTGACGAATGAAAATAAGGTATTTTTTTACTATCCATTCCCAGCACAGTTTATCACTTAAAAAAAGTTCAAATCCTACTTTTTTTGTGCAAATACATTTAAACAACCTAAAAAAACATCCGCAAAGAAGGAATTAAATTTTTTTTTTAAATATTTAAGATTTTAGCGTGGGGATAACTTTCCTTTATAAATTTAACGTAAAATGAGCACCCATTTCCTGGCCACTTAACATTAAACGAGACATGTAACCGACTTGAGTTTCTAATTCGAGACTGGAGATTTTCCTAGTTAGCTATTCCATTTGTTTTTATTTTTACGTAGGATAAATGGTTTTTCATTAGACATGAAAAAAAAAAAATTCTGGGCACGGATTTTTACAGCAAAAACATGGCGTCGACAGTCTTGTTTTGTTAGCCTCGTTTCGGGTTCTCGTTGTCAAGTGTGTGTGTTTTTTTTACCGGGACTCATAATCAAAGCGACGTTTGTTTTTTTTAACGATTAGGGTTAGGGCTGAGGTTAGAGTTAGGGTTAGGGCTAGAGTTAGTTAGGGTTAGGGCTGGAGTTAGGGTGGGTTTTTTTATTAAATAAACACGTAGAAATTTAGCCAGTTTGGGGTGGGGGGTATTTATTTATTTAATAAAAACACGTAGAAATTTAGCCAATTTAGTTTTCTGGATTTTTTTTTAGGGGGGGAACTCAAGTCAAAGTTTGCCCACCCCCCTCCAAAACAAACACGAAAATCGCTAAATTTTTACGTGTTTTTATTAAAAACTCAAGTCGGTTACATGTCTCGTTTGACGCTAACTGGCCAGAAAATGGGTGCTCATTTTACGTTACAGTTATAAAGGAAAGTGAACCCCCACTCTAAAATCTTAAATATTTAAAAAAAAAAATGTAATTCCTTCTTTGCGGATATTTTTTTAGGCTGTTTAAATGTATTTGCACAAAAAAAGTAGAATTTGAACTTTTTTAAGGGGTAAACTGTGCTGGGAATGGATAGTAAAAATTTACCGAAAATAATATGTAAATAAAAGCACACTGACATGTAAATCAAAAGAAAATTATTTTATTCCTTTTGCTTAAAATGTAGTTTTGTTTTGTTCTTCTGCTTGGCTGAAAAATGCAAAAATTGCGCTTTGACTATGAGTCCCAGTAAAAAAACAATTGAAACGAGAACGAGAACGAGAACGGCCATTAATTATTTTTTTTTTCACTTCACGTACGCTAAAACTATCAATTTATAAAAAAATAGCACTTTTAACGGATTATAATCATTAATAACTGTCACAGTTAACTTGGAAATTCAGTTTTATCGGCTACGGTAACTTTTATTTGTTGTATATTTGTTTTTTCAGCGTTTTCGTTGTAGGGCTATTCGTAAACATACCCAAAACAGGTCAAACTTAATCATGTTTCTTATTAATTAAATCACTTTAAGGGATTTTCAACTCTTTTCCTTCAGAAAAATACAGACATGGTGCATTAAGTACCACATTTTTTCAAAGATCAAAATATTTTGTTTTTAAAATAAATTATACGCAGTGACATGAATTACGCTTAAATGAGAACCAATACAAAGCAATTAACTTACTAAAAGCATGCACAAACATGGCAAATTGAATTTGCAGCAGTTTTAAAAATTGGTGTGGAAATCATGATCACATTTGATAGGCTGTAGTTGCAGACCACCATGACACACTTTCCAGCTCTGAAAAATCAAAATCTGAATTAAACTAAGTGTAAAAATGTCTTGGTACTTATCTCTGATATATCTCAGTGCTTCAGCAGCAAAGGAACAATTTGCAGGCTCAGTGGTTTCGCAGAGAAACAAAATTTTGTTCAGTTGCCCTTCTGGAGCATAAAGTTTTGAAGTCTGTTTCAAAATGGTTTCAGATGCGGAGAAAACCAGCTTCTAAACTTGGCGCAAAAAGACTACCTTTATTTTGCTCAGTAAATGCTACTCGTGAGAAACAACGCCTGTGATTGTTCAGTAATTAGACAAGCTTGGTACGTATTGCCATACAAGTGCCGTAATGATGCTATAGAGAGGTTTGTGAAGGTTACCTAGTTGCTGCTGCCTAATGCCCATGGTGCTTCATATCCCATGTTATCCTATTGGATGTGTTTTTACTAGTATTTTGTTTATTTTTCGATTTTTTACCGATTATCAAGGGTCCCCGTGCAGGACTCATGACTAGTCATTTTGTTTTTTGTTTTATTTAACTGAACAGGTGGACACCAGGTTTGTTTTGAACCAAAATAAAAATATTTAAAATAAGTAAAAACATAAATAAACTTATCCAGGTAGGTAGAAGAGTAACTTATCTTGTTTGTGGTAAATTTTATTTGTTTTGTTTTGTATTTTTCATCCCTTTTTTGTTTTGTTGGCTCTTGTTAAAAATGTCCATCACCTTTACTAAAGTTATATCTCAAAGTACTAAAAAACGCATGTCGCAAGTTTAGAATTAGACCAACATGAAAAAATAAATTAGGAAATATCTTTATGATGACGAAAAGCACATATCGTATACCAAAAATCATGTAAATTAGTCGAGTATTTTTTTTCTTTTTACAAAAAAAAATCAAATTTTATCGGTAAACGACGATCGTCGATATATCAACGCATTATTGGACATTGGGGTATCTTTCAGAATGATCAGTACAGTCGCGGACGGGGTCTAAAAAACTAACGAGAACGGGGTTATAAAAATAAATATGCAACAAGTGAGTTTAACCTACGTCGAGAAGAGATATTTGTCTACTTACCTATGATATTTGTTTGTATTTTTACGTACTATAAATGGGGTTTTATTAGATGTAAAAAAAATTTCTTGTTCATTTTTTACTCGTTTTCTTTAGACATTATGGCGTCTTACGAGCAAGCGCCATTTTTTTTTTTTTTTTTTTTTTTTTTTTTTGGAAGTTCGCGTGATAAAACTATTGATTTCTACTAAATAGCAGTTGGAACGGTTTAAAAATACAAACAAATATCACAGGTCAGTTTTAAATTAACTTTTATCGACGACAGTTACTTTTATTTGTTGTATATTTGTTTTTTTTAGCGTTTTCAGCGTACTGATCATTCTGAAAGATACCCGGACATTGTAGTTGCCAGAGTTGTAGGGAGATAACTCTTGACTCAAAAGTTGTAGTTTAGAATCAGCTTTAGAAAAAAAGAGCAGTTTTAACACGAGCTAATACAACAAAAAAGGGGTGAACAAAACAAATATACAACAAATAAATGGGTACAGTTTCGGGAAATACAACCAAAAATTTACCGGCGTGATGTATGTACAACGAATGCTACGATAACGAATAGAAATAGACGAAAGAAAAAGGTACGCTGTTTCGAATCTTACCGAAGCCCCCCCCCCACACCGTCAAAACTTTTTTATTTTACTTTTTACTTTATGTCAAGTTTAATTAGTTACCATACGACGTTAGCACCGGAAGTTTCTCAGATTGGAAACGTTTGCATCTCATGCCTGTATTATTTTCTTGTTTCTCCTGCTTCTAAAATATTTTATTTCGATAAGGTAAATTTCTGTCAATGTATTATTTTAGACAAATACATTTACAGAAGAAAGAGTCAGAAATTAAAAAGTTTCTTGTATTTAAAAAAAAATTCGGGCCCCCTCCCACAAAAAATTTCTAACTATAACCCCCACCTCACCCACAAAAATATCCCTAAACCTAGAACTCCCCCCACACACACACACACACAAAAAAAAATTCCTAACCTTAAAAAAAAAAGACAAACAAAAACATACAATAAAAAAAAACTAAATTTCTTGTATTCAAAAAATAAAAACTCGGGAAAAATAAAATAAAATTGCTAATTCTTTGGTTCTAAGTTGTCTGCTTCAAAAAAAAAAATGCTAAGTTTAAAATTGTATTTTATTAAAGTCGTCTAGTTCTAAAAAGAAAAGTGGAGAAAAAAAACAATAAAATTGCTCTTTCTTTCGTTCTAATTGCTTAAAAGGGTCGTCGTTAGGTTACAATTTTATATCATTAAAGTCGTCTGGTTCTTAAAAGGTAAGTTTCAGAAGTCATTCTTAACATGAATAGGGGGGGACTTCGGTAACATTCGGAACGGTATACCTTTTTCGTATTTTTCCGTTCGTGTTCGTAACATTCATTGTGCGGCGCTTTTGGCTAGAGCTGAGGGAGATAACTCTTAATTTCTTGCACGCTACTATTCTGAATTCGTGGTCATAAACTACGAGACGCTGAAACTTTGGCATTCAAAGAAGATAACTTTTTTTATCGCTGCATTAAAGGAAATGCGACTGTTTTTGTAAATGTCACAATGTTAATGTAATCTTTAATAAAGTCTCATTAAAGATAACTTTTAAGCGCTTTTATTTAAATGTCACAAACTTTATAACAATTAATTTTTAAAATGTTAGTTTTTAACACAAACAAAGAAAGAAAATGCGACCCTAATTTTTAATAAAGTCTCCATTTTTTTTAAATGTCACAAATTTTATAATATTTAATTAAAAAAATGTTATCTTTACCATTAAAGATAGAAAGAAAATTCGACGATAGTTGTAAATGAATTGTAATTTTTTTTTTTAAGAAAACTGCACAGACTTTTTTTTTTTAATTTTATAAATTATATGATGCAGATTATAACTCTCCGGAATTCTTGGCCAGTTCCCCTTCTCCTCCACAAAAACCATCAGATGAATGTGAAACATATTATATTCTGTACCTAACAATCTCCGCAGGACCGGCGGGAGAGTTATAAAAGTGTGTGGGAGGGGGGCCGGTTAAACACATGCATATATAACTTCATTATTGATGACCGTAAAGTGGGGGGGGGGCAGTCAAAAAGTGGGGGGTTGAGCCCCCCCCCCCAGTGCCGCCGTCCATGCTCTGTATGTGTCTTTTTGCATGAGACCACAAAAAATATCAATGTCAATTATTTTTAAACGTGCCTGAATATTTAATAATGAAACACATAAATTTCGCTGTTAATTATTTGTAAACGATTCAAAAGAAAACAAACCTTTGATAGTTTAAGTATGAACAGTTTCATCATCCGGGTTGATAAAGTTTTCCTGGTGGACAACTGTGGCATGTGTGTATATACCATTTTCATATTGTTGTAGACCATCGTATGCTTCCCATCCATCGGAAATTATTTGTGTTCCCAGCAAAATCCACGAGCGAATTATTGGGAATAATGTTCCGCGATCTCTCTGCTCCACTGTTTTGATGTTGCATTTATTGCTTCCTCTCTCCACTACTCCGAAGACTTAAATACCGGTTCTAAGTCGCTCGCTGTTATACTTTCTCCTGAAGAAATAGGACTCGTCGATTTCCACTTCCTTAGCGGTACCGTCTTCATGTAAACCTCCAAGCAATATCGGCTTAAGAGGTCTTTCTCACAAACTTCTCTGATAAAGTTTATCCAAACTACAATAGTGTGTGATGAAACGCTGATTTATTCTTAAATTCTGCATTGTTTCATGTCAACGCTCCATGAAAATAATAGTACTGTTATTTGCCTTATTTGTCGACGGCTCATTTCCGTATGCTGATCATTGACCGACAGTCTTTGCATCTCCATTGGAAACCATCTCCAAGTTGTTTTCTTTTTATCAAAGACCTCGCTATTTAACATGCCTCACATGTGCTACAATTAGCTTTTAAACCCACTGGGGCTGCAAAGTGGACTTCGTTTTCCATTAACTTTTGTAAAAATGGAAGTAAAACTCTATTTTGCATCTTTAATTGCTTGTGGAGTGAACACATGACCCACTATCGTTATCTGAGCACATCCTAAGTTTGCCATTTCGTTTGTTTTAAAACGAACGATTAGTGAAATAGCCGAAATTCTTATAGGATTCACATGTATCACACTTCTATAATTTAATCGACCAATGGCGTGTGAGAACCCCTACGGTCACGGTGAGTGATTCATCCCTTTTCATGGCCATTTCCATAGAAATCTGCTACTATCGTTTATGGCCTCTTTGTGACATTTAAAAATGAAGACTATTAAAAATGACCGTTGCATTTTCTTTCTTAGCTTGTGTTAAGAAACGTAACATTTTTTTTAATTAATTGTTATGTTTGTGACATGTGAATAAAAGCGCTTAAAAGTTATCTTTGTGACATTTAAAACTGAGACTGTATTCAAAATTAGCGTCACATTTTCTTTCTTTGTGTTAAAAAACCGTAACATTTTTTTAATTAATTGTTATAAAGTTTGTGACATATAAATAAAAGCGCTTAAGTTATCTTTAATTACACTTTATTAAAGATTGCATTAACATTGTGTCATTTGCAAAAACAGTCGCATTTTCTTTCATGCAAGGATAAAAAAAAGTTATCTCCCCTGCATCAGCCGATTTGCAAGAGCGGCGTGTAAGAAAATTAGAGTTATCTCCCTCAGCTCGGTTACGTTCTATCCAAAAGCGCCCAATGGGCGTACGTCATGCTTATGTCACGCCCGAAAATTTTTGGTCGTATTTTCCGAAACCGTGCAAATAAATGTTACCAAAGACAAGATAAGTTACTTTTACCTTTGTCTTGTCTTTTAACTTATTTTAAAGCGATTTTTTATTCTAAAAAAAAAGGTATGTTCCAGTCTGAATATCCATGTCAGACATTATTTTTTTTGTTCTAACTTAATTTGATTTTCTTTCGTAAAAAAAAACTATTTGATCAATTTACGTGATTTTTGGTATGCGATATATGCGTTCCATCACGGGTACGTACATCATAAAGATAGTTCCTTTTTTTTTTCATGTCAGTCCAATTCTAAACTTGCGCCATTCCGTGTTAATAAAATCAATATAACTCGAAGAAAAATTAATTTCTCGAATTAAGGATATTACCATTTAATAACGCATTGTTTATTTAATATTTTCACCAAAAAAATATGATTGCAAAAATAATGTTTTGTGAGAGTCGATGTAAAAAGATAACATTTTACTGGAAATATTACAGCCCGATTTTATATTTCCCTTTTGCACATGAACGTGTAATCATCAGCGTAAGAATTCTTTTTTTATCTTAAAAATTGAAGCAAATAATTTAAAAACGTGGGATAATTTCTACTAACGATGAACTTGAAAATCTATGGATGTACAGTACTACAATAAACAGACAGGACTTGCACCTTCATCCACCGTCATCAAAAACATGACAAAGAAATGTAAACAACCTCGTTTTCCTTTGGTTTATTTTGATCAAATTTTAGATAAAATTGATTCTTGGTCTCATTGTATTTCTTTATCCTGGAATAAAATTTACTTTTTAAAGTTTTGAGGATCAAACTTGAATTCAATGTTTTAATCGCTGGCGGCCATATTGTTTTTGCTATGCACCAAAAATATTTTTTTAAAGTTTTATTACATACAAAAAACAAAGTTTTTGATACAAAAGTAACTTTGAGCACTTCTTTATACAAAAAAACTCTTGTTTAAAACAAAAGTCTTATTTAAGTAAGTTTATTACGATACTAAGTTTTGGGGGGACTGAGAGTTAACTCAGTGGGACAGCGACTATCCGGTGCAACTCACGGTGAGCCAACTGTACTGACTGCATACAGCGGCTCAAGCATCACTCAACATGGATCCGTGCAGATGCAATATGCCTACAAGGGAGTCTGGGAAACCCTAAAATTTTTTGTGGTTACCTCAGAGGGACCTATTATTATAGGATTACCTTCTCTCAGAGACCTGGGCTTGATAACTCTGCACTGTGGCATCCAGAAAACCCTAACAGCATGAATCATCAGTTCAGCAAAGGAACTTGTAAATATGTATCCGGATCAATTTGATCATATAGACAAATTCGAGGGTGAATATCACATTGTCTTAAAACCAGACAGTCACCCCGTAATCCATGCAACCTGGAAATGTCCCATCCACATGAGATGAGATCCAAGCCGAGCTAGAGGATATGGTGAAACAAGGCATCATACGAACAACAAACGAACCAACAGAATGGCTCAATAGCCTAGTGTATGTTCGTAAAAGCAATATGAAACTTCGCCTTTGTCTAGATCCAAAAGATCTAAACAGTTATTAGGCAATGTCACCACAAGACTCCCACAATAGAAGAGCTTGCACACAAGCTCTTTGATGCCAAGTATTTCTCCAAATTGGACGCCAAAAATGGGTACTGGTCAGTTCAGGTAGACGCAGAGTCCCAGCTACTGACAACCTTCAACTTACCGTTTGGAAGATTTAACTTTCAGCGAATGCTCTTTTTGCCTAGTGATGTCGCAAGATGTCTTCATGCAGAAAATGGACATGATACTTGAGAAATTCCTTGGCACTCTTGGAGTAATCGACGTTATCATCTACGACAAAACTAAAGAAAAATATGAGTTTGCACAAATTAATGAAAAAAGCACATATTGACGACTCGTTTTCAACAGTGAAAAATGTGTAGTCGACTACACAAGATTAATTACGGACATCACGGCATCGAAAAGTGTAAACTAAAAGCAAAAAGCTGCATATTCTGGAATAATATCAACAAAGACGTAGACAAAGAAGTCCAACTATGTGATATATGCCAAGAAAACCAAAAATCGCTTCATGTGGAATCTCTGATGCCACTTGAGATTCCAGTGAGACCATGGCAAATAGTAGTAACAGACCTGTTCCACTTCAACGGATCTGATTTTATGGTGATAGTGAAATACTACTCCAAATATCCATTTGTCAGAAAATTAACAATTTCTCCAGCCCAGAAGTCATAGATAGGACCAGACAAATGTTGGGGAAACAAGTGATAATGGCCCACATTTCAGCTCTGTTCTCTTTAAGTAGTTCTCTAAGGAATGGGGTTTTGAGCATCGCAGATCATCATCCAGATATTCTCAACCGGTTAGCCTATCTGAGCGTTGTATACAGACAGTAAAATCTGCTATCAAGGAAGCTACCGCAAGTACGCGTGACCTGGACATGGTGTTATGCCTTTGAACAACTCTGATAGACCATCCCGTTCCTGGGTGAACTGCTGTATGACAAAAAAATTGGTTGGGAACCTTCTAGTAAGATGTGCCAATCACACTGCACAAACAGAAAAAGTGACAACTTGCATATACCAAAGGTAAGCTGAGCAAAAAAAGATTGTGACGAGCACACCAGAGATCTCCCCAATCTGCAGGTATGGCAGCATGTTCAAATACTGGAAGAAGGATGCTGGCAAATGGTCTCTCGCAGTTTCCACACAAGCGTATATGGAGCCCAGGTCATATATAGTGCAGACCTCATCAAAAAAAAATCAATTCGCAGGAATCGACGGCACATAAGGAAAGGCATATCTCGGGCCTCAATGAGCCCTGAGGTTTACCCACCTGAGACCCCACAGGGTTCCATCAGAAGCCTCACACCCAGAGTAGAAGCAAGTCCCACACGAGGCGTTCTCATTGAAAGATCAAACACACAGAAAACTTACAAGCAACATGCTAAATGCATCTCACACACAACACATGATACAAATCACAAGAGTAACATATTATTTGGGAAACGGGGGATGTAATGTTATAACCCCTGTAACATCCCCTAGTAGAATTCTCCAATTAGGAAGAACTAAAAAAAAAGTGTTCACCCACTTTCCCGGCAGTTGAATGAAGGATGTCAGTGAGGGTACATTAAAATTCTATGTCGTGTGTGGTCAAATCGTCTTTCAGATAACATTATTATTATTATGTATCGACTCTTGATTAGACAAATTCTCCAATCAGAAGTTTTTGTCAGCCAAATAGCAAATTCCAGCATGCACTCATAAACCCCAAAACACATAAGGCTAATTCTGATCACTGGCCGAAGAGCCTCGCCAGACGACGAAAGTCTTTGACAGACAACTAAACACAGCTCCAGCATATACATTCCCGCTGTTAAACAAACGCTTGTACACAGTTCATACATACACGTAAACACACATGGCACCAGCCGAAATGGATATGTCTGCTCAATTCCTTCTTAATGAACAAGATGACAGGTGTACTCTGTTTCTTCTTACACAAGAAACAATTCTTTCTCTCAGGAATGTTTCTTGGGCTCTTTGAATTCTCAATCTTTACGAATCCTTCATTTACATTGTTTTAATGAAGTTGTCAATAAAAATTGATTATTTTATATGTGTATTATTCTAATCTCGATTGTTATATTCACAACGTTTCGGACAATGTAATCTCCGACCTTCTTCAGGTGCATCTTTTCGAACTCGTGAACATAATAATGAGACTTGGAAATCTTCATGTCGAACTTGGTAGCCAGTACAAAATTTCCAACTGTACTATTTATTTATTCTAGTTCCGTCAGCCATAGCCGTGCAGAAGTGTTAATCTTTTGTAATCCTCCGCCCTTGCATCAATTGAAGTGGATGAATAAGAAATCGGAAAATAGTTCAATGACACGGAACACATTATGTATGCTGTTAATCTTCAATTGTTAGCTATTATCAAAATCCAACTTATAAGGAGTTATGTTAATAATAATTTTTTAAAAAACAATAATAACCGTTTAATAAAGACTTATGTGTATTTATTTGTATATAAAAAAATATAAATCCGTCCTGTCAAAGGTAGCGTGTAAAAAATTAAATTAAAAAATTAAATTAAATTAAAAAAAAAAAACGTGCGTTTTCCTAGTCCTTCAGACGAAACCATTTCAAGTTGAGGGGAAGCGAGAAAACAAATAGCAAGTCAGACAATCTCCCCTGCCTAAAATGCATTTAGAAATTAATTCTTCATTTTAAATTGAAAATCAAAGGTGCATGTTTTTTGTTTGTTTTTTTTTTTGTTTTTTTTAGAGCATCAGAAAGGATAATGATAACTTATATATAAATTATTAAATTACTCACATAATTAAATGATTTTATATGAATATTAGCGCGAACACTGGCGAAGCATATTTTTCCCCTAATTTTTTTTACGGTGTGTTTGTGTGTGCGCATATATATATATATATATATATATATATATGTGTGTGTGTGTGTATATGTATGTATTAAAAAATACATTGCAAGCCAAGAAAACCAATTTTTTATAGTACGTCCATTAAAACGATACCACAGAAACAGACCCCACTGCTAAAAATACGGAAGCATTCGCTCTTTCATATTCCTAGTGACAGTGGTACTATCCTAACAAGAATTATACGGTCTCAAAGGGGTTTCAATCCTAAATCTGAATATTACAGGCTTAACCGACTTTTACCGCTGGGAAGTTCACAAAATGCAAAAGAGGACCCAACTAATATGAGTTGTTACACATAAACAAGGGAGATAACTCTGGCACGAAAAACAGTTTCACACCAAGGGAGGTAACTTTAATTTTGAACGCATTATTTGGCTAATAATTGTAGACAAATACAAATAAAACCTTTTTAAAAATATGTAAAAAAAAAAAAGTTTATTGCTTACTGTCTGAGGCGCCTCTACCGGGGAATGCCGATGGGGCTGCCCAGGCAATTTTTAAATGGCCAGAGTGCTCACCTCTCGAGCGCTCGCTTATCTAATCCCACTTTCCCGACCTTGTGTCACATCTTATCTTGTGGGAGGTAGATACATAACTTCAGTAAGTGTTATACATGAGGTATCCAACTTCCTCGAAAATGGCACATCTTGGACGGTGCAATATCTGCAGTGATCGTACCGATGAGCCGCTCAGGTGACCGGCAATAAACCAAACTCCTTCCCGAATGATGGTGTGATGCCGGGTAGGTCGGCCTCCTACGACCGTAAAGAAGTATTCTCTACTTTGATGCAAGCTCTGCGGTCTGTGTCAGGTATCATTTATGATGAGACAAATGAAATATGGTTATAAAAGGGAAGTAATCAAGCTTATACTATTTGGGAATTGTCTCCCTTGCATCAATTGAAGTGGATAAATAGTTCAATGACATGAAACACATGACTATGTATGTTTATCTTCTTCAATTGTTAGCTATGATCAAAATCCAACTTATAAATAGTTATAATAATAGTAATAATAATAATAATAATAATAAAACAGTAATAACCTATTTGGGCTTTCTAATCGTTTACGCACTACGCCAACCCAAAAGTATCAGCTACTGTTCTTCGCCACTCTTGGAGTCAGAAGACAAACGTTTGAAAAATTCAAGGGAGGCAATTTAAAGAATTATCTCCCTTGGATCTGCTATTGATTTTTATGTTAACATAAAAGCAATTTTCCTATTTCTTTCCTAATATTTAGTTATGAAAGAAAGTTTAATTTATAAAGTGTTTTATTTTTATTGTAGTTTACTAAATAAACGTAAAAAAACATTTTATTAATTTAGACTTAGTTTTTAAATTAGTCTTCACATTTTCTTTCAAAATAAATTAGTTCATTGTTACTTACGATTTCGTTTCTACTGTTTCACGTTTTATCTTTACTCTAAAGGATTGGTATGTCTCCCAATACTATACATAAACATTACCAAAAACACTTTAGAAACAAATTTACATATTTGTACAAATATTGACACACAGAAATATTGACAAAAAAAGGGAAAATAGCTGTCATGTCATGTGGAGCTGTTTACTATGCTTAAAAATCATTTTTGGCACCAAAATTAAAATTAGTCTGGTCGCTATGTATAAGGAGATCAGAATTTCAACATTGGAGCCGGAGACGGTACAAGCCAACACACGATATTACACTTAGCAAAGCTTTCCTGCTTTTCAAGGCTGGGGGAAGCGAATGATTTGTACCTTAGCTTGTTAAGATGTCATATCTTAGAGAAAATGCTAAGATCCACGCTTACATTAAAATTGTTATAAAATGGTAGAAACAGTACAAAACAGATAAAAAAAAAACATGCATGAGTTTTATGAAGAAAGAATAGAAAAAGGAAATATTATTTAAAGAAACACAATATTTATATATATATATATATATATATAAATACAAGACTTAATTGTTCATTTCAAATGTTCGGTTAGAAGTATTAAAATGTTCATGCCTGTAATTTATAGGTGCGTAGTTCTACGAATGTGTGTGTGTGTGTGTGCGTGCACATAAGTTGAGATTTGTTGGTGTGCAACTGTGTATGCGTGAGTGATAATTGATATGTCCTGTAGGCATTTGTGTGTGTGTGTATGCGTGAGTTGAATAGTAGTCGCATGAGCTTAGTGTAATAATATAGATGTTAGAGTACGCTGATATTTTCCCCAAATAATTTTCTCAACGAAAATCTGGGCTTTTATTGCATTTCATCGGTTCTCATGAAGCATTTTGAGTTTAGCACCAAAATGGGATTTAAATCACGTAGTGTGGCGGACGTAGTAGCGAGCAGGCCACGTGATAGCAATTTTTTTTTTTTTTTTTTTTTTTTTAAATGCTAAGTTGGTCCTGGGAGCTGATTTTTGGAAATAAAATTCTGATTTTGGTTTTAGCTGGAATTTGGGGGCGTAGCTTGTGTTTTCGCCAATGCCGTCGGTCAGTAAACTTTATAGGATTGGGACAAATGTCAATCCTATAGACTCTTCTCAACTGACTTATACGTCATGTCATATGCATGTACACACTCATACATCATGTCATACTGAATTTTTTAAACCAATAATTTACTCACAAAAATAACTTTTAATCATTTGTAATTTTGTACATATATAAATATATTGTATCCGTTAAACATGTTTTATTTCTTTTATTCAACATTCATGTTTCATCCAGTTTTAACATTTATAACATTTTAACCACTAGCATGCATCTTGCTGCATTTTCAATGACACAACAACCGTCTACACTCTATGCAAGCTAGGTTGGGGAGGGGGTAAATATACGTTGTGTTTTAAAAGAACATGTGCAAAATATTTTTCACACCCACCAGAACAGCTGGGTGTTAAAAATATTTTTCACATGTTTCTTTTAAAACGGACAGCGTGGTTGTTTGTTTGTATCAAATTTGTATTTGAGTAAAAAAAAATCGCTTTGAAGACGTAATGTTGTGTCGTACACCATTTTGGCTGATGTGGATTGGATGTCTTCTTTAAAATCTGATTGTGATTTTAGAATAACTAGATTTGAGTAACCACAATCTTCAGAGAAGTATTTTTGCTTTAACCGTAACTGGAGCACAAAGTGACAATGGGTCAAATATGTTTGCTGTCGGAGCTAAAATATCCCTTTTTGATAGTATGTTCTTCTGAAATGAACTGTTAGCAATGCTGATAGTATCCAATTCCGGGTGATATTTATACCCTAAAACTTTCTCATATTAACAACCGTGCTGTACAATTCTGTCATCTTTAGTTATTAGGTATGTGCAAAATCAATGGCCGATTCCTAAAATGTAAAAACACTTAAAAATTCACTAAAATTCAGGAAATCAATCAATTTTAATGAAATTTTCAATATTTATTAATCAACAATCAAAGAATATAATGAAACCATTATTTTTCTTTTAAATCTTAGTGAAAATGTATATTTTTTTTTAAAAAACAAAATACACCTTTACTAAAGTTATATTTTTATATATTAATTTAAAAAATGCATTCATTTTTTCTTTTTTTATGAAAATAAAGCATTGTAGATGTTAACAATTAAAAAAAAAATGTTTATATTTTTTTATATTACGAAAAAGACCCCTAAATACCGTGTTAACAAAATCACTATAACTCAAAAAAAAAATAATTTTTTGAATTAGCGATATTATTATCGAATAAAGCATTGTTTAATCAATATTTTCACCAAAATAATAATATAATTACAAAAAATATTTCATGTGATTTTAATGATTAGAGTTTTGGGGAAAATAAAAAAGGCGACATAATTATATTTCCCTTTCATACATAAACGTGGAATCATCAGCGCAAGAAATATTTTTTTATAATCTTGAAAATAAACCAAAAAGTAACAAATTTGAGACCCAGGAACATAACGAAAAAAAAGAATTTTAAAAATTGGATAATTTCTACTAACGATGAACTTGGATTGGTATGGTAGCTCCGTTCTGTAATAAACAGGTGGGATTAGCCTTCCAACAACCACTCACTTTTACACCGCCCTCAAAAATTTCATTTTTAGAAATTGAACAATTTCGTTAATTTCACAATTCATCGTCAATTATTTGGAAAGATTTGTATTTGTTTTCTCTTTTTTCATAATAAATATTTAAAAAGTTAAAAACAATTATTTATTCAATTCAAACATTACATTTTCTTATTAATAAATAACTGTTTTAACTTTTTTTTTTCAATGAATAAATTATCAGTGTAGTCATTGACTTTAATTTACTTATTCACACTTCAAATAAAAAAATACACTTTATTTTAAAAAGAATCAATGTAATTTATCGTTACGACACGTTAAGAATAAATCGAGTAACTAAAGTTTTTAATCATCATGTAAAAATAATTGATAAAATTGACGCAGTTCGTAATGTAAAAATAATTTTTAACATTTTAAAAGTTTTATTTCAAATTCTAAGGAAAAACATTGGTAAACAGACGTCATCAATAATTTCAGAGTATTACTAAATTAAAAACTAATACCAAGTTAAATATGAACATTTTTATTTAAAAATAAAATAAATAAGATCTTAATTGCGTACATTCACAAATATTTTTTATTAAATAAGCATTTCCTTTTTTATTACAACAAAATAAGGGTACTTAAATTTCTTCATAACATTTAAAAAAATAAAGAAATTAATGGATAATAATTGTTCAACTTGTATAGACTATAACAAAACCATTTTTGATATATAAAGTTAAAAATGATAAATTATGACATTTTTGTCTTCCATATATTTTGCATAGCGATAGTCAATTGGTAAACAAAGTCATTTACCGATTAACTGATGCCGGATTTTACTAATTTATGATTTTGGGGGGATAATTTTGCTAATTTTTAGTAAAACGTTGGAAATTTTTTTTTTTTTTTTTTGAATTCAGTATATTATGACTTTGATTTAATAATTATCTTTGAAATAGTTCCCAAAAACTTATATTTATCTTTCAAGGGATTTTTACAAGTAATTTTTTCAAAATTCACTGATTTTTTTTTTTTTTTTAGCCGCCGTGATAACATATTTCATTATAATTTTTTTGTCCTCATCAGACTTGAGTCTGATCATAAGAAAGGCTTAGTGACAAACAAGAGCAAAAGTTTAAGCAATCTATCATATTCACACCAGAATAACATGCTTCATTGAGAGAGTAATCAACTCCAGTTTTCAGCGAACAGTTAAGAACAGGTCTTATTTTAATAATTACCTGTTGGTCAGACTTGAAGACCTATTTAATGGGTATCCAAATGTATTTGCAGAAATCTTGTAGGGCGACTTCAACAATTTTTTTCCGATGATCCCTTCAGACTCTTGCTGATGAAAAATATTAGTATAGGTCTTATCCAAGTTCTTTTTCTCCAAAGACAGTACTGTTCTGTCAAGCACTTAAAGAGCAACTTGGTAGTTGGAAGGAACAGAATCGATGTTGTCCTTATGCTAAAGTAAATCCACCAAATACGAGTTGTCCCTGAATTCAATAGATTCCCTAAATCTGTCAATTTTACTTCTGTCATAGTCACCAATTAGTTCTTCGTCAACGGAATCAGCAGCTGAGTCTATAGCAAACATTTTTTTTCAAAATTCCTTTCCATATTGGAAGTTTCAAATACATCCGAGAATGGATCCGGGTAAGATGACTTGGGTTCCAATATGGAATTTAACTGTCGTTCAGGATAATAGATGTATTCAGAAATAACAATGTGATGATTGGCAAAGGTTTTTGGAGCTTTCAGATCCCACTATCAATAATGATTAGATGAGGATATAAAAAGTGCTGTACATATCCAAACAAAGCAGACCCTGAGGAAATTTCTCAGGTCTGTCCATTCATACATACAATAATCCTGGAGCCTTTCATGAATTGAAATATATCAACTCTTAGGATGCCCGGAATTCTTATAAAATCGCCTTGTTTGTTTTTCATTTGAAAATGCCAACCTGTATTTCAATTTATCTAGTTTGAATTTCACTTGGCTGAAGTTACAAAACTCAAACTGGATACTGAATTTATCATCTATCAAGACCGGAATAGGGAGTTGTTTCCCCTTTCCCACATTAATCTACATGACAACCTGCTCAAGACTCTTCACAGTGACACCCGAACATGTTTTAATTTGTTTAGAATTTTCGTCAGGATATCGCGGCTCTTTTAATATTTTAGAGAAATAAGAACGCTAACTTCTAGTGCCCCATGAGCAGTTAATAGTAGTTTTCTCAGTTCCATAATTTAGAGAAATTGCTACAACAGACAATATATTACCGTTTTCTTGAACGTGTGAAAATAGGGATATCACCCTTTTAGGACTTCGCAAAATGGAGTAATATGCACTTTTGAAGGACATAATTTTCAAGTGAGAGGCGATTCTGGAGTCTCGGATAATTCTCACTTTTATGTTTAAAGATGGAACATCCAATACATAATTTTAATTGCTTGCAACTCTCAATTCTGGCTTACTATGACAAAATTTTGCTGCATTTTTTACATGGAGTAGCCCCGTGCTGTGCAAAGTTTGCAATATGCCCCGGAAGAGCTTGTAGCGAAAATTTTGTAAAGCAGCAGCAACAGCACCAGCACCATTTTTTGTTTTTCTATAAGCCTTGACATGTCCTTTATCATTTTTGGAATGACTTTCTGTGAACAGAAAATGTTTTTTTTGCTTCTGGACAATGCATTAATTGCCTAACTGTAATTTTCAAAAATTCCACTCTGTGGTTAATTTCCCTTAAGACAACTGGCAATTTTTCATACATTATATGACTAACAAAACCCCTGGGGATTACCTTCAAAAGAATCTGATATGATGTTTTTAATTCGGACAAATACGCTCTCATAGACACAAATTCGGAGTCATATTGAGAAGTAGAAATGATCTGTCTGAAGATAGAAGAAACATCCAAGAATTCTTTGGTTAGCAAATCTACAGCTACACTGTAATTATCATCATCCAAGGATGGGAAACCAATTGCAAGGCATAGTCACTCAAATATCCCATTAATAAGGCCAATTTTGATTTGCTGGATTAAACAGTCGGTGCAGTTTTTGAATTGTACAATAAAAATTTTCAATTCAAACTTGGAAGGATTGATTCTACTAAATGTCGCACACTGCAATCTGGGGATAGAAAGCAAAGGTACCGAGGCAGCTTTATTTTTCTCCGATGCGATGAATTCTTGAACATAATTTTCAATGTCGGCAAGACCATCATTAATACAAGTTCGAAAGCCAATCTCCTTCTTCTGCTCTTCCACAAACCCACACTCTTTTAAATTAAGTTTTGCTTTTGTTATCATTTAAGGAACTAACTCTCATTTGCAATTCTTTAATGATGGCTTCTTTCTGAAAAGTCCATTTTCTCAATCCTTCAAGCTGTTCCAACATCTCTACATTACTGGCAATATAGTCCTTTAAAATATTTCTGGACTCCAGGAGCGCCTTTACACTTTTCAAAGCCTTTAAATTTTCCATTTTCAGTTCACACTTTTAGATGCCCTTTTTTGGAGAAAAGGTTCAAGGGTTTGTTTGTTTAAAAGTCAAAGTGTGGCAGTAATAGTTATATATATATATATATATATATATATATATATATCAGGGCCGGCGGGACAGTTATAAAAGTGGGGGGAGGGGGGTTCTCCTAAAAAGTGTAGGGGGGGGGGCGTCCCACATTGCGCTCAGAATGCCAAATATGAGAATAAATTCAATATCTTGACTAAAAATGATCGTCCGATAGTGGTTGAGAGCTCGTTAGAAGCGGAATGGAATTCTCTTAGTGATAGTAAAAGAAAAATTCAAAATATTTAAATTTTTTGCCGTCTGGGCTAAAATTACCTTATTGGGGAAAAATTACTGTTTGGGGCATATTTTGGTTTAAAATGAAAAAAAATTTAATTTTTTGGCGTCTGGGCCCAAACTACCATATTAGGGCATTTTGGACCAAAAATACCTTTTTTGACATAATTTAGATATGAAATGATCTTCTGATAGTGGTTGAGGTCTTGTTGGAAGCATATTAGCAAGTCGCTTCTGGTGAAAAAAGAACAAACAGAAATTTCGATTTTGGGGGGCCTGGACTCAAATTACCATATTTGGTCATTTTGGGCCAAATACACCTTTTTGGACTTAATCTAGACATAAAATGATTTTCTGACACTGCCTGATGGCTCATTTGAAACATATCAGCAAGTCGCTTCTAATAAAAATGACAAAATTCAAGAATCAATTGGTTTATCAAATATAGAGAATACATAAAGTTAAAAGTATTAACTGACAAGGTGCATATAAAAGTAAAAAGTATAAAAGTTCAAATGTATTAAGTATAAAAGTATAAATGTATGTATTGGAATTGGAATAGCTCATTGGAAGCGTATTAAGAAGGCAGACTTGCATTGTTTCTCTGTTCTTCACTTCAAATTGCGTTCATTGGACTTTGCTCAAAAGATACTGTATCGGTTGTTCTGTGGACAGGACTGGAGGAAGGATCAAATGAATAACTTTGGATATTATGCAGATCCTCAACAATGCGAAAAAAGAATTATCGATGCAATCCGAAAAATCACCGGTATGTTAATGGATGCCCCATGTCCGAGTGGAGGAAATACAAATAATGGTCCGCTTTGCAACATATTTTTCAGCCTTCAAAATCGCTTTTACGGATGTTCTCTCATCCGTAACAGCGTCGATCGCAAAAATTTTGAAACGTTCATGAGTAACACCAACATCATCCTGACTATCACCCAGGGAAACCTCTACTTTCATGCAGCGGGGCGATGTGATTTATAAGCATAGTAATATGATATTAACAGATTATTAAAGGTGGGATATTTTACTATAAAAAGGTTCAATTTTCGGAAGTTTTTAAATTGCTTCTTTTTTTTTTCTTTCAGAATATAATTAATTGAAATTCTCTACTTGAATTTTCTTTGAGAAAGATAACTCAAAACCATTTATTAAGCCCGCCACAATGCCGAGTGACGTTTTCTGTAACATAGGGTTATTTTTATATGTAGAGATACGCGCAACGTATCGCCCGACTAATTTGAAAAACTACAACTTTTTTTTCGCATAAACAGTAAATCGCTCGTCACCGAAAATAGAGACCTAATTTGAAATCGCTTAAAAAAAACTATTAATGGGACAAGAAAAAGAATTACACATTTATAAAGAGAATTTTATCAAAATAACTTACAAAATAAACAAGATAGCGAAAGTTGAAATTGAGGCTATTTTCACTATATTTGTCTTTTTTCACACACAAAACTATTAGTGCGTGTAAGTAGGTAGCTATTTGTTTCTGTTCGCCTGACCTTTTGTCAGTGCATATGCATATATGCGCGAGATGAGGAAAGATTTTACGTGCGTTTTGATATGCTCTTTTCTTTTCACCTCCATGCCAAACGTCAAGAAGCAGGGTGTGGAACTCTCTTTATTTAACTGTCTCTTTGTTCACTTCGACTTATTAATTTGACATAGACTTGTTCGAATTTGGGTTTGAAACGATATTGATTGGTTGGAAAATATTGAGTTTACACGTTCCTGTGAAAACTCACTTGCTTTTGGAAGTAAAGAAGAAAATGTGTCGAAAGAAATCGAAGAAACGAAGAAGGTTGCAATACAAGCCATTCGCTTTTTGCCGTTTGTTCAAATCGCATCTTGATCCACCAGAAATCTTCATTGGTTTTTTAGAATAAATAGCCCGGTTTGTGATACCTACTCTCATGCAGAGTGCTATTCGCCATGGCAATCGGCGATTGAGAAGGCTTCTTGTAATTGTTAAAGGAAGGAAGCTTTGTCTTAGAAGAATTAAATGTCACCATCTATTCACGTCCCCATTCCACTACAGACTGGAGGTCATTTTCTAAAGTTTCAGACATTGGCTCCTGTCTTCTCCAAACTCTACCAAATATTGTCTTGCCAAACCTTACTTGCCTGACTGTTGTAAAATTGCCTCTGTAGTGCCAATGTTCAAGAATTCTAGTGAAATTATAGCCCTATCAGTCTCCTCCCGCTCTTCGCTAAAGTCTTTGAATCACTAATCAATCTAGAGATAGTCCACCACCTCATTAAACCTAAACTTCTTTCTGACCAACAATATGGATTTAGGCCAGCCTGTTCTATCGCTGATATCCTAACAGTCATCTTGGAACGCATATATCATACATTGGATAAAGCTGGTTAAGCTAGGGCGGTAGCGCTTGATATATCCAAGGCTTTTGACAGGGTTTGGCATGATGGTCTTCTCATGAAAATTAAGTCATACGTTATTACTGGACAGATATTTAGTATAATCAGATCCTTTTTAGTTGAAAAAAAATCCAGATTGTCCTTGATCTAAACAACATGACATTAGTGCGGGTGTGTCACACGGGTGGACGCTTGGACCATTATTATTCCTGATCTTTATAAACGACCTCTCTGATGGAATTGTGTCCGAGATTGGTATATTTGCTAATGACACCACGCTCTATACCAGACTTGTAGAAAAAACGAACACACGCATATCAAAGGTAATGGCTGAATCCTTAGAAAATGACCTCAAGTCTGTGGTGGAATGGGGACATAAGGAGATGGTAACATTTAATGCTACTGAGACAAAGCTCCTGGCCTTCAACAATTATAAGAAACCTTTTCAACCACCGATTGCTATGACTAATAGCACCCTATCTGAGAGTTCGTCATTCAAACAACTAGGGCTAACATTCACAGATAACATGTTTTGAAACAAATACATAGAAGACATTGCCAAGGCTGCTGCAAAGAAGGGGTGCTCCCTCTACCGTGCTAAAAAACTTCTCACACCTTCTAGTATCCTATATCTCTACAAAGCCACCATTCGCCCAGGCATGGAGTATTGTTGTCATATCTGGGCTGGTGCACCAAATGACAGGGTCCAAAAAAGAGTCTCTAATCTAATAGGACTTTCACTATCAAACATGCTCCAGCCTCTGTCCCATCGCCGCAATCTTACATCCCTGTGCTTGTTTTACAAGTACTTTAATAGAATGTGCTCCAACGAATGTGCTTCACTGGTGCCCCCTCTACATAATACACCCGATCAATCCGTCAGTCAGTAAGATCCCACCCCTTCACTGTGGAGGTCTCCAAATGCCGAGAAGCTTTCTACTCTAATAGCTTCTTTCCTCGTACTACTAGCCTTTGGAATTCTTTTCCTGCTTCCTGTTTCCCTGACCGTACTAACATACAGACATTTAAACATAATGTGAATAAGTCTTGCTGCAAAACTCCCCATATAGGCTTTCCTAATTCACAGTAGCCCCCTATGCCTTGTTTGGCACGAACTAAAGTAAAACAATTTTTTTTTAAATGTGTACATTCGTTTTGTCTGGTATAGAGCGTGGTATCATCAGCAAATATACCCATCTCGGACACAATTTCATCAGGAAGGTCGTTTATGAATATCAGAAATAAAGGTCCAAGGATCGACCCCCGCATTAATATCATGTTGTTTGGATGTACACCATTGAGGAGAACCTGGATTTTTCTCTTCTTTAAGAAGGATCTGATTATATTAAGTATTCGTCCAGTAATACCGTATGATTTAATCTTCATGAGAAGACCTTCATGCCAGACCTTTGCAAAAGTCTTCGATATGTCATGGGCTACCGCGCTAGTTTTCTCTGCTTTGTCCAGTGCATAACATATGGGTTCAGAGATAATTGTAAGGATATCCGCAGTAGAACAGGCTTGCCTAATCCATACCATCGGTCAGAAAGAAGAGGTGCTTGATTGATTAATGACTTAAAGATTTTAGCGAAGAGAGGGAGGAGACTGATGGGGTGATAATTGAGCGGGTCAGTTCTGTCATCAGAATTCTTGAATACTGGTACGACAGAGGCAACCAGAAAAGCAAGATTAAGATATTTGTTCTAGAGTTTAAAGAGAATATGGGGTAGCTCAGCAGAGCATTTCTTTATTAATATAGCAGGGATGAAATCGGGCCCACACGCCTTGGAGGTGTCTAGGTTATTATGAAATCAGACATGGGAAGGGGTGATTATCAGATCATCGAATGTGGCTTCTGTCTGCAAATGGAAATTTAGTAGGGAGTGGTTTGTGTGGTCTAAGGTTGAGTCGGAAGCAAATCGCCGGGCAAGCAGTTTAGCCTTCTTGGTCGCCGTGCAAGCGATAGCATGGCTGTTGGATAGTTGGGTAATTCTTGATTGCCCACTATTCACAACACTATTATAAATTTTCTAGAAATCGCGAGTTCCTAATATCTGTGACTCAAAACGTTTTCTGGTTATTTTGATATACCTTCTCTTGGCTGCAGTTATTTCACCCTTACAATGATTTCTAGCTTCTAAAATCGTTTGCCTATTTGTAATTAAATGAATCGGCAGAACGCATGCTGTTCTTTCGAAATGGCAGCTGCACAGGTTAAAGTGAACCATTGGGGAGTATAGGACTTGCTATAGAACTTCTGCGTGGGAACATGTGCTTTGACCCATTCAGTTGCTTCATTTGCACACAAACAAATTGTTAGTTGATTTTTTTTGACATAACTTTGGTATATTTGTATTTTAACTTAATGAATCAGTGTTGGTCTATTTAGATAAAAGTTTGCAATAAGAAAAGTTTCAAATATCGGAAATTTTTTTATATAAACGACCTTACATCGCCACGAGTTAATGAACTCTTCCGATACGTGGGTCTATGGTTGTGCAGGTGATTACTTTTTATGTTGTTGTGGCTGTATTCTTTCGGCCGCTTTCGTTATTGGAATCTGGAATTTAGAACAGTATCGGTAATTGTATCAGAATCGGAAAAAGTATTGGAATTGTACCATCACTAGTACATGTAAACATAGTCGGTTAGAGGCTAATTTGAAAACTTTGAAGAAATTAATAAACCAGTAATTATTGTTTGTTTTATTTAAGTAAATTTATTTTGACCGAAAAGGAGTTTCTTAAACACGCACTCACGCACGTCGACTCCCACGGGTTTAATTCCCGGTGTCATGTAACTAAAATACCGTAAATACAAATAAAAAAAAATCATTACATAATAAATAAATGATTAAATAAATCATTATTTAAAAACAAATGAAACAAAAACCGATTGAAACATGTAAATATTGGGTGGTGAAAACGGATTCGATCTTGTGTTATTAAATCAGGTTTTGTAGTAATCCGATATTTTGAATTAAAAACTAAAATTGTCATAAAAATTTGCATATTAAATATATTGACAAAGACGTTATCAGATGTGCTAATGTTAACTAGACTAAAAAATCAAGTACACAGCGCCTGGGGTCAACTGTAACAAGTTAATTTGTATGGTTTCAAGAATGCAAAGTAACCCCACGGCTAAACTAACTTGTCATTTATAAAAAGACATTTTAACAAATATGAAGAAAAAGAAAAGCGAATAAGAAATCATTAGCCATTCACTTTGAGGAAATGGCGGACAATTTTTGTGGACTTTTCTTTTTAATATATTCATTGGAATTTTCAACACACTCATTGATTGGTCAGTGGTTGTCTCTCTTGTTCCTCTAGGGTCCCGTGAATTAACCAACAGGTAATCCAACCCTTGGTCACGTGAGCTAGCCTATATATATACACTAGCCCTCCCCCCGGCCTCTTTTCAAATATTTACTCTTACCAAGAACACATTGATTCACTGGTTAGTAACAAAAGCTCTCAACGGCAGTTGCTGGCATCCAGCCAACTCCTCCTTCATCTTCCCTTGGATAAGGGTTGACTATGTCTCGACAAAGCCCTCGGACGTCAGTTTGAAGGTAACGATTACTCTTTTTCCACATTCTCAACTTAGATTGATATCGGCCTGACTTCATTAACGATAAAAGCGCACAAAATCACTTCGCATGCAAAGGCCTTTACTTCCATAATGAACAGAGCCAGAATTAACGGACCCCATCGTGCAAGGTTTTATAATAATATTCTTGCGAAAGCGTGTATTCTCAAACCTTCTCATTCTCAATCTACACCATCTTCTATTGCATATCTTTATTACTTGTCCAAGTAAAATTGTTTAATAATATACAATGTTGTCGTCCTAATCAAATTCAGTGGTTGTTTCAGGATTATTTCTACATTCTCACGTGCGAGTCCTTTCTTCTGGGTTGAAGTACTCCCTATAAATTCTTACTTTTTAATAACATTTTCTTTACATGTTTCAAAAATGTTTTATTTGAATTTATTTACACTTATTAGACAACACCCTAAACCAGAGCAAAAAACTAACCTGCAACAATCGAAAGTCGAAGCCATTTTTTTAATCTTCTCCATGATTTTTTAGATCATCAAATGATTCGACACTCTAAATGCTGAATTTTGTTCGTAACTAGAAATGAAATTTATTTTATTAAAGACATGAACATGAACAGTTTTCTTTGGTTAAATTTTTTTTTCTACTTTTATTTTTCCATTACAATAGATGTAACAGAGATAAGTTACTGTAAAACAACTCTTATAAGTTTATAGCGTGGATCATGGCTTGGATATGATATAGACGATGGACGCGTTTTTGTAAATGTACCAAGACCCATGCTGACAATTCAAAAGTTCTAAGCGGTGAATGAGAAAAAATGATCAAAAATGACTGTTATGAATGATTGAGAATTGATTACAATTTAACCAGTGCTAAATTAACTAACATAGTGCTGTGAATGAAAGAGAAAACCTGGTTAATGGACAAAATATATTCATATACATACAAACTTGTGTGTAAATTGTTCGTTTAGTAAAGTTAAATGTTTTGTGTTTGTAGAATGTGCACAGAGATGAAAGAAGAGACAACTGTTAGAAATATGTGAGTGTTTTTCAAAAGTTCTATTTCGTGTGTGTTGATGTGTCTTTATTTTTTTGGGTGAGGCTGTAATTGTAGAAAGAGCAGTCTTACTTAGGGGATTTTCAGTATGGCTTATGTCGTGTTTCTTGGGGTGCGGGTTTGGCCTTTATTATGTGCTGATTGTTTTTGTTGCCTGTTGTTGTCATCTTTACGGGGTCGATGCACATAGGTCAGGAGAACTCTATCTCTCTATCTAACTCTATCTCTCTATCTAACTCTATCTCTCTATCTAACTCTATCTCTCTATCTAACTCTATCTCTCTATCTATCTCTCTTTCTCTATCTCTCTTTCTCTATCTCTCTTTCTCTATCTCTCTTTCTCTATCTCTCTTTCTCTATCTCTCTTTCTCTATCTCTCTTTCTCTATCTCTCTTTCTCTATCTCTCTTTCTCTATCTCTCTTTCTCTATCTCTCTTTCTCTATATCTATCTCTATATCTATCTCTATATCTATCTCTATATCTATCTCTATATCTATCTCTATATCTATCTCTATATCTATCTCTATATCTATCTCTATATCTCTCTATCTCTCTATCTCTCTATCTCTATATCTCTCTATCTCTCTATCTCTCTATCTCTCTATCTCTATATCTCTCTATCTCTCTATCTCTATATCTCTATATCTCTCTATCTCTATATCTCTATATCTCTCTATCTCTATATCTCTCTATCTCTATATCTCTCTATCTCTATATCTCTCTATCTCTATATCTCTATATCTCTCTATATCTCTCTATCTATCTCTCTATCTATCTCTATCTCTATCTCTATCTCTATCTCTATCTCTCTCTATCTCTCTCTCTATATATCTCTATCTCTATATATCTCTCTCTATATATATCTCTATCTCTCTCTATATCTCTCTCTATATATATCTCTATCTCTCTCTATATCTCTCTCTATATATATCTCTATCTCTCTCTATATCTCTCTATATATATATATCTATCTCTATCTATATATCTCTATATATATATCTCTCTCTATCTATATCTCTCTCTATCTCTCTATATATGTATATATATGTATATTTATCTATCTCTATCTCTCTGGTTGTCAAGTTCGCTGTTTTTATTAGAAATAGGCATTTTACACCGGCTCGTTGTTTATCGTTTCCAACGAGCGGGAATCATTTTTATTGGTTAAAAATGTCGAGTTAACATGTTTATATAGACTTCTGTTTTTTATTATTTCGGGGACGGCAAAATAAAAAGTTATGCTTAACGAATGGAGAAAGAGAGAGAGTAGCTTATACAAGCTAGTAACTTTTTACGTTCATTCGCATCGCATATCTATCCAAAAAATACAAGTTCGCTTCGCTACTTACATAATATACCACAAGACACGCACGCATAAACACGTCGATAGGCACACATAGTCACAGATATATATGTACATAAGGGTACCTAAATGCATATTTCACTTTTCTACAAATATCAAATTACTGTTCGCATAGGAAATTGTGTGTTTATATAATACATACTGGTTCTAAAAACTAGGCCATGTTCACTATTATTCGAGGAAATATCATTAAAGATTGTCATTCCATTATAGAATTGTCATAAAACTATGACTAATTTTGTTACGGCAATGTTGTTTTAATGTTGATAAAATTATTGGGTGTAAATTGCCCGTAAAACTTTCAATCTTTTAAAACATCAAACATTGACTAAATGAGTTTATGTTTCTTTCGATTTTATGTAACAAACATATAATTATATCAAACATCGAAAGCATAGCATTTAAGTTAATACGAGTAAAAATAAATAGGTGACCCATAGCTGTTATTAAAGTTGACAGTTTGAACACAAGCATTGCTCATGACACTCAATTTCACTAGATGCAGGTTTCAAATTTTGACTGCTGCACGCGAGTTAATATCCCGACTTATTTCAAACAAGGTCCACTGTCAGTCGCTGGACGGCACCTATCGTTATGTCATACATTTATACTCTTCTATTTCTAATGCCCACATTTGTATCCTATATGAGAATTTAATAAGTACTCTAAAAATGTATGGCCAGTAAAGATAGTAAACGTTTTTCCGTGTAAATATAAACATGCATGTCTGCGTCCACTTCATAGACCATGATCTTAGCTCATTGTGTCGGTCCAAAGTTGTTTCTGGCTTCCGACGTGTTGTCTCAGTTTTCTTTTATTTATTTATTTTTTTAACATAGTTCACTCGAAACAGGGCAAGTTGCTACTGTTGACATAAGGGGCTACTGAGAATTAGGTTGAAAGTTTTGGGGGCACATCCTAAATTAGATGTGCTGCAAGATGCTTGTTCACATTAGTTTTAAATTTCTACATGTCGGTACAGTCGGGGAAACAGGGAGCAGGGAGGGAGTTCGAAAGGCCGGCAGCTCCAGGAAAGAAGCTATTGCAGTAGAAGGCTCTCCGGCATCTGGAGACCTTCCCAGTGAATTGATGGGATTTAGCTGATTACCCGGTTGGTCAGATGTATTTACGTCGACGGGCCACCAGAGCAGCAAGTTCATCAGAGCACATTCCATTGAAGTACTTGTAAAACAAGCACAAGGATTCAACATTGCGGCGATGGGACATGGGCTGGAGCTTGGTGGATAGTGATGGACCTATTAGATTAGAGATGGTGCACCAGCCCAGATGTGACGACAATACTACATGCATGGATGAATGGTGACTTTGTAGAGATATAAGGTACTGTCACGTGTGAGAAGTGTTCTAGCACGGTAGAGGGAGCCCACTTTGCAGCATCCTTGGCAATGTCTTCTATGTATTTGTTCCAATTCATGTTACCTGTGAATATTAGGCCGAAGAGTTTGAACGTTAGACTCTCATGTAGGGTGTTATTTGCCATGGCAATCGGTGACTGAAGAGGTTTCTTGTAGTTGTTGAAGGAAATTAACTTTGTCTTATCAGCATTAAATGTTACCATCCATTTATGACCCCATTCCACTACAGACTTTAGGTCACTTTCTAAGGATTCAGCCATTGCCTCGGATATGTGTGCATCCATTTTGACCACATGACGAGAGTAGAGCATGGTGTCGTCAGCACATATACATATCTCAGACACAATGTCATCAAAGAATTTGTTTATGAAAATCAGGAACAATAAAGGTCCAAGGATGGATCCCTGAGAAACACCATCATTTATGTCATGCTGTTTGGATGAATGGCGATCAAGAACAACCTGGATCTTTTTTTTTTTGGTTAGGAAGGATCTAATTATATTAAATATTCGTCCAGTAATACCATATGAATTAACTTTTATGAGAAGACATTTATCTCAGACCTTGTCAAAGGCTTTGGATATATCAAGCGCTACCGCCCTAGCTTCACCTGTCTTTTTTCAGTGCATGGTCTATGCATTCGGAGATGACCATTAGGATATCCGCAGTAGACCGTGCTTGCCTAAATCCTTACTGATGGGCAGGAAGAAGGTTAGCATTAATGAGGTGCCAGACTATCGTTTGATTGATTAAGGATTCAAAGATTTTAGCAAAGAGCGAGAGTAGACTGAGAGGGCGATAATTATGAGGGTCAGTTCTATCTCCAGAATTCTTGAAAACTGGTAAAATGTTGCTTCATCTATCACAGTCTTACAATTTTTCTTGATGCTATAAATTTCTGTCTATTTGTAGTTCGTGGTGCAATAGAAGAATTCTCCCTCCAAATAGAATCACAACCCGAGTTTTAAAACAAGTAACAGGTTTATTTGTTGGAGGTTACAATGGTACTCGTTTCTTCCTCTGAATAACAGACTTGCGAAATCTCTAAACTAAAAACATAAGTGCCATAGTTTAGAGCCCTTATCTTTCTTAGAGGCCAACAAACTCAATCGACAGACCTCTGAAAACAAACTGACTGCGTCACACCAAGACGGCCGGCTCTAACTCTCCTCTCCTGCCCATAGGCTGGAATATAAACACTTTCGACCGGAAATCCCAGATGTCTGGTCAGCCCATCTCTATTCGACCACCCTGAAATCGACCACACTGTATTTGTAGTTATCACGAATCGTATGGATTAAACCTTATTGTAATCAGGGCACCCTCTTTTATTACTAATCCTAAAACCTAAAGATTGAGTTTCCTTCATAAGAAAGATTGCACTTTGTGGACTTTAACCTAAGATTCTGTTTACTTAGACTTCTTAAAATATTTTTTATATGATCTAGATGGCGTTCCACTGTCGGAAATATCAGAATGTCATCTAAATAGGCTGAGGCGTATCCTCGTGACCCTGTAATACAACATACATTAACTTCTGGAATACGTCTGGTCCACTAGAAATACGAAACGCCAAAACATTCAACTGAAATAGGCCTCAATGACATGTAAAGGTTGATTTCTCTTTGTCTTACTCCTGCAAAAAAAACACTTTTCAAATCCATCTTGGAAAATAATTTTGCAGAAAAGACAGAATATCAGTAATGATAGTAGTCATATATTCATATATATCATTAGTATGTATAAAAGCACTGTAATTGTAATATATAGCTGATCGTGAACAGATTGCAAACTTCCTCAGATAGTTAATCATTTGCCTTGAAATTAACTTTTCTATTACTATCGAAAATGCTGGTAATAAACTTATGGGTTGGTAATCTTATAATCAAACACATGTGTTTTAATGTATTCCCGGCAATGCTGATGTTCTTGTTTTCCCCTCCCCCATCAACACTATAATGAAACACATATTTGTTTTAATGTATTCCTGAATAATGCTGAGTTTTTACATAATAGCACTAAAAACTCGTGACTAATTCCTAACGGTCGTCTATTTTTGCTAGGCTGCTGCGTTCTTGGGCGGTCAAGCATTTTTAGTTAAAAAAAAATTTTTTTTAAATGTCCCATAATATTTTTTGTTTAAGAAGGAAAAAAAAATTGGGGCCGGTGAAATTCCCCCACCCCCTTAAAAAAATAGAGCGTGAACGCAGATCCCAAACTATATCGAAAACTAGTATTCATTGCTAAGTAAAAAAAATGGAAAAATCATTTTTCTACCGTAAGTAGTTAAATTAAAATGTTTTTTTAACTTGGCATGGTGATTCAGTGGTAGCGTATGGGACAAATTCGTCCTAATTACTCTTTGACGTTATAGTTGCGAGTTCAAATCACGGCCTCGGCATCGAAATTATTTGTTGTTTATTTAGTCGTTAATATGTGCCCTAATGTATTTGTCATGTTTCTGACTTTGAAATTAATTAAATAGTAATTACCTCCCCACCGCCCCCCCTCTCTCTTACGTTTGCAAAAATTCTCCAAAACGGACAGAGAGAGAAAGTGTTCGTTATATTATAAGTGGCTGCCACGTTCTTGTGTGGTGTGACATTTTTAGTTTAAAAAAAAAAAATTGTCTCCGAATATTTTGCGAGTTGGTTGCGAGTTCGAATCGTTGCCTCGGCGCTGAAATTATTTATTGTTTATTTAGTTGTTAATAGGTGGCCTAATGAAATCCCCCCCCCCCACCTTAAAAAAATCGAGGGCGAACGCAGAACCCAAACTATATCGAAGACCCAGTTTTGATACGATCATTCATTGAAGTGAAAAAAACCCATTTCTTTAAGTAGTTAAATCAAAATGTTTTTTTTAACTTGTAGCTCAATGGTAGAATATCTAACAAATTCGTCCAAATTACTGTTTGACGTTAAGGTTGCGAGTTCGAATCACGGCATCGGTATCGAAATTATTTGTTGTTTATTTAGTCGTTAATATGTGCCCTGATGTATTTGAAATTAATTAAATATTAATTAATTAAATTCTCCAGGAAAGACAGAGAAGGTGCTTGTTATATTATAAGTATACTAGCAATGCTACTGGACCCACAGGTTGAAAACCCCTGATCTAAAGTATTGAGCACATTCGAAATCAGCTTGTACCACTTACCAAGTGTACTACTGTATACACCTGCTCTATCTATTATAGATTTGGCATATACCACTTACCAAGTGTAAAACTTGTATTATTACCAACACCTGCTCTATCTAGCGTATTTTGCATTAAAAAGTCATTCTAAATGACGACTCCCAAGACTAATTCTGCTCCAGTTGACCTCCAAATAATGATTGTTTTTTAATTACATATTATTTGTCCGAGGCAATGCTGGAAATGAATATATCAGATTTGTGGGTGTGTCTTGTGTCGTTTTTTTACTTTTAACTGAATACACAGACATACATAGAACTTTCCTTTATATATTTAGACAACTTTTGTGTTATCTTTGGTTTAGACAACTTTGTTTTATTTACATATATATTTTCTCTTAAACGATTTTTGAAGTTAAAAAAAATGAGTCAATTTAGTCGAGAAGGTAGTGAACAACAATAATGTAGTTCATTCGACTCGTTCCGTTTGAATTCTTCTTTTTGTAGGGAATATGTCAACCAACCGATCAAGTTGGTGCTACGTTACACATGATAAGCATTGATGCTCTCATTAATCGTACAGCTATTTTCCTACTTATGTAAGCATGGCTAGATTTGTATCGGTATATACAACTAAAAATGTCAGCAGATGAATTGAACAAAACTTCTACATTTGGACAGCATTAATATTTACGCCACTCTTTTGAGATAACATTATTAGACAGAACAGAAACTGCATCGACGGGCCACCAAAATTGTAAGTAATTCCAACTTAGAAAGAAATCTTTGTCTTACATGCAAACTCGTTTTAAATATATGCATAACAGTTATAACTCGTCTAAATATTGTTACATAATGTATGTATGTATGTGAACGATTACATAAGCTTGTATGGATTTGGTATTGTTATAATTGTTATGCAAACTTGTTTTAAATATAGGCATAACAGTTATAACTCGTCTAAATATTGTTACATAATGGATGTATGTATGTGAACGATTACATAAGCTCGTATGGATTTGGTATTGTTATAATTGTGATGCAAACTTGTTTTAAATATAGGCATAACAGTTATAACTCGTCTAAATATTGTTACATAATGGATGTATGTATGTGAACGATTACATAAGCTCGTATGGATTTGGTATTGTTATAATTGTTATGCAAACTTGTTTTAAATATAGGCATAACAGTTATAACTCGTCTAAATATTGTTACATAATGGATGGATGTATGTGAACGATTACATCAGCTCGTATGGATTTGGTATTGTTATAATTGTTATGCAAACTTGTTTTAAATATAGGCATAACAGTTATAACTCGTCTAAATATTGTTACATAATGGATGTATGTATGTGAACTATTACATAAGCTCGTATGGATTTGGTATTGTTATAATTGTGATGCAAACTCGTTTTAAATATAGGCATAACAGTTATAACGCGTCTAAATATTGTTACATAATGGATGTATGTATGTGAACGATTACATCAGCTCGTATGGATTTGGTATTGTTATAATTGTGATGCAAACTCGTTTTAAATATATGCATAACAGTTATAACGCGTCTAAATATTGTTACATAATGGATGGATGTATGTGAACGATTACATAAGCTCGTATGGATTTGGTATCGAGATGGACCAGAGCAAAATCTTGATACGAAAATGTGGGGAACAATGTCGCTCTCGGACTAAAAATAAACATACCCGAACTCTGACCCATCCCTGATCTATGATCTAACAGGTGCTGGTGACAGGCTCAAATTGGGGAATTTGAGGAAATTACGTCACAATCGTGGAAACGAGCAATGAAAGAAGATTCTTAGTCAGTCCGTGTTTTAATTACATACCCTAGACGATCAGAATAACGTCGATGATGACTACGAGGTGCGGCCCACGACGACGGCGAAATGCAACACCCTGCGGCGATGGCGACGGGCATTAGCATGGACGGCGGAACCGGGGTGGGAGTGGGGGCTCAAACCCCCTCACTTTTTTACCCCCCCCCCACTTTACGGTCATCAATGATTAAGTGGATATGCATGTGTTTAACCGGCCCCCCACATTTTTTAACCGGCCCCCCACTTTTATAACTGTCCCGCCGGCCCTGATTAGTATACAAAAAGAGAATAGTATATGGAACGTGACTGAAGGTAGTGACGATCAATTAAAAAAAAAAAAGAACTGATTTTAAAAAACGACAATGTTACAATATGTTCGTAACATAATAAGGTTTACTTGTGACATAATGTTCCTTGTTTGTCGTATTTTGCCGGTTGAAACTGAAAAATTTAAAAGTACATTTTTTAAACACTATTTTTTCTTTATATTTCACCCCGGCATTGGAAATTGTACAGATTGTCACGCAAAACACTCATACAATAGAAATCTAAGAAGGATCCATGGGAAGGGGGCTATTTATAGGATTTGACATTTGTCCCAATCCTATAAACGTTGACTGACCGACGACGTGGGCGAAAACACAAGCCACGCCCCCAAATTTTAGCAAAAAACAAAATCAGAATTTTGTTTCTAAAAACCAGCTCCCAGCATTACCTAAGCAATTTTACTAAAAAAAAAAAATGTCTCTCACGTGGGGTGCTCTCAACTACTGATTGTAAAATATAAAAGGCATCCCACGGCCACAATCTTCTTTTTCCTTCGACGGTCGTTAAGAGGACAACGTTTTGCCTCCCCTCGCCCTCTTGGGCTTGGGAGGCCGGTGGTTACTATTAAACTCACACATACATCAAGGCCTACACTCCCTATCATTTTCTAACTCACGCACGCACGCGCAACACAAATACACATTTGTATAACCACGCACTCTGACAAAAGGCGACATGCACATTCATACATTTATTCGTGCTAACGCAAAGCTGCAGACATGGCTACACCTTCGCACACATTCTTAAATTATAGGCTCAGACATTTTGTTACTTCCGTAATGGAACATTGCAAATGAACAATTAATGTCTTGTATTTTGTATATGTATGAATATTGTGTTTCTTTAAATATTCTTTCTTCTTCCATTCATCTTTTATTCATTCATATTTTTCTTTGTTTTTTTACTGTTTCTAACATTTTACAACAATTCATGCGATCACGATCCTACAATTAAATAGAATCGACTCCAAAACATTACAAGTATAAAATCAAACGTATTATTTACTCCTCTCCAGGAGTTAGGCACAAGGCCAGTTTTATCCTACTCCCACAAGTAAGATGTGACCCAAGGTCGGGTCGGAAAGTGAGGGTTGAAAAGCCAGCGCTCGAGGTGAGCACTCTGACCATCTTGCCTGGGCAGCCCCGTCGGCATTCCCCGGTAGGGGCGCCTCAAGCAGTAAGCAATTAACTTACTCCTCCCCAAAGAGGGGAGGCAAAGCCTGGGAGGGTGGACCTCCTAGAACTGCACAGGACAATCCCATAGACCGGCGTAAATCAAGCCCCGAAGGCCAAGACAATACCAGTCTATGGGGTGTAGTATCCATCGGAACAGATGCTACACTTTGATCTTAGCCAAAAGGCCGGTATTTAACGCCTACCCACAATAGGTGTATGTGACACAAGGTCGGAAAGTGGGGTTTGAAAAGCCAGCGCCCGAGAAGGTGAGCGCTCTGGCCATTAAAAATTGCCTGGGCAGACCCGTCGGCATTCCCCGGTAGGGGCGCCTCAGGCAGTAAGCAATAAACTTACTCCTCCCCAAAGAGGGGAGGCAAAGCCTGGGAGGGTGGACCTCCTAGAACTGCACAGGACAGATCAGACCCATAGACCGGCGGAAATCAAGCCCCGAAGGCCAAGACAATACCGATCTATTAAGTGCAGTATCCATCGGAACAGATACTACACTTTGATCTTGGCCAAAAGGCCAAAAAAGATATTACAGATTAAATCAAATAAGAAATCTGCACTAGGAGACACAAATGTATCAAAGTTGGTTTCAATTCATATTTTACCAAAAAGTTGAAGAAGCGAGTAGTCATACGACGACAACGTAAAATGTTTCTTGCTTCGTAGTAGGCCTTTTGGCCAAGATCAAAGTGTAGTATCTGTTCCGATGGACACTGCACCCTATAGACCGGTGTCGTCTTGTCCTTCGGGGCTTGATTCCGCCTGTCTGTGGGTTTGTCATGTGCAGTTCTAGGAGGTTCACCCTCCCAGGCTTTGCCTCCCCTCTTTAGGGAGGAGTAAGTTTATTGCTTATTGCCTGAAGCGCCCCTACCGGGGAATGCCGACGGGGCTGCCCAGGCAAATTTAATGGCCAGAGTGCTCACCTTCTCGGGTTTATCAAATCTCACTTTCCCGACCTTGTGTCACATCTTACCTTTTGGGAGGTAGATAAATAAAAATCAAGATTAAATAGTAAATAACATCGATTTTTACTCGTCTGAATCGTAATTGTCGGCTTCCTAATTGTTGTGAAGTTGTTCCACAGTAAATAATAAATAAAGGAAGTCAAGTCGAGGGTTGGTTTAACAAGTGTATTAACAAAGTAAGAAAGTGACTAGCTGTTGGCTAGACAGTTACAAGACTGTGCTTTGTCTTCTGGTCTCGCACTAGTTATAGTGACAACCGGTGTAGTTTCTCCTGTGTAAGAACGGCCGGTGTAACACTAATGAAAGTCGAATAGTTGTTATTTCCAAGTTGTTGTTTTTTTTAGTCTACAACTTTTGTTTGTTTTGATACTTTGTTTTTTATTTTATTTATTTGTAATGCCTCATTGGTAATCTCCTTTTTCAACTATATTATCAATTTAACTCTTAAACATGTTGCCAGACATTTTCACTAATAAATATATAGATAATAATAATCATAATCATCATAATCATAATAATACATCAATATACGAGTAAAATTCTGTTAAATATTTCCTCAAAATGTTTCTTGTGTTTAACATTATTTCTGAATTCATTTTCTTCTAACATTAAATGTTCTACGCATTGTTCTTTTAACACCCTATTCCAAAATATATAATTATAAATGAGAACTAATTTAATTAAACCTTTAAAAATAATTAGTTGCATTTCTAACGGTTCACATATTTTTTTAAATATTTAACCGATTATTTTTTGCTCTATTGGCAAAAGATAATTAATTAAATGCTTAAAATATGTCAACCGTTAGAAATGCAATGAATTATTTTAAAAGTTTAATTGGTTAGGTTGAAGTTGTGCAATCCGTTATGGCGACCAAATGTGACGTGACACATTTCGACCGGTGCTAAAGAAAAAATATGCTGTATCATTTTGGTTTTTGTTGGCAATTCTTTTTGTATTTTTATTGTGAAAATATTAATTAATTAACAAATTCTTTTTGTTTTTGTTTTTTCAAATATTAATTAATTAACAAATAATAAAATCAGTGTTTTTTTATAAATAGATTTGAAATATATTACAAATTTACAATTTAACAAGAAATAAAATCAAACGAATGGAAATATATTACACCTTTTTGTATATAACTAAGTACACCTCATCATAATAACGTATCCAATACAGAATATGGCGATTAAGCCGTGCCGTGCCAACAATATAATGGTTGTAATTTTACCGGAAGTTTGGACGCTAATCTCTTATAGAAATATTTAAAAAACAAAGCTCAGAAATATAATGCATGATTAATTACAACATGGACATCGAACAAAAGTAAAACTAAAAACTAAATACGCCAAAATCGAACCGGGCGAAAATAACAGGGGAGCATTATTTTTGCACTAACATCTAACGAAATGTGTGATGTGACATTTGGCCGCGATAACGAAGTGCACAGCTTCAATATAACTGTTTAATTAAGTAACATTTCATTCTTTTCTTAAGTAAAATAGTTAATATTAATTTTCCAATTTTTCTTTGTAACTGTTATCTTTGACTGTTTTGTTAATTTTGAAACTCTTTGTATATGCATTTCAATCTCAATATTACAGTCCAATTCCAAGGTATATACTCTGGTGACCAATTAGGTTTCAAGGAGCCCAGAAATAAGGAAATATGAATGGTGCGAATTCGGGTCTACATCGGTTGCTTCCGGTTCACCTTTACTGTAAACAAACGGATGAACCTTAGTTGTTTGGTTTATCGTCACAAGGTCGATTTTTAATATAGGGAAAGGTTTTATTTACTCCTCCCCAGGAGTTAGGCACAAGGCCAGTTTTATCTTACTCCCACAAGTAAGATGTGACCCAAGATCGGGTCGAGAAATTGGGGTTTGAAAAGCCAGCGCTCGAGAGGTGAGCTCTCTGGCCATTTAAAAATTTCCTGGGCAGCCCCGTCGGCATTCCCCGGTAGGGGCGCCTCAGACAGTAAGCAATAAACTTACTCCTCCCCAAAGAGGGGAGGCAAAGCCTGGGAGGGTAGACCTCCTAGAACTGCACAGGACAGGCGCGTGCAGTATCCATCGGAACAGATACTACACTTTGATCTTAGCCAAAAAAAACTTTTTAATAAACAAACGAAACATTACAGACATAGGTACGTGAAATATGAATGACCAATACCCCAAATTTAAAAACAGTTCCCTTCCCTTCACTTAAAAATTCACCAAAATGCAAGAAATCAACCAATTTTAATGAAATTTGCAGTATTTATTAATTAACGACCGTATCCCTATTTACTTGCCTTCCCACGAGGGCGGAATGCGTAATAACATAAAATCTTATAGGGTACGTCTTTTTTACTTTTTCACCGTCCTAAATTCTTGTTTTTATATTAATCCATTCTCTACGATTATTCAATTTATATTTAAATTATTATAACTTTAAAGAGTCAAAAACAGTTTTGAAAAACTTTTTTTTTCAAAAAGATATTATTTAGTATTTTTTCCACTTCCTAAGCGGTAAAGAATATTGCACTAAGTCGCCCTATTTTAATAGGACGTGTAATTATTTATTTTTATTTTACATATATATTTATTAATTTATTTTTACGTACATGTAAAAATTAATTAATAAATGTATATATAAATTTTTAAAAAATAATTACACATCCTATCAAAAAGAGCGACTTAATGCAATATTTACCACTTAAGTGGAAAAATACTAAGAAAAACAGCTATATCTATTACCAGTAAATAAACAAAGAGAAATGGAGACAAATGAATGAAAAATTGAATGGAGAAAAATGAATGAGAAATGAATGAAGAAAAATAAACAAGAAATGAAGGAAAAAAGGAATGAAAATATTGAATGAAAAAAATTAAATGAAAGCAAATGAATAAAAAAAATATTGGATGAAAAAATAGGATTGAAAATACCAAGATTTTGAAAAAATATTGAGCACTGTAATGAGCACTTTTGAGTTACTAATTGCTCTATCCAAGATATTGAGCACTTTGAATTATTGTTCCAAGCAGTATTTAAAAAAAAGACAGACAAAAAATCCCGGGCAATACTGCATTTAAACGCACTTGCTCTATCTCGGATATTGAGCACTTTTAAAATTAAGGTGACCTCCACAGCACTACTAAAACAAAGTTTCTTCCCCCAGCTCCTATCTTTCAATTGAGGAGTGAAAAAATAAAACTTAGGAGACTTGCAGAGCGATACTGAAATCACCCAAATAAAATCTAGGAAGCCTCCAAAGCACTACTGAAATTATAGATCAAAATATGTCCTCAAATAGTGTACGCACACCTCCGGAGCACTACTAAAACCAGACAAATAAAATGAAGGATGCCTGCAGAGCACTATTAAAACCACCCTTTCCGAGTATATTACTCCCCTCAATTTGAAGAGAAATTACATTAAGTCCCGTTAAATAAAACAAAAAGCTATTTCCGGAAGTTATGACTCAGCATTTTAAAATTATTACATAATTTCGTTGAAATTTGATGAAAATTGACCGAAATACTTGACACATAGCCTTTTTAGGGGGTAATTTAGAGATTCGGGAGTACTTCCATTATCTTCCTCGGTTAATTTTACATAAGAATACACTTTTCGATTTTATCTAGATTATCTAACCTTTTTTCTATAGGGCACACACACACACACATGCACACAGACATTGAGTCATATATATAGAGAGAGAGAGAGAGATTGATTAAGATTTTTTTTTTGTTAACTTTTTTTAAACCTTCAACCAAGTTAACTATAAACTCTTATAACAGTTTTTATTGGGCAATATTGTGCATATTTTTTCATGGCTTTATTTCATAAAACAAGATGGTTGTTCTTTCTGGATATCGATTTATAAATCTCTCTTTCACTAGAGTGAATTCAATGTGAGTTGTTTGTTTTCGGGATTTCTGTTTACTGCATCACTATGTATATTTTGTAAGGAGAACCTTTTGGTTTTCTGATGAGTCCATGGAGGAAAGATCCTGGATTAACATACAAATATCGGTTGTTCTTTTGTGAATGAAACGGTGCCGTAATTGTACCAAAGTTTCTCCATTTTTAAAAAAATAATTGGTAAGGTGAATAAACTTTTGGCATTCGAATGTAGTAAAATATTATTTATATATTTTCATTTTACTTCAGTCGAAGTTTTCACAAATTAAGGGGACCTTTCTTGGGGGTTAACACTTGATATCTATATGAGATACATAGATATTCGAATATTCCATTGACGTTCTACAATACATTTTAAACATTGAGTTAGTAAAGAAGTTAAGAACATTAATTTTCCCATCCCCAATTGATCTGTTAACTATGTTATAGTATATGTTTCTTGTGGTCTCTTGGTCTCACTGGATTCCAGGACAAGAATTAATCTAGTCTGGTGGTGTATCCAGCTTAGTACTGTTCCTATAGGCAACATCACTTGGAGAAGGTGCACCATTCATCATATAAGCCAGGGTAGCTATACCGAGGCGGTCTTATTTGTGCTGCAAATACTGTGTTATTTCGAATATTTAGTCAGGGTTTACTTGTAAGGTGAAGTATCCTTATGCCAGGTTGTCCTGACAACCCCCGGTAAAAATCCCGAGAACAGTGTCTACTGTGAGTTCAAGTTTTCTCCATATATATATTTTGGGTTCATTTTACTTCAGTCGAAATTCTCAGAAATCAAGGGTCCCCCTTCCTGGGGCTAACACTTGATCTGTATATGAGATACATAGATATTAGAATATTCCATTAAAGTTCTCCTTTACCTCTCAAACGTTGAGTTTTTAAAGAAGGTAAGAATATTAATTTTCATCTCTCCAGTTGACCAGCTAACTACGTTGTAGTATATCTTTCTTGTGGTCTTTTAGTCTTACCGGATTCCAGGACAAGAATTCATCTAGTCTGATGGAGAATCTTAGCCATACCGAGGGGATCTTATTTGGGCTTAGAACACTGTTACAGGGGTTACTTGTAGGATGAAGCATTCTAGTGTTAGGTTGTCCTTACAAACCCCTGTACAGTGAGACCTTAGAGTGTCTAGTAGACATTCAAGTTGTGTGTGTGTGGGTGTGTGTGTGGGTGTGTGTGTGTGTGTGTGTGTGTGCAAAATTTATTCAAACAAAATGAGCAGTGGGGAAAAAACTGTTTAGAACAACAAGCATGATCTCTAAGTGGGAATGGGATGAAATTAAGGCAAAGGGAATTACAGCCAGTCGGTACAGGATGAGAAGAAAGACGTACATGGTGCACAGCTCAGCTCTAACCTTTAAGGAAAGGTCCTTCAAAGCCAAGTCTTAAGACGTAACCAAATCTTTGATGAAAATCCAAAGTCCAGTGTAAAAAATAATAATTTGACCATAAATACCTTGTAATTAGATTCCCTAACGCTTTCTAAGTTTTTCTAAAAAATTCTTCGAAAAAAGTAATTTTATTCATATATTAGATCTAAATGTTTTCCTTCTGTTTAAAATCAAAACAAAACTCGAATACAGAAGGCCTTGAACAGACTTCTACTTCTTCATTGGTTCATAAAACATATATAATCTTAGAAGTTTGAATTTAAAATCTTCTTTTTTTATGCTAAATATTTGCTCATAACACTACTTTCTATTCTTGACATGTGGGAAAAACGAAGAAAATGGTGGAATCCTTAGAAAATGATCTCAAATCCGCAGTGGAATAGGGCCAAAAATGGATGGTTACATTTAATGCTACTAAGACAAAAGTTTCTTTTCCTTTCACAATTACAAGAAACCTTTCCAACCACCAATTTCCCATGGCTAATAGCATCTTAACTGATAGTCTAACATGCAAACTCCTCAGACTAACATTCACAGGTAACATCAATTAGAACAAATACATAGAAGATACTGCCTAGTCTGCTGCAAAACAAAAATCCCACCTCTTTCACTGTAGAGGTCCTCAGAAGCTGGAAAACTTTCTACTCTAATAGCTTCTTTCCTCGAGCTGCTTGCCTTTGGAATTCCCTCCCTGCTCTCTGTTTCCCCGACTGTACCAACATGCAGAAGATTAAATGTAATGTGAACAAACATCTCGCTGCTGCACAACTCCCCACTTAAGAGTCTTCTATAAATCTGGTTCCTGATTCAGAGTAGCCGCTTACGTCTCACTTCAATGTGCCTTGTTTGGGGTGAATATAAGAAAAACAATTTTAAAGTCAATTTTAATGTAAAATATATTTGACTGCATGTTCATTTTATATCAGTTTTTTTATGTGTTGATTATTTGCTTCAAGCTGAAGAATTCGTCAACATCAGACTTGACGCACTTGATGCCTTTCATGATGTTCTTCATCTGGTGGCATTTAACTTTGCACACTAATGGTCTGCTAGAAAACAGAAATGCTTTCGAATTAGATGTACAGACACACAGAACTGAAGGAGAGTTCAGACATTCACTCAGTGGCAACCATTAAAAATCTAATTCATAAATCAGCCTTGTGACCAGAAACTTTTATTGATTCAGCCTTATGTATCACAGACTCTTGATTATGGCATGAACGTTTGTAGTGTGGATCCTGGCTTGGATAGGATATAGACAGCAGTCGCGTCTTTATAACGTACCAAGATCCATGCTGATAATTCAAATGTTAAAAGTGGTGAATTAGAAAATGGATGAAACACTTGTTATGAATGATTGAGAAGTGGTCATTATTTAGTAAGTGTTAAATTCATCAAAAGGGTGTTAAGAAGTTAACATGGCTAATGAACGAAACATTTCTACAAATTTACAGTGGTGGGATTTTGAGTGCGTAAATTGTTCGTTTGAAAAATTAAAAGTTCTTGTGTTTGTAGAATGTTCGCAGTGTGGAAGACGACACGAGTGTTAGAAGTGTGTATGTCCATATGTTTGTTTTCTGTTTTTTTTCTTTTTCTCTTTGTTTTTTTTTTCTGGAGATTGGGCATCGGATACCAGACATTTACCCACTATTTCAGAGACTGCAACTGAGCGATTTTTTTAGAATTCTAACCGTCCCTTTAAGTGCAATTGTTTGGATCTCTCTTGCACTTGGTTTACTGAGTATATTCGCAGAGTAATTTTTGTAAGTTTTATTTCATGAGCCCAATGGCATCTATGATTACCGGAATGATTGAAATCTTCCTACGGCTCTAGTGTTCTTTCATGTCGTACATAAGCCATAGTATTTATTTCTCTTCTCCCGCTGTTTTTAGACTGCCATCAATAAGGACACTGGATTCAACTAGGGTTGCTATTCTCCCCCATTTTTTCCAATATCACTATCTCAAGTTTAACAGCTGAATTTTCTAAAACAGTGTGAAGATGCATGTGTGGGTTCAGGAGACATTGTAGCATTGTGTCTATATTTGCTTAATCATTGTGATTTGTTAGTGTGTATATATGTTACCTTTTGTGTGTGAAAATGTGTAAGTGGAATAGTCATGTGCTTGCTCTTGGCTCGAAAGGCAGGGAAAGGGGTAAGGTGTAATGTCGTGATTGCTGGGTGTCTTGTCTTCGTTTTTGGTTGCCGGGTTTGCTGTTTTTACTAGAATTGGTATTTCACACAGGATCCCTATTTTTATCGTTTCGAAAGAGCGGGAATCATTTTTATTAGTTGAAAAATGTTGGGTTAACACCTTTATGTGAAATGACGTTTTTCTTTATTTTGGGAGCAGGCGTGGCACGAAGCCATTTATTTGACTGCATTTGATTTCCACTTGATACAGAAAATAAGAAATGAAAACTAAAGAGAAAACTAAATGAACGGAGAAAGAAAGGGAGTAGCTTATATAAACCAATAATGTTCGTATAACATCTCCACATTCCAACAAATATTCTATCATGTAAGATTAATATATTTTATTTATTTGCAGATTTTAGAATTTTTTTTGTTTTGTTCTATTTTTTAGGTGGAATCAAACGGTGAAAACAAAAATGACTGCTTCGTGTAGATAGTAACAAGTGGAAAACCGAGTTATGGAAAGGAATTACTGACAAGTTGTACAGCAAAACGTACGTTTCACGTTCGAAAGTAATTTAAAGCAAAGATAGTGGGAACATTCATCAACACTGAAGAGCACAAGATACAACAGAAATCTTCATGCCAATTCTTTTCTCGGTTGGCTGTTTTATGAATTAAGTTTCCTAAGGTTATTCTGGTATAAAATGCGCAGATTATACAAACACTTGAAAAACCCGGTTGACATGCTTTGGGCTTTCTATTTAAACATCAGACAAATTCGAATCCGGAATATATTTATTCTGATAATTATAACTTCAGTGCTTGTTTTGTTTTCAAGTCAGTATGGACATGAAGTCAATCATTATTTAAAATCTTTCCGTGTAGAAGAACCCTGTTTTCCATCCAATCAACAACAGAATAATTTACGTTACATGATCCATAGTTTTGATAAAGTCATGTCAAAATATGGATTAGTGTATTGGATCGATTACGGAACCCTTTTGGGAGCAATCCGATATAAGGATGTAATTCCGTGGGATTACGATGGCGATATCTGCTATCTTCAGTCAGACCTTCCAAAAATGAAGATCTTTGTAGTTCCAGATCTTAGGACTAAATATGGAATACACGCAAACAAAGATGATTTGGTAAAAATGGAACATAATGGAACTATAGTAGATTTATTTCGGTATACCACGTACGCTCTCTTAAAGAATGTGACCAATCGTCCGAGACATACCGATTCAACACTGACCAGGGCCAAGTACCGACATATACCATTGCTGGAGAGTTATTTTGACACGGAGAAAGAACTTGCTCTTCCCCCAAGCAAATGTCTATTCGCAGGCCAATATGTTAATTGCCCAGCGAAACCAAGACAAATTCTAATACACCGCTATCCAAAGTCAGTGAACAATAAATTACCATACAAACTTCAATGTTGGTTACCATGGAATCTTTGGAAAATATGGTTTCATGATATAGGAGAAATTATATGACAAAATATTATTTGATATTGTTAAATATGAAAATATTGAGACTATTTTGAGTGAAGGGATATCGTGATATTTTACAGGAATTGTTTTCATTTTTTTATAAGAAAAAATGGTAGAGATATTTACTCATACATTTCTATAAACGTTTAATGTTTAAATGGCATTAAACTTCTAACAGGTGCAGGAATTCACCATTCTGTAACAGACAATGTAAAGCAAATAGTGTTGTTTATCGGTGAGCAAATTGATATTGATGACCATTGGAAACTAAAGGATTAATACCTCACATATTTTGGGTTGACTTGTTTACAAAAATTGCATTTTTCAAAAACAATTATTCCACTGTAAATATTTTATAAATAAATAAATAAACGCACACAGTGCCAGACACAATGAACATACATGCTCAATTTCTTCTTAGCATACAAGTAACCCATTCACTAAGAAACGTTTATTGGTACTCTCTGAGTTTTTGTATTCTACGAACTCTTTCCTTGGACATTTTGAACTTTTATTCTTCACAAACTTTATCTTTCATAGTCTTAAGTTGTTGAATAAAAATAATTATTTTGTATGAATATACTGTTATTCTTTCATTTAATATTGCCTTTCCCTCTACAAAATTTGGGGACTCTGTTTTACGAACATTTTTTTTGAAAACAAGATTTCGATAGCCAACATTGGAGGAGACACAAAACGATCCCCAACTAAAGAAACGCTACCTTCCGACAACGCTATGAACCGATTTCATTCTTCATCACACTACGGCAATTGCTTAATTTCTACAACAACAATACATAATTCTGTTTTGAGATCAATGTTTCATTTTGCTTCAACTATATTTCCAATCAATTTTATCGATCATATTGTTGGCATCCGTCTATCTCAGGAGACAATGGAGTTCTGTGCCTCAGATTTGTCCGTTTCCGAATTGCAGCATCTGGTGTTACTGTGCAAGCCTATCCTGGATCGACAGGCTCTGTTGCAGTTGTCACAGATGTAGGTCGTGTCTGGTTGCGAGAGCTCTGTTGTAGCTCTCTACTGTCTGTGCTCTTTTTTCTCTCTCCACTGCCGGTCTCTCCTCTCCTCACTCCTTTTGCACCATGCCTTTACAGATCTTCTTCAGCGGCTGCGATCTTCAGCGACAAACTCTCAGCCTGCTGAGTCGATGCCACCTACCCTCATGTCTTGCTTGCAGACATCCTTGTAGCGTAAGACAGGTCTTCTTGCTAGTCTGGAGCCGGTTGCAAGCTCGCTATAAAGAATATTCTTGGGATCCTTCCATTCGCCTGGCATGGCCAAGCCATCAGAGTCAACGTTGGGTGAGCAGAGCGATAAAGTACGGTCTTTTTCGAGATGTGGTTTTGCCAGGTAATTCCTACGATTCTCCTGACGTTGCACAGGTAGAAGGTGTTGAGTCTGTTCTCATGGCGGGAGTAGAGGACCCAAGATTCACTGCCATAGAGCAACGTGCTGAGCACACAGGCCCGGTACACCTTCATCTTGGTATTGGTGGTCAGCATCTTGTTAGTCCAGACTCTCTTCGTTAAGCGAGCCATGACTGATGCCGCCTTGCTGATACGTTTGTAGAGTTCTGTATCCAGGAAGATAGTGGAGCCGAGGTATGTGAAATCCTCAAGAGTGTAGTCGCCAATGGTGATGTTGTTGCAGAAATTAATACGGCATCAATAATAAAAAGGGAATTGAAACGATCATACCTTGTGGTGTTGAAGCAAGCAGCTTTTCTTTTAAGAACAAGTCATAACTCAGATGTTTATTTAAAAATCAGGGACTGATTTTTTATTACCCTCCTCAAACGAAGGCAAGAGAAAAAAAGGAAAAGTTCTGTCAAGTCAGGGCCGAGCGACACCTAACGGAAAAAACAGAAAATATAAGGGAAGATAACTCTAGCCCCTTAATTACGATGTATGACGAGAGTGAAATAATCAACAGATGTTTGGGGTACTGCTTACATCTTGGCTGAGGATGTTAGTCCTTTTAGGGCTGATGGTGATGCCAAACTCTCTGCATGCATGCGCGAAACAGTTGATGAGTTGCTGCAATGCCTTTTGAAATTGCATCATCAGCAAAGAGCATCTTGCGTATAAGTACCTTCCGTACTTTGGTCTTAGCTTGAAGGCAGGCAAGGTTGAAGAGGCTGCCACTACTTCTGGTATGGAGGTGCACTCCATCCTCCGACTGAAGGCGTTAGACAACAGCAGAGAGAAGAAAATGGCAAACAGTGTCGGGGCGAGTATGCACTCCTGTTTCACCCCGCTCTTGATTGGGGAAGGGTCCGAGAAAGAGACCTCATACTGTACAGTGCCTCGCATGTTCACATGAAAAGATATGATAATTTAGGTGAGGGAGTCGATGGCCTTGTTTAATTCTATTACAGAGGGGGCAACGTCTTGCTCTTCTTTAACAGGTAGGTTGATGGTGCTCTTGGCAGCTTCGAACCAGTCTACGTTTTTACTCTCTTTCCTGCCAAAAGTGGTCACTGCGGAGTTGTAGGTGGTGTCACAGATGTGAACCCACCTCTCGACAGCATTGCCATTAGGACAGTCTTTGAGGGCGTCTTCGATAGTGTTGGCAAAGCACTCGCCTAGGTCTGGTATTGTCGTTCTACTGGTGTTAATGTGAGGGGGGTTTCTGCTTGGTTCGATGGATCCACTTGGATTGGAAATGGATTTTACTGCCAACGATGGAGTGATCAGAGTTACAGTCAACACTGTGGTAGCTACGTGTGTTGAATACACAGTTCACTGAGGGTCTCTGTGTGATGACAAGGTCCAGCTGGTGCCAGTGATAGGATCTTGAGTGTCGCCAAGATACTTGATGATGTGACTTGGTGGCAAAGAATGTGTTGGTTATGCAGAGGTGGTAGTAGGAGAACACCTCAAGGAGGCTCTGTCCATTCTTGTTCAGCCTGCCGACACGAAAATGACCGATGCAGTTGGACCAAGAGTAATTGTCAAAACCCACTCGTGCATTGAAGTCACCGAGCACATACAATTTATCTGTGATAGGGATGTCTTTGATCGTGGTGTCAAGATTCTCATAGAATTGGTCTCGGCTGGAGAGCATAGCACGGTAGCATAAATGCTCAGGATGTTCACTAAGTCTGAGGCGGCTGATAAGCTGAGAGACAAGATTCTGGCTGTGCCACTGGATAGTGGTTCTACAGTGGTGAGTAGAGAATTCTTCACTGCGAATCCAACGCAATACAGTCTTGGTCCTTCAGATTCCTTGCCATGCCAGAAAAACGTGTAGTTCTGTTCTCTGAGGCTGCCGCTCGATGCGAGTCTTGTTTCTTGTGCAGCTACGTCAATGTTGAGCCTTGTGAGCTCCCAGTCGATGATAGCTGTTTTTCTGAAGTCATTGACTTGTTGCAAATCATTAGAGAGGCCAGGGCACATTGTCCTGACATTCCAGCTTGCTAATCGCAAGATTTGTGGTTTTATTTTTCTTTGTTTGGTGCAGGGTTTTGCAGTCTGCTTTTTAGTCTTTTCCCTAGCTCCAAGCACTCATTGAAGCAGGCGGGTTAGCCACTTTCTGGCTAGAGGCTTCCCAGCTTGACCAGTGAAACAGCGATGGTCTATCCCACCATTGGAGACAACCCGTAATGCCTGGAGTTAATTAAATCGTTCCTAGCATATTACTCATAACTGCTATCTCCCGCGTTGTTTCTGATGCTGCAAACAGCGGTACTGAAGTGCCAAAGCCTGGGCAATTTGTATGGAAATCCTGAGTTGCCCAGACATCAGGATTCCCCTCTCGGCCTTGCTGATGTGATCCAAAGAAGAGCTAAGCAATATATTTGGCACCCACTTAACTGCAGGAGCTGTTGGAAAGAAGTAATTGTGATATCCAACCACCTCAGGAGATTCATTCCGGATGTAGTTTCTGGGATTAATCCTATATCCGTTTCTCCTCCCACACAAGGTAATGGGGCCATTGTTATTAAAGTTCTTCTTGGAACGCTTCTGCTTAATATCGATTATGTATATAATATTACTGACATTTTTTAGTAGTATTATACCAAATATAAATGAAGCTTTTTTTCTCTAGAAGAAAAATGAACTAATACCACTGCTATTAAAGAATACGATTCTCGGTTTGGTTTTTCTGTCAGACGCCTTTTGATTGGTTAATGTTGATTATTTGTTGCAGTTTTTACTAATTGCTGCAGTTGTTCCAAATTGGTGGAATTCTAAAACTAGAAATACTTTTAAATGACTAGAAAATTTACCTGCATTGACTAAAAATTATTTCTTAAAATTAATGTATTGACTAAAGATTATTCCTTAAAATTAATAAATTGACTAAAAATTATTTCTTAAGATTAATGAATTGACTAAAAACCATTTCTTAAGATTAATGAATTGACTAAAGATTATTTTTTTAAATTAACGAATTGACTAAAAGTTATTTCTTAAAATTAGGCCTATATATACAAAATTAATTGAAATCTATTACTTTAAAGACATTACGCATAAAAACCTATTCCGGCCACCTAATTAAGCAAAAATTATCTGTTTAAAGCCATTACAGATTAATTCCGAATTTAGTTACCTAAATTATTTCGAATTAAACTTGTTTCAGCTTTTTTACGGTTTTTTTTTTAGTATAAAACATACTTCGATTATTTTTAAGGAATCCTAATGAACTCAATGTATTTTTGGCTTCTGCTGACAGGTAATTCCTGTCTTTTAAGACTATTTTATAGATGAAAAATTAAGCGAAATTAATATTTAAAAAGAATCCAGGTAAATTCCTGTTTCACTGATTTAAATTAAGCGAAATTCATGTTTAAAAACATTCCAGGTTAATTCTTATTTCAGTCACCTAAATTATTTAGAGTGAAATGGGTTTTGTACGTTCGTTTTGAGTACGTTCACGGAGGAGTGCTTCAAAAGAAACTATCATCTATAAAAGCAAAAATAAATATTCTACGGCACAATCACCATAATGACCAATGCATTATTATACGCATTAGGAAGGATCTATAATTGTATAATGAACAAAATCGATGAATGCATTAAATAAATATAATGCATTCATCGATGTTGTTCATTATACAATTTAGAAGGATTTATCATTGCATAATGAGCAAAAATGATCAATTTATTATAGTTATTAAGAAGGATCTATATGAACAAAATCGATCAAAAATTTTTATTTCAACCGATCGCTGTGGAGTGATTGGCTCTGCCACACGCGACTTCCTCGGCAGCCTTGGTCTATTAATCATGCGCAACACCGGAGACAATCGCAAATTGTCTTGGCTTTACGAGCGCCTCTCTATCGCCATTATTCATGGAAACGTCTTGAGTCTGCTCTCGGCCTGCCAAGCCAGCCAGACATTCGAAGAAAACTATGGACTGTGATACAATTATATATAAGAAATCAGGATTTCTCGATATTGAACTAAAGTGACAAATAAGGGATTTATTAATTATTTATTGAATTATTAATCTTATAGTTAACTTTTTCACCGAATGAATCAGTGTAATATATTTGTTTCTAGTTTTTATTTGTGATTGAATAAATGTAATGCTTAAAATTTTCTTCCTTCTTTTTATTAACATTCTATTTCATATTTTTCACAGAAAGAAACTTTGTTTCCCGGACAACACCGGTCACATTTTACTACTAACTTTGCATTCTGTAGACTTAAAAACATCGCATAGAGACTTTGAATCGAAAGCATAACTCAGTACAGCTTACCACCAGCAGTTTCGCTCTTTGTTGTCATGGAGACAAAAAATGTTGCGGTTGTTTATTCGGACCCAGGATTGAGACCTTTTCTGTCTTTCATTTTTTAATATTCGAGTTCATATTATGATGCCAACATTAATGACCGTCTCATGAATGAATTGTTTCTTTAAATAAAATTTATACTTTCACATTGTGGCAATAGTCACTGGAGACCTTACTCTCAGGTATTACCACCTCCTTTCAGAGAAGGACAGTTTTTTTTCTAATCTGTGAAGAAGTGTCGACGGGTCCGAGCAGTAAATTTTCGGGCGAAACTGACTTTCATTGGTTCCTTCGACATTAACTTGACTTTTCACAGTTCCGATTCGACTAATGCACGCATGTTTTTTTTTTGTACACTCAACCCTAATTCACGGTTACTATTAGCATAGAATAAATATTGCACTTTTGTGTTACTTATAATTTATCACTACGTGCAAACGTAACGGGAGTCCATCCTTCCAGGTATTACTACCTCCATTCAGAGGGAGGATGAATTCTTCGCCTGTCATCTGCGGCACTCTCATCCATGAGGGAGTGTTGACGGAACCGACTAGGACATTTTCGGGTTAAATTAAAATTTACCAGTCTCTTTGACATTTAACGGTTTTGCTATACCCAATTCGCACATACCGTTTTTTTTTTATTTTACTTTTTTGCATTTTCTCCCAGATTTAGAATCAGTAATAGGTTTAATGCAGGGCATGCATTTTTCATTTATATCAAATATTACTTTCCTTCCAGTGTATAGACACAATTACTTATCCCCTCCCCCACCCCAAAAATATGTCTAGCCAGTACGTTGCTGCGAGGATGCTGTTTTTTATAGTTATAAAATAATAAAGACGTTTAGATTGTTGCAGGGTCTGGTTACCGGGGTGATTGGTCTTACAACTAAGAAAGTGGACACAGGCAAATTACGGCAATGGCAAAGAAGAGAACGAACACAGATGAATAGTTTAAAAGAATTTTTTATTTACTATAAAGGTAACAACGTGAAAAACAAGGCTGAAATAACATGGATGACGTCACTGGAAGCAGGAAAGGCTGGAGAGAGCTGTAGCAGGCGTTGCAGGAAGCTGGAGCAAGAGCCGCTGAAAGGAGCTGGAGCAGGCATTGCAGGAAACTGGTGCAGGAGTAGGAGCTGCTAGTGCAGGAGTAGGAGCCGCAGGTACTGGGGTCGGAGCAGGAGCAGGAAACTGGAAAGGAAGGCTGGAGTCAGGTGGATGGAGCAGGCCGCAAAGTGTGAATCGCATTATTAGTTGTTTGTAAGTGGCCCTGAAAAGGGCTGTTTGATTGCTGCTGCTAGTGATTTCTGCTTCTGCTTCCTGGCTCAACGACTGGTCCACCCAATCGGAGGTGGGAGCCTCCTGACGCCCTCCCCCCCCTCGGCTGAATTGTATTTTTAGTTGAAACCCGCCATATCTATTTAGGAGAAACAGCATTACAGCTACACAGCCAATTATCAGTGAGTAAAAAGGAACTTCTCTTCACAATTATAGACTGTTATGGTTGGGACTGAGCAACATATGTTGGTGATAGGTTGGTATATATGGAAACCGGCTGACATGTGTGAAAGGACAGATGTAATACAGTGAGTCGATTTTTAGAAAGCAGAGAGAAAGTGTGGGGGGGGGGAATCTATTTGAAATTTGGATTGCCTTTGTAACCTTTTCTATTATGTTTATATTACAAGCTATTTTGGCCTAAAATGGCAACCGTTGTAGTGTGTTAATTAAAAACAATGCCGAAGTTGAGAAGCCAGTCGTGGTTGTGGCAGAGGCTGCCCGAATCATTCAACCACCTGTGAGCATGGGCCGACCTGATTATAAGTGTTTTAAATGTAATGGCCCTAATCATTTCACGAGAGACTGCATACATAGGGGGTAGACCACCCGTCAACACTGTTATCGGTGCAACAAGACCGGTCATCTGGTTAGAGATTATCCGAGAAAGTAAGTTGAGGACTATACATCAGCGCCATTATATTTCCCAGTCAGAATGTGAACTCGGAGCTACCTATCATTATAGAATATGTTGGCTCTCCTCGACACTTGATGCTCACATTCCATTTGATCAAAGCAGAAGATGGTGGTAACCACATTGACCAGCAATACGTAGGCCTGCTGTGGAAATAGCACCATTAAGATTCGTACAGAGACTGGTAACGTTACCACAATCAATATTCTAGTTATACAAGGGAAACCTCCTTATTTTTTTATATGCTACTTGACAGCAACGCAATTAAGGTATTCGGTGGCGCTCGCATCATGCAGTCTGGAAGTTTGGGGAGACACAACCTATCTGTGCAGCGATGTGTATTAACATAGTTGATTTTGTTGCAAAATCTGATGAGCGTGAGGGAGTGTGAGTTGCAGCATGAGAATGGTCAGTGAATCGTGCACCAAATAAGCTTAAAACTTGTATTTCTGAATATCCGATGTTTAATGAAGTAAGGGCAGATTATGAACGTGAGTTGCAGATCTGTATAAACAACAGTTGGTTACTGCCATATAATGAGGATGAGTTTGGCCCCTAAGGGATTAATACCACTGATGACCATACTGCAGGAAAATTAAAATAAGGTGTGTCCTGTTATGGACTATCATGAATGAATGGGGGTGTTAACTTCCGAACACACTGCACATACAGGCCATCGGGAAATGGTATCATAGAAAGGTGTCATAGTACAGTAAAGTAGATTGCTGCACGGAAGAGCTGTCCTATTATGAAGGCTGTGTATTGATACAACGTCACCCCTAAGGATAATGTATCCGCCTCGTCAGCACTCGCCAATTTGTAGCACTCATACCAGATCAGAATTAAAGGTGTCAATTTTGTGTCCCATCCAGATTACGAAAGGATCTCTACATATTATAAAGAGAGTGACACAGTTCGGGTGAAAAATCCACAAGGACGTTGCACATCGAACTTCAGACCAGGTCGTATCACTGGAGTGATAAGTTCACAGTCGATGCTCATCAATGGCACACCTCAGCATGTGGGGACGTGCGACCACGTATCAGTTCAGTACTGGTAGTTGACATCAGAAGTGACACATCATCAGAGAGTGCTGAATGCAAGTAGTAGCGGTTCCACATCTGAGAGTGAGCAGAGAGGCCGGACCTACTTTGGTTGAGCTACCTTATTCCACTTCCAATTCAGATCCTGGTACTTCTGACACTTTGGTCAGAGAGGAAGAAATAACTGTCCCATTACAGAGGAGTACTAGGATAAAACTATGAGAGAGTAGTGTAAAAATAAGGAGGAACACTTACCAGCTGAAAAGAGAATGAGATGCTTCACATGTCGTGCATGCCTATCTGTCACAATAAAAGGAGGCTTCTCTTTGTTGGACTCTGCTTATTCACGAACTATTGCTGGAGAACTTTGGTTTAACATATTCTTTGATATATTAAATGACCGAAGTAAGCAGTTAGTGGAAACTTAGAACATTTTGTTTTGGAGATTAAGTGGAGGAAAAAATATTTAAACAGTTAAATTTTCTGTAACAATAGGGTGTATAAAATGTTCCAGAGGTTATATTGAGGCTGGCATCATCAAAAATGATTGCCCCTATTATTAAGTCTTAAATCAATGATAACTGCAAGAATACTTCTAAATTTAATAAAACAACAGTGTCGCATTTTTGGCAGATATATTAAATTGCAAATCTTGACTTCTACTAAGTAATATGCTTTTGGAGATTAAAAATGCAACAAACGTAGTATTACATTGTGAGACTTTAAAAGGAGGCTCTAGAATGGAAAAAAGGAGAAAGGCTGAGAAATTACATAAGGAGGTTGCTCATGCATCTAAAGAGAAATTAATAGCTTTAGTTAGAGGTAGTAAGGCATTTCATGATAAGGAATTTCTGAATCAAATCAAAGATGTTTGTAATTCTTGTTCAGTTTGCCAGAGGTTTAGAAGACCTCCTCGATCAGGTGTAGGATTGGCTCTTGGTAACAGGTTTAATGACACTGTTTGGATGTAAAGGAACATTGACATAACCAATACTGGAGTCTGCACCGAATTCATATATGCACTAGGCACTCTGTTGCCAGATTGATTAAGACCAAAAAGAGCAAAGAAATTATTTGCAACATATTTTTAATGTAGATATTTTATTTTGAAGCTCCTAAGCGGCTTTTAATGACAATTAAAAAGAGTTCAATAATGAGGACTACCGACAGATGAACAAAAAGCTGAATATTGAAACATGCATCACAGCTGCAGAAAGTCGATTCAGCAACGGTACTGTGGAATGTCACAATCTAATAATTACTAAAGCAATGAAAAAAATGTTAGATGATGAATGAAACTAGCTACAGGAACAGTACCAGAAACTCGCCATGAAGCTATGTGAGCCAGAAATGCTTAAGCTTGGGTTGTTAATGCCAAAAATGCACTTCAGAATCATTCTGGGTATAGTCCAAATGAGCTTGTATTTGGGTCAGAAATTAACACCCCTCAGTTTTGAATTATCGGTTATCTGCATTGGAAACTACAACATCCTACTGGTTAGAATAACTTTAAATACCCTACATGCAGCGAAGAAAAGCTTCATGGAAGCCGAATCAAGCGAAAGAATTCAGAAAGCTTTGAGATAAGGACTTATGCGGAGGAAGGATTTGTGACAGGTGACCGTGTCTACTATAGAAAAAAAAACTACGTGGTGGTTCTCAAGTTTTGGGTAAAGAAGTTCAATGTGTATTGATCATACATGGAAGAGCATTTTTCAGGATGCATTTATGCCACTTCATGAAGGTAAACAAGGAATTGCAAAGAAAATTTGAAGAAAATATAAATTCTTCAAATTAAATTAATAAAATATTGGAAGAGAAAGATGAAGGACAATATAGTAAAGATTTTAATCGCCATAGAAAGGAAGTGAAAGATAGCAGTATAAAACCAAGTAAAAACGAAGTCGTAGAATATGAATTGAAAGGGAGTGATTAATGAAAAGAAAGGAATCGTTATGAGCACACAACCGAAGTGAATGGGAAAATGTAGCCATTGGTTAAATATAAAACCAGAAGTAGAAAATGTATCAGTTAAAATCCTGTTGATCAATGGAGAAAGCTTTCTTAAGTAACAGAGAGAGTAAGTTATCGGGAACATGCAGTTTTACTTATTTCTGAAGAAGAACAAGGAAAAAATGTTGTTGATGCAAAGAAATAAGAATTGAAAAATATGGAAATTCATGAAGTATATGAATGTGTGGCTGACATGAGGCAAAAATGTATATCAATAAGATGGGTGATAACAGAAAAATTTGTCAATGACAAAAAGATAATGAAGGCTGGTCTTGTTGCATGTGGTTATGAAGAAGATTCCTATAACCTAAACATATGCAGATGTGTGGCTATGCGTTTCGTATTGTTAACAGCCTCAGTTATTATGTGGAAGGTGGAGACTCTTGATTTTACCTCAGCATATCTGCAATGGTAATATGCTGGAGAAAGAAGTATTTCTTAGACCACCATCTGATGTGTGTCCAGAATCACAGGTGTGGAAGCTGAAAAGATGCATTTATGGATGTACCTCGTTCATGGTACAAGCGATTCAATCATAAGTTAACTCACCTAAAAGGCATAGTAAGTGCATATGCCAATCCACTGTTTCTTTGACATGATGCCACTGGTGACTTGATAGGCATTTTGGCAATACATGTAGATGATTTCATATTCTGTGGAAATGATCTATTTCAGAAAAATGTGATCGTAGAATTGAAAAAAGATATTAAAAATTAGAAAGCATGAAAGTGGAACATTAAAATTTGGGGGAATGAAACAAAAATGGGATTATTATAGATCAAAATCCATAGCCAAATAGGCAAAAAAGAAAGGAAGATCATTAAGGAAAATGATGAATGAAGTCAAGAGGAGAAGATAAATCTAAAAAGATTGACAGTTCAAATGATGTGGGTATCCACCCAGATTCGACCAGATGTATCATTTGATGTGTGTAGAATGAGTAATATTGGAAAATCTCCAAAAGTGAAATTACTCCTCAAGGCAAACAAGTACCTAATGAAGTTAAAGTTATATCAAGGACAGGTTCCGTATCTTTTCTCCAGCTATAGAAACTTTCAGATCTGAATATTGTTTGTTATTCAGATGTCACCTATGCTAGTTTGGAGGATCTTCACAGTGGGGTTTTATCATCTTTGTTTGTGGCAAGATGAACAGAATGGCTCCTATATACTGGTCATCAAAAACCTTGACAGTGTAACAAAAAGTCCATTAGCCTCAGAGGTTTTTGCGCTTAGTGAATCATCTGATGCTGGCATATTGGTAGCCATGTGTCAAGAAATATTCAGACTGCATAGATTGCCTGAAGTTATTTGTAAAACGGACAATGCGCCTCTGGTAGCGACTTTAAAGTCATCAAATCCTGTGAATGACCGGCGTCTGAGAGTTGATGTGGCCAAAGTGATGGAAATGATGGTGAGGGAATAGATCAAAACTGAATGGATCAGGGGCCGCAAACAGGTCGCAGATTGTCTGATGAAGATGGGAGCCTCTTCTGAAATTCTGAGAGACTTGTTGCAATGAGAGCTTGTTTTACTTTTGTAAGCACTTTGTTATGCAACTGTAGTCTTCACAAGACACCAGCAGTGTTAAGTTATCCCCCTTGTATTGAGATATAAGAGTTCTATTCCTTTGTGATAAACTCTTAGAGTGAACTCCCTTGCTTATTGTTGTTGTAGTTATTGGCTGGGAAAACAAAGATGGCGGTTTAGACAAACGGACGTGTGTCCATTACTGGATTTATGTTACTAACAAACTAACAGAAATAAATGTCTCTCTCCTTGAAGAAGCTCCTTGTTTGGATAACTTTCTCAGACTGACTTTAATTCCTGACCTAAAATGGATAACGTATATCCAGTCCGTTGCTTAGGTTACTGGAAAAATGGTTGGATCATTGTACCATCCCAGAGACCACATGACAGTAGGTGCAATCCTCTACCTATATAAGAGCCAGATACGTCCTAAGATAATATACTGCTACCCCATCTGGAGAGGTGTCACACTCTTTCCTATCTTGAGAGAGTACAAAATCAACTACAAAGTCTAATAGGGGATGATCTCTGTTCCTCTTTACGGACCCTTTCTCACAGAAGAGACGTTGTTAGTCTCTCTCTACTCTACGATTATTTCCATGGAAGGTACTCAACTGAGCTTCAATCCTTGGTAGCTCCTTGTAAGACATTCACAGTAAGAACTCGTATTGCTTCCTCAACGGAAAACAACTTTCCTTTCTCCCTCCACGTGCCTGATTCTATGCAGAAGTTTTGCGGACATAGCTTCTTTACATGAGCTTTACACCTGTGGAACACATTACCGCGGGAATGCTTCTCTGCTGATTACAACTTAGTTGTCTTCAAATCCAATGTTAGAAAATTCTTGTCCTATACAGCCCCATAAGTAAGCAAATGCAGTTCAGACCATTGATCAATGTTTAGTACTCCTATAGTGTCCCTCAGTTTTCGGCTGATAATCATTCAGGCTTTCCTTTATCCTCGAGAGACTCTTGGCCTTGAAAGGGGTGACCTAATAGTAAACATTTTTTGTGTCATTTCGCTTGTTTCTGTGTATGTGTGGGTTTCTCGCCTAGAAGTGACTTATACTTTTTTTTTTACTTTCTTTCTTGCCCAATTTTTGTTATTTTACTTTTAAAGTGTTCAATAATGAATACAAAGCATACAAAGCATTACTCTTCTGTATTTGTTTTGAGTTCAAGTTGTATAGAGGGAGTGTTTTTAGATATGAAGTCATATATATAAATGACATTTGAATTATGTATTTGTATTGGGCGTTGTTTCCTGGCGAGTGCTCTCATAAAAATATTCACCTTTTGTATTTGAATAAAAAGGCAGGGATATTTTTAACATGTCAGATACAAAATGAGTCCAGAAAATTGTACAAAACTAATTTCTAAAGATAGCAATACAAATTGTGTGTGTAAAACATGTGCACAATGATAAGACGACTAAAACATGGTGGCTTACAACAAAAACCTGCTTTATATTTAATGCGGCCAGCGATAATAGCTTTCTAACAAAAATAGTTATTTCTCATTTTTTTCATGATTCAATTTCGGAATTTTCTTTCACAGGTAATCTAGCACTCTGTTATAAAAATGTTGCTAAAAATATAAGCATAAAATCATAGCAAGTATTTGTAACATCAAATATTTGTTGAAATCACTGAATGTTTACCGACCAATGGTAATAGCTTTTCAACTAAAACGACCAAAATTATCTTTTATTAGTGATAATAATTAAAATAAAGATAAATGACGGTTATATTTAACAATTAATTGATATAATTAAATATACTCGAAAATATATGTTCCCTCCAGTCGCATATTTTTGTTAGTTGTTTCATTTAATTGCTCAGTGAAATGTGTTTGTTTTTTTTTACAAAAAGAAAAGAAAGAAAATCACCCCTATCCTTTATTTTAATAAATAAAACACGAAATAATAAAAACATAGTTTTTAAACAAAATTTACCCTTTACGGCGTAAAATGTAAAACTAAAATTCGCCAGGCAAATTACTTACCAGCGGATGTTTTGCATAATACATATAGTTCTTCCATCGCCGAACATTTCATAAATAACCGTTCCCGTGCCTCAAACGTCAGTGTTGACTTATTCTCCATTCTCAGTAAGTCACACTCTCCCTTTCATCTGAAGATTCTAGAAACTATTTACATTAAGTCTTTGAGACCTTCTCTTTGTAAACAAAAAGAAAATCTCGGACTTAATGTAGTTTCTATTTGATTCAATTTTTTCCACCCTTTCCCTCGCTAGGATACCCATAACATATTTTTGTCTCTTAATCTTAACCTCGGTCTAGCTCTGTTGAACAAGGTTCGAAACCGGTCAGCTTGCCTTTTCATTCTCTTATCTTTTAATTTCATTATGTTAAATAAATATTGTCTGTATATAGCAATAATTAAGTTTTGTACCACAAAGAAAATATTCAAATATATATATATATATATATATATATATATATATATATATATATGTCATGTTTTGCTGTATCACAGTCGGCGCTCCTACCCCTACGCTATCATATGACACTGACTGAATGGGGTGTGTGGTTTAAGACACTGTAATAATTTGCCTTGGTGACAATATCTGTCAATTGAGTTATTTCTCCTTTGCAGATTGGCTCTTTGAAGTCTATCGACATTGGTGGCGCTGACTAGTAGTCAATCTGCATAGGGTTTTAGTACGCAATTTGCATAGGTGGTGGATTTGTTACAATGAAAACAAATCTTTTGACATTGAAGAGCAGTTGATTCCTTCCCAAAATTCTTCTGGTTGAATTGTTTTTTGAGAAGCCACCTGTTACTTGGCCTCTTGTGCCCCTTTTTTGACCGGGGACTCTCTCTGTCCCCTAGGCAAGCCCCTTTTGGGCAATATTGTTCTAATTTAATTTTGTTTTATATCTTTTTAAGGTTCGTTCTGAACCCAAGCACAAACTAAGCAGCTGGCCGGATTTGGTTGAACAGCTAGAGTAAAATCTAGCAGACGTTTTGAGCCGGGCTTAGAACTGGTTATTTATTTATTTTCATTTTTTTTTTCATAAAAACATAATACGCGTTTTGTCTTTTTTTCTGCCGTTGTGCAGGGCAAAACGGAAGAGGGAAGGACTGGGCCGCGCTCGTGTAGGCTTAGTGCCTAGCTCGGGCTCTGGTTCCCAGATGCCTAAAAAACATCTAGGGGCCGGAGTAGGCCAAAACTTCATGTACGGGTATGACGCCTTAAGTGACATGCCCAGTATTTACGTCAGTGCTGTTCCTCGCACTGTAAGCCAATCAGAGCTTGCTGCCTTATGCGGCAGTTCTGCCTACGTCTGCGTAGGTCTTAGTCCGGCTGGGAGAGGTGATCTGGCTCGGTGGGATAGACCCTCCATCACACCAGTTGGTCGACGGGCTATAACCGTCTGCCTGCCTGCTCACAAGAGGAAAAGTCTCCTGCCTGCAGGATTAAGGCCAGCCAGGTCGATGGAGCTCCAAAAGGAGGGAGCCACCGATCCAGATCAGCCGCCAGGCCAAGTGACCGGGTGGCTGTTCAGATAAAAAATGGTCCAGATGGACTATGAGCTGTTTGGAGCTCCAGTGACCAGCAGTAGCAGTAGCAGTAGCAGCCGCAGCAGCAGCAACAGCATGATTGCTTCAAGCAGAAGCCCAGTCAAAACCGGCTCAAGAAAATCCAGACCGAGGTGCTGTCTTAAGTCAGTATGGGAACGTCGAAGCTGTGATACCGGTCCGTGGTCCCCGTAACCTTATGGTATGGGGACTACAAATTACAAATGAAAGTGGACCAGGATGGCTTTGATAAGATCCCACCCCTACTCAAGTGCGACACCTGGACGATGAGTGTCATCGTCGAGGGCAGGAGGCCAGACTGTGGGCACTGTGAGCAAAAGGGGCATATGGTGAAAGCCTGCCCCAAGAAGTATCCACCAAGGAGTGAAAGCGGCGTCCGTGGCACCAGCAGCTCCTCCACCAACGACCAGAGAGGACGCCACAACAACAAAAGATGTCTGGAACAAGGTAGTGAAAGGTGGAAAGACCATTCTCACCAAAGAGCCAAGTTCCAGACCAGAGAAGTCCCCCTCCAAAAAGGTGAATCCCTCGGGTGAAAAAGGGATGCGGCTACCCACAAAGTTGCAAAGTCAAGATCTTCCCACTAAAGAGCTGCAGACTTCTACATCTGTCTCGGCAGTGGCAACAAAACGAAAGCAGCCGATCCCCTTGACATCTTCAGATTCAGAAGAAGAGAAAGACAACAACAAGATGGAGAATGACACTGTGTCGGCTCCAGAGACAGAGAGCAAAGACACAAGGGAGGTCAAAAAAGCCACGAGAAAGACCAAAAAAGTTAAAGAGGCTGGGCCCCAATGCCTGATGAGATGAATATCTCTTCTGCTTAGATCTCTGAATCCCAACCCCCTACTCCTACTACTGAGCAGAAATCCCACTCCCTTTTTGATTCCACCTCAGCTAGCTCTCCCTCTCTGTCTAAAAATAAAGAGCCGGAGCCCAAAATTAGCAGTAGACTGTACAGAGGGGAAAGACCAACCGTCAACGCTGTTATCATTGCAACAAGACTGGTTATCTGGTCAGAGATTGTCCGGAAAACGAAGTTGGAGACGAGACATCAGCGCCTGTCTTTTTCCCAGTCAAAATGTGAACTCGGCACTACCTATCATTACAGAATAAGTTGCTGATGCACCATGCTTGGCTCTCCTCGACACTGGATGTTCACGTTTTATTTTGAGCATAAAGCTATGTCAGTCTTGGTCACAGCAGAAGATTGTTGTAACCACATTGACCGGTGTTACGCAGGCCTGCTGCAGAAATAGCACTATTAGGATTCGTAAAGAAACTGGAAACGTTGCCACCTTCAATTTTCTGATAATCCAAGGGAAACCTCTTGATTTTGATATGCTACTTGACATCGATGCTATTAAGGGACTCAACTGTGTTCACATCATGCAGTCTGGAAGTGTTTAGTTTAGAGAGACAGAACCCATCTGTGCAACGCTGTCGGGTTAATGAAGCTGACTTTGTTGCATGATTTGACGAGAGGAAGGTTGTAACATGGAAATGGTCAGCGAGTCGTGCACCAGAGAAACTGGAAGCTCGGATTTCCGAATCTCCGATATCTAATGAATACATGGAGGATTATGAATATGAGCTAGATAAACAACAGTTGGATGCTGCTATATAATGAGGAGGTGTTTGGCCCACCAAAAGGACTAATACCACTGTTGGCCATACTTCAGGCCAATAAAAATAAGGTACATCCTGTAATGAACTATCGTGAATTAAGCACCTATCTTGAAGCATTCACTGGCGATGCAGATGTCTGCGCAGAGAAAATGAAAGGATGGTGACAGCAAGGAACTAATGTATCCATTCTGGACCTAAGGAAGGCATACCTGCATATCTATGTTGAAAGATTCTTCTGGGCGTACCAAACAGTGATATTTAAAGGATAAAGATATTGTCTAACTAGGTTAGGGTTCAGCTAAAATGCGGCGCCTCTCATAATGCAGGCTGTGCTCAAGGCTGTGTTAGCCCAGGATGATAAAATAAGGAGAGCAACGTCGGCATATATCGATAACATATATATCAATGAGGGCATGGCGTTGATAGAATCCGTGTACTGACTCACTGGTAAGGATTCGAAGAAGCTGCAAAACGGTGCAAGAGTGCTGGGATTAGAAGTTTGGAAGAAACACGATCGACTACAATAGCGCTGATGAATCAATACTGTAGACGGTCATATATCCATGACACGAAAATGTATCTTCTCCATGTGTGGCAAACCAGTTGGGCACTTTCCCATGTGCACATGGCTTCGAGTGGTGACAGGCTTAATCAAACGTCGTACTACAACCGTCACACAGGGCTGAGATGACAAGATTAGTGATGCTCTTCTGAAGTGCATCAATCAGATCCCGTCCAAGTAAATTGGTGTGTTGGCATGGAGGAACTGGATGTGTGGGTGGACGTAAGCTCGCTGGCTGTGAGTGTGGATCTTTATGCTGATGGAGCAATCATTGTTGCGACCAACAAATGGTTACTCAACATATAAATGTGGCAGAGCTGGATGCCATGCTAAAAGAATTAAACCTCACACTTAAATGGAATGCCAACGTGTTACACATAAAAACGGATTCCCTGTGTGTGTACCACTGGGTAACCAATGCTCTCACGGGGAAGTCTCAGTTGAGCACCAAGGCTGCAAGCGAGATGCTCATAAGAGGAAGACTGGATACGATAATCTCACTTGTAAAAGGATACATTTAGGTTGATGCAGCACCCGTGAGATCTGACCAGAACCGAGCAGACTCACCAGAGGTTGCTCAATGATGTGAAGAGAGAGATTGAACCCACACAGCTAGTGTGTTTTCTTGTCACAGAAAACCTACATCCAACACAGCTGAACGAAGTTCATCGACATAGAGTCAGGCAAACATTATATTTTATGCATAGAATCGATCCGTTCGTGTTTAAAGTGGAAGTAAGAGCATTTGTTCGGAATTGATAGGGATGTTAGATGATAGACGCATCTCCAGTACAATGGGAAAAAGGACTGATCAGTGTGCATGAAGTATAGAACCGGTTGGGCATGAACATCACGCACTACAACTAATATGTATGTAGAATATACAATTAAGAAAAATAGGAATTTAAAATCAACATAAACATTTCTGAAAATGTTCAATATCAAATTGGTGAGTGTAGATTGAAAACAGCTTAACAGTACTGCCTTCAAAAGAGTTTACAATTTTATGTAGGTACCATGTGTATATAGTATATCTATATAGTAGGTTGTACCATCAGGAAGGTTTGAAAACGTTCAGTAAATAGAATGTCATTTGTGGATAGTTTAACAGCAATATCCAAAAAGTTTTTATATTTTGAGGTATATAATGTGTATATAAGACATGCATGTAGAATGTACAATATATAATACGGAAAGGTATGAAAATGTTCAGTTAATTAGTGAGTGTTATTTGTGGACAGTAATGTCCAAAAAGGGTTTACATTTTGATGTATGTATAATGTGTATAGAATAAAATATGTATATAGAATTTATAATATACAATTAGGAACGGTTTGAAAATGTTCAGTCAATTAGTGAGTACATTTTGTGAACAGCTCAACAGTAATGTCCAAAAGGGGTTTAATATTCATGTATACATGATGTGTATATAATAAAACATGTGTGTAGTATATATAATATACAATTAGGAAAGGTTTGAAAATGAAAGGTCAATATTTTCAAACTTATTTTCATTTGCAGTTGATTTTTTTTTTTTTTTTTTTTTTTATCTTTACAAGTTTCTTTTGTTTAATGTAGTGATGTTTTTTGGGTTTTTTTTTCATTTATTTTTCATTTTAATAAATGTTATTGATTGGTCATTTCATGAAAGTGAACTGCAGCTTTGATCATAAAGCAACCATGTATTGAGGATACTTGTATTAATTCCTTTAGCCATTTTCTGGACAAAGGGGATTTTAATAAGAAGATAAAAATGAGGTTTTGTAAAACATGTTCAAGCAGATAAACTTGCAGGATGATCAGAGTAAAATATCCTTTGATTTTAAGCAAATTTTTCTCCTTGTAAAAGTGTTGCTCGTTCTAGAATGTATTTTTGCGTTGTAAGCGGAACATTCTTATATATCACAAAGATTTTTTTTGTTCTTTCATGTTTTTTTCTTATTTCTCCAACCGGTCAATCTTTTGCAGTGCAATAGTGTTCGATTGCGTTTAACAGTTTCTTTGTACAGTGATCGGCGTTTAAGGTAGGAAAAATCTGCTGTTTTTCAATATGGTAATTATTCTCTGGATAGAAATAATTTGATACCATTGTTTGTTTAACTTGAGTTGATGCTGCAATTCCAAACTGTTTGAGTTCAGGAAATGGTTTGAACTTGTGTTTTGAGAAATTTTGTTCACAGATCTCACCGACTTTATACATTTTTAATAGAGATTTATTCTTTGTGTTTTTGCTGTTTGCTTCTAAATATGAAGACAATGGTAATAACAATACCAAAGCGGTAACTCCTGCCACGACAGGAGAAGATAATTTGCCCTTTTGTTTTAAGTAATTATGCTCACAGTTCTCTCTGACTTTGTCTGTGGTTTTTAAGAAAGCTTTATTCTTTGTGATATCGTTCTTTGCTGCACAAGCTGCCACTCAGCATTGACTCAGTGGTTGGTGGGCAAGCGCGCGAGCATTCCATTTGCGGTGCCCATGATATGGCATGAGCCGCAGAATCATCATGATGATTGTTATTTCTGCTGCACAAGCATCGCCGGCTTCAACAGGAAGAATTAAGGCCGCATCAAGTACGCTGACTGCATCTCTGCTCGTAAATCTGTGCCTCATGATGACGAGAACCCCGTTCCAACATGTCCATCTGATCTGAACATAACTGTAAGCAGTGGCGAAGAAGATGATGATGAACCTTTTGAACCCGACACTCAAGAACAAGAACCACAACTTCTGAACCAGGGAGAGTTAAATGATCTTGTAAGAGATCTCTCGCTGTCAAAGGCGAAAGCAGAGCTGCATGGATAAAGGCTGCAGCAGTGGAATCTACTTGAACCTAACACCAAGATATCCTTGTTCAGAGCACGTCACAGCGACATGGCTCAGTTCTTTGAGATGGAAGACACGATGACATTCTGCAGTGACATCAACGGTCTGTTGAAAGAACTTGGGTGTGATCACGATCCTGCAGACTGGCGCCTCTTCATCGACTCGGGGAAGAACAGCTTGAAGGCTGTTCTGCTCCACAATGGCAACAAGAAACCATCAGTCCCACTGGCTCACACGTTCGGCATGAAAGAGACCTATGAGACTATGCGGCAGCTGCTTGATTCCATCAAGTACAATAACTTCAACTGGCACATCTGCGGAGACTTGAATGTGGTGGCGCTGTTGTTAGAGCTGCAGTCAGGCTACACGAAATACATGTGCTTCCTTTGTCTCTGAGATAGCAGAGACGACAAGAATCACTGGACGAAGATTGATTGGAAAGAGCGGACGGAGCACGTACCTGGTCGATACAACGTGAAGCATGTCGCCCTTGTCGACCCAGCCAAGATTTTCCTTCCACCACTCCACATAAAGCTCGGCTTGATGAAGAATTTTGTACGGGCAATGGATCTGAATGGGTGTGGGTTTTTATACCTGAAGGAGAAGTTTGGCAACACCTTGTCGGAGGCTAAGATTAAGGCTGGTGTCTTTGTTGGACCGCAAATCCGAGAGGTAATGAAGGACGAAACTTTTCCGACAACTCTAAACCCCAAAGAGCTGGCAGCGTGGAGGAGCTTCAAAGCTGTGATGGACAACTTCTTGGGGAATGAGCGCGCGAACAACTATGAAGAAATAGTGCAGCAGCTGCTGGAGTCCTTCAGGAAACTTGGCTCCAGGATGTCCCTGAAGATCTATTTCCTACATCAGCACCTGAACTTCTTCCCTGACAACTTGGGAGCTGTCTCGGACGAGCACGGCGAGCGATTCCACCAAGAGATTTCACTCATGGAGACACGTTACCAAGGGTGGCACAACCCGAGCATGATGGGCGACTCTTGCTGGTTCCTGCATCGTGAAACTGACACAGAGCAGCACAAACGCAAAGCCAAATGTGTAAAGCATTTTTAATTACATTCTAGTAGAGTTTTTCTGTAATTTCTATAATTTTGAAGCATTTATGATGAAATAAATGAATAAATGAATTTTTGTAAATTTCATTGAAACCCTGACTTCTAGGCAATGGGAGTATTTCTGAAACTCAAAATCCTGACGTGATACAGCAAAACGGTTATGATTTTTGAAATCAGCGTACCCAAATTAGTCTAAATCACTTTACACATCTCCAGTAATAAATTTTTTCTGAAATTTGTTGTCCAGTGTTATTAGCCTGACTGATCATTTGTGTTGCAGTGATCTGACCCTGTGCTCTGCTGGAATCGTCATTGTTGCCTGTAACTGCAACACGTTTGATTGGTTCGGCACTACAACAACGTCACTCGGAAGGGATTCATTCGATGAATGCAAAAAAGGTTTCCAAGTCATCTAGTTGTCTTGAGATTTTGGAGTAATACCTATGCTCACATATTTCGTTGGCCAAGGCACTGCAAGTTTCCAGGTCCCATTCTGCTTCAGCCAACATTTTATTTCATTATTAACATTGTCTAATTTTAGGAAATATTCCGTGATAAGGTCATTATAGTGAGAGAAACTCAGGTTATTTTTCAGATAATCCAAACCGAAGTAAAATTTTCTCTTCCAATGGTCTCTAAGAACGAGAAGAGTTATGACGCCCTCTAATTCCGTAAAGTCTGCCATAGTTGGATCGAACAAGAAATATAAAATGATTAAATTTGCTTGTTTTTCATTTCTTCAAATGCTCATGACAGCAAGTCCTTATTTACTTGCCTCCCCACTAGGGCAAAGCTAGACACAAGGATGGTTTCCCATGTAAGTGATATTCCGCTCCTCAGAAAGGGCACCCTAAAATGGGAGAAAGTTTCAAATTTTTGCATTCAAGTTTTTTCCTCCTCTGACTGAGGGTAGAAAGTTCATGTTTACTTTTCCTCTCTTGTGAAAAGTAATTAAAAATAAAACAGAAAAAATTCATGATAACCTGCTATTTTCCTTTTTTTTTAATTCTTGTGATTCTCACAATAAGAGTGTATGGGTGGGGTGTTGTAGTTCCCCATTTGCTTTTTTTTAACGCACGTGTTTCAATTTTTTTTCAAGTCTCCAATTCAGAGTAGAGTATTTTACAAGCATATCGCTTTTATCTCTTTTTTCGCTTTGCCAAAACAGGGAGTCGATTAACAGAGTTGTTAAAGTGAAACTGAAGAGGAACAGGGAACAGTGATTTCCGAGTGAAAGAATTAGTGAGGTAGCTGTGTGCCTGGCAGGGTAATAAAGTCACAATAGGAGAAGCAGGTTAATAGTAAGTTCCAAGTGAAAGAATAATCTTTAGGGGGTAGCCATGTTCTTGGCAAGGAATAAAGTCACAATAGCAAGAACAAGTTAACAATTTTTTTTTCAAGTAAATGAATAATCCTTGGGGTTACTGTGTGCTTCGTAGGGAATAAACTCACAACAACATGAACATGTTAACAGTGACATCTAAGTGAACGAATAATCCTTAGGGGGCAGCTGTGTGTTTGGCAGGGGAATAAAGTCATAATAGCAGGAACAGGTTAACAGTGGTTTCCAAGTTAATGAATAATCCTTAGGGGGTAGCCATGTACTTGGCAGGGGAATAAAGTCACAAACGCAGAGATAAGTTAGCAATGCTTTTCAAGTGAACGTATAATTCTTAGGATGCAGCCGTTTGCATGGCAGGGGAATAAAGTAACAATAGAAGGAACAGGGTAACAGTGAAATTCTTTAAGAGTTTCTCCAACCAAACCAGTGTCGTCTGCTCACCTTAATAACTTGCTAAAAAAAATGTTCACGTACACATGCGTCTGAGACTCATTGCTTTGGCACTTCCGGTCTTGTTTTGCTGTTAATGTTTTTTCCCCAAAAAACTGATATTCAAAAAATATAATCTTATTCTCTTTAAAAAAACGTCTAAAATTAATTAGATAAATTAAAATAATGCATACAAACAAAATATATAAAAGAAGAATGTGTTTCAGGAACAATTACTATTATCTTTTTCTTTACTCCTTAATTCTCTATTTTTTTTTGTTTTTTCTTTATCCTCTTTCTTTTCACAAACCATTACAAAGCTTTTATAACGACGTTATTTTATTTAAGCAAAAATATACATCCGCAACAAGGTTTTTTTTAAACAAAAACAATAATCATAAAGTTCATTCTTTGCCTTAGAAATGAAGCCTGAATCGTTTTTTTTTTGGGGGGGGGGGGATGAGGGGTAGGGTCGATGGTCATCCAATTTTGTCAAAGATTTTCGGGCTTACCCTATGCTAGATACTCTCACCAAAATACCACATTCACTCTGATGCTTGTTCTTACTTAGATGATCCCAAATTTGTTTTAAAAGGATTTTATTTACAATAAATTAATCGTGGAACAACATTTACAAATATTAAAAACAGAAAGAAATGTAGGTTAGTAGAGCCCTCTGAACCCTTTGCTAAGTGTTAGGTCGCTCACTGTTTTCTGGCTGCTCCGAAAACAAGAAGGTCGGTCTCTAAATAGGAGGGGGGCTAAGTGCAATGTCAAAAATAAATATAAGATATAATACAACAGTTTAGGGGTGACCAGGGGGAAAATAAATGTGGGAAGTCGCATCTTTAGAGGATCTCTCCTACCAAAAACAAAACAGGGTCAGGACTCATTTACTCCACTAGCTAAAAGTTTTTTTTAAATTTGAGGGGTGAGTTGCATAAAATCCATCACCATGTGTGCCATGCCTATGCAGGGAACATAAACTCGACTGATGCACAAACTAGTGTCGTGCACCCACCTTTTACCAAACTCCATGTAATGTAATCTCCTTTAATGATATCTTCACTTTAACTGATGTTTAAAGTAGACAACCAAATCCCGATCAGAAGCAGATCAAACTCTGTAGACGTCGTCAAACGTGAAACCCACGTCACCATTTTCGATACGGCTAGGATGGCTAAAAAAACTTTTTTTTTCTTCCTAGGCCACGGCGGTGTTGTATACCTCTACTTGGACCGCGGCGGTACTCGTTTTGTATACTCGTCCCGAAACGGGCCGTGGCAGTTCCCGTTTAAACATTCGTCATTTTTTTAACACCAAAAATCATATAGTTTGCATACCTTTAAATTTCTCGTACCCTCTCTTCTTTCCTCATCGCGTGGAGAGGTGTGTCGTCTAGTGGTTGAATTATTTCGTCTTTCTTTCTGCCGAACATCGCCGCTACAACAAAACTTCATGACCGACTCCGAAGATAAACAATTTTAAAATTTAATTTCTGTTTTATTTCAGGCGTTAGTTATTTATCGGCTGGGAGATATTCACCAACGTCAAGAGAGAGCGAGAGCAAATTACTGCTTTTGTAATTACTTATCAATTACGTCTTAACCATTCGTGGAGGGGGGGAAAGAGATTTTTCGCCTGTATTTTCTTAGGGAAATATTTCCCTTAACTATGTTGCCGACTACATGGTAAAACTCACGTCTGATAGGTTTGCCTCCAAAATCCAGACTGCTAAACTCGCTTCTCATGAAGAACGAGTGACGTCACGGATCCCTCTGCTTCCCACGCAAAGGCCCGTGACGTCACAGAGCCTCTTGCAGGCGCACATTGACCATTGATCCGAGGTCTCGTCACGCGGTGACCCTGTCACGTCTGTGAGCTCCGACTGTGAGAACAGGCCCTATTCTGCACTCGACTGCACGGGTACACCCGCCCTAATTCGGGCAAGTCAAACCAACGATTTCCAACAGATATGTCCATTCCCATAGGGCCATTATCCAACAGCGGGACTACATTGTGGATGACCAATGCTTTATTTAGGACCATCAGATGCTCAGCATCGATTTGAGCCGTTATCTCGCTGACATACTTCCAGAGTCACAGAAGTTTGCTACAAGTGAAAAAAGGCGTTCTTGGACGTTTCTATTTTGTTACCTTGGATCAATCGCCCGGTCAGAGAGAGTGTTGAAATAACTCTGACCTGGTTCCCAACTGCAAGCAGATCCGACACGATATAGTCTCTTCCTAGGCTGTAAGTGCAGTTCGGCATTCATTGTAGAACTTTTGTTCTCCACTCGGTCTACGACTAGATTCGACCACGCGTCCGGGTATGAGCTTGAGAAAAGCTCTCTCAACCGCAGGGACCCAAGGAATATCCGCTGTCAAAGAGCGACCCCAAAAAGCGAATCTTTTGATATGTCTATGACTTGAAAGATTCGGTATTAGCAAGCCTTGCTCGCTCGCTCTAAACGTTGAGTACAGACCTGTCTACGCACATATGGTTTCCCTCTTTTCCAAAGCAGTGATAGGAGCAAGTGCGTGAAAACCAAAAGACAATCCCCAGACAAGGGTAGTACAGTCAGTCGGTAAAGGATGAGAGGAAAGATGTAAGTGGCACACGCCTCAGCTCTACCCTTTAAGGAAAGTTTACTTCAAATCCAAATTGCAATCAACGATTCGACCTTTGACTGTACTTCTTTTTCAGCTGGAGGCTCAGTCCAAACCAAATGCCAAGGATTCGGGCAATCCAACCAGCTGAAAACACCTGAAAGTACGGCTTTGCCACTCCAGGTACTCAACCGCAGGCCAGTGGACTTGCTGCGCTTGCTTATGGTCCTTGCGGGTGCCTTAACAAATATTCAAATGTCAGTGCAACGCGACATGAAAACGGTGACATCATCAGTGAACACAGAAACCCTGGCACGCCCTCTGCAGGTACAGCGATTCTGCATAGGACTGGTCTCTCCGCCTTGCCCCTTAATTTGCGGAGAAAAGGCTCCAACGCTAGGACGTAAAGTAGGAGCAACAGCGGACAACCCTGATGCACCGACCAAGAAAATACGAGCATCTCCGAAAGCTTACCATTGACTTGCACTGCTACCATTGTTCGACGATACAGGATGGGGACCCACTTGCAGAAGTCTGCATTAAAACAAGCGACCTCCAAAACAGATCCCAGAAAACTATGGTCGACCCTATCAAAGCTTTGAACTGATCTAAATTGATCAGCGCAGATTCAGTGTTGTTTTCTATTCCCTCCATTATCGAGCCAATCAGATGCAAGCCGTTTTGAATCAATCTCCCCATCTCAGCAAGGTTTTGAACAGGGTCAATAAAATAACTGACCACGGTTTGCAAACGGTTCGCAAGAACTCTTGCCAAAATTTGAACTCTGTGTTTAGCAGATTTATGGGCCTAAAATCATTTAAGTCCTCTCCGCCATGCCGGTCCTTTTTCTTCAGCAATGTGATCACTCCCTTGGTTACCTGTCCAGTGATTGATTCGTGAGCAAACCAATGCTTGAACATATCATTCAGAAGTGAAATTAATATCGGTGACAGCCTCAAGTAGAATTCTAAGGGCAGACCATCATGTTTCGGAGATTTGTTTCGGCCGACCTGCTTCAATGCAGTAATGATCTTGTGCTGCATAACCATGCCATCACAGCTAGTTGCTTAGGTCACTTCCACGTGGGGCGAGTCGGCGAAATAGCTGTCAAACGCCTCGATGCAGAGAGTCTGGGTAGTTGGGTGAAGATCCTCAAGATACTTCCGAATATAGCTATCCGAACCACGAGGTAAAGCAGCCTTACGCTCAACAGCGCCAACGTTACAGCATTTATAACGCCGTTATGATTACTTATTTTCGTTCTGTATTAACCTCTTATTAAACAACTTCTGGTTTCAATATAAAATTACCTACATATTATTTTTTTATTATTTATTTATTCCTTCTTCTTCTTTTCCTTCTTCATCATCATCAACTTTTTGTCCGGACGCTTGGGCAGCGCCGGGTGCGACGAGTTGGCAGCGTCACTACTCTAGGGTTATCGGTCTTACAACTAAGAAAGTAGACACAGGCAAATTACGGCAATGGCAAAGAAGAGAGGACTCTGCGGTCTGCTGGAATGGCAAAATATATGATTTGGCAG
>OY744516.1:37551777-37921777 GCA_963556195.1 Sepiola atlantica | reverse complement strand
GTTTGTAAAAAAAACTTTCGCATTTATTAATTTAGAAGACAGGAAAAAAAGTTTTTAAAAAATATGAATCTATTTTTTTATTATTTTAAAAGCTGAGAGGAGTGAAGTTTTCTTTTTTCTTTATTATAGCAAATATAATCATGTTTTCGACGACGACAGCGACGACGACGACGACTATTGAGTCGTCATCATCGTCGTCGAAAACAACAACAAATTTAGTTTTTAAGATAAAATATATATCCAAAGAAAAACTTCGTAAGTTATTGCGTTCAATGCGGAGTGTAATTTTTTTTAAATAAATTATTCCAGGTAATCTAAGTTGTTGATTCGTGTAATCACACGCATGCTTAAAATGTGACCGGAAGTTATTCGAATTTCAAAATAATCATTTCGAACGTTAAATGTTTTTTCATAAAATCGTTGAAATTAATACTATTACTAATAATAATAACATTAATATTAAAACATTTTTTGAATATATATAAGAAAACTGTAAAACGAAAACAATTATGAATTGTTCCGAATATTAATTTATTAGAAGGGGTGTATAAAATTATTATGCTAATGATGCATCAGGATGAATGTGTTCTGTTGGCTATATATAATGTGTTTGAAATTACTTAAATATATAATTGAATTGAATTAATTAAACAAAAAGCGTTTTGATATAAACAGAGTTAGAATAAATAGAAAAATATTTCGCATTTATTCACTTATATATATATATATATATATATATATATATATATATATATATATATATATATATATATATATATATATGATTCAATCATCTATATCATCTTTTAACTGGTTCTAATATTCAATCATTTATTTTAAGATCAAAATTGGAAGAAAAATATTGACCGTTAGTTTTGATTCACGTCTTGATGGAGTAGTAGTAGCAGTACTACGTCGATAATTCTCAGTCATTTGTTTTTGATAATAAAATTGTTGTTGGCTTTGATCGCAAATAGCCAGCTGTCGTCTGCCGAGATAAATGAGATATTTCTTAATTGTTTTGGGAGAGTATCGATTCATTTGTCAACTAAGATAACGGATTTGTGGATTATCCATTGTTAATAGTTGATTCTCGATTTGTCGAGTGCTGATGTGCCGGGGATCGAACCTGTGGTATAGTTATCGATTCATTGTCTATGAAGATAACGCATTGTAGATTATCCATTGTTTATAGCTGAGCTTCGATTGCCGAGTGCAGATGAAGAAATATTTCTTGCTGTGATATAGATGACCGTGGATTGTCTTGATTGTCGGCCAATTAATTTAAGTTGTTTGCTAGTGTCTGAGTAGTCGTGTTTTGACTGGCAAGGGCTCGCTTGGCGAGCTGTAGCCATGTTTTCCTTCTTCCTTGGGTGTTCTTGGGTTTTCGTTTATATAGAAAACGTTGACAGGTGCCGGGCTCCCACGACGATTGTTTCTGATTGGTTGAAGGGATGTCATCAACCAATCAAAACTTAAGTATTTAACCAATCAAAATTGAGTATTTTAGCAAAAATGTTTTTTTTTCTGCTGCTGCTAATTTTGTTGATTTTGTTCGGTTAAAATAGGGTTCTAATCAGTTAAGCGTTATCTATTAGTTAGAAGAAAAACTTAATAAATCGAAATTAGATCTTGCCACTGATTGTGTAACAGTAATGAGAAATAGATTGCAGAAACCTAACGGTGACACAATATAGAAAGTGTATTTATTGTGTCACGCTTACATTTCTTCAACACACCCTAGTGTCGTCACGCCAATCATTTCAAAACGCCACTTGTTTCGAGTGACTTATCTGTTATTATACTTAAGCTGAGTTAATGAACGGTTATTTCTTTGAGGTGTTTTCCTAGGTATTATAATCACACAAAATACATGATAAAATACCCCTTAGTTTTGGGATTGTGTTGTAATTAAGAGAAATCTATTTTAATTATTCTAATTAAGCGTTATTTGAAATTTACTCACCAGATCACCCATCTCGTACTAAGTTTCTGTCTATTACTTCCACCCTCTCTCACTGTAAGTTGTTTGACTCCTTCTCATATTTTATATCGTATTTTATACTCTGGCTTACATCACATTCTCTCCCCCCTCTCTATCTCTCTATCTCTCTGACTCTCTATCTCTCTGACTCTCTCTCTCTCTCTCTGACTCTCTCTCTCTCTCTCTCTCTCTGACTCTCTCTCTCTCTGACTCTCTCTCTCTCTCTCTCTCTCTCTCTCTCTCTCTCTCTCTCTCTCTCTCTCTCTCTCTCTCTCTCTCTGTGTTTATTGAGAGACAAAGGTAATAAAACAGAAGATTGGAATAGTCCATTATAAACAATAGGGAATATAACCACAAATATCAAGATTATTTAATCCATAAATGGAGAAAAGAGAGAGAGAGAGAGAGAGAGAGAGAAAAGACGGAAATATAGCGAACAACGGCTTTGCAAACTCACTTTTCTTAACTAAAAAAAGGCAAACTCTATCTCAATAATTGACCAAAAGGGTCACGTTTTCCAGAAAAGTTATAAAAACTTAAACTAGAAATAAACTCGAGCAATTCATCGCAGTAAGAAGAAGAAAGAAATGTAAATTATCTTTCCCCGTACTCCATTATTTCGTGATCCTCAATTCTGTATGGATGTCAGCGAAACTCGGATCGTAATTTTTAAATATGAATCTTGCAGCAAGTAAAGACGTTCGCCAGCTAATATAAAAATCTGTCTTAAAATCGTGTTTTATTTTTATGAACGAATTTAGTCAAAAGTCTACTTTATTGGCGGCGCTCAACCCAGCATCGTTAATGTTGTGACGTTAGTGCAAAGTTACAACCAACTATTTATCTGAACCGAATTTACCGCTTATCAACAGCATTAGCAATTAAATAAATAAAAAATGACATTTTAAATCGTTATACCGTTAAATAAAAAAAATGATATTTTAAATGGTTATAAGTTACAGAACGTTGTACCGTTAAATAAAAAATGATATGTTAAATGGTTATAAGTTATAGAACGTTGTACCGTTAAATAAAAAATGATATGTTAAATGGTTATAAGTTACAGAACGTTGTACCGTTAAATAAAAAAATGATATTTTAAATGGTTATAAGTTACGTATTCCCGTAAAAACGTAGAATCACTATTTTTGAAGGGTTGGACATTATTAAGCTGGAGGTCGCCATCCACAAAAGTACCTAATATTTACGTCTGAATGGAAAACCTTAATTAGAAAAGCATCAGAAATAAATAAAAATGAAAAATTTAGAATGATGAAAACGCCATGAACAATCACATATTTCTAGTAATCTGTTATTCCGTCAGTCTATAAGAATCAAGAATAGGCAATCAAAACGACCTTAAAAAATAAAGTATATGTTGAATGGGGAGACCTGTATTTAAGTAGTAAAAATATTGTAAGTTAGCTAAAAGACCACAAAAAATAAAATTAAAACGGTGATAGAAGTAATTAATATCATACTAAGAACATTTCCCAGTGAACGTGGGTTGCAGTGGTAGTAGATCTTAGCATGAGAGTGAAAATCTCTCTGACTTTCTGTATCGATGACTATGTTAGGAGAAGTTGTCGAACCGGAAAAAATGTAGAAATTATTGAAAGCGAACGAACTAGACGAATATCTTTCTAAAACACGCAGTAAGAATTGGACTAAATCGTAACTGTCGCCAAATTCTATATGTGTTTACAGAGCTATAATGGTCAATGAAATAAGGGAAATTTCATTTTGCTTTATTATAAATATAAATAATATACAGGTATTAGTACATAATTGAAAAATCGGGATTTCACGGACAGACCTAACACAGCTTGGAATTTCTGGATGTACAATAGTTGGCGACAAGGATAAAATCATCTGTTGAGATCCGAGTTTCAGGGTTAATAGAGAAAATAACAGGGAAAATATTCAACAAGTATTAAGGGTAGAAAAGAAGGTTTACTAAACAAATGATACAAGGTAAACATAATAATTTAGAAATCGTTAGGTTGAGCTAGCAAATCTCGTCAGATATCATTACTTCTCGTTATTTTATAGGAAAATCAGACTCCATTCTGCTTATGTAAGACATGACATAACAAAAATTTACTGTAACCTTATGAAATAAAGTAATTTTAATATTACAAGGAAATTTTGCAAACATATTGTATTGATGGTGTGGTCTGAAAATATTATATCAAACTCAGGATGTAGATTGTGTTCGCTAAGAAGGAGATATTCATGTTTTGTTTTTTCGATTTTTTAATCTTTTTGTTTTTGTTAGAGATGGAGCATCCTTCCCGATGCCAGAAATTCACCCGCCTTTTCAGATACTCCAACAAAGAGATATTTTAAGGATTCTAATCGTCCTTTTAAGCACAATTGTTTGGATATCTTTTGCACTTGGTTCACTGGGTATATTCTTTTCCGTATGCCTGGTAGTTTCTATGATTACTGCAATGATGGAGATCTTCCTAAGATTCCAGTTTCTTTTCATAAATATCTTGGTATTTAGTTATTTTCTCCTTCTTAGTTATGTTTAAGCCATCATCATTAGCGACATTGACTTCAATAAGGGTTGCTACACGCCCTCACTTGTCCCATATGTCAGGTTTAACAGCTCTGTTTTCTAAATATGTAGCTGTAGGGATCTCATAGTCATAGTGGATGGTATATGGCGTATTTCCAGAAGTTCTTTCTGGTATATGTTCCCAGGACTTGCTGCTACACTGGATATTCATTTTTTTACAGATGATCCAGTGGAGATATTTACACATTCTATTGTGTTGCATCGTATAGTAGCTGTCCCTCGGCAGAACCTTATAAGTGGATGTCAGGTAGATCACACTCTCTGATTCTGTTTGAAGAACCTGCATTTGCTGTCGTTGCTGAAACTACCCATTTTATTAAAAGCATGAGTTCTTAAACATTTGGGTTATTATTAAATAAGTTGTTAAATATCATTTGTGGAAAGTTAAATCAGTTGTTAATTATCATTTATGGATAGTTAAATAAGTAGTTAATAAATATTAGCGTTTTAGTTAAATGAGTTTTAAATTATACTTTATAGATAGTTAAATAATTAGTTAATAAAAATTTGTGTAGAGTTAAATAAGTTCTTAAAAACATTTGTGTTATAGTTAAATATGTTGTTTATTATCATTTATGGATAGTAAAATAAGTTGTTAATAAATAGTTTTGCATAGTTTAATAAGTTGTTAATAAACATTTGCGTTATAGTTTTATAAGGTGTGTTATAGTTAAATAAGTATTTAATTATCACTAATGGATAGTTAAATAAGTTGTTTATAAATGTTGTGTTATAGTTAAGTAAGTTGTTTACCAATATTTGTGATTACTTAAATAAGTTGTTGATATACACTTGTTAATAATCATTTATTGATAGTTAAATAAGTTTGTAAACACTTTGTATAGTGTAATAATTTATTAATAAACATTTTTGTTATAGTTAAATAAGTGGTTAATTATCATTTATAGATAATTAAATAATTAGTTAATACACATTTGTATACAGGTAAATAATTTCTTAATTCACATTTCGGTTATAATTAAATAAGTTTCTAATTATAATTTATAGAAAGTTAAATAAGTCGTTAATTATAATTAATGGACTTGCATAATATCCTCCCTACGGTCGTATATTTTTGCTAGGTTACCGCGTCAGCCCCTTCTGCCTGGGAGGAACCTATTATTACGAATGAAAATATACTACACAGAATTAGTAGACCCGATTAAATTGAGTTATAGGAAATGTCAACATGGCGACCAGCGATTGAAGCATTGCATTAAAGTTTTATGTTCAAGTCTTTAAAAAATAAATTAGAATTTTATTTCGGGATAAAAAATACAATTTAAGACTAATTAATAAGTGTCATCCAAAATGCGTGCGAAAATCAAACGAATCAATCGAACAAACACTCCCCACGACTCTAAAAAGTAGGAGGATGCTATCATGACAACTGAATATTTAGTACACTACGCCTCTATAAAAAGGAGAAAGCAATCCTGGGAGAATGGTATCGTGAAGAACGAACGTATATTATAATGCCCGCTCCCCCAAAAGTGGAGGTAATGCATAGGAATAATGTTATAGTTAAATACGTTGTTAATTATCATTTATGGATAGTTAAATAAGTTGTTAATAAACATTTGCGTTTTAGTTAATTGAGTTTTAAATTATATTTTATGGATAGTTAAATAATTAGTTAATAAACATTTGTGTAGAGTTAAATAAGTTCTTAAAACATTTGTGTTATATTTAAATCAGTTGTTAATTATCATTTAATGATAGTTAAATAAGTTGTTAATAAACATTAGTGTTTTAGTTAAATGTGTTTTAAATTATATTTTATGGATAGTTAAATAATTAGTTAATAAACATTTGTGTAGAGTTAAATAAGTTCTTAAAACATTTGTGTTATAGTTAAATAAGTTGTTAATTATCATTAATGGATAGTTAAATAAGTTGTTAATAAACATTTGCGTTTTAGTTAAATAAGCTGTTAATTATCATTAATAGAGATTTAAATAAGTTAATAGTTCAATAAGGTGTTAATGAACATTTTTGTATAGTTTAATAATTTGTTAATTAACATTTGTGTATAAGTAAATAAGTTTTTAATTATAGATAGTAAAATAAGTTGTTAATAAACATTTATGTTATAGTTTAATAAGGTCTTAATAAACATCTGTGTATAGTTAAATAAGTTGTAATAAAAATTTGTGTGATAGTTAAATTATCATGAACTAAGTTGTTCATGATAATTTATTGATAATTTAATACACATTTATGCGTAGTTAGTTAAGTTGTTAATTACTATTTATTGATAGTTTAGTTGTTAATAAACATTTGTGTAATAGTTAAATAAGTTGTTAATAAACACTTGTGTTATAGTTAAATAAGTTATAAATTATCATTTATGGACAGTTAAATAAGTTGTAAATAAACATTTTTAATAAGTAAATAAATTGTTAAAATATATAGGTGTATATTTTAATAAGTTGTTGATTATCATTACGGATAGTTAAATAAGTTGTTAATAAATATTTGTGGTATAATAAAATAAGTTGTAAATAATCATTTATAGATATTTAAATAAGTTGTTAACAAACATTAGTGCAATAGTTAAATAAGTTCTTAATAAATATGTGTGTTATAGTTAAATAAGTTGTTAATTATCATTTATAGATAGTTAAATAACTTGTTAATAAACATTTGTGTTATAGTTAAATAAGTTGCTAATCATGATTCATGGATAGTTAAATAATTGTTTATAAATATTAGTGTTATAGTTATATCAGTTTTTAATAAACATTTGTGTATAGTTGAATAAGTTGTTATTATTATTTATAGATTGTTAAATAAGTTTATTCACTAATATTTGTGTTTCATAGTTAAATTATTTGTTTATAAACATTTGTGTTATAGTTGAAAAATTTTTTAATTATTTTTTATGGATAGTATAATAAGGTGTTAATAAACATTTGTGTATAGTTAAATAATCAGTTAATAAACATTTGTGTATAGTTAAATAATTGGTTAATAAACATTTGTGTATAGTTAAATAATTGGTTAATAAACATTTGTTTATAGTTAAATAATTGGTTAATAAACATTTGTGTATAGTTAAATAATTGGTTAATAAACATTTGTGTATAGTTAAATAATTGGTTAATAAACATTTGTGTATAGTTAAATAATTGGTTAATAAACATTTGTGTATAATATTATAAATGTTGCTAATTATCATTCACGAATAGTTAAATAAGTTGCTAATAAACCTTTCTGTTATGGTTAAATAAGTTGTTAATTATCGTTTATGGATAGTTAAATAAGTTGCTCATAAACATTTGTGTTATAGTTAAATAACTTGTTAATTAACAACTCAAGACACAACAAGTTATTTTACATGCATTAAAGACAGCACATGGTATGCTGTGTATATGATTATTCTTATTTCAAATCATTAATTTTTTTCTTTGTTCAATATTTAATATTTCTTAATTAAATATGTGAATTTACCCTATAGCTTAATTTAACTATAAGGTAAATATACACATTTTAATATGAAAAATCAATGATTTATCAAAGAAAAAATAAAATAAACGGTATTTCTTATGTAGAGTTTAAAAGAGAATTATCAATTATGTATTTATTTAAACAGCATTATCAAGTTTGGTAATAGAACCTTGCTTAAAGATGCTGTTCAAAACATGAATTATAATTTTTTTAATTAATTTTAATGGTTTATAAGTTGTGATTTTTTACTATCGTTATTATTATGTTTTTATATCGTTTATTGTTGAAAATTGCTGTTCAAAAGTGAAATGAGCATTCCTATAAAATCAAACGTCTTCATGTGTATAAATGTAGTTAACGAACCCCAAAACAGACAGACAGACAGACGAACATCTCTTATTCACATATAATTATTATATGTTTATGTCAATTTTTTAACCAGGATTATCATGGCCTTGCTAATGGAACCTTGTTGGAAGATGCTGTTCAAAACTGGAATCTGGTGTCTGCTGAACAGACGAATAATCAAACCAAATTGGTATTTAAACGAAAACTGATCACCAATGACGAGAATGATATGGACATTACGGTAAGCAGACATTTATTCGATTGGTTTGTATGCACATTCAAAAACGATCACATTATCTTTCTTGATATTTTACCAGCTAAATAAACGTCCTCTTGACATTATACACTTTTTGATTGAATACGTTAGTAATGTTTAAACATGTTTAGATAAATTCGTAAATTGATTAAATTCGACAAATTATTCTCATTACCTCAAATAATTAATAATGTGTAATAATAGTAGTAACATTTAAGTCAACATATTTTCTTTACTTATTTGAATAATTTAACAACATGTAATATTTTCTGTAGTGTTTATGTTTTCATTTACGTTCAAGGAATAAAGTTACGATACAAACTAACGTTTTACAATGGTCTCAGCATGGAGAAAGGTATATTACATGAAGCTGTCGATTGTTTTAGGGTTTTCTTTGATTTACTTAATGTGAAAATTAATTTTAACCATTGCTATCTATAAAGTTAAATAGTGTAGGCTAATCGTTTTGTCTCGTTAAATTACGAATATGACGGAATAGAGCGAAGAGTGCTGCTACCGAAAAGAAATATTGACATGATGTTTTACATAGGATATGTCAGGTGTGGTGCTATTCATATGATATGAATAGCACCATACCTTACTAAATGAGTCATAAACGAACATAAAAAATCTTACTTTGAATTTGGTTAAGATTCAATGCCCAATTACACACACCTAACATTGCCCCTGTGATTTCGGATACAATGAATAACTGTTGCCTACGGTTTAAATGGGATGAAAAAATGAAGAGTTACTAGCTTTGAAGTGTGTGGACCTGTAGCAGTCATAGATTTACTTTGTAATGCGTATCAGTGTCTCTGTGAGCTGATTTGGCCAATCAGCTCGCAGGGCGCATTGATATCATTAGTTCCCTAAGGGACTACTTGAGCTCTCTTAGGATATGCGGACGATCAACAGACGTTACCCTGGCACCCGCCAGTAAGGATCGTCTCAGCGGCTGCTATCTTCGCCTGAAGATATTTTAACTTCTTCTTCTTCTTCCGGACACTGTCCTGTTTCTTTCTACCTATACCAAACGGTATAGGTAACCTCAAATATACGAATAAACCCCTTTCGTTTGTTGTTGTAAAAAAAAAGGTTTCGTTTATTTCGTTTGTTAAAATAAGATATGGGATAACAAATCCTCTATTCTTACATACCGTTTCGCGTGGAGGGCACTCGAAATTCAGAGTAAAAAGAACTTGTGTTCATGGTAGACTTTTTTATAGGTGACATTCATGTGCATATGAGGGGAGCAACTGCTTAAAAAAGGAATTTATTAGGAAAACAGCAGAGAGTGAACAGTTAACAGTGATATTCATATTGAGAAGTCGCTTTAAATTCATTTCCGGATTACAACCCCATTTTCTATTTCCCAAACGACTAATATATCCCCCTATACTATATACGCCTTTTTAAATAATAAAACATTACTATACTATTACTAAATACTATACTATTTCTGTTTTCCACTACTGGCTCTCTTCTATCTAGTATTGATTTACTCCTCTCCAGGAGTTAGGCACAAGGCCAGTTTTTATCTTACTTCCACAAGTAAGATGTGACCCAAGGTCGGGTCGGGAAAGTGGGGTTTAAAAATTGCCTGAGCAGCCCCGTCGGCATTCCTCGGTAGGGGCGCCTCAGGCAGTAAGCAATAAACTTACTCCTCCCCAAAGAGGGGAGGCGAAGCCTGGGAGGGTGGACCTCCTAGAACTGTACAGGACAGACCCATAGACCAGCGTAAATCAAGCCCCGAAGGCCAAGACAATACCAGTCTATGGGGTGCAGTATCCATCAGAACAGATACTACACTTTGATCTTAGCCAAAAGGCTAGATCTTCTATCTAGTATCCTTTCTATATTTCTGTCCATTCTCCTTCCTCAAATTCTTCTCAACCCTTACCTTCACCCATTCACTACATAATCTTTCACCAATCATTTTTCAACATTACCACTATCATCATCATCATCATCATCATCATCATCATCATCATACTTACAACGATAACCATCAAACACACTCCCATCATTTTACTCATCATCCTCAAGGACCCCCCACTCCACGATCTCTACCAATCCTTGCATATTTAAACTGACTCAGCCTCAATAAATATTTATTCTATAAAAAATGTTATAATTAAAAGGAAATATCAAATGAATATAAGCATGTGTTTGTGTTAATTGTGTCTATACTTACTAGTGTGTTCTTTGCTTATTACCTTATTCCTGTATACATGAACATATATAAGTGTTCGCATAGCTGGAGTGAGAAACGCTGGCACATGTGTATGTATATTGAATGTAATAGGACGACAATAGAAGCATCGACAAATGAGAAATATGAAAACCAATTAGAAACCAGATAACACGATTCGATTTTCTTTTAATAAATGAAAACATTTATTTAAATCCAACATTTTTCAGTATGGTAATACGGACAATTTTTACTTTTTTTCCTTCCTTTATTTTATTGTCGATATCTATCCAAAAACACCGGGAGAAATCGGTGATCTTCTACGTCGTAAGATCTCGACATGTGTGTGTTTGTGTAACCCATATGCTTTTGAAATATTGTCACATTATAAACATTGAGCACATGATTAATGTTTCCACACTGCTAACGATTCATAATAATATATCTGGTATTTTACCAGCAGTACATTTTAAGAAATGTATATAAATTTATGATTAACTAGTGGGACCTGTGCACGTGCGTTGTCAATGAAGAATGAAGAGCCCAAGAAACTCCTGCTTCCCTCTCTGACCCCCATACTCGATTTTCTTTTAACTATTTGTAAGTATTAATCATAGTGTTCTTTAATTATTAAATTTATAAAGAATAATGTACATTTAAGCGTGCGTATTATTTCATAAGAAAGGACATCTTTTCAGCAACGTACTTTTGGGAGATATAAGGAGGAATGTTTGTGTGTGTATATATATATATATATATATATATATATATATATATATTAATTATTTTTATATGTATATTAATTATTTATTACCTACAGACATCGATGAAGTTATTTCTCTACGGTCAGCGGGCTCGAACTCCGATCACAAATCGCCACTGATTCGTAGTCAAGAGCGTTCCCTCGTCGGCCACAGCGAATTAGCTAATAATTAAGGAGGAATTCAACTTTGTAAATACCGAGTCGGCGGATATTTTACACGAGCCGTTGAAAGTGATCAACAAACGGTGTTGGATCTTGCATGAAGCTATTTGTACTGCTTGTTATTACAAACATTAGAAAGGAAGTATTGGTTTATAGAAATAATATCTGTAAATAAAGTAGTTTTAAGTATCATCTTTTAAAAGGCTAGCGTTTAATTAGATCAGTAAGTAGATATTTTGTGCCAAAACTAACCCTGAATTTGAATAATAAGTAGAATCTAAATGAAATTTTAATTAAAATGAAGGATAAATAGAAAAAAAGAACATGACATGTCGCGACGACTAAGCTAGAAACTAACCTGTATTATTTACTCCTCTCCAGGAGTTAGGCACAAGGCCAGTTTTATCCTACTCCCACAAGTAAGATGTGACCCAATGTCGGGTCGGAAAGTGGGGGTTGAAAAGCCAGCGCCCGAGAGGTGAGCACTCTGACCATCAAAAATTGCCTGGGCAGCCCCGTCGGCATTCCCCGGTAGGGGCGCCTCAAGCAGTAAGCAATTAACTTACTCCTCCCCAAAGAGGGGAGGCAAAGCCTGGGAGGGTGGACCTCCTAGAACTGCACAGGACAATCCCATAGACCGGCGTAAATCAAGCCCCGAAGGCCAAGACAATACCGGTCTATAGGGTGCAGTATCCATCGGAACAGATACTACACTTTGATCTTAGCCAAAAGGCCAAGGAAGGCATTTGCTCGCGCGAAGCGGTGCATTAGAAAACACATGACCTAAGTAGGTAGCTGCTTCTCCAACGAATACGCATTCTATCTTTTTCTCCGTCATTTAACGTAGTTATGGGAACATGTAAAAGTTGCTAGCTTGTTAAAATAATGCGTATATATCTATACTATTAGTTGTTGTTATGTAATTTATTAAGGTTTGTCTTGCCATATGCAAACAACAAACGCAGCAGTAAGTTTACTCAAATGCGAAACATACATGCGTTACAAACAAAAGTGAAAATAGTACATAATATTTGTTAAGTATGAGTTTAAAACAAATTGTGGTGGACGGTTTTTTATGTATATTTTAAGAACGATTTGGATGTTTGTGTATAAATTCTAATTTTAAAACGTAACTTCGAAAGTATTTTATTAGCCGAGAGACGTAATTATTCATACGAAGTAAGCGAATATACGAGGTAATACGAAAGAGTTACACTAATTAGATTTCTACCGTATTTCTTTTACGATGTTATTGGTCGGAAAATAAAGAATTATCATTGTGGTTTCTACATCCGTGCTTAAATTAGTAATCAAAGAGAAAACGACTGAGCGGATGAAATATAACAATCGTTAAATCGAGAAGAAACTAAAAGATGTTTTTGAAAACATGTACCAAACATAATTTTATGAACCTATACCGGTCAATCGGATAGCGGAAATATCATTTACTTTACTTTATATATAAGATGAGAAATGTGTTACCTAACTGATGATATCAAAATACACATTGTCACTTTAGATTTCCACTTTTGAGAGTCGTCGGTTTATGCATGGGTGAATAAAAAAACAAAATTAGAAGACCCAGACCATAAAACAATTCGTACCTACATTTTTTCAACTTAACGCAAACAACATCGTTTCCCACGCTCAACTCTCTATCTGTCTGTCTGTCTCTCTCTCTCTCTCTCTCTCTCTCTCTCTCTCTCTCTCTCTATCTATCTCTCTCTCTATCTATCTATCTATCTATCTATCTATCTATCTATCTATCTATCTATCTATCTATCTATCCCCCTCTATCTCTCTCTCTCTCTTAAAGTAATTTTTGTCATGTAATGGTGAAACCCAAATCACATATCACTATTTGGGATGAATACATTTCTTAGTTGTATTTGTACGTAATGGAACAATGAATTCAATAGGGTCGAAAGTAATCTAGTCAGTCACCGTGAACAATTGGCCTAACACACCAACCCACTTACTTATATAATATACAAACAAGAGTACGGTTATATAACGACTTAATACTGAGTTACATAATCGCTATGTCGCATTCAAATCTCAGCGAATCTATTGCTGGTATACATGGTCTCATTTATTTAGAAAGGGTCGATTTGCCGTAAAACAGGCAGACCGAAGCGGCAAAAGACAGATTTTCACCAATAAGAATATTGATTTACTCCACTTCAGGAGTTAGGCACAAGGCCAGTTTTTATCTTACTCCCACAAGTAAGATGTGACCGAAGGTCGGGTCGGGAAAGTGAGGTTTAAAAATTGCCTTGGCAGCCCCGTCGGCATTCCCCGGTAGGGGCGCCTCAAGCAGTAAGCAACAAACTTACTCCTCCCCAAAGAGAGGAGGCGAAGCCTGGGAGGGTGGACCTCCTAGAACTGCACAGGACAGACCCATAGACCGGCGTAAATCAAGCCCCGAAGGTCAAGACAATACCAGTCTATGGGGTGCAGTATCCATCGGAACAGATACTACACTTTGATCTTAGCCAAAAGGCAGAATCTTTTTAACAGTTTTCTAAAACTATATACATATATATTTTTGTTTCTATTGACTTCGGATAGTGTAATTTAAACGATTGTAGTGTCTTTGCCAAAAAACCACGTTACCAATTAATACAGGGTGGGCAAAAATAAGGGTCCTATTTTTAAAAATTCATAACTTTTTTATTTATTGATTTTTTTTTATTTTTTTTTTAGAATAAGTAAAGGACCCCTTCCGAAGCAAGCATGAGCCGTATTAGCCCTAAGGAACGTACCCTCATTTAGAAAACATTATTTTTGCTTAAAAAACTCAAAACAGTGTAAAAAACAATACTTTAGTTTTTGTAAGTTTTAAGAAGTGTTTTTCGGCTAAAATTTGTTTTGTTTATTTCAAAAAATCTCGGAAGGGTCAGTCTACACACACATAAAGTTTGGTGAGTTTAACTTTTATTTTGTGGAAGTTATTCAAATTCAAGTTATTCAAATTTAAAGATAGGACCCTTATTTTGGCCCACCCTGTATAACTTAAAAAATGTGGTTATAAAAGTTATAAATAGCGAAGGAAAACTGATAGGTAAAACATGAATGTTATCAATCGGTCACCAGTTAGCAAGTGCTAAATGAAAATACGAACGGAGTTTTGTAAATGAAAAAGTAGGAAAACATTATTAAATAACAAAACAATTACATAACTATAATTTTACATGAAGCCATTTTTAGTAAAGAAATTTTCATTTAGTAAAGTTTATATCAACTCGTGTTTTGGTAGAAAATGTTCAGTGAATAAGCAGACACGAGGGGTGGCGATGTGCATGTCTATATATTTATTAGTGTAAATATGCGTGTGTGAGTAAAATGTGTATGCGAGTAAGAGGCAGCATGGCACTGTGTACGTGTAGGTCTACCTTTGTTCTGTTAGTGCGTGTGAGTGGGTAGCAATTTGTTTCTGTTCTCCTGATCTCTTGTTAGTACGTATGAATAGGTGCGCGAGATGATGGAGCTTGATGTGTTTCTTTTCTTTTCGCCTTTCGTTAGTTCATGTGTTCCGCTTTTATTGAGATTTCCAATTTGGCGTAAATCGAGCGGGGCTCATTCTTATTGGTAAAAAATTATGATTTAGCGACAACATGCGAACACTCTTTATTTGCTTTTGGAAGCGGAGAGGAGAGGGCATCTAAACGAACCGGAGAAAGAATAAGGGTGGCTATTCAAGCAATTAGCTTTTTGACGTTCGTTTGAATCGTATCTCCCTTTACTACGTTTTTCTCGGACCAGGGTACCCCAGAGTTGGGGGTCCCTTATTTGTGACCCTCTTTAGGGAAATCTCCACAGGTAGAGGTGCATGGGTGATAAATTTCACAGTCGAATATCTAATAGAATAAAAGAAATTAAACAAACAGCACCTAATTACCTATTTGTAGACTTGTTGAGTGATCGCGCAACTATGTGGCACGAACTCACTTTGAATGATGTCACATCGGAGGACATGATAAACATGATTTTCAATTTTGACTTTGCTTTCTCCAGCCGCACGAATGTTGGAAACTTGTACTGACTGCCCCGGAGCTTCGTTTCCTGGTTATAATTCAGTCTCATCAGTGTGGTTCAGTTTAAAGACGCTCGCATTTTCTAATAATAATTTAGCAGGATTGGCAATATTTTGACGTTTAAAATTGGTTTGATATTTAAAGTAGTGTTTCTTTCAATTTAATTTGTATTAGGTTAATATAACTCATTTAGTTTTATTTCGATCATTAAAATTATGATTCTTGTTCGGCTGAATAAGGATTGAAAAGTGTTGCTTATAGTAGGGGTGGGACGTAATGGGTGAAAATTTCAGATTCATGCGAGTAGTATTTTTTGTGTTCATTTATACATAAATAACACTAAACAATCAAACATTTGCAAAATTCAGAAGGTGCAGGCCACTATTTTACATTCATGAAAACCCTTTAACAGCCTGAAAATGGTCCTAAATTAAAGTACTATATCAGATTTAACCATCTAAAATATTCGATTGTTTAGTGTTATTTATGTATACTACTCGCATGAATCTGAAATGTTCACCCATTACGTCCCACCCCTACTTATAGTGGATGGTTACTGACTGGTCGAATATGGTTTGCCACCGGTTTTTAAATGTATCCCTGTTGTTTTGTTGTAACAGTGTTCTGACTTATCATGTTTTGCTATACCTGTTATTTTTTTCAGTGCAGATTTTTGTTTTGCTGGCTAGATGCCGGGGGATAATTCAGATTTGATTCCCAGAGTTAACCTGTTTGTTAAAGCCTCGAGGGATTCGTTTTTGAAAATGTTGTTTAAAGTTGGATGCGTGGATGGATGTGTTTTGTTGAAATATTATGACAATTTGAGAGTATTCTCTTTGGTAGCATTTGTTTCAATTTTGTTGTATTAAAATGTTTCACTGTTTCTGTTCTGTTCAGCGTTCTTCCTTTTTTTTTTTTTGCTCATGTACTCACGAAAAAAATAACGTGGGTTAAAGAAAATGTCCTCGTATTAACGGGGTTTTCTTTTATTGATATTTCCCCACGTCAGTTCCAACAATTGCGTCGTGTTAAACGGTATCCGAAGGTTGTGCTAATTCGTCTGGGGTTTTTTCTTAGTTGTATTTGGTTACATCTAAAAACAGTAAGGATTTTTTTTGTCTATTTGTGTGCTGAAAAACGTTGATTATTGTAAACTCTGAAGTGGACATTTTTGTAATAGATGCGCACGTTGATTAAATGAGTGGATATTTTCGGTTGTCTTAAACTTGCCTAAGTTTGTCAGGAGGCGGGTGGTTCGGGGTCGCTAATGTTTAAAGGAACGCATCCGGATATTTCTGTAGTAAGGGGTCACCAATTTAACACATCAATTATGTAGGAATAAATCCAAATGAAAGAAAAAATCCAATTCAAAGTCAATACCCTGAAAGGGGCCGAGGCAGCAGTTGGGGGTGGGTTGCAAAAGGAATTGCTCCCTTAGCGACCCAACAAATAGGTCCGGTAATAATATGTAATGGGGCAGAGAACGGATTTCTCTGCAGAAGTAACGATCCAGTGTCTGGTCTATAGTGAGTCGAATTCTGTACTAATTCTGGTCACCACCAAGCTCTGGAACACAATAACACTTCTAACATAGAACTTTTGAACTCACTCCCGGTGAGAGGTAGAACCTCAATTTATAGGCTTGTAACAACCTGCCACCCCCATTCTTAACATATATAAATATCCCCTCTTTATCTCTGCTCATGTTGATCTTATCGCCACCCCCTTGAAGGCCGGCACCAGCAATCGGTATGCATCATTTTCTTTTTTTTCTACATTATCAAAATAAAGAGAGACAAAGTCTACCCATGTAAAATAAAGTGTTCGTAAAGAATGAAAGTTCATAGAGTCCGAGAACGTTCTGATGAAAGATTGTTGTCTGTAAGGAGAAATGAAGCCTGTTTCGGCTGGCACCGTGTGCATTTACGTGTGCGTAAAAGAATAGGCATGAATATATGAATGTGTTTATAGCGTGCTTCTTTTAGTATGTCTTCATTTCGCCTTGCGTCACGCGCATTTATATGTGTGTATAAATAGGATAGGCATGTGGAGATGCATGTGTATGTTAACATGTTTATTTTGTTAATGTGTGCGTGAGTGTTTTGTTAGAAGTGGGTATATGCTAGCGTTTTGTTTATTAGTCTGTGAAAGTCTCTTTTTTATACTGTGTGCCAATATTCGTGATGGATGTTTCTTGGATTTCCATTGGTTGAAAAAAAACTGCGGATTTTAGCTTTTGTCCAAGGAAGAGTCGATACACACAAACAACATTCTGTCCGCTGCCAATTCTAACAATGTCATACATGTATAATTTGGCTTATTCGGACTATAGTTCTCATCTTAGGTATTATTTTCACAAAGTTTCGGCCGATGTAACTGCCGACCTTCTTCAAGTGTATCTTGTCGAACTCGGGAATCTTTCTGTCGGACTCGGAAATCTGCACGGAATTGTTATTTAATCCACAGAGGTAGCATGCTCTCGTTCCATCAGCCATAGATAGAAGTCTTCAGTAATTTGCAATTCCTAGTATCGCCCGCACTGAGGATTGAACCTTCAACCTTCAGAAGACTGCACCTAGAACTGAATTTTACTTAGTACTTTATCTATGGAATCACCATTGTCCCTAGTACTGGACAATGTATATATGGAATACTTTGAGGAAATGGCGTTAAGATCAACACCACTAAAGCCAACAATGTGGCTGACATATATGGATGACACATTCATACTCTGGCCTATACAGTTCACGATGGAAAAGGAACATAATAAAAAATGATCATTCCTAGATGTGTTCATAACTCGCACTGATCATGGGTTTAGGTCATCTGTATATCCAAAGCCAACTTTCGCTGGGCAATATCTAAATTGCAACTCCCACCATCTATATAATGTAAAAAAACAGAATCGCCCGTTTCTTACAATATCGAGCAAAAGCAATATGTAGTAACAGCAATACATATCAAGAGGAGATGGTCAGTTTAAGAGAAACCCTCCACCGAAACAGAGAGCATGACATCAGCTCCAAGAAATCTGGACCAAACACCAAAAGGTACTATCCGAACACTCACCACAGTTTGTATACCATATATGAAGGGCTGTTTAAAAAAAAACTAAAGAATATGTAATCTATATGACATCAGGATAGTATCTAGGAGCGACTCAACTTTCCAAAAGCATCTTGTGCGAGTCAAACCTCCTACAGAAAAAAATATGAGCAAGAATTGTGTGTATGCAATTTCATGTAAGTGTGTAAAAATATACAATGGTGAGATATGTCGCCCACTAAAAGTAAGGCTAGAAGAACACCGTAAGCTATAATACGTGGAAATATCGAAAAGTCGGGTATGGCTGACCACATATAGAAGGAAAAGGGAAACCACCTACCATTATGGGACGAATTAAAATTATAGACAGAGAAGAACGGTGGAGAGTAAGATGACTCAAAGAAGCAGCGCATATGTTGGGCGACAATGACCTACTAAGCAGACCTAGTATAGAATTTAATACAATATGGGAACCATCAATTATTAATAATAGATATGGACACAATACAAATATATATATATATATATATATATATATATATATATATATATATAGTAATGTATATATAGTAATATGTAGTAAAAAAAATATATATATAGTAATATATATATATATATATATAGTAATATGTAGTAAAAAATATATATTTAAATGAATAAATGCGAAAGTTTCCTTCATTTATCGCTCCTAAATTACCATTAAAACAGCTTGATGTTATTTAAATCAATAATACAACTTATTCTTTTGGAATACTGTATATAAAGTACAAAGGAAAGACGCATCGACATTCATAGATCTGTCTAATTAGCATAACTACTTTTTTAAGCAGTCTATAATTAATTAATGTTTGGTGTTAGTCATTCGTAATTTTATCGTTCCATTTGTTCCATGTATATGTAATATATTTGTCGCTATTAACAATAATTGATTAAAGTTATTTAATAAAGAAAAGGATGCATTATTAAACCGTTCTAAAAATATTTGCTGATTAACTTTCAGGGGAGGTAATTCAAATTAAACTACAAAGAAAGATATACGAGGCAAGAGTTCAGAAAGAGAAGAAGGTGATTGCCTGACTTACACCCTCTCCCTCTTTCTCTGTCACTATCTCCTTCTCCCTTCCTCCTATTACTGACGTCACATGAAGAAAGGCAGCGGTGACATTGCTCCCAACCGTGACCGTCGAATTGATTTCGTCGTTCTTTTAATTTCTTGGCGGTATCTTATTAAAGATAATTGATGTTTCTGACATTTTTAGGTGATGATTGATTATTCAGACTACTGTTCTCATCTTGACTGTTATTCTCACACCGTTTCAGTCGAAACTTGTGAGAATAACACCTAATATGAGAACGGAAGTTCGAATAATCCAAATAATATAAATAAATTTGTATAAAAACTACCAAAATGTTAATATTTATTTATATGAATAAATGTTAATGTTTATCTGGCGATTCTCCAGGTTAACCTCTATATGGAATATTGTTCTTAAAAAGAAAATAGCACAAAAACTTTACTATGTACTTACCTGTTAGGATAAAAATGACAGTACACCAAAATTTACGGAAATTCATCCAGTATTTTTGTTTTTAAAAAAGGCTTCAAGCTTTATCGGTAAATGCTTTCTGGTCGCCATTTTCGGCATTAATAAGGTCAAGGGAGATATTCTTAGTAATCTGCATATAACTCCCTACATCTATAAGACACCCCACTTAAACTAGATAAAAAAATCATTAATAACAATAACCTTTAATTTGCTGATCTAGAATTTCTATTCTACCTACTAGTATAGACGTTGTCCCCCTTCATATTCCTTTCTTCTACATTCTATTGATTTGGTACATGGGCGTAGGTGGACGTGTATCTGTGTTTATATATACATTTATATATGAATGTTTTATGCAAAGCCATTCAATAATTGATTTAGTTTTAAAACTTATATGTATGGTTGGCTTTATGCAGGTTAACTGCAGTTTTTGCAGTGCTTATATATTCCTACCCGTACGGTATATACCCTTTTCTTTGCGTTAAAGGTCACCGCTTATCAAGGCCCAAAGGTCACTCGAGGATAGGAGTTAAAGAGTTAACCGGTGGATGATGAAACAACATCGCGTTCACCGGTACGATGGTTGTAGCAGGGCAGACATTGATTATTTACGGGGGACGGTTCAACAAGAACTTGTTTACATTGGACTTGAAGACGACCATATTGTACTCGACAGGGAAGCACGCTCGCGGCACTGTGTTCCACAGACGGGCAATTCTAGGAAAGAAGCTTTGCCTATGGAAGTTTCGTTTCGTCCTGGATTTTGGGCTTATGCACCCCATGTAATTGCGCACTTATGTATCTAGATATGTTACTTTTGTATATGTATATGTGTGGGTATTTTAATAATATAGTATGAGTATGAGTGTATGTATTGTATGTATAGGGTGGGCAAAAATAAGGGTCCTATTTTTAAAAATTCATAACTTTTTTATTTATTGATTTTTTTTTTTTTTTTTTTAGAATAAGTAAAGGACCCTTTCCGAAGCAAGCATGAGCCGTATTAGCCCTAAGGAACGTACCCTCATTTAGAAAACATTATTCTTGCTTAAAAAACTCAAAACCGTGTAAAAAACAATACTTTAGTTTTTGTAAGTTTTAAGAAGTGTTTTTCGGCTAAAATTTGTTTTGTTTATTTCAAAAAATCTCGGAAGGGTCAGTCTACACACACATAAAGTTTGGTGAGTTTAACTTTTATTTTGTGGAAGTTATTCAAATTCAAGTTATTCAAATTTAAAGATAGGACCCTTATTTTGGCCCACCCTGTATAAGTTTTTGAACCTGTGCGTAGGGTTCGGGTGTCCTCGCACATGTGTACTTATATAGATTGCTTGAGGGAATTTGAATATATTGAGTGATGTCTGTGTTTATTATACCGCATACGTAAATATTTACGTCTATTGACATATGTATTCTGTGTGTATTTGTTACTTGCTCACACATTTATGAATTAATAAGAGTTGTTTATCGTCCTCCATTTTTAGGTTAGTACACAACTATAATCCTACCCTTTTAAAATGTTTACTTAAACGTGTGTTGCTTGATTCGTGTTTTATTTACATATCAACTGAAGTATTCAGTTATTTGTATATTCTAATCGCATATATGTTTTAACTATACTCCATTTTTTTTAGTTTTATTTATCCAATCAATCCTACCTTACTCATGATTTTCATTATTATTATTATTATTATTATTATTATTATTATTATTATTATTATTATTATTATTATTATTATTATTATTATTATTATTTGTACTCACTAGGAGTTCTCACACAGATAATCGGCAGTGATTGCTCACCGACAACAACCAGTGGTATTTCCTGGAGTCTGAGTGACAACAAGTCTCCCCAGACTTCCAGTGTTCTTCACCTCTTTTCGATAACGATGCGGTATCGCAACAGTCTTATTATTATTATTATTATTATTATTATTATTATTATTATTATTATTATTATTATTATTATTATTATTATTATTATTATTATTACATTCCATGTATCATTATTATATTTTTGTTGTTATAATAATAATTATTATGTTTATCATTAGTTGTTTTCTTTTTGATTATTATTATTATTATTATTATTATTATTATTATTATTATTATTATTATTATTATTATTATTATTATTATTTTATTATGTAATCGGCTAAGTTATGTATGCCCGTAATAAATTTATTCAAAAATCATAATTCTTATTTCACCTTACTTTAATAATATTACATTTCCCAACTTATGAATTACGTATCCATGTGTAAATGTTATATGTATGCGCATTTGACGTGCAAAAGATGTGTATGCTTCAAGCGCGATTTTATTAAACAGAGCTATATTTTATTAAACAGAGATATATTTTATTAGACAGAGATATATTCCTCCCTCCGTACAACATGTCATAGACAAAGATATATACTTCCCCTTCCTGACAACATGTCATCATGTCACATGGTTAATATCTGATCCACTATTATCTAGCAGCTAAAACAGTTAGAAGTCCCATGTAAACTGATTTAACATTGACTGGATGACGTTTGAAATTTAAATATGATAAAATTTAACGATAAGTATATTCAAAAATAATATTTCTGATTTAGTCACGTGACCCTTCCGAATATTACTTTTTCTTCATTTATCAAAATGAAAACATAGAGAATGGACTTTATTTTGGGGCTGAGAAAATCGAGCCTATCACAGATATGATTTAAACAAGTTCTGGATGTGTAGCTATGCTGTGTGTTTCTATAAATAAAACTTCTCTCTCTCTCTCTCTCTCTATATATATATATATATATATATATATATATATATATATATATATATATATATATAAAAAATATGAGACTAAAAGTATACTTTTAGAGAATTGAATCTATAGTGAAATGGTTTAAGCTCACCGGCCACTTTGTCAACGGACATTCACCAACTGGACGGACTCTATATTTTGATAACCTTTTTACACACACACTCTTACTTTCCATTACTTTATATTGTTTCTTAAATTTTTCAAATTTTGAATTTTGCCTATTTCCCTGCCAACTTATCCATCTATGTAATTCCTCTGATGATAAGATTTTAATCTTTGAAAAGCCTGGCTTAAGGAAAGAAAAATAAACATGTTTTTATCGAGTAAGCCTTGCGTTGAACAATCGAAGATTAAATAGATTTGTCATCCACACATCTATATATCTCTTCCTTAATTTATCTTTATGTATATATATATATATATATATATATATATATATATATATATATATATATATATATATATATATATATGTATATATATATATATATGTATGTATGTATATATATATATATATATATATATATATATGTATATATATATATATATGTATGTATGTATATATATATATATATATATATATATATATATATATATATATATATATACCGTATTTCTTAATTGGGAGAGTTTCCCAGCAGAGTGATCAATTATTAATGCAAAAGTAAAATTAACTAAATAATTAATAAGAGCATGATATTTATTAATATTAAATAAAGTGTTACAACAACATCCGGACCAAGGTTTCAGATCCGAGAAAATCGGACCTTCATCAGCGGAGTCGTATAGCTTAATGAGTGAGAACAACCGCCAGGAATTTCAAAATATTGTCCGTTGGAAAGATGGAACACTTTCAGATTTAAAATTGTCACGTGCGTGGAATATTCGTAGTCAGTTATGGATCAAAACAACAGCAACGCTGTACATCGAAAAAGCAAGAAATTAAATGGGAATATATATATATATATATATATATATATATATATATATATATATATATATATATATATAAATTGAAAATATAAGCCATTAATAATGCAAGATTAATTTATTATTATTATTATTTTTTACTTTAATCTTATTAATTTCGGAATAAAATTCCATCATCAGAGGTGACCAGTATTGAGTCATTTTTTTTTCATCAAAAAACAAGAATAAACAAACTTATTTCTTTTGTTACTTGATAAACGTCTTTGGTGTGATGTCTCCGCGCTGGTGTTGTTGGCGGTTATGAGTTCAAATTCTGGTGTCAATACTGGTCACCTCTGATGATGGAATTTTATTCCGAAATTAATAAGTTTAAAGTAAAAAAAAAAACATGATAATAATAAATTAATCTTGCATTGTTAATGGCTTATATTTTCAATTTTATTAACAAATCCAGCAATGCTTTTAAATGAACGACCAACCCATATTGTTTATATATATATATATATATATATATATATATATATATATATATATATATATATATATATATATATATATATATATATATATATTAATCCATTCCATGTTAGAAATCTCAAATGCATCAACTGCATTTGAGATATCAAACATGAGTTAATTATTTTCTTGGGTTTCTCCAGCGGAGATTGAATTCACAAGTTCTAGACCTAATCCATTTGACGATTCGATGATTTTTTAAGCATTCAAGCATTTCTATCAGACACCCAGTCCGTCAGTCCGTATTTAGCTGCTGTTGTGTTTATCGAAAGTGTTTGACATGTTGTTGGTATGGCAACATAGAAAGAAGAGAACAACACTCACGTAGATAATGTCTTATCTCAAAAAGATGGTGAACATTTTTATTTTCTCTGCAACAGGAGGACACAATGCGATTGATATGGGCTTATAGCGACAGCGATTTCAACAAAGACAACTTTACAGTCGGCGGCTACAAGAGTTTGTATTTGTTGCAAGTACAAAGACCTGAGACGACGATTCCAGATGATGCCAAAACCTTGATGGTCACCCTCAATCAGGTAAAACGTCTTTCATATTTAACAACTAATTTATAAGACTTCTTTTTGCGTCGGTTATTTGAATCAACAATCGCATTTCAACATTTTGCCGGAAAAGAGCTTTTCTATGAGTTAACTCCAATCTCACAGAATAGGATTATACTGATCAAATTACCCTAACTCAGATAAAAACCCAAATAGATCCTTGTAAATTAATTATTTAACTATTATTTCTGAATTTATCCAGTTTATTCTACACATAATTATATTATTAACTTGATTAGATAATTAGTTCCAAAATTATTATAAGATAAATCTAATTTTGTAAAGGATTTAGTTTTTGAAATATTGTAATATACTTCTTGCTTTTTGTTCTCTTTCCGTAAGATATTAAACGCTTTCATGCAATTCTTAGGGATTCCGATCGGAGTGATAGGCTCCGAGTCTACCACGGCTGGTCTTATTTCAGAGTTGTCCTTCTCATAAGCTTAGAAATCTGGTAAATCCTGTTATTTAACTCAGAGATTTGTTTATACTTTTTCAAAGAGAATTAATAAAAAGGATGCAATAGCACAGACATGACTCGAACGTGTTACGCCGAGTTCATAGTCATAAACGTGTTATAATATGGACAGAGCGCAACACCAAAAATGTTATATACAACTAATGTGTGTGTAAAATACTGAATTGTCTCGTCCCAGAATAATCTGAATGAGGAATTCAAGTACGTTTAAACACGACTGAATCGAATGTCAGATGTTTTAAAAGAAGTCAAGTATTTCGAGAAAATGCTGAATCGAATATCGGATGTTTTAAAAGAAGACAAGTATTTCGAGAAAATTCTGAATTGAATGTCGGATGTTATAACAGAAAAAAAGTATTTCGTGAAACGTCTGAATCGAATGTCGAATGTTTTAAAAGAAGTCAAATATTTCAAGAAAATGCTGAATCGAATGTCGGATATTTTTAAAAAATCAAATATTTCGAGAAAAGGCTGAATCAAATGTCGGATTTTTTCAATAAAAATCTAGTATTCAGAGAAAAGGCTTAAACGAATATCGGATGCTTTAAAAGAGAAAAGTACTTCGAGAAAAGGCTGAATCAAATGTTGAATGTTTTAAAAGAAGACAGGTATTTCAAGAAAATGCTGAACAGAATGTCGGATGTTTTAAAAGTAGCCAAGTAGGATTTTTTAATAAAAATCTAGTTTTTCGAAATAAAAGCTTAAATGGATATCAGATGGTTTAAAAGAAGATAAGTATTTTGAGAAAAGACATAAACGAATATCGGATACTTTGAAAGAAGTATTTCGAGAAAAGGCTGAACCGAATGTTTGAATTTAAAAAAATATATATTACTTCGAGAAAAGGCTGAGCTGAATATCGGATGTTTTATAAGAAGTCAAGTATTTCGAGAAAATGCTCAACCGAATGCCGATTTTTTTTAAAAAGAAGTCAAGTATTTGGAGAAAAGTCTGAACCGAATGTCGGCTGCTGACATAAAAGATAACGCCAAATAGTGTTAGAAAGCTTACATCAATATGATATTGAACCAAATTGTTACAGACTACATAAATAAATATAGTGTATTCATAAACATGTGTTTTAATATATTCAACAAAACTTTACAATTAAAAATCTATCAAGTAAAAGGTTAATATACAATTCAAATAATTAAATGCTCATTTATGTATTTATTTGCTACAATGCAAACGATACATTCACTTCTGTATTTGTGTTAGTTTCTGTTAGTCAGTGTTAGTTTCTCTTAGCTCTTTTGGAAAATCGCATCGCTTCTTACTATAATTTGTACTATATAAATATTTGCTATAGAAGGATAATATAACATTCTTTTAACTTAGTCACTAAATACGTTGCAAATTACATTTACATATGATATTTTATTTATCGAAAATACATTCAATTTGTCACATGTTTATTAGATTAAGGGAATAGAGAAGGGCAGGCCATGTCTTCTTGTCTTAACCAACTTAGCTAATTTCACCTCTGGGGAATAGTGGTAATGTTATGTCGTCTTTCTTTTACAATACATTAAGGTCTGTGTCTTGTCTTGCTTGCTTATTCCTATCCACGAACCTCCATACGAGAGATTGATATGATACAAGGTCGGGCAGACCCTGAGCAAAACAAAGACGGTCAATGCTGGTCTTGAACAATCTAGAAAAACCGCCCGAATCGGATGCTCGGAATTACCCAGGCGAGAGTCATTTTTGTTAGAGTGGGCATTACGCCTGTTTCGTAAGAAGTGAGTATCTTCCAAATGCAAATAGTATCTCCCTAATGCATAGGAAAACTAAATGATTTTAATTTAAGAAATAATTCAAGAAAGATGCATTTCTCTTTCTCTATTTCCTTTTCTTCGAAAAGGTTACCGGTAGCGTTAAAAAATGTGAAGTAACGTATTTCTTCTCTGCCAATTCTATACGTTCTAATGGAATATGTTTAATGTTACGGACAAAAAATATCTTGGTGCTTGTATAATAAAAAGCCGATAAAACGTTTTTTTTTGCCTTTTAGTGTTGGAGAGGTAAATAAGGGGCAGGTAACTCTTACAACGAATTTTAAACGCGATTTTCCAGTAATAAAAACTGATGGCTTTAATTGGCGTTGCACATGTGGCTACTGTGCAAGGAGAACGTCGATTAGACATAAAAGGGTTAGGGTTAGGGTTTAGGGTTAGGATTAGGGTTTAGGGTTAGGGTTTAGCGTTAGGGTTAGGGTTAGAGTTTAGGGTTAGGGTTAGGGTTTAGGGTTAGGGTTTAGGGTTAGGGTTAGAAAAATATTGTTCGAAAGCTAGAGCTGTTGTGAAGAGTTACCTGGCCCTTATTTACCTCTCCAACACTAAAAGACAAAAAAAAATTTTTTTCGGCTTTTTATTATACAAGCACCAATATCTTTTTCATAACAGACAAACATGTGTATTATGTAAGTAGATTATTTAAAATGCACACTAATATAATTAGCTTTCATTTTTAGATTGTAAAACATTATGAATTAACAAGATCATGTTCATGGAGAGATAAGGGATGCGAACGATGGCAACAAATATGCATTTAGATCGATGATGATTGTGCATTGTCATGTGACACCAGAAACGAATTCGGATTCCAATGATCTTGAACCTGGGCTCTCAATTCACCACGCTCGTTACACAGGCGGGCAGATACATAAAAGACAAGGCCATCAAACCAGACATTGTCATCTGGAACAAATCAGAAAAAAAAACTGCTCTCATCATTGATGTAACCGTCCCAAATGACTATGGCCTCAATAGAGCCGAACAGGAAAAAATAACAAAATACCAAGACCTCAAAAATGATTTAAAAATAACATGGTCCCTCGATGAAATAAACATCATGCCGGTTGTAGTGGGGGCAACTGGTCTAGTGAAAAAGAATCTAAGAAAATACTTAGAAACAATCCCGAGAAGACCAAACTATAGGGAAGTACAGATAGCAGCCCTAAAAGGAACAACATCTATCCTTAAGAGAGCCCGCGGATATAAATTTTACTCATAGTGAAATCAAGTGTTAGCCTCAAGAGTGGGCTCCTTGATCTCTTTAGATAAACTAAATTAAAATGATAAAAAAAGATTATTTTATTTGCAACTCTGATTACATCTTGAATAAAATGTATGTCTGAAATCAAGACAAATTTGAAATAATATTCACGACATAATTTTTCGTCAAATGTATCTTTGTGAGATGTTATATTGTAAACCAGACGTCATGTGAATCACATACAGGGTCATATTTTAAATACTATAAATAATTATTATTGTACTAATTATAAAATGTATAGGCTCTAATCACAGTTATTACACCAAAGCGTGCATTCACTATAAAAATTAAGTATTCGTAGGTGTCTGAAATACATGTTATAAGGGCTTCCTCCATAGGTGTCATAGCTAAACACGCAGATTGGATGAAATCAAAAATGCTACTGTGAAAATACTTGTTATATGTGCCGAGTTATGTTAACTATAAGATACGTTATCAGTTGTCACGCTTATTGTTGAAAAGGAACTTAATCACTAAACGCGCGGATTGAAGGCGCGCATCTTACGAGTATTCTGTCCATTGCCATTTTATAATGGGCATCTCTATAAGCGACGTTAAGCCTGGTCAGTACTAGATGGGTGACCATTTGTATGTGGACACCTAGCTATGGGCAAATAGCGTCGTCAACCCGCAGTGCTTAGTGTGGCGACTATGGCAAAAAAAAACTGAATGACAATCACCAATAAGGTGCTCGGATACCAGGGAGAGGTTCCTCCTCCAAGAGTGATGAAAACCCCTGATGGTGATGGTGATAATTGATGAACTATTAGAATTTTCTTCTCTGTAACTATGGCTATATATTTCATTTATTCGTATTTTTCATTTCAGACTTTAATTCCTAATAAGGACACAACGTATTGGTGTAAACGTCTGCAAATCCCGAAATTCAAAGAGAAGATGCATGTGATTAAGGTACAGTATTTACTGTCGTAATCTTTTGAGAAAAAAAGAGATCAATAATCGAACCGGTTTTACCGAGAAACGGAAACACGTAATTTCAAACCATATCATATCGCTTGCCATTTCTCATGATTTATACTATTCAAAATTACATTCAATTAATTCAATACTTTTTAACATCTTCGAAAATTGGATGCTAAGCGGTATATCGGTTTCATTTTATTTCCCCGTCATCGTATAAAATATATCTTTACATTCATGCATATGAATTATTTATCATAGATTATTTGACTACTATTCTCATCTTAGTTGATCTATTCACTATGCTAAGGTTGATATAAAATCTAACTGTCTTTCAAATGCATCTTTTCGAGCATAGAAAGTTTCTAATCAAACTCTAGAATCATTATGTCGATCTCAGAACCTGTATGGAATTTCGAACTGGACCATATATTTTATTCAGGGGAGTAGAAAGTGGACATTTGGTTTACTTTCGGCAGCCTAGTAACTCTCGCCTAGTAACTCTCGCTTCCCTTTAGTCCTCACATTCAATGAACGATGTTTCTGACAAAGAGGGAAGAATTGCTGTTTTCTGGGTCGGAATCTATTAATCTAACATATATCTTTGGCTAGTTTTTGACCCTGAAGTATTTTTTAGCTCTTTACATCAAGTGGCTTCATGCCTTGTCTGGCACGATTTTAATTTTAAAAAATCACGGTGTAGGTTATTCTCATTCTGTCGGCAATGATCAGGTAGAAGTATTCCTTTATGTGATTCTTCGTAGTAACGCTTGAACCTTTAACCTCAAGAAGACTGTCACTTAGAACTGATTGCCAATCAATGATTTTAATCGGAACTCTATTGATCCATGTAGTCAACTCTGACGGAGTAAGAACAATCTTCCTCCATGGATTAAATAAAGGTTCAGAATTTGATCCATGTTCAAGAGTTCAACTAAAAAGTTACCAAATTCGAAAAAAAAGGCATCAGAAGAAGGTCAGCGTCATATCGGCCGAAACGTTGTGAATATAAAAAACAATGTGAGAGTAGTAGTTGGAATAATCCACATAATACATATGCAGTGATGTAAAGATATAATTTTGAACGTTGAATGGAAAATAAGATTTGACATTGAGGTCTATTTTACAATCGTCGCGGGAATGAAGAAGGAAAAACATGGAACATTTTTTTTATTTATATTACACTCGAAGTTTCTTAGAATTTTGTGCTGGATATATATATATATATATTCGTTGAACACTCTCGACTAGTCTTCTATCTGTGCCCGCTTCTAGGTACATATAAATCTTAATTTCCCTAAATTACGTGACAGTTTCCGTGGGCCGAGTGGATATGGCTGACTCTGTGTACCTGGTTCGCGCCTCTCGACCGTCTGAAATTGTTACTTCCCTGCACTGATGAGAGCAATAAGCTTGAAACGCTAGCGTCTGTAGGTATAAATAATTTAATATTTATATATATATATATATATATATATATATATATATATATATATATATATATATATATATATATATATATATATATATATATAAACATTTTGCTACATTCCAAACACCAAGATTTTATTCATCTTATGAATCATTTTTTTTTTCAAAACAAAAACATTTAGTGCAATTACAGATCCGTTTCGTTCAACCGACATTTGTATGTCAATATCGGATTTTTCTTCAATGGACTCATCAGAAAGGAGAGAAAAGTTTCAATCAGAAAAAAATACATATGCGGAATATAGTCGAATTTTATATATTGTTTTTTTATGCTCATTGTATAGTGTTGTTTTTATAAAACCTTATGCATCACACTAAAGATATTAGAATGTGTGTTTGATATTTTAGATGATTTCCCCATTAATTTATTTCTGCTAATACACTAATTCATCGTAATTTCGGTCCCTTGAAAATGTGTTATTTTCTTTCAATGATAAATGGTATCTTTTAGTTTCGTACTTCTATGTTTTGAATTGACTTTTCTCTATTTAAATTACGTAAATTATATAATGATTATTATTTATAAATTGATTAATGTATTTTTATTAAAAAAATGTAATTAATCTTTAACCAAGTGTAACTATTAGCTCTTATAACAGTTTTATTGGACAATGTTGTGCGTATTTTTTAATAGCTCCTCTTCAGATATTAAGATGGCTGCCATCTAGATCGCGATTTCTGAATCTATCCATTGACGTGGATCCGATGTGAGTTGTTTGGTTTTTGACTATTGTTTCGCATGTAATTTTTTGATTGAGTAATTCCTGAGTCTATGGAAGAAATATCCGATATTGACATACAAATGTTGTGTTGGTTCTTTTGAACGAAACAGGTCAGTAATTGTACCGAAGGTGTTTGTTTCGAAAAAATGATACGTAAGATGAATATGGGTCTTTAAAATGTTGTTTATTTATATATGCTCTGTTGTTACGTGTTGACAATCATTTAGCTTTTACTTTGAAGAGGTTGGTATGCATAAAGAATAAAAGTATATGCTAAAACATATATTTTCACACACCTATATATATATATATATATATATATATATATATATATATATATATATATATATATATATATATATATATGGTAAAATGAAAAAGGAAAACCAAAAAAATGGATGTTTTTTATGTGTACATCAACGTTTCGTCTTTATTTATAAGACTTCATCAGGATGATAAAATAGAGAAAAAATGTCATGCAAGTACAAATACATGTAGGGTAGACATATTGGGAAAAATAGAATGAAATAGTGGCCAACTGCTGGGTGGACGTCCGTATTTGTTGGAGAAATAGAAATGAATGTAGAAAAGAATGAGTGGGGAAAAAATGGAAGGATGGGGTGAGCCAGGACTACTGTGGCTGGTGGTAAGAGAAAGAGGTGGGGGATGAGCAGGAGTAAAGTGGATGGCAGAGATGGAGGTGAGGAAGAGGGGGGAAGGGGGGTGTTTGACCAGATGGCTGCGGTTCAAGATTGAAGGGGAAAAGTAAGTTGGAATTTTTGTGTATGGGGGGTGTATGCAGGGAAAGGAGGATGGGTAGAGAGGAAGGGGGGCTGTGATTTTGGTGGATGGGCGAAAGTTATGGTCTTGGAGAGCGTTTTGTCCAATAAAACTGTTATAAGAGCTAATAGTTACACTTGGTTAAAGATTAATTACATTTTTTAATGAAAATACATTAATCAATTTATAAATAATAATCATTATATAATTTACGTAATTTAAATAGAGAAAAGTCAATTCAAAACATAGAAGTACGAAACTAAAAGATACCTCTTCCTCACCTCCCTCTCTGCCATCCACTTTACCCCTGCTCATCCCCCACCTCTTTCTCTTACCACCAGCCACAGTAGTCCTGGCTCACCCCATCCTTCCATTTTTTCCCCACTCATTCTTTTCTACATTCATTTCTATTTCTCCAACAAATACGGACGTCCACCCAGCAGTTGGCCACTATTTCATTCTATTTTTCCCAATATGTCTACCCTACATGTATCTGTACTTGCATGACATTTTTTCTCTATTTTATCATCCTGATGAAGTCTTATAAATAAAGACGAAACGTTGATGTACACATAAAAAACATCCATTTTTTGGTTTTCCTTTTTCATTTTACCATCACGTCGGATTACTTTCATCCTTCTCTTCCCATATATATATATATATATATATATATATATATATATATATATATATATATATATATATATATAAACTGGGATACACGGTATTGTCTGGGTAGGTGAATATCAAAGAATGAGACTTTGAATTTGTATAATAAAATATCTGGCTTCATGATATTCATTCAACTGAATGAGAGAAAACGAAAGGTGAATATAATCAGCAACTAACACCCCTTCATTATAATACTAGCTAATTGTATATATTAAGTAGAGTGATATTTTTCCTAAACTGTTGACAGGTAAAACTTTCGATAACAAATCGCTGCATATAAGCATCGATTTTGGCTCATTATGTGTGCATGTTTTCTGAGACAATAGATTTGTTTCCTTCAGTTTGATCGATTTTTAAGACAGTCATTCATACAAGTGGAAGGAATTTTCACTCTCATATTCAGATCTGCCACCACATTTACCGGGAAGACTTTTTATATGAGAGATACGTTGGTTGCACTGTCATTATGTCATATTTCGATCTAGTCATTGTATGTTAGATATTCTACATGTTCAAACTTTAAAAAAAAACTTTTTTTCACCTGAAACAAGGCATATTGCCACTAAAGCGTAAGAAGCTACGGTGGTAGGGGCCAGATTTATAATAGGGTCAGTTTAGGTGAGGATATGGGCAGCATTTTGGTACCGTCGGGTAAACAGAGAGCAGGAAGGGAATTCCAAAGGCAAGCGGTCCGACAAGAAAAGCTATTAGATTAAAAAATATTCAGACATGTAGAGACTTTTACAGAGAAGGGGTGTGATTTTGCTGCTAGTCGGTGGGCAGGGGGTATTTACGTTGAGTGGGTACAAGTGCAGTAAGTTCATCGGGGACCCTTCTGTGGAAGTACTTATAAAACAAGCACAGAGATATAACACTGCAACGATGCGATAGAAGCTGACACTGACAACATATCATATGTACTTATGTCACTTTATGTTGCCTGAGAATGTCAGGCCGAGGAATTTAAACGTTGGACTATAAGGAAAGCTGCTATCATCCATTGCAATCAGTGGTTGGAAAGGTTTCTTATAGTTGTTAAAGAAAAGGAGATCTGTCTTGTTAGTATTACATGTGACCATCCAATTCTGGCCCCATTCTACTACAGACTTGAGGTAATTTTCCAAGGATTCAGTGATTGCCTTGTTTGTATGGGTATTCCTAATGGTCCTCATGCCGGTAATAGAGCATGGTGTCATCAGCAAATATACCCATCTCAGAAGCGATTGCATCAGGGAGGTCGTTTATGAAGATCAGGAATATATAGGTTCAAGTATCGACTGTTGCGTCACACCCGCATTGATTTGACGTTGTTTGGATGTACGACCATTGAGAACTACCTGGATCTTTCTTTTAGCTGAGAAAGATCTGATTATATTAAATATTCGTCCAGTAATATCGTACGATTTTATTTTCCTGAGAAGACATTCACGTCAGACCTTTTCAAACATATCTAGAGTTGCTATCCTAGTATCACTTAACTTATCCAGTGTGCGGTATATACGTTCAGAGATGACCGTTAGGATATGCACACCAGAACAGGATGACCTAAACCCATACTGTTGGTCAGAGAAAAGTTTAGCACTTTCGAGGTGGGGAAGTATCGCTAGATTGTAACGTTTTACAGTAACTTACGCTGCGCACACGCGTTCGTTCCTCGTCTAGACTCGATACACAGTAGCAGTCCTTGCGATACCAAGGATCGCGATATTTGATCTCGGCCTTTTTGCTAAGATCAAAGTGTAGTATCTGTTCCGATGGATACTGCACGCCTGTCCTGTGCAGTTCTAGGAGGTCCACCCTCCCAGGCTTCGTCTCCCCTCTTTGGGGAGGAGTAAGTTTATTGCTTACTGTCTGAGGCGCCCCTACCGGGGAATGCCGACGGGGCTGCCCAGGCAATTTTTAAATGGCCAGAGTGCTCACCTCTCGAGCGCTGGCTTTTAACCCCACTTGCTCGACCCGATCTTGGGTCACATCTTACTTGTGGGAGTAAGATAAAACTGGCCTTGTGCCTAACTCCGCGAGGAGTAAATAAACATTACCACGCTATTTGTTGTCAATACAATTATTATTCATCATTCATTTCAGTGCTTCCACATTAAACCAATAAACTTACACACGTACACAAAAAGTAGCGGTTATTACGTTGTGATCTAAACTTATCGGCGATTGATTTTACACTCTTCACAATAGGCGTTTTGGGACGAGTCAAACAAAACGCTTACGTGATTTCAAGATATTTATTCCACTATAATGCATTTTGTTTTCTTATAAAACTAGTCATCCATTTCAAGGATGCATTTTTTTTTAAATAAAAATCATATTTGGAATAAATAACTTATTTACAAAAAAATATTTTACTGGTTAAATTACATCCACTAGAATGCATTTTGGTTTATTTATATGAAATATATTACTTTTTAAAAAGCGTTTTAAATTGAATTAGCTAGCATGCATTTTGTTGTTTTTTTTTAACAATTCAGACTTTTAATGAATTACTACGTGAAATAAAAATTTTGAAAAGATACTTACATTGACAAAAATCGTCCCTACGTACGCACGTTGATGTGTTGATGTTCATTTTTATTTATGAAAAATACGATCGTTTAAATCTTCATTATTATTATTTATAAATTTAATAAGTAAATTACACAATAATTAATACTTATAAATAGTTGAACATTCGATTAAAATAATCATATGGGGTTCAGTGATTGGAGCAGGAGTTTATTGGGTCAGTCAATCTTCCTGTGCAACAGCATGCACGGGTGTCGCTAGTATGAAATAAACTGAAAACATCAACAACAATGTCTAATACAGATGGCTCTGAATAAACTTGCAATAGTCCTTGGCATCAGGAATTGACAAATAACACTCACCTTTTCAGGTGCATATTGCCACGACCTTATTGAACACACATTCATATTGTTCAAAATGTTTATAATAGAAGCTTGGTCTTGTAGAATCAACAATCATTCAGGCAAAACGTAAAGTTTGCTATATTTTCACATTAAATTCTTTTCAAAATATGCAACAAGGGAGTGTTTAAATATTCACTTCAAAAATAGAAGTAATTTAAAATAGAGGTGCACATAACAACATCAAATTGAAAATAAAGCCTTCTGAAAGATTTTATTATATAGAAATTACTGTTTAATCTGGTGGGAAAATCAATTTTCTTACTTAAGTTTAATGTAAAATGAACACTGATTGAAATCACAATAAGATAATTCTAAATGGAATGTTATATATTAATACTAAGGCCAAACGCCACTTGAGGATAAGAGTTAATGAGATTTTCAGTTGGATGGTGAACAATACTATGAGAGGATTGAAAACGATGGACGAAGTGGACACAATTTGATTACTTAAGAGAACCACTTGACAAGTATTCGTTGGCATTGGACTTGAAAACAACCATATTGTACTCACACAGAAGAAGAAAAAGAAGAAGAAATGACATTTTTTGGCAGTGGTGGTAGGAAGATGAATTTTTTAAGTGTAATATGCATTTTACGGTAAACGTTAAACATAGCAAAGTGAAAAGAGAAGTATAAATTAAGAAAGTTTTCTGTTTCAGAATTGTTTAGATAACAATTGATAGGATTATTCAGACTACTCTTGGATGTTATTCTCGCAACGTTTCGGCAGGTGTAACCTCCAACCTTCTTCAGGTGCATGTACTCGTGGCGCAGCGGATGAAGTGCAACGTGATAACAAGTTCTAAGTGACAGTCTGCTAGCGGTTGAAGGTTCAATCCTCAGTACATGCGGTACTAAAATATAATTAAGAATTACCGAAAGGTTCTACCCGGTCATGGCTGGAAGAACGAGAAAAATCTACCCCCATGGATTCAATAAAGAGTTCAGTTCGAAATTCCATACAGTTTCGACATAAAGATTCCTGAATTCCACAAGATATGTCTAAAAAAAGGTCGGAAATTGCATCGGCCGAAACGTTGTGAGAATAACATCAAAGTAGTTCGAATAATACAAATAATACAAAATATTCCTATGTGTATAATTTCCTCATTGGACCTATGTTTTGAGGCATTTCCGTCCGTCCGTCTTTTTCTCTGCAACCATCCATTTAATTTCTCTGAAATTTTGCATGAAGTTGTAACTTTGGTCAGGTTAGAACGTAACATTCTCTGATTTTTGAAAATAAATCTGGTTAGCCATCCAGGGGGTCAAAAGGCCCCAAAATGGCAAAAAATGACATTTTTTGCCCCATAACTTTTCATCCATCCATTCAATTTCTCTGAAACTTGGCCAACATATGGAGGCAATTGTTCCTAATAGAAATAAGTATCGCTGACCTTGGAAAAAATCTGGTTCGCGCCCCCAGGGGGTCAAAAGCCCCCAAAATGGCAAAAAAAAGACCCTTTTCTCCCATAACGTTTGATCCATCAATTCAATTTTTCTGAAACTTGGCCAAAATGTAGAGGCAATTGTTCTGGATATAAAATGAGCATCCTTGACCTCAGAAAAATTCTGGTTCGCGCCCCCAGGGGATCAAAGGGAGGTCAAAAATGCCCCCAAATTGCCCAAATTTATTGCATTTTACACTCGCCACATCGCGTCACATACAGAGGGGGACCACGCATGCGCGGCTTGTTCTAATTGTTACGACATAGCAGGGAGTTATGTCAATCTGAATTTAAGATTACTTCAGCAATTTTATCTTGGAACACTGATTGACGTGGAGCATCATTATCATAGAATCTGTAGCCATGATATGTGATGTGCATATTTCAAATACTCGCTCTAGATTCATGATGTTTCCTTTCAATACTACTTGTGTTGATAGATTATCTCTAGTTCTTAAGTCTGTAGGCTTAAATGCTTTCCAAAGAAGTAAAAACTATTTAAATAGAATGAATTCATTCTGTACATTAAATAGACTTATACGGGCAACGTTCATTTTCAATAGTAATTCGAGTGCCAAGACTTTACCTATCAGATCTTTCTTGCAATAAGTTACAACTTGAGTTAATGTATGCGTCGTCTTCATGCATCCAGAACATGTTTCATGGCAACAGTGAGAATAATTGTAAGTGAATAAACAACTTTTACGGAAATGGTTTGGAAAACTTATGCATATCTTTTATCTATAAAGTAATATTTTTATTAATAGAATGGATTTCATTGGCTTTATTTAGATAACATTTAAAGAAAAAAATTTGTTTTACATAGTTCATCGCAAACAAGGCAGGTCGCCACTGTAGATGTAAGGGGCTACTAAGAATTAGGGTGTCACTTTTGGGGGTCATCCTAAGTCGTGAGCTATGCAGCAAGATGTCTGTTTGCATTAGTTTTAAATTTCTGCGTGTCGGTACAGTTGGGGAAACATGGAGCAGAGAGAGAGAGAGTTCCAAAGGCCGACAGCACGAGGAAAGAAGCTATTGGAGTAGAAGGCTCTCCGGCATCTGGGGACCTCCGCAGTGAATGGATGGGATTTAGCTGATTGTCGAGTTGGTCTAGTGTATTTACGTCGAGGGGGCACTAGAGCAGCAAGTTCATCGGAGTACAATCCATTGAAGTACTTGTAAAATAAGCACAAGAATGCAACATTGCGGCGATGGGACAGAGGTTGTAGCTTGATGGATAGTGAAGGACCTATTAAGTTGGCGACTCTTTTTCGGACCTTGTCTAAGAGGGTGAGACTAGTGGATGGTGCACCATCCCAGATGTGGCAACAATACCCCATGCATGGGCGGATTGTGGCTTTGTAGAGATACAGGATAATGTCAGGTGTGAGAAGATTTCAAGCACAGTAAAGGGAGCCCACCTTTTTTGCAGCAGCCTTGTCAATGTCTTCAATGTATTTGTTCCAATTCATGTTATCTGTGAATGTTCGGCCGAGGAGTTTGAATGTTGAACTCTCAGGTAGGGTGTTATTTGCCATGGCAATCGGTGGTTGAAAAGGTTTATTGTAGTTATTGAAGGAAAAGAGCTTTGCCTTATTCGTTTATCTTGCCTTTCTGAACACCAAAGCTTGACATCATAATTTATGAATGAAATAATTTGATCTTAGCTGATCAATTTCATTGCAATGAAACATCGATTCATCATTTGATATGGCGCCGATCGATCAACTAGTTAACTGTAATAACAATCGTTGAAGAGATTTACTGCATTCTTTGAAAAGTAATATTTTACGTCATATCTTATTTTTTGTTTTCATAAATATGTTTCCTATAAATATGTTTCCTATAAATATGTTTCCTATAAATATATAATCTTAGCTGAGACTCTTTTCTTTTGTCTTTCAGATATCTCCATTCATAACGAAAGGAAATGAAGTGTTAGTTCATCACATCCTCCTTTATTACTGCAAAACAAAGTACCCAGTTAATGAAACCGAGAAGGGCCACAGATGTTACGCGGAGAACATGCCGGAATATTGGGACAACTGTCGATCCTTGATTTTTGCTTGGGCCATCGGTGGTTCGGTAAGATAAGATTGCCTAATAGTATATGTTGTGTCCCTTTCTTAGCATTTTGGCTAAGATCAAAGTGTAGTATCTGTTCCGATCGATACTGCACCCCATAGACTGGTATTGTCTTGGCCTTCGAGGCTTGATTTACACCGTTCTATGGGTCAGTCCTGTGCAGTTCTAGGAGGTCCACCCTCCCAGGCTTTGCCTCCCCTCTTTGGGGAGGAGTAAGTTTATTGCTTACTACCTGAGGCGCCCCTACCGGGGAATGCCGACGGGGCTGCCCAGGCAATTTTTAAATGGCCAGATTGCTCACCTCTCGAGCGCTGGCTTATCTAATCCCACTTTCCCGACCTCGTGTCACATCTTACCTTGTGGGAGGTAGATAAATAACCCGCATTTTGGCTAAGATCAAAGTGTAGTATCTGTTCCGATGGATACTACACCCTATAGACTGGTGTTGTCTTGGCCTTCGGGGCTTGATTTACGACTGTCTATCGGTCTGTCCTGTGCAGTTCTAGGAGGTCCACCCTCCCAGGCTTTGCCTCCCCTCTTTGGGGAGGAGTAAGTTTATCACTTACTGCCTGACCTTGTGCACATACTCCTATTGTGGGTAGGTGTTGAATAACAGTTTATGGCTAGGATTAGGGTTACTGTAAGGGTTAAATTGCATTTAAATTCTAGAATTTCGAATTCGTTAGTAAACAAAACAGTGATGATAAATGTTCGCACTTAACCAGTTCAAAGCACCCGCTGTATCTCGCAGCCATTTGAAAGACCTGTAAGTCGCATTACCAGGGTCAGGATTATATGCTTATACATTATTTGGATGCAAGGAGACACACTTGCTTAAATCGCAGTAAGACAACAGTAGAAGTGAAGCCGATAGAGAGTGAAAGCAAAAACGTTGTTAGTCAACAGTTAAAAGTGGAATCATTTGGAGAAGGTGGTGAAGAATCCAATAAGAAATGGCTGACAAACCAGAAAAACCAAGCGGCCAATTCTCACGAGAAGGCAGAAAATGGCCGTCAGGATATTGAAGTATACATAATATACATGCATGTGCATAAGTACATTATTTGATTTATATGTATATATCCCCCTTTGAGGAATGTTATCCTACGAACTAAACAGAACAAATATATAGTATCTAGTATTGGCCACACAACAACAACTATCTCCCGACGTCTTACCTATCATCTATGCGACACCAGCGGCATGCAAGGCCACATCACTTCACATAACAAAACACTACAGTCGGCCGATATACGAAAAATACTGGTACTAATATATTAAACGTATTCCATAATTATAAGAATAAATAAATTATAAGGTAATAAATATACAAATATAAATTTTAAAAATAAAATATAGAAAAATAAAATGATATAACTAAACAAAAGTAATAAATACATAGATAAAAAATAAATCAATAATAGACTCAACCACACAAATTCTTTTCTTTAACTCTCCCTCCCTCCTCCTACCAAAAACCCTAAAACAATATTTAAAAACACACAATAACTCAAGACTTATTAAAAGTAAAAACCTACCCTGATGACGACCACGAAGGTCGAAAGCGCTCGAGTTATGGCCGAATCAATTACACTCGGAAACCTATTATACCGACTACCACCGGACACCAAAAAAAGCTTGCCTGATGCATCGAGAATATCACCAAAACAATCACCAAGCGAGAAAATTCCGTGGCATTTAACAACGTCTGCATAATATATATATATATATATATATATATATATATATATATATATATATATATATATATATATATATATACCATTTTGGTAGATTCTCTACACAGACGGAGTTTTCATTTGGTGTTTATTATTTTTGACAAAGGGAAGTTTATTTTTTTCCCCGGAATATTAAATAGATGATTTTTAATAATCATCCGGACAACACACAAACAGCTAACACCACACTTGCTGTTATGTAAGATTTTAAGAAAAAATAAATAGTAAGTCCCATTTAGATTTATTTTTTTTGTTCCTTCCAGCTTACAACCTACCCGGCACTTTGCATTGCCCTCAGCATTTTTAAAACATACTACTACTATTCGTAGCAATGCTTCAAGCAAACTACCATTCTCTATTATATATATATATATATATATATATATATATATATATATATATATATATATATATACAGGGTGGCCCAAAAGTAGGTTTACGGTTATCATTTAATATTTGAAGTTTTTTAACTAGGTTATTCGAAAAACTTTAAATAGGTTAAATATTTATTTGAAATTCTACACCAGAACAGCGGGAAATTCATTATACCTGATAACATAAAAGCAAATAATTTAATCTCTCAGATGCTCAAAATGTCCTCCTTCAACATTGCAACATTCTTTAAATCTCTCCAGGACACTCTGACACACAGTGCGACACAAATTCCGATCTTCATCAATTTCTGTGAATGCGACATGAATGTAATCTTTTAAATAATTTATTGTTTTTGGTTTCTTCTCATAAACCTTGTTCTTAACAACACCCCAAAAAAATAAATCCATTCGTGTTAGGTCAGGTTAACGTGGTGGCCAATCGATGCCGCCCCTTCTTCCGAACCAACGCTTTGGAAAAACTTGGTTACGGTAGTCTCTTACTTTAGACGCATAATGTGGTGGTGCTCCATCCTGCCGAAAGAAAAGTTCATCAAAGTTAGGTTTAGTTTTGAGTTGTGGTACTACTACTTCACGAAGCATGTCCAGGTAGTTCTCCCCATTTACAGTTCCATTAAAAAAAACGGGCCCAATAACACCTTCGCTTGATAATGCACCCCAAACTGTAATGCCAGGCTGGTTCAGTTCAGTCTCTATGGTCCAATGGGGATTTTCATCGGCCCAGTACACACAGTTATGCCTGTTCACATGATCAGATAGTTTAAAGCAAGCCTCATCTGACCAAATAATCTTATCCAAAGAGTCAGGTTGTTCTCCAGTAAATTGATTACGCATCATTTCGCAGAACTGCAGTCGACGATCTGCATCGTCCTCTAAAAGACCATGTACTAGTCTTGGTCGGTAAGGTTTTAATTTCAGTTTACGCATTAAGCGTTGCAACGATGTTCTTGGTATGGATAGTTCTGCGGAAGCACGTCGTGTGGACTTCCTTGGACTGTTCACACATGTCACAGCCACTAACATTTCATTTTCTTCGGTCTCAGAAGTTTTTGGACGTCCAGACTTCGGAGCATTACTAACTGAACCTGTTTCATCAAATTTATTCCTTAGACGATAAATTGTTTGTCGTGAAGGCGGAGAAGTGTCAAAAGTTTCTTGCCATGCTGTACGTACCATCTCGGCATTTTCAGATTTCCAATATTGCTTTAATATCCATTTCCTTTTCTCTTGATTTAAATTGTTCGCCATTAACCCTGAAATAAAAAAAATATCATCAAGTAAAAAGTTGGCTTTACAGAAATAAAATAAATTACAATCAGCAAGGAAATAGCTGTTTATGTAGGTTAGATCTATACTCTGAGGAGTATTTTATATTGCTTGTAATTAGCAAGTAACTTCAACCATATAAAAAATAGTTTAATAACTGTAAACCTACTTTTGGGCCACCCTATATATATATATATATATATATATATATATATATATATATATATATATATATATATATATATATATATAAAGCAAATCCATGGCCCAGTAATTTATCTTCTCGGGCCAGATACTGGGAAGATAAATTACTGAGCTTGCTGATATTGTTAGTCTTTTTCTCTTAGATTTACACACTTATATTTTTATCTGGTGAGTCTCACATTTTTTATCAATGAGAATTAACATCGGATTTTACTCCTATATGCTCCGAACAGAAATGTTTTCACTATTAGAATTTCTGGAAGACTTTCTGCTATATTTGCTTGACATTCATAATATCCTGGATTTACTTTTGGGGGACATGTTGCATTTTTCCATCGAGGTGGATTTTCTTTGCTCAAAAGATGTTCGTGTATTTTTGTATTTGTTTATATTTTTAATATTTCTTTAATATTTTCAAATCTGTGTTAAAAGTAATATGATTTAACTCATCCCTATGGTCCCATCTGACGAGAAAAATATTATTTTCGAAATATCCAGATTGAAGGGATCTTGACTCTTTCAATTTAACAGCCAAGAGTAAATAAACAAATTAGTATGTTGACTAATATCTTTGTTATGTTTCTTATATATAACATTTATATATTCCCCACCTTAATTAATGCTCTATTTACTGTTAAGCATTCACTATCGTATTAGGGATTTCTATGCTATCCTTAGATACCACCCCTTAGGATATCCTTGAAAATATGATTAGTAATTATAACTTTTATAAGTAATGTTGAATAGTATATATATATATATATATATATATATATATATATATATATATATATATATATATATATATAGGCTATAAAATCATTTTTGTTTGCGCCCCGCTTATATCTACTGTTGAAAACAAAAATTGATAGTAAATTCTTGCAACTTATAAACAAACACTTTCCACCAGGTAATGCATTACATAGGTTATTTATTACTTAAGTTATAGTTGCACAGACAACCTTGAGAGAATCATTTAAAAACACAACAACAACATACTTAAAAGAAATGACACAAATAACGATATTAACAGTAATGGAACCACTAATAACTATAATTGTCAAAGACAGGATTAATGTCCCATACAGAAAAATTGCCTCAGTAATATTTTGCGCAAAATTATACACAGCAGAAATACCATTCAGACACAAGAAATACATGAACACTTCGCTGTCTCGATATTTCTGAAAATTAATCGAGTATGAAATAAAAACAATAATTAGAGAGAATGTTATCAGAAAAATCAGGACCTGTGGGCCAGTTAACTTACTGTGTTATTGTGCCTTGGTGAGAAACTGGAAAGTATGAGGTTTAGAGACAGGGAAAGATTACTTAATGTTAAACAAGAAACGACTCCGAATTGCAGACATTTCAAGGAGCATACACTGAGCAGATTTTGAATTACAAATATTGCTGTCCACTAAAATTACGCTGCTTTCACTCCTACTATTATACTAGCTTTGGTTTTATTTTATTTTAATTTTATTTTTAATTTTAATTTCATTATCGGTAGAGGAATTCTTTAATTTGAAATCTTATTTATATAGATATAACATTTTTAAAAAGCATTTAGTTATAGTTTATTCCATTTGCTGCGGATATTAATATTTACTGCGTTATAAGCATATAACAAAATTACCATTCCGCACGTGTTTTAGAGATTTGAAACTCCCACTATTTGATAAAGAGGTCTTCCTCGAAATATATTATGGAACACGGTCACACACATTACATCATAGTGTTCAAGTAAGATTTGCTATAAAAACATTATATATATATATATATATATATATATATATATATATATATATATATATATAAAATCACTTGTTTTTGTCTTACTTCTCAACGCCGACATATTTCCATTTCTTGCATTGTGATAGCCTTCTATTACTCCTCTATATAAGTATTACACACAATGCCTTAAGCAAACTACCTCTCCTTATATATATATATATATATATATATATATATATATATATATATATATATATATATATATATATATATATATATATATATATATATATATTAATGCAGGTCTCGTTGAAGACAACAGAACATTCTATTTTTATGATTGTTCTTGTTAATTTCTCGACGCGGCGAGCAAGTTTTCTGTTTTCGGGTGTTAATTTAAATATTGCGGCTCCGAGTGTTGTTTCATCGACCATCTCTTGAGCGCTTTCGATCTCCTGATCGTCATCAGGAGGTTGTGTCTTATCGTTTGTCTTTGTGCTGTCAGCCTTTTTATCTTATGTTTTATTTATATATTTTAATTTTTTATTTTAGTTTTATTATGGAATACGGATAGAGCGTTAGTGCCAGTATTAAATGATATTTTATTAATGTTGTAGTTTTTTATGTATAGGGTTTTTAAGTCTGCGTGTGATTTTAGTGTTAGTTGTTAGTATTTTACTTATTTCGGCTGACTTTATAGTTTTTTTTTTGTTTGAGATGATATGTTGTTGAATAGTGCTGGTATCGTTTAGGTTGTACGTATATATATATATATATATATATATATATATATATATATATATATATATATATATATATATATATAGTCATTCACATACAGACTGTTTCGCTGTTTCACAGCTCATCAGTGCGGCTAGACCAGTTAGTGCCTGAAGCCGGGATTGAGACTCAACCGTCGAGCTGACGCTGACGGTCGGCACTGATAACCCCTGCGTTATCATACGACACTGACTGAATGTAAGAAATATCTCAATGTAAACATTACAATTGCCGGTGGCTCGAATTAGTTTTACCTAATGAGCTATGCCTTAAAGCTAATGGCAGTTGGCGATATCCTTACAAAATAAGCTCTACCCCGGGAGGGAGCTTTATATAGTCATCCATATACAGACTGTTTCGCTGTCTCATCAGTGCGGCTAGACCAGTTAGTGCCTCAAGCCGGGAATGAAACTCAACTGTCGAGCTGCCGGTCGGCGCTGATAACCCCCCCCCTCTCTCTCTCTCTCTCTATATATATATATATATATATATATAGAGAGAGAGAGAGAGAGAGAGAGGGGGGGTATCAGCGCCGACCGTCTCTCTCTCTCTCTCTCTCTCTCTCTCTCTATATATATATATATATATATAGAGAGAGAGAGAGAGAGAGAGAGAGAGAGAGAGAGAAAGAGAGAGAGAGAGAGCATAAATTTATGTAAGCGCTCTTATATAATCAATTTATGTTCCAAGAAATCAACAAACAATAGAATTGTGTACGATCGTTTCAGAGACCATGTATTTTTATTATTACTATCTAATCTTATCGTCAGCACAGGGTATAGACACCAAATTAAAGGTATATAGATAACATCAATGGAATAACATACCAACACCCTGATTTACACAGCAAGTTAGAAAGAGAGATACGATTTGAAGTATGTATTCCTCAAATTTTAGCAAACTAGGTTGAAACATTGTTTAGGTATGTATATAGGGGGTCTAAGTTAAAGAAAACAGATTACATATAGGGAGAATAACACCGTATGAGACAACAAAACATTTATTAAATCATACAAAATTACTCTTCTCTTCAAAAGGAACAAAAACAATAGAATTGCTAATTATTAATAAGCATTAATTTGACAATTTACCACAACAAAAAAATATAATTACATCAAAATAGTTCAAAGATAGTTTCAAAGATAGGCAGAAAGTCATTGTAACAATGCAAATATTGAAAATTCTAATGTGAATGTAACATTGAGGTGATTTATTTCAATAAAATACAAAGCTATAAGTCTGTGTAATGTCAGTATATGAGTAGAATCATCATACCATGATTTGTTTTTTCCATTATATTTAAATTATATTATATTTAACTCATCTGTCGAAGTGACCATTTCACATTTTAATTCGCATGCTAAGGAAGCTACATTCATGGCATGATGATTCTACTCCGATTTATTCGAACAAATTATCCGCCCATCTATGCCTTGCAAGCGTTTTTTTTTTTTCAATAAATCACCTTCACCGTATCCCAGGGGAATTTTTTATTTTATTTAGATGTATCTTTACTTATAGTTTTTTTTTTTTAAGAATATGGTTTTATTTAATTTGTTTAATATATTATAAATTTTCCGTTTTCTTTATTTTTTTTAATGTTTTTATATTTCTTATTACATTTATTATTATTATTATTATTATTATTATTATTATTATTATTATTATTATTATTATTTGTACTCACTAGGAGTTCTCACACAGATCATCGTCAGTGATTGCTCACCGACAACAACCAGTGGTATTTCCTGGAGTCTGAGTGACAACAAGTCTCCCCAGACTTCCAGTATTCTTCACCTCTTTTCAATAACGATGCGGTATCGCAACAGCCTCTTACCATTGATTTCTCGCTGGTAAGGACAATTGGTCTTCTCTGGGATTTGGGTGGCAATAAGCCTCCCCAAGGTCTCAGCATTCTCTGCACTTTTCCAGTGGAGGTCTGGTTTGTGCTGTCCCTCCTCGGTCTTCTCATCCTCCTCGACCCTCTACAAATATGTTGTCTGGTGTCAGCCTAGGCCGGCACCAGTTTAAAAAAAATAAATAAATAAAATAATATTTCTTTAAGTAAATTTTTAAAAAAGTTTAATTTTTTTATTATTATTATTATTATTATTATTATTATTGATCTTTATAAATTAATAATTTTTTAAATCATTTTTTTTCTTTCTTTTATATTTAATTATTTCAATCATTTCGTTAATTTTAGGAGAATAGAAAGTGGCCTTGTGTTTACTTTCGACAGCCTCGTAACTCTCGCTTTCTTTATTTTGTCCTTTAGTCCTCACATTTCATGAGCGATGTTTCTGACAGAGGGAGAAGAATTGCTGTTTTCTCGGTCAAAATTTATCCATATAACACTTATCATTGGTTTTTGACCTTGAAGTGGTATTTTTTTCTTTTAGCTCCTTACATAAAGTGGCTTCATGCCTTGTCTGAAGCGATTTCCATGAAACAAAATTAATGTTATGTTATTTATTACATTTAAATAAATTTTAATATGCTGTATAATATATTTTAAATTAATATTTTTATTTTTAATTCTAAACCCAACATGTTTTTTCTCGGAATTAGTAGAATTGATACCCATTATTAATTCACAATTATGCTATTTACCTTTTCGGCGTGGAAAGGAGGTAATTTTTAATTTTTAACATTTAGAATTTTTAATTATTAGTCTTTAGATATTTACTATTTAATTTTCAATAAGAGAAAAAGACGATCAGAGATTAACGTGACCTCGACTTTCATTCACAGATCAAAGAGAAAGAAAGAATTTTTTTTTCTTTTACCACTACGTAAATATCGGCAGGATGTGCTAGTGGAATAAGTAAAAGTAATAAAAATAAAAATAAAACAGAAAATCGAAATATCGTCAAAAAGTCACACGACGCGCGATCCGCTATTTTTCGGCATGAATTTCCTCCTGAAAAAAAACAACATTTAAATGTCTATATATTGATAATTGCAACATGAATTTTATATTAGTTTTCATGTTAACCATTTTTTCCTGATGAATATAACCCAAAATGTCAAGAAAAATATCAGTTTAATTCAACTTTAGTGCTTTTTGTTTTCATGTTGTATCGATATTTCGGATGATAAACTTAAGAAAATGAGACTATTGTTATAACAAGTATTACACAATTAATAAGATAACCCCTATTAAAAATAAATCAACATATAATATAAATTACATAGATTAATAAGATAACCCATATTAAAAATAAATTAACATATAATATGAATTACATGAATTAATAAGATAACCCCTATTAAAAATAAATAAACATATATTATGAATTACATGTATTAATAAGAAAACCCATATTAAAAATAAATTAACATATAATATGAATTACATGAATTAATAAGAAAACCCCTATTAAAAATAAATTAAAATATGATATGAATTACATAAATTAATAAGATAACCCCTATTAAAAATAAATTAACATATAATATAAATTACATGAATTAATTAGAAAACCCCTATTAAAAATAAATAAACATATCATATTAATTACATGAATTAATAAGAAAACCCCTATTAAAAATAAATTAACATATGATATGAATTACATGAATTAATAAGATAACCCTTATTAAAAATAAATAAACATATGATGTGAATTACATGAATTAATAAGATAACCTCTATTAAAAATAAATTAACATATAATATGAATTATATGAATTAATAAGATAACCCCTATTAAAAATAAATTAACATATAATATGAATTACATTAATTAATAAGAAAACCCCTATTAAAAATAAATTAACATATATGAATTACATGAATTAATAAGATAAGCCCTATTAAAAATAAATTAACATATATTATGAATTACATGAATTAATAAGATAAGCCCTATTAAAAATAAATTAACATATCATATAAATTACATGGATTTATGCGGCACATTATGATAGAGAAAATAATTTAAAAAATATAAACACATACTATAAAATAAATTATTTTATATGGTAGATTATCATAAATAGAATTATTAATGAAAAAATAAATAAACACAGATAAACTAAACTGCTTTCATGGGGAACATCATAATAAATAAAGGAAATAGTGCAAAATAAATACGTAATATAAATTAAATTCATTTAAAATTATTAATTCATTTATATTATGATAAATAGAGAAATTAATTAAAAAATAAACACATATTATAAATTAAATATATTTATGGGGTAAATCATAATAAATATAGAAAATAAGAAACAAAGAAAGAAACACATTACATGAATTAAATGTATTTAAAGGGTACATTATGATAACGCAGTGGAAATAAATATGAAAATTAATCACATTATATAGGTTGAATACATTAAAAGGGTTCAATATGATAAATAGAGAAATAAGAAAAGTAAATAAACATATAATATATGTTAAATGCACTTAAGGGTTACATTATAATAAAACTGAGAATTTTTTTTAAATAGACACATAACATAAATTAAGTGTATTTAAGGGGTGCATTATTATAATAAGAGAAAATAATGAAAAATAAATAAACATATAATTTCAATTTCATTTAAAGAGGATATTATAATTAATGGAGAAAAATATTTTTAAAATAAATGAACACTTAATATAAATTAAATTCATTTAAACACATAATTTCAATTTCATTTAAAGAGGACATTATGATTAATGGATAAAAATATTTTTTAAATAAATGAACACTTAATATAAATTAAATTCATTTAAACACATAATTTCAATTGCATTTAAAGAGGATATTATGATTAATAGAGAAAAATATTTTTTAAATAAATGAACACTTAATATAAATTAAATTCATTTAAGCACATAATTTCAATTGCATTTAAATAGGATATTATGATTAATAGAGAAAAATATTTTTTATATAAATGAACACTTAATATAAATTAAATTCATTTAAACACATAATTTCAATTGCATTAAAATAGGATATTATGATTAATAGAGAAAAATATTTTTTAAATAAATGAACACTTAATATAAATTAAATTCATTTAAACACATAATTTCAATTGCATTTAAAGAGGATATTATGATTAATAGAGAAAAATATTTTTTAAATAAATGAACACTTAATATAAGTTAAATTCATTTAAACACATGATTTCAATTTCATTAAAAATGGATATTATGATTAATAGAGAAAAATATTTTTTAAATAAATGAACACTTAATATAAATTGAATTCATTTAAACACATAATTTCAATTGCATTTAAAGAGGATATTATGATTAATGGAGAAAAATTTTTTTTAAATAAATGAACACTTAATATAAATTAAATTCATTTAAACACATAATTTCAATTGCATTTAAAGAGGATATTATGATTAATAGAGAAAAATATTTTTTAAATAAATGAACACTTAATATAAATTAAATTCATTTAAACACATAATTTCAATTGCATTTAAAGAGGATATTATGATTAATAGAGAAAAATATTTTTTAAATAAATGAACACTTAATATAAATTAAATTCATTTAAACACATGATTTCAATTTCATTTAAAATGGATATTATGATTAATAGAGAAAAATATTTTTTAAATAAATGAACACTTAATATAAATTGAATTCATTTAAACACATAATTTCAATTGCATTTAAAGAGAATATTATGATTAATGGAGAAAAATATTTTTTAAATAAATGAACACTTAATATAAATTAAATTCATTTAAACACATAATTTCAATTGCATTTAAAGAGGATATTATAATTAATGGAGAAAAATATTTTTTAAATAAATGAACACTTAATATAAATTAAATTCATTTAAACACATAATTTAAATTTTATTTAAAGAGGATATTATGATTAATAGAGACATTTTTTTAAATAAATGAACACTTAATATAAGTTAAATTCATTTAAACACATAATTTCAATTGCATTTGAATAGGATATTATGATTAATGGAGAAAAATATTTTTTAAATAAATGAACACTTAATATAAATTAAATTCATTTAAACACATAATTTCAATTGCATTTAAAAAGGATATTATGATTAATGGAGAAAAATATATTTTAAATAAATGAACACTTTATATAAATTAAATTCATTTAAACACATGATTTCAATTTCATTAAAAATGGATATTATGATTAATAGAGAAAAATATTTTTTAAATAAATGAACACTTAATATAAATTAAATTCATTTAAACACATAATTCTAATTGCATTTAAAGAGGATATTATGATTAATAGAGACATTTTTTTAAATAAATGAACACTTAATATAAATTAAATTCATTTAAACACATAATTTCAATTGCATTTAAAGAGGGTATTATGATTAATGGAGAAAAATATATTTTAAATAAATGAACACTTAATATAAATAAAATTCCTTTAAACACATAATTTCAATTTTATTTAAAGAGGATATTATGATTAATAGTTAAAAAATTTTTTTAAATAAATGAACACTTAATATAAATTAAATTCCTTTAAACACATAATTTCAATTGCATTTAATGAGGGTATTATGATTAATAGAGAAAAATATTTTTTAAATAAATGAACACTTAATATAAATTAAATTCATTTAAACACATAATTTCAATTGCATTTAAAGAGGATATTATGATTAATGGAGAAAAATATTTTTTAAATAAATGAACACTTAATATAAATTAAATTCATTTAAACACATAATTTCAATTGCATTTAAAGAGGATATTATGATTAATAGAGAAAAATATTTTTTAAATAAATGAACACTTAATATAAATTAAATTCATTTAAACACATAATTTCAATTTTATTTAAAGAGGATATTATGATTAATAGAGACATTTTTTAAAATAAATGAACACTTAATATAAGTTAAATTCATTTAAACACATAATTTCAATTGCATTTGAATAGGATATTATGATTAATGGAGAAAAATATTTTTTAAATAAATGAACACTTAATATAAATTAAATTCATTTAAACACATAATTTCAATTGCATTTAAAGAGGATATTATGATAAATAGAGACATTTTTTAAAATAAATGAACACTTAATATAAATTAAATTCCTTTAAACACATAATTTCAATTGCATTTAAAGAGGATATTATGATTAATAGAGACATTTTTTAAAATAAATGAACACTTAATATAAGTTAAATTCATTTAAACACATAATTTCAATTGCATTTGAATTGGATATTATGATTAATGGAGAAAAATATTTTTTAAATAAATGAACACTTAATATAAATTAAATTCATTTAAACACATAATTTCAATTGCATTTAAAGAGGATATTATGATAAATAGAGACATTTTTTAAAATAAATGAACACTTAATATAAATTAAATTCCTTTAAACACATAATTTCAATTGCATTTAAAGAGGATATTATGATTAATAGAGAAAAATATTTTTTAAATAAATGAACACTTAATATAAATTAAATTCATTTAAACACATAATTTCAATTGCATTTAAAGAGGATATTATGATTAATAGAGAAAAATATTTTTTAAATAAATGAACACTTAATATGAATTAAATTCATTTGAGGAGCACATTATGATAATAAAAATATTAAAATAAACAATCAAGAATATAATTAGTATTAGTAAAATCTAAGTTAAAAAAAAAGATGAATTATTGGCTATACGTAAACAAATGAGTAACATTTTATTAAATTTAAGAATTATTACATTTAATGGGACTCTTATAGATGACGCACCATGTTTCCGTGACTTCGCGTCGTCAATGTTCGGGCAGGTTAAAATGTCTAACAAACAGAAGATTCGTATGTATATATATATATATATATATATATATATATATATATATATATATATATATATATATATATATATATATATATATATATATATCTTCAAATCTCAACCTTTTCCTCACACCAAATTTAAATTCAAACAAACATACACAACACACTGAGCAAATAACGCGTCCCAACGAGAGTGTCACGTGACTTCACATTTCCGAAGCAGATGACAACAGAAGCTAAAGAGAGCCGGATGACTAAATCTTTCCGTGCTTGAAACCGACGGTACGAATGTTGTATTAATTTTTCTGTACCAAAATAAATAAATATATATATATATATATCAAATGAAAAAAAAAATTATATATATATATATATGTGTGTGTGTGTGTGTGTGTGTGTGTGTGTGTGTGTGTGTGTGTGTGTGTGTGTGCGTTCAGATAATATATCTATATATTATGCTGTCCGATCAATAACTGTTTCAATATCTTTTACAAAGAATTTCCCGCTGCCTAAACATGTAGGATTACCTCTTGGAGAACTTTCCGGAGAAAACATATTTATATTGGAAATACATTATGATAATCCCGAAGAAAAATCAGGTAATATGTTTGAAGATTTTTACATTTGTTATTGAAAGCTGAAATTCTAGAATTGAATAATAAGTGTGAAATAAATAAATAAATAAATAATGATTGAATGTCTGAAAATAAGAAAGAAACAATGGATGAATGAATGAAAAAATTAATGAATTAAAGAATAAAGGACATAAAAAAACGAAGAAAAGATTATAATATAAAGAAATAATGTAAGAGTTAATAAACGAAAAGAAGAAAGAACAAAATAAAGTAAGAAAAATACAGAAATTATGATTTTAGCTAAAATATGTGTTTTTTTACCGTTGATATCCGCAGCCGCTGTTGCCAGACAATAATAAATGTTTAAAGATGCAGCTTCCGGCTGACAGACAATAATAAATGTTTAAAGCCAAATTTTTTAGGAAAAAAAGGCTAAATTGAAAACCGAAACCACACTTTTAGAAGAAAAACAGGCCAGAAAAGAGCCAAATTAAAAATAATATATTATAAAGAAAAATTGACAATATTGAAGTTGTTAACTCCCAAATGTTTGCATGTTTTTGTCTCTATTAGTATCGTATTGTTTTCTTAGCGGTGATGAAGCAACGACGTTCTCTATGAAATTGAAACCGAAAAATATGCTTGCGGGAGGGGGGTAATATTTACATAAATAAACTCAATACATTCTACAGTTTACATATTTTTAAAAATCGTATCAGGACTTTAAAGAATAATTTGAATATTTTAGTATTAAATAATTTACGATAAAGTTGGTAAATGTGTAGATAAAAAAGGAAATTAGATTCTACTTTTTTAGGCGATTACGTGTGAATACATTGAAACTGTATTTTATTAGCTGTAAATAAAACAAAAAGTATTTTACCGCGATTAAATACGATGGAATCAATATCTATCTACTTCAATATACATTTATCATCTTTAAACATTTATTATGGTCTGGCAGCCGGAAGCTGCATCTTTAAACATTTATTATTGTCTGGCAGCCGGAAGCTGCATCTTTAAACATTTATTATGGTCTGGCAGCCGGAAGCTGCATCTTTAAATATTTATTATTGGCTGGCAGCCGGAAGTTGCATCTTTAAACATTTATTATTGTCTGGAAGCCGGAAGCTGCATATTTAAACATTTATTATGGTCTGGCAGCCGGAAGCTGCATCTTTAAACATTTATTATGGTCTGGCAGCAGGCTGTGAATAACATTTTAGAATAGCCGCAGCCGGCTGTGAATAGACACTTCCTTTTTTTCTAATAGAAACCTATTTGTTTTGGTGTGTTTAGATTGAGAAATGATGGCGGATGCAATGAATCAATGTAGCTTTTTATTATGCATGAGATTCATTAGGGTAGCTTAAATTAAATGTGTGGTTGACATCTAATATGTGTGTTTAACATGTAGTGATTGTATTTTTAACCTTTTTACAGTTTTTCAGGATTTTCTTGAGATAAAGTATTTAGGAAGCGTCCAAAATTTATCATGTGTTGATTATTTGTGTCAATGTTTTTGAATTTGGACGAAAATTAATTACGGATTTAATAACTTATTTGTAGTTACTTATTTCATGTGTTAAAGTAACAACATTTATTTTCATTGTTTTAACATATTTCTATTATTAGTTTTATACGTTTTTCTTCACTTATAGTTAATTATTAATTTTATTATTTCTATTTTCATTTCGAATTTAATTGTTTGTTATTATTTTTAAATGTTTGTTATTTTATTATACACATTTGAGTGAATGTGGTGTGACAAACAAACTGATTGTAGTTAAGGTTGGTTAGTTTATACAATTATAAAAGTAAAGTAATATTAAAGTGGTCGACTGTAGTCGATAGCGACTCGAAGGTTTCTTTTTCATTGGATACTACACCTAGATGTAAGGGATGGCGCCACTCCTCTACATGGATTACTTCAATTATACTTGCTTCTCATAATATCATGCTGAGCATAGAGGCCTCAAGTTTTGAGTGTTTGGAATGACTCGACCGAATATAAAATCCCGGTTTCCCGACCCATTAAAAAACATTTAACAATTATGGCAAATTGCCCGGTTTTGAATACAATCATATATATATATATATATATATATATATATATATATATATATATATATATATATATATATATAGTCTAGGAAGTTTCTCAACCATTAAAACTATATAAAAAAAAAATATAAAAAAATAAAAAAAATATATATATAAAAAAAAAAAGAATAAATAAAAATAAAAAAAACTTATAGTCTCAAGTCTTCCAGTGGAAAATCACTCATGTAAGTCAATTTATTTTTTACAGTTATTATATTAGTTAGTTTCTAACACTATTTTAAGGGATCATCAGTTGTTTACCATGAAAAACTGCTTCGGGAATTTAAATATATATATATATCCGGGGTTTCGAATCGCATGACCGGTAGTGAATAGTTATATCTCTATGCTGATGAGTCCCGATTATAAAGGACGAAACGTATACATACATAGATAATAAACAAAACAAATATTATATATATATATATATATATATATATATATATATATATATATATATATATAACTGTAATTATCATTGTTTAATACACTCACCTTTAAGTATATGATTTAATATCATTGTGAGATGACACAAAGCTTCGGTTACAGATAGACACAAAAAGTTAATTATAATGACGAGAACATCTTAATACAATTTATTTTTTAAATTGACACATACGAACAAAAAATGCGTGTGTTATTGTTGTAGACCCGTGCTAGGGGTCACAAAGATAACAACCACAAATTGTGACAGGTTAAAATATACAATGTATTTATTCATAGCAATACAGTAACGCCACTAAATGTGGTAGGAGATGACCGGATTCCTACCATGCGGTAAAACATGAATAGGAATGTCCTCTGTTTGAGTCTTTGCAACCATGGTATTTATTATAGATGGTTGCTTCCATTAGTTCTTCAATAGGGGTGATTTGTACCCCACAACAGTTATTTAACTCTGCGAAAATAAATGATAACCATAAAATATGAACCATCCGTTCATATGATATTGCTTAGGAATAGGATATCAGAAAAGAACACTAGGTTGGCTATCACTACCACTTGACTTGTCCACTTGACTAAAGTGAAAGGAAAATGTTCTAATGTGATGACAATAAATTCACTTAATATTAGGAAACATAGACACACACATGGCTCCCCAACACTACCCGTCAAATCTATGTGCATATCGCTGCTATTTCAAACTTTGAAAACGTGACAAATCAATTAAAAGTATATTTCAAACTAGACAGATTCATGTCAATGCTTTCTCAAACTTATGTGTGTGATACAAACGAAAATGCTACTTGAAACTTAAGCCGGTCGAGACCGACGAGATCGAGATGGTTTCATGCATCTCAAATAAGATAAGCGACAGCCAATCTGTGCGGTTAGTGATGAAAATGTTATTTTTAAATAACGTGTGAAAGAGCGACATTTGATAAAAAAACAAGGTAGAAACTATCAGATAAAGATGTTGCGAATTCTTCTTCTCATATTTGAAAGCAACTTATCAAAACATTCGAATTCTTCTTCTTCTTCTTATATTTGAAAGCAACTTATCAAAAAATGCGAATTCTTCTTCTTCTGCTCATATTTGAAAGCAACTTATCAAAACATTCGAATTCTTCGTCTTCTTCTATTTGAAAGCAACTTATCCAACCATTCGAATTCTTCTTTTTCTCATATTTGAAAGCAACTTATAAAAACATTCCCTTCTTCTTCTCATATTTGAAAGTAACTTATAAAACATTCGATTTCTTCTTCTTCTTATATTTGAAAGCAACTGATCAAAACATTCGAATTCTTCTTTTTCTCATATTTGAAAGCAACTTATAAAAATATTCCCTTCTTCTTCTCATATTTGAAAGTAACTTATAAAACATTCGATTTCTTCTTCTTCTTATATTTGAAAGCAACTGATCAAAACATTCGAATTCTTCTTTTTCTCATATTTGAAAGCAACTTATGAAAACATTCGAATTCTTCTCATATTTGAAAGCCACTTATCAAAACATTCGAATTCTTCTTCTTATATTTGAAAGTAACTTATCAAAACATTTGAATTCTTCTTTTTTTATTTGAAAGCAACTCATCAAAACATTCGAATTCTTCTCATAATTATATTTGAAAGAAACTTATCTAAACATTCGAATTCTTTTTCTCATATTTGAAAGCAACTTATCAAAACATTCGAATTCTTCTTTTTCTCATATTTGAAAGCAACTTATAAAAACATTCCCTTCTTCTTCTCATATTTGAAAGCAACTTATCAAAACATTCGAATTCTTCTTTTTCTCATATTTGAAAGCAACTTATCAAAACATTCGAATTATTCTTCTTATATCTGAAAACAACTTATCAAAACATTCGAATTCTTCTTCTTCTTATATTTGAAAGCAACTTATCAAAATATTCGAATTCTTCTTTTTCTCATATTTTAAAGCAGCTAATCAAAACATTCTCTTCTTCTGCTCATATTTGAAAGCAACTTATCAAAACATTCGAATTCTTCTTATATTTGAAAGCAACTTATCAAAACATTTGAATTCTTCTTGTATTTGAAAGTAACTGATCAAAACATTCAAATTCTTATTATCATTATATTTGAAAGCAACTCATAAAAACATTCGAATTATTCTCATATTTGAAAGCAACTTATCAAAACATTCGAATTCTTCTTATATTTGAAAGAAACTTATCAAAACATTCGAATTCTTCTTCTCATATTTGAAAGAAACTTATCAAAAAATTTGAATTCTTCTTATATTTTAAAACAACTTATCAAAACATTCGAATTCTTCTTATTATTATATTTTAAAGCAACTTATCAAAACATTCCATTCTTCTTCTCATATTTGAAAGCAACTTATCAAAACATCCCCTTCTTCTTCTCATATTTGAAAGCAACTTATCAAAGCATTCGAATTCTTCTTCTTATATTTGAAAGCAACGTATCAAAACATTCACTTCTTCTTCTCATATTTGAAAGCAAGTTATCAAAACATTCGAATTCTACGTCTTCTTATATTTGAAGGCAACTTATCAAAACATTCGAATTCTTCTTTTTCTCATATTTGAAGGCAACTTATGAAAACATTTGAATTCTTCTTCTTATATTTGAAAGCAACTAATTGAAACATTCGAATTCTTTATTATTATTATTATTATTATTATTATATTTGAAAGCAACTTATCAAAACATTCGAATTTTTTTCATACTTGAAAGCAACTTATCAAAACATTCGAATTCTTCTTATATCTGAAAGCAACTTATCAAAACATTCGAATTCTTCGTCTTCTTATATTTGAAAGCAACTTATCAAAATATTCGAATTCTTCTTTTTCTCATATTTGAAAGCAACTAATCAAAACATTCTCTTCTTCTGCTCATATTTGAAAGCAACTTATCAAAACATTCGAATTCTTCTTCTTATATTTGAAAGCAACTTATCAAAACATTTGAATTCTTCTTATATTTGAAAGTAACTGATCAAAGCATTCGAATTCTTATTATCATTATATTTGAAAGCAACTCATCAAAACATTCGAATTATTCTCATATTTGAAAGCAACTTATCAACACATTCGAATTCTTCTTATATTTGAAAGAAACTTATCAAAACATTTGAATTCTTCTTCTTATATTTGAAAGCAACTTATTCTTAAACCGACTGATTTTCTATTGAATTTATGTTTCTATTTTTTTTGCCGTAGGTATCCTTGATTCGTCTGGGTTTGAAGTAATTCTGGTTCCAGCTACACGAGATTTTGATGCAGGCGTATTGGAGATTGGCCAAGTCGTGTCTGTATATGGCTATCCATTTGTTCAGCCGATCCCACCTTACCAAACGACATTCAGATATCAGGGCGTCTGTCGTTCTAAATGTATTTATGATGTTAGTAAAGTTTGTTTCATTCTATTTCAAACGTTTTAATTTGCTTTTCTGTTGCTGTTTGATGATACATTTACATAATACATACTGTTTTATGATACATTTACAGCTGTTCGCACTTACAATTAAACATACTAAATACAGTGTCTGTAAAAAATAAGACAAACTATTTTGATGATTGTTTACTTACCACAATTAAACATCAAATTAGAATTCATTCCAGATTATTTTGTCAATAACTGCTTGACAAACCTTTGGTTAACTTTCAACAAGATGTAACAATATGTTATGTTATCATTTATCTCAACTCTATTTTCAAGTTCACCCTCCTTAGAGCAATGTATAGTATATTCAATAGTATATCCGAAATAGTCCTTAAATTTTAAATTTTGCGAATTATTCTCTTATTTCTTCCAGAGTTCATCTTGGACGGTGGGGTGATCTGAGGTAGTTAACGGTCTTTATTTTCTTGATCCCTTTCACCACTTGAACGTGCTTTCGTTCAGGGGTCTCGAAAATTCCCGTGCTTTGTCATTTCGGAACTGTTAGAATCAGAGTTTACTATTACTTCTGTTGTTCGTGAGTCATTTTTGCTATTGTTAAATCTACTGCTATTTTATTGTTATTGCTTTGCGTTGTTATTTGTTACTATTTGTTGTTTTGAAAAACAAAACGCGAACTGTTACCTTGCTCAGCCTAATCCTGAACCTATTCAAACGAAGAGTTAGACAACCCAACGAATAAAGAAGATAAGACTGCTGCTCTAGTTATGTCTGAGTGGGAAAGCGTCTTACAGTCGCCATCGATGTAGAGCAATGTGTTGTCGAAACCAAGAAATGCTTCATCTTGTAACTGACAAAAGACTATTAGTCAATATACCAGCTTTGGAGACATTCAGCAAAAGAACATTGTACAAGGAAGTATATCAGAGCCTCAAAAGAAATTGTGTAAAAACTAACAGCGATCAAGAATATGCAACCACAAAGGACAATTACGAACAAGAGGTTATAACACAACATCGAATTATTTGCAAGACTGCAGGAAATAATCTCAGCAAGCAATTATAATAAATGACTACATTTGGCAGATCGAATACATGAAGAGACAGAGAACGACGGACGGAAGTTCCTCTTCATGTACAAGGTGCGTACCTTTTGAAGTATGGAAACCCATCGTCAATTGGTCGGGGCATACTAATGCGTATATGGAAGTTCCATATGCTTTAAAGCAAAAAGACGTTTGGAGAGCTTCCATACTTTTCGGTAGTGAGAGAGATTACCTTCGTAGTGATTGCAGCGGGATGAAGGCCATCTTATTTGGCCTGAGGTGATATGGACTACTTAAAACTCGAATGCCCGCTAAAAAGAGTGGTTCCATCTTCAAATCTGAGAAATAAAGTGGGGGAGAATTTGACTCTCAAAGTTACGGAGCTCATCAGGGAGGCGGGATCTAATCAAGTAATCAGTGAGACACATTGCTTCGTCATATGCAAGGGAACCTGCTGAGGACCTCGATGAACTTTTCCCCTGCTCCCTTTGAAATCGAAAGAAGAAGAAAAGAAAATGTAGGTGCAGGGGCAAAATGCTGAGTAGGATGGCTCCGGGATAAATGATAAAATAGAAAAAGCGCATAAAAATATTGTAAGATCACAGGTGATCAACTAAGCCTAATTTATAGTTCTCCCTGTAAAACATTCACAGCAAAAACATGTCTAGTTACAACCACTGTAAAATATTTTCTTTTCTTACTCTGTGTACTTGGAGATAAACAAAACTTCCATGAGCAGAGGTTATTTCCGAGAACTATCCGTCTGTAGAACCCAATACCACGAGGCTGCTTTTCAGCTGATTACAGCATGGTTGTTTTCTAGTCCAATGTTAGCAAATTTTTGTTGAGCCGTCCCATTAAGTAATCAAATTCAGCCCAGATCCAACCATGGTCTGCAAATCTAAAGGTGTTTGCCGCACCATCCACCTAACACAAACCATTAACCTTTGTTCTTGATAGACCTTTGGGCTTTGATAAACGGTGACTCATTAATAAAAAAAAATGTATCTTCAATTAAAATCGAGAAAAATGCATTTTTTGGTTCACTTTACAGTCCATTTTGCACACATATAACCAACCAGGAATAGACATGTATTTCCACTATTTTTCACCTATGCAGCTCATCAGAAGTCCAGAGATCGTATCCAGAAACGCTGAAGCAGAAACACACAAAGTAAAAAAAACACCAAAAAAGCAACTTTCGTGAACCCTGTTCCTTTGAGATAGTGAGGATTTTTTTCCTCGTTATCTGGGGATTATTTTGCTTTTTTAATACATATCTATTCCTAGTTTATATATGCGCAAAACGCGTCGTAAAGTGCACCGATGTTTTGTGGATTTGGGAAAAAAATGAAAAAAGCTTGGTCACTGGAACTTAGCGTACTATTGTTTATATATACTTTAACCTGACTATTGCCTACAGGGATGAAATGCAGAAGCCTCTGCGTAGCTTAATTGACATAAATATATTTTCATAACTTATTATATATATATATATATATATATATATATATATATATATATATATATATATATATATATATATATGAAAGAAGGAGAAACTAAATTATCAATAAAGTCATCAACGTTTCGTCTTCATCAAAGAAAATACTTCCTCAGGATGGTTTAAGAGAATAAAAAAGTTATAAACTATCCCGAGGAAGTCTTTTCTTTGATGAAGACGAAACGTTGATGACTTTACTGATAATTTAGTTTCTCCTTCTTTCATTCACATTACGTTTGGAATACTATTTCCATTTTTATCATATATATATATATATATAGAGAGAGAGAGAGAGAGAGAGAGAGAGAGAGGGAGAGAGAGAGAGAGAATTTTTAAATTAATTAATTTATAAATTAATTTTTGTATTTTTAGAATGTTTTAGATTAATTTATAAATTAATTTTTGCGTGCTCAATATATATATATATATATATATATATATATATATATATATATATATATATATATATATATATAATGCCATTTCGCTACAATCCGAATTTCTTTGCTTCATGCAGTTAGCCAGGTATCTGATGATAAAATAAAATAAAACATTTCAGTTTTTTAAGAAAATTCCAACCAGCTGATAAAGTTAAGTTTTATTGGTTATTCGTCCATTATTGTCCGTTTTTTATTGATATATATGCATAGTTGTAGCCCTGCTGAAAGCAATATTACTCCTAGTATTATGTGGCATATTTTAACAATACTATTTATACGAAGATAGTAACGTTCTCTTTTTCTTCTTTTCTATTCAACAGACATTTCCACCGAAAGACAAAAATGTCGTAATTAAAATGTTTGCGACGTTCCTTCATGGGCATCTTCTCACCCGACAGATTCTGCTTAATCATTATCGAAACGGCCAACTAATTGCTACAATCTCAGCTGACAGGAACTATGATTTTAATTATCAAGAAATGGTTTTCTTAAATAAGGAAATCGAATTTCGCCCGGTAAGTCAGTAACTTTTTATATGCCACGATCGTATGTAATTGAACGATTTATCTTAAAATATAGTTTCACACTTTTTTATTGGTCTATTCTCTTTATCTATGAGACATTTCTGGTTAGTTTAACCCGACGCGGCTCTAAACGTCTCTTTTGGGGGGCTAATTTCACTTTAAATTATTGAGTTAAAAGTTAGCAAAGAAATATATTTGCTAGCTTTTCAACTGCAACTGTTAAACCTATTTCAAATCATTCTATGTTTATTTACTCCTCGCGGAGTTAGGCACAAGGCCAATTTTATCTTACTCCCACAAGTAAGATGTGACCCAAGATCGGGTCGAGCAAGTGGGGTTAAAAGCCAGCGCTCGAGAGGTGAGCACTCTGGCCATTTAAAAATTGCCTGGGCAGCCCCGTCGGCATTCCCCGGTAGGGGCGCCTCAGACAGTAAGCAATAAACTTACTCCTCCCCAAAGAGGGGAGGCGAAGCCTGGGAGGGTGGACCTCCTATAACTGCACAGGACAGGCGTGCAGTATCCATCGGAACAGATACTACACTTTGATCTTAGCCAAAAATCATTCTATGTATGTGATATAATTCAACTCAATGCGATATCTACTTACCTACATGGGCACATGGAAAGCTTAACAATTAGACTTAATTAATCTTTATTATTTGACAATAATATTTCACTTAAATAGCATATTACTGTTAGGTAATAGGTAACATTGATTATAATAAAAATACAACTTCTCACCTGTTTATTTTCTTTATCTGACAAACTTCCGAGGTAAGACTATTTTATACAATACTTAAGAAACTTTTTACTTTAAGTTAATGCTGGCAATCTATTTCATGTTCAGAAATAAACAGTAATTATTCATGATCTTTTACACATTGGATGGGGTCATTCTTATTTTCTTTCGCGCTTCACATCTATAAAAAAGGAAATATGTTTGAAAGAAGGAAAAAGTTCACAATGATTTCCAAGTGAATGAATAATCCTTAGGAGGGTGGACGTGTTCTTGGCAGGGGAATAAAGTCACAATAGTAGGAAAAAGTTCACAATGATTTCCAAGTGAATGAATAATCCTTAGGAGGATGGCCGTGTTCTTGGCAGGGGAATAAAGTCACAATAGCAGGAAAAAGTTCACAATGATTTCCAAGTGAATGAATAATCCTTAGGAGGATGGCCGTGTTCTTGGCAGGGGAATAAAGTCACAATAGCAGGAAAAAGTTCACAATGATTTCCAAGTGAATGAATAATCCTTAGGAGGGTGGCCGTGTTCTTGGCAGGGGAATAAAGTCACAATAGCAGGAAAAAGTTCACAATGATTTCCAAGTGAATGAATAATCCTTAGGAGGGTGGCCGTGTTCTTGGCAGGGGAATAAAGTCACAATAGCAGGAAAAAGTTCACAATGATTTCCAAGTGAATGAATAATCCTTAGGAGGATGGCCGTGTTCTTGGCAGGGGAATAAAGTCACAATAGCAGGAAAAAGTTCACAATGATTTCCAAGTGAATGAATAATCCTTAGGAGGGTGGCCGTGTTCTTGGCAGGGGAATAAAGTCACAATAGCAGGAAAAAGTTCACAATGATTTCCAAGTGAATGAATAATCCTTAGGAGGGTGGACGTGTTCTTGGCAGGGGAATAAAGTCACAATAGCAGGAAAAAGTTCACAATGATTTCCAAGTGAATGAATAATCCTTGGGAGGATGGCTGTGTTCTTGGCAGGGGAATAAAGTCACAATAGCAGGAAAAAGTTCACAATGATTTCCAAGTGAATGAATAATCCTTCGGAGGATGGCCGTGTTCTTGGCAGGGGAATAAAGTCACAATAGCAGGAAAAAGTTCACAATGATTTCCAAGTGAATGAATAATCCTTAGGAGGATGGCCGTGTTCTTGGCAGGGGAATAAAGTCACAATAGCAGGAAAAAGTTCACAATGATTTCCAAGTAAATGAATAATCCTTAGGAGGATGGCCGTGTTCTTGGCAGGGGAATAAAGTCACAATAGCAGGAAAAAGTTCACAATGATTTCCAAGTGAATGAATAATCCTTAGGAGGATGGCCGTGTTCTTGGCAGGGGAATAAAGTCACAATAGCAGGAAAAAGTTCACAATGATTTCCAAGTGAATGAATAATCCTTAGGAGGATGGCCGTGTTCTTGGCAGGGGAATAAAGTCACAATAGCAGGAAAAAGTTCACAATGATTTCCAAGTGAATGAATAATCCTTAGGAGGGTGGCCGTGTTCTTGGCAGGGGAATAAAGTCACAATAGCAGGAAAAAGTTCACAATGATTTCCAAGTGAATGAATAATCCTTAGGAGGATGGCCGTGTTCTTGGCAGGGGAATAAAGTCACAATAGCAGGAAAAAGTTCACAATGATTTCCAAGTGAATGAATATTCCTTAGGAGGATGGCCGTGTTCTTGGCAGGGGAATAAAGTCACAATAGCAGGAAAAAGTTCACAATGATTTCCAAGTGAATGAATAATCCTTAGGAGGATGGCCGTGTTCTTGGCAGGGGAATAAAGTCACAATAGCAGGAAAAAGTTCACAATGATTTCCAAGTGAATGAATAATCCTTAGGAGGGTGGCCGTGTTCTTGGCAGGGGAATAAAGTCACAATAGCAGGAAAAAGTTCACAATGATTTCCAAGTGAATGAATAATCCTTAGGAGGATGGCCGTGTTCTTGGCAGGGGAATAAAGTCACAATAGCAGGAAAAAGTTCACAATGATTTCCAAGTGAATGAATAATCCTTAGGAGGATGGCCGTGTTCTTGGCAGGGGAATAAAGTCACAATAGCAGGAAAAAGTTCACAATGATTTCCAAGTGAATGAATAATCCTTAGGAGGGTGGCCGTGTTCTTGGCAGGGGAATAAAGTCACAATAGCAGGAAAAAGTTCACAATGATTTCCAAGTGAATGAATAATCCTTAGGAGGGTGGCCGTGTTCTTGGCAGGGGAATAAAGTCACAATAGCAGGAAAAAGTTCACAATGATTTCCAAGTGAATGAATAACCCTATGATCCAACTGTTAGCTCTGATTACTTGCTGAAAACAGATGGACGTATACGCCCTAGCGCCTTCGGCACTTCCGGTCCTCATTGATAGTGGTTCTTACTACCCACTATCAATGAAGTCACCAGAAAAACTCGACTCAGTTAACTGGTTTGAGTTATAATGATGGTTGTGGTCTAACTCTGACCTCGTGGAGAGACAATTAAATAGGATCTCATGTAATTAATGATACTCTCAACTAACTTTTTAGGCGATTATGTGTAAATACCCTTCAAAGTAAAAAAAAAAAAATTATTTCAGAATTCAGAGTATATATATGTATATATAATATAAACAACTCAAATAATACAACAATAACCCACCACAAAATTCATACCTATATTGGTGCCAGTGCTTTCCCCATAAAGACTCGAATCTCTAACCATATCTACTCTTTTAAACACAATAGTAATGGTACCACTAGCACCTCTCTCTCCAACCTAATAAAAAGTTTTCACATCAAAAATACCCCCTACTCCCTAAGTTGGTCTATATTAAAAAAGTCAAACTCATATACTCCTGGTTCTGCATTCTGCCAACTATGTACCTTGGAAACTTATATGATAGCTACAGCACACAAGAACTTAAATGTCATTAACTCCAAAAATGAACTTATTTCAAATTGCAGACACAAACGAAAATTTAAATACATAAATTTCATCACTCCCTCTGACACTCCTCCTCCCAACCAATAACTCCCCCCATTCTTTAACATCTGACAAATCTCTAAACAATATCCCAGGGGAACCTTGTAACTTCTATTCTTAACGCCCCTAATCTCACTAATTAACCCTCCCAATAAATTTTCCATCACCATTACACGTAACAACCACATCTACCCGGAACACTATCAGTAGATTGAACTAACATTACTCCTCCTACTTTCCACCGATCTTTAACATACCTAATATCTAAACTTATATACCTCTCCTGCAATATAGCTCCTTTCATCCTTTTGCTTCAGCTCCTCTCCTAACCCCTTATATTTATCTCATTGTTTCTCCTGTCCGTAATCCCACCTACAAACTCCTTCTTGGCCTCTCTTTCCCCCCCCCCCTTATTATCCCCTACACTTCCACTATATCGTCCTTATATTTGGACTCTTCCTATTTGCAACATATTCCCCTGTAACTTCTTTTTGTTATCATTTTAACTACGACATTTGAATTCCCCTCCAATTGGGTCCATTAATACCCCCCTGTAATTCTCTTCAGCTCTCTAACTCACTAGCTTCAAAACGCAGGTCTGCTTAATTTTTCAATCAAACCCTGGCCCATAACACTTATATCATATAAACTGTTACTAGCACTTCTGCTCTATCTCCTTAATAGCCTCCATAACCCCCTTTGAGTAATCTTTTTAACTATTTTGATTGATCCGAGCTAGTTACATAACTACTTATTTTGGCCTATTTTTGAATAATCCTAATCCCTCTAAATACTCGCGAGCCACTTTCTATCGGCCCATTCTCTCTTTGTTCAACTTATCTTATTTTTGACCAATTTCACCCCCCCTCCCAAATCATATGTTCATACTACTTGGAAACCCCTTGCAAGTTTCCCTTATATATCTAATTAAATTTAAACTGTAACTGTTAATTGTTACCCTGTTACGACTCACTCACCATTTAAACCATAGATTATATAATTGACACTGCACTCAAATTTTTGATTGAACCAACCCAACTCCACCCCTATTACTAGAAATCGAAACAAATTGTTTCTAACAATCTATCCTTATCCCTTACATTGTTCCCCTCTCCTAAATTTCAATATACCTGAGTAGAACAGACTTGACCTTTAAATTTCACTAACCCTTTTCCCATTAATTTACTTCCCCCCCCCCTTATCTCTTTGGCCATTTAATGTCCCTCCAAATTATTCATCTAACCCTTAATTTGGTTTTAAATTAAAAATATAAATAAATAAAATTTTTAATTAACTATTCCCTAGCTTTTTAAATTTAAATTTAATCTTTTAATTTTTAATTTTAATCATCCACTCTCTCACATTCCTATATTTATTATACCATGCTTTCACTAATTCTATTTTATTCTTTATTCCTTAAACACACTGAAACCATATCTGATAACTACATTTTAATCTGCCTTTAGCCGCCTGAAATATTTGGAAGCTCACATTTTTTTATTTCTATTTTTAGAATTAACTATTTCTATACCTATTCACCATTTAAGATTAACCCCACCCCCAAAACCTACACCCTACCGCTAGCCCGCACCCTTAACCCACCTGTCACTTTATCTACATCCCCATGCCAACCCGTCCTCCTTTTATTTTTCCCCCAAATTCACAAAGCGACTTTTTAAACTACCCCGCACCTCCTAACCCCCCCCCCCATCCTGACCCCAAATCTGAAACTTTCATCAACTTTGGCTTTTTCTCATTCTGAGTTAATCCTTGTATGAGATCCTACCGTTTTACTAGGCCCGGAAGTAAATCAAAAAAATGGCCTGTTTTCCTCTTCTCAGCCTCTTTTAAGTGCATCTGGACTTATCTACTTTTGAGCACCTTTTCCAACCTGCTCCCATGCAAAGTGTTTTTCTTCACTTTCTACAATTTCACCGAACTTTTTCAACGGAAACTTACCACCCGGACAATTGTATATCTATTTCACGAAATTTTCTTTTCATTCAGTACGTTTTTTGATAAAAATTATTTTAATAATTTTAAAAAATAATTCTCATATTTTTCAAATATTTGAACTTTGGTTTTTTCGAAAGCCAACTTATCCATCTGTATTTCTCCTCTGATGATAAGATTTCGATCTTTAAAGCCTTGGCTTAAGGAAAGAAAAATAAACACTAGTTTATTACTGACAACCTTGCATTGAACAATTGAAATTTGAAATAAATTTGGACAATCGTCGCATATTTATCACTCTTTTTTCTTATATCTCTATTTATATATATATATATATATATATATATATATATATATATATATTTAGGCAAACATTATTAAATAACACGGAGTAGTGACTATCTGTACTGTTTTCATGAGACTACACTCCCAGGGATTACCTTCTCCTTCTTTTATGGGGTAGTGTTGTATCAGTTCTGTTGTCATAACACCATCCTCTAAGGCATTACCTCCCCTTTTTTAATGAAGGTAATGTAGTATATGTTCTGTTGGCATGAGATTGTTTTCCCAGGTATTATCTCCTTTTTGTTGGGTGATAGAATCTTCCCAGGCATTATCTCTCCCATTTGGGGTGGGTTGCATAGTATCTATTTTGTTGTTATAATACCATCGTTCCAGGCATTATCTCCGCTTTGGGAGGGGGGTGTAGTGTAGTATATGATCGTTCGCTATGATATCATTCTCCAAGGCATTACCTCCTCTTTGTAGAGGTAGTATATGTTCATTCGTCCTGATACCATACTTCCAAGTATTACTCTCTCGTTTTATTTGGGGGAATAATATAGTATCTGTTCTGTTGTCATCATACCATCCTCTCAGACATTACGTACTTGGGTGGGGTTGGAGTTGGGGTTGTGGGGTAGTGTATCTGGTCTATTGTCATGAGACTCTCCTCTCAGGCATTACCTCTTCCTTGGGTTCTACTATAGTATATATTCGTTCATTATGATGCCATTCTTGCAGGCATTTCGGAGCAGTATAGCATATATTGTTCCTTACACCCCTATCCTCCGAGGCATTACCCCATTCTTTTTTCAAGAGGAGTAGTGTATTATCCATTCTGTAGTCATGATACTATCCTCCCAAGGATTACTTTCTCCTATTTTTGTGGAGGATTGTCTATTATCTGTTCTCTTGTTATAAAACCATCCTCCCAGCCATTATCTTAGCCTTGTTTTCTGGGGGAGGGTATCCTTTCAGACATCACATCGTCCTTTGATGGATAGTGTAGTATCTGTTCTATGGTCACGTGGGTTTTTGAAGGGGAATGCATAGTATATGTTCTCTTGTAGTACCATTCTACCAAGCATTACCTCCTCATTAGAGAGATGCAATGTAATGCGTGTTCTTTATTATGGTAACATCTACCCAGAGATTACCTCATCCTTTGTTTGGTGGAGATCCTCCTAGAAATTACTTTCATTTTAGGAAAGGGGTAGTGTTGTATCTTTTCTGTTGTCAAAAGAGCATCCTCTCAGGCATTACATCCTCCTAAGGGGGGGGGGGGGAGGGGGGGGGTCGAGCTAGTAGATTATATATTCGTTCATCATTATACCATCCTCCCAGACATTACTTCCACCTTTACAGCACCGCAGTGTAGTATAGTCGTATATGTTGTTCACCATGCTCCCATTCCCCCAGGCATTACTTCCTTTTTTGCGGTAATGTTCTGTGGTTATGATACAGGATTACAGTTTCCTTTTATTTGTGGGGAAGTAGTGAAGTATCTGTTCTCTTGTCATGAGACCATTATCGCAGGCAATACCTCTTCCTTTATTGAAGTGGTTAGTGTATTGTTTTTGTGTTGTCATCCTCCCAGACATTACCCCCTCCTTTTAGAAGGTGGTAGTGTAGCATCCGTTCTGTTGTCATGAGACCATCCTTCCAAGTATTACCTTCTCCCTTTTTGTGTGAGGAATCCTTTCAAGCATTACCTCCAGAATGTATTGGAGGGGAGGAGAGTAGTGTAGTATCTCGTTTGTTTTGAAGGGGTAGTGTATTATCTGTTCTGTTATAAAAGTGCCATCTCTACCAGACATTTCCTCCTACTTTGGGGGATAATGTAATATCTGATATGTTGTCATGTGACCATCCTCCCTGCCATTACCTCTTCTTTTGGGTGTCAGTGTAGTATATGTTCATTCACCATGATATGGTGGCATTGCTCTTGCCTTCAGATAGTATTATTTGGATGACAGTAACGCCTTTGAAAAGTGGCAAAGACAATGCTAACAATGAATATAAATGTAGCTAAATTAGCAGAAGAAAAAGATGGATAAAAACATGAATTTTATGAATGGGTCACCAATTAGCAAGTGATAACTATAACATGAACAGAATTTTGTAAATGAAAAATCAAGGAAAACATAATTAAATAACAAAACATTTATATAGCATGTTCATTTGGGAAAGCTTATCCAAACTCGTGTTTGGGTAGAATTAGCAGACACGAGGGCTAAGGATGTGTGTGTCAATACATTTGTTAGTGTGAATATGCGTGTGTGAGTATTAGGAAGTGTGGCATTGTGTATGTGTGTCATATCTTTGTTCTGTTTGTGTGTAGAAATACGTACGCGAGATGATGGAGCTTGTATGAACGTTTGAAGTGTTCTTTTTGTTTTCGCTTTCCTGGCCAAAGGCGTGGGAAGGGTTAGCATACGTTCTGTCCTCTTCCAATGTCGGCCGACCTGGATCTGCTCTTGCCTGTCTATTTCCTCGTTTTTAAAGGGGTTTCTAATTTAGCCCCGGCTTGATATATTTTGAGTTTACATCAAGCGGGAATCATTTTCATTGGCCAAACATTATGATTTAGCGACTGCATGTAACAACGTTTACATGATTTTGGAAGTGAAGAGGAGAGGATATCTAAACGAACCGTGGAAAGAAAGAAAGAGGATTGCTATTCAAAACAGTCGCTTTTTAGCGTTCGTTCGAATCGTATCTCTCTTCACTACAATACCATCGTCTCAGGGTAGTAAAAATATCTAACCAGAGTTATGATAATAGAGCTTCGTTGTGAGTTGGAGAATGCTTTCTTTTTATCGAGTTAATATTTTACTTTGCAACGTTCTCATTCCGCAACGTTGTCTTAAGTATTTTACTTTTTCATGCTGTTTACATTTAATATCGTCAAAAAAAGTAGAATCTCATTTTTTTTTGGGGGGGGGGGGGGTAAAGTGATAGTAAAACAAATACCAAATTCCTCACCTAATTTGTAAAGTGTAATTAAAAATAAAAATAAATCTATAAATGTTTTTATTATTATTCGTCATCTGACATTCCTGACATCATATTATCTGAGTAAGTAAAAACATTTTTAATTATATGACCCACTAGCGCCGCTTTAGAAATGTTTTTTTTATTTTAATCATTTAATTAGTTTAGTTGTACGTAATCACATAATTTCCCGACCCATGCTATTTTATCGGAAAGACGATACGCATTAGCTAAAAAATTGTGTTGTTTTTTTAGATTATGTGTAAACAGGTAGTTTCCTGACCAATGTAATTTTACCAGATTATGACATGCTGAATATATTGGCATAAAAATCAATTTTGTATTATGGATTAAATAGGAAAAATATTTTTTTTTAAATTAGCCGACACACATCTTCATAGCAAAAGGCAAGACGGACGTTCTCTAAGCTAGTTGATCTAAAATGTTGCAACGGTGCATGGTTAAGACAAAATCCAAAGAAGTATTTTAGTGAGTTATAGATTGAGTAAAGTCTTTTAGTGAGTTATAGATTGAGTAAAGTCTTTTAGTGAGTTATAGATTGAGTAAAGTCTTTTAGTGAATTATAGATTGAGTAAAGTCTTTTAGTGAGTTATAGATTGAGTAAAGTCTTTTAGTGAATTATAGATTGAGTCCAGTCTTTTAGTGAATTATAGATTGAGTAAAGTCTTTTAGTGAATTATAGATTGAGTAAAGTCTTTTAGTGAGTTATAGATTGAGTAAAGTCTTTTAGTGAATTATAGATTGAGTCCAGTCTTTTAGTGAATTATAGATTGAGTAAAGTCTTTTAGTGAGTTATAGATTGAGTAAAGTCTTTTAGTGAATTATAGATTGAGTAAAGTCTTTTAGTGAATTATAGATTGAGTAAAGTCTTTTAGTGAGTTATAGATTGAGTAAAGTCTTTTAGTGAATTATAGATTGAGTAAAGTCTTTTAGTGAATTATAGATTGAGTAAAGTCTTTTAGTGAGTTATAGATTGAGTAAAGTCTTTTAGTGAATTATAGATTGAGTAAAGTCTTTTAGTGAGTTATAGATTGAGTAAAGTCTTTTAGTGAATTATAGATTGAGTAAAGTCTTTTAGTGAATTATAGATTGAGTAAAGTCTTTTAGTGAGTTATAGATTGAGTAAAGTCTTTTAGTGAATTATAGATTGAGTAAAGTCTTTTAGTGAATTATAGATTGAGTAAAGTCTTTTAGTGAATTATAGATTGAGTAAAGTCTTTTAGTGAATTATAGATTGAGTAAAGTTTTTAGTGAGTTATAGATTGAGTAAAGTCTTTTAGTGAATTATATAAAAAATAATTTATTTTAAGCAATTAAAATATTTATAACAAAATTTTCTACATAATTCTTTTCGCTTCGTCTTAACCATTCTTCGTTCCAACTTTTTAGATCAACTAACTTCGAGAAGTCTATCTTGCATTTTGCCAGGAAGAACTGTGTTTAATCCAATTTAGAAACGTTGTCTTTTCTATTTCATACGTAATACTAAATTGAGTTTAACACCAATATGTTATGCATGTCATAATCTTTAATAAAAAATACAATGTTTGAGCTACTGTATATCGTATTTCCGATAAAATTACATGAGTCGGTAAACTATGTGATTACTTAGTAGTGTTTACATTTTCGGTAAAAAAATTAATTAACTTTTTAAATTAATTAAAAGTTTACTACTCCCACTCATCTGACCAAATTACAAACAGAAAATTTTTCTTTACAAAAATGAAAGTCTGTGGATATTTTTTCTTCGATTAAAAATGTGCATGTGGTGATTGGACAGTAAATTACCCATTAGAAAACTTATCATTGATCAAAAGCAACTATTAATCATTTCCAGAACTTTCTTAAATTACTTAATAGTAAACTATTTTAGATTTACATATTACAACATTATTGAATTATTTAATAATGTTTCTCAAACTTTACAACACACTTCTGTATATCTGTGATATAAAGATTATTGTTTTTGTTACTCCTCAGTTTTATATATAATCTCTTCAAGCTACAGACTCGGATATGATGTCAGAGAAGATAAAAAAAACTCAATTCTATTGACCGTTGCTGTTTTCTGTTAACGCACATCAAAGACTAATTAAACTAAGAAGTTTAGGTTTCTAATGTGTTTTTAATACCTAATACATGTGTAAGCAAATATTGAAGATCCATTAACGATCCTAGAGCATCAAGAAACTGTGAAACGCCAGAACAACCAAGCAACAAACAGATTTTAGATGCAGCAGGAAATGCAAGGGTACAACATATATATTTTTCATAACTTCAGTAACGCTGCATTCCAATACAATTGCAATATTGATTATGCAAATCACCCAACGGTGTCTCTTGGTGCAATCGATATCCAATACTATTACTGTAATGTCATAAGATTCAAGGTTGAATCTGAGTATATGTGTTGTAACAAAGGAAAAATCCAACTACCAGAACTTCTAATCCCTCCAGAGCAATTACTCTTATAAGAATCAAAAGATTTTCTTCAGTACATCAGGGCATGCAACAATTGCTTTGCAATGACCTTATTTAGAGCCAAAGACACAACGCTTTCAGGATGGAAATCAACTCTTAGAATTTAGGCCCAGATACATCACAAGATTAGTTCCCTTCTGACATTACCCAATGAGTCACGCCAGTTTCTACAAATCTATTTCATAGAAGAGCATCATGCACAAGCACAGATCAGAAGGAATATGTTTAATAGACTGAACTTTGATACAATTCTAACTCTTCAACGTTTTTACATCAACACAATTTTTATGTAAAAGGAGTCAAATCAATTATGAAGAGAGCTGATTGAAGATTTAAGAATAGTTATTGTGGCGGAATTGATGATCTTGAGCCAGAATCGAGCGGTGGAGATGGCCCGGACTTAGTTCTTCCCTGCAGTAAGAGGGTCCGCCTTTGCCTGGCTTGCAGATGGAAAGGGAAATAAGTTTTGGCTTACTAGTTTTCTATATATATATATATATATATATATATAGCACTAGATAACCTGAAAGAATAAAATAAGGTGCAAATCAAATTTTATTAGAATTCAATGTTCAGGCAAAGTACTTTAAAGTCCTTAACTCATGAGTTTTCAAAGAAAATTCTTCTCCTCAGAGGACTATTATCGCAATGACATTACTCCTCTTATTTTATTCTTTCACTTTATCTAGTGCTATTAATGCTCTATCCAGTATATTAAGCTTTAGTTTTATCCGGATGTTCACTAATTAAAGATATAGTTGCCTCTTATATCTTTTGTTGTATTAACCTTATATATATATATATATATATATATATATATATATATATATATATATATATATATATATATATATACTTTATTTTATTTTATTTTATTTTATAGGGTGATGATCTGAAGGTTCAATGTGTTTATAATTCAATGGCCAAAAGCACCCTTACTTGGGTAAGTAAAAAACGTGTTTTCCTGTTTATTTATTTTTCTAATAATTATTCTATGGAATGCTGATATGTAAAGACAATAATACAAGATGCAAGATTCGCAGGTCATGTTATAGGCTATGCTAAGTTCAAATTTTATTGGAGTCAGTGTTCAATAGAATGATAGAGTTAATTTACTCCCAGTTGTGGGTAACATCAGTTCTAATCGTATTCTTTGACAATAGGTATTGTGCTTCGACATTATACTATATATAAATTATGATCTGCTGTCAAACAAACAGAAAAAAGGAAAATGGTTGGAATAGTCTTATGGTTATTATTATTAAAAAAGCTTAATTGTTATTATTATTTAAAAAGTTTAGTTATTATTAAAATATTTTAATTGTTATGATTATTAAAATGTTTAATTGTTATGATTATTTTTAAAGTTTAATTGTTATTATTATTTTAAAAGTTTAATTGGTATTATTATTAAAATAGTTTAAGTGTTATTATTATTAAAATAGTTTGTTATTATTTTAAAAGTTTAATTGTTATTATTATTTAAAAAGTTTAATTGTTATTATTATTATTAAAAGAAAGTTTAGTTATTGTTAAAATATTTTAATTGTTATGATTATTAAAATGTTTAATTGTTATTATTATTTAAAAAGTGTAATTGTTATTATTATTAAAAAGATTTAATTGTTATTATTATTAACATAGTTTAATTGTTATTATTATTAAAATAGTTTAATTTTTATTATTATTAAAAAGGTTTGTTATTATTATTTTTAAAGTTTAATCGTTATTATTATTTAAAAAGTGTTATTCTTATTATTATTTTAAAAGTTTAATTGTTATTATTATTAAAAAAGCCTAATTGTTATTATTATTAAAAAAGTTTAGTTATTATTCAAATATTTTAATTGTTATAATTATTAAAATGTTTAATTGCTATTATTATTTAAAAAGTGTAATTGTTATTATCATTAAAAACATTTAATTGTTATTATTATTAAAATAGTTTAATTGTTATTATTATTAAAATAGTTTAATTTTCATTATTATTTAAAAAAGTGTGTTATTATTATTTTAAAAGTTTAATTGTTGTTATTATTTAAAAAGTTTAATTGTTATTATTATTTAAAAAGATTTAATTGTTATTATTATTAAAATAGCTTAATTATTATTATTATTAAAATAGTTTAATTTTATTATTATTATTAAAATAGTTTAATTTTTATTATTATTAAAAAAGTGTGTTATTATTATTTTAAAAGTTTAATTGTTATTATTATTAAAATAGTTTAATTGTCATCATTATTAAAATAGTTTAATTGTCATCATTATTAAAATAGTTTAATTTTTATTATTATTAAAATAGTTTGATTGTTATTACAAAAATTCCCAAACAAGACGTGAATTGACTTTATGTAAGATTGTAGAATGAGAAATTAAGAAGAAAGGCACTAATTTTCTTTAGACTAGAAATAGTTCAAGTCATAAGAATTAGGAAAACAATTAAATAGAGTTAAGAAATCTGACAGTTCTTCAGTTTAGGGAAGTCAGACCATAAAAATGTCAAATATTCCTCAGATAAAGCCAAAGTAGTAGTTTTTATAAAAATCCTGAAAGTTTAATTTTGGATATTTGACACGTAAGACATTTTTTTCGAAACAAAGAAAAACAACTTCAAGAATTTATTTCTAAGAACACTTGAGAAACCTTATAGTTCTCACCAGTGAAATAATTCTTATAATCTGATGAACTTCACAGATTATATTTGACTAAATTGTTACGGTTGTTATGCTAAATGCTTGTTTAGGATCTCTATGCAATAGTGAAATGATTGTATAATTACTGACATCAAAAATATAGAATCAAATTGCCACTTACCGGCATAAAGAGCTCCAATATTTCATATATGAATATTGCTTGAATGAAGCAATATTCATATGTTGATTATCCACTCATATACTATAAGCCAATCTGAGCTCAGTTAATGAACTTACCCATCTGAGCATAATGAAACATTCCAACCCTCATATAAACCGGCTTTTAATATTCTTTTCATTTTATTTTTTTGTAACTCAACTAATTCAATATGGTGCTGTGAACAGGATTATATCGTTGTTCTTATAATCAGTCATGGCTTGATGGGTTGCTGATTCCACCATAGCATTTATTTTGGTCAAGAGATGAATGTCTTCAGAGGGAGTGTATGTAGAGAATAGGGACGTAAATGCAATCATCGAGGAGATTGGATTGCGGGAGATGGCATCATAACCCTGATGCAACTTTCCTGGGCATAGAGCTTCTTAGCTTGCTTAAGGATTGACAGGGCTTCTCCCATTGATGATACCACTAACTCTTTTAACATGGCCCGATCCATCATTTGTAGGTTCTCCTTTGTTAGCTTCTCACTTACAAATGTGACAACATAGGTTTTAGCTGAGCTAGTTGAGATCACTGGCTTGACAAGGTAATGTTCCCAATCTTCAGGATCCATACATTCTGTTTGTAGCGCCATATAGAATTTTCTGAATTGTTGGGGGGGGGGGGTCATTTCGAGATGAAGATGAGGAGTTTGACTGCTGGAGCCTTAACATATGTTGCCTGAGCAGAAAGCTCCTTGAAAAAAATATTAATGGACTATGGTTAATATTTATTATATCAGAATTAAATTCAGAAATTTTTGTTCATTTTTTTTCATACATATTTAGAACCATCTAAAACTAGGTCATGCTATTACCTCATAACTAATATCTATTTGTCAGAAAATATTCTACACATATGGCACCTCAGAATAACTAAGCAGCGATAGTATCCCACCTTTTAATTCCAACATATTTCAGCAGTTCTTCAAGACATGGTGTGTGAAGCAGAGACAGTCCTCAGTGGCATACCCTCAATCTAATGGTCGAGCAAAGCTTGCTTTAAAAAGAACAAAGAGAATAATTCATCGTAATACAAGTCCTCAAGGCTCGTTAAATAATGACAGTGTCGCCTGAGCCATCCTGCAATATCGCAACACGCCTATCCAAGGCATTGGTCTATATCAGGCACAACACTTGCTCCACTGCCGACTTAATGACTTCATACAATGCCAACCTGCACTATATAAACGACACGCAAAATGGATAGCTGCAGCTAGGAACCATGAGATAAGCTTATCTCAACACAATGCTCACCTTACAGAGTAGAACAACCACACAGTGCATACTCTAGAGAAGGAGAAAGAGTCTTTACACAATGGCCAAACAATCGTCGATGGGACACAACAGGGAGAGTTGTCGAAACTCTCCTTAACCGTCAGTATCAGATCAGGATTGATGAGTTAGGCAAAATGACTCTGCGAAACCGTAAATTCCTAAAATATCCCCCAAATAAACACTTTGGTGTACCAGGTGTATGGGAATACACCTGGTACACTAGTGCCGCAAACCAGAGGACACGTAACATCACCGAAGCACCCAACATCACTCAGCACTGCTAAATCAATGCCAGAAAAATCTGCCTGAGCATTTTCCAAGTTATTCCCTCACAATCAACCAGGCCAAAAGGAACTCATTCTTCCGCAAAGACCATTACGTTCGCACACTAGGGGTGAGGGGAATTAGAATCAAATTGCAACATATAAGTATAAAGGGCTCCAATATCAATATCTCATATGTAAATATTGCTTGAATGAAGAAATATTTAAAAGAAGGTTATCCACTCATGGACTAGCAGCCAATCAGAGTTCAGATAATGGACTTGCCGATTTGAACATAATAAAACATTCCAGCTTTTATATAAATCGGATTTTTAGTGCTCTTTTCATTGTATTTGTTTGTAACTCAACTGGTCTGTCTCTCGGCTACTTTATTCTATGCTTTTTTGCTGCTGCTGCTGCTGCTGCTGCTGCTGCTGCTGTTGTTGTTGTTGTTGGTGGTGGTGGTGGTGGTGGTGGTGGTGTTGTCAATTTAATAATGTTTTGTCTTTTCAGAGCCAAATTCTTTTTTGGCTATTTTGTCTCTGCTTTTTTTTGTTACCACATTTTGTTTTTTCTGTTCCGGCCATGGCTACCCTTTGCCTTGTGCCACAGGAACCTATGGACCTTACAGAGAAGAAAGGGTTAATTGAGGCGTAGCATCCTCTCCAACCTTCGGGTTGAATTAAACCCCCAACCATAAAAATTAATCTTCCAGAATTCATGGAAAATGATAAATACGTGCATCTCATAACAGAAAGGCTTAATTGAGGATTTACCAAAACTGGAGGAGATAAAAAAAAAGACTTTGCTGATGTCTAATATCATTTAATCAACAATTACGTTTGAAACTTCGAACAATAAATTAACGTTAAAGGATTAACGTTTAAGTTTAGAAAAATGTGTTGTAAACAAACAGCGTGTGTAAGGATGAGTAATAGGTCAGGTGATAACATCCAGGATCACACTAGGCATCGACTTTACAATAAGATAAGGAATGAGAGCACGTAAAAAATATACCAGAAGGCAGATATAAGAGCACGATCTTAGTAGCGATTCACAAACCATTCTATACTTGTTGATGCCTGACCTTAACTTGAAGACATCTGGCGACGAAGTCCTTAGTGATATACGGTAGACCTTTACTCTGTATGGTTACAAATGCAATGAATAAAGAAAAAGCTTTATTTTTATAAATATGTGTTTTGTGTGTTTCATCGTCCACACTGGCAATTTAACAGAATTAACACAGTGAACATTTTCAAAAGATTTCAATTATTTCTAGGTATAATTATGAGGAACTTTTATGATCTCTCTTATTTTGGTTCAAGACAACTAACTGTGAAAATATATACAACCCGGACAGAAAAGAAGAGCAAAGGAAGAGATTCATCTTCTATATAATAACATTGTAGGATCAAAATCATCTGTCACGTTTTAACGTTTAAGCGGGACCCGAGACAAAAGATCGAGACCCGAGACCAAAAGACCTGAACTCAATTTATTTTCTCTCATATATGCCGGCCAAATTAGCCTGCCTTATATTCTTGTGTTCCTGTTTAGATGAAGCTACTAAATAAAATCATATAAATTGTGGAGAAGATGTCTGTCTTTGTGACCCTTTTCTTCTTCATCTTAAGTAGGCACTATGTCAGATGAATACGGACGCTACTATAAAATGGCTATCTCCAACAAACATCTCAACATACCAACCTCTACAGGGTGATCGACTTTCGTCAGTTGGCAGAAACATAAGGAGAGAGTGAAAGAAATTTTACATAGCGAGGGGAAATTAACCAGAGAAGTCGAGTGAAAGAGCGAGTCATTCAAGCCAATTTCTGTCTGTCTGTCTGTCTGTCTGTCTGTCTGTCTGTCTCGCTCTCTCTCTCTCTCTCTCTCTCTCTCTCTCTCTCTCTCTCTCTCTCTCTCTCTCTCTCTCTCTCAATACTATGCCTTTTTACTATGATTCAATTAAAATGAAACGAGTCATCTTGGTTTATACACGTTTATTTTAAACTCATCCTGATTTCAATTTTTATATTTTTATCTATCAAAACACCCTAATGCTAAAATGATTTTACCATTTATTTTTTCCTGTAATTAAATTTAACATTGTTACTTAACAATAATGCTAACTTCATTTTTTTTTCTATCATTACCTCCAAAATCTTTCTCAATGTTACCCACACGTCAAATATTGTTTTTTTGTTTCTTAAAATCGTTTTTGCAAAACGATAACAGGAATTTTAATTTATAAATAAAACCTCAAAATATTTTCATTACTTTATTAACAAAATAATATGTATTATTTAGATTATTCGGACTACTATTCCCACCTTTGTTATTATTTTCGCCACGTTTCAGCCGATGTAACCTTCCGACCTTCTCTAAATGCATCCTTTAGAACTTGGGAATCCTTATGTCGAACTCGGTAACCTATGCGCAATTGCAAACTGATCCATTCATCTAATCCACGCGGATAGACTGTTCTAGTTCTCTCAGCCGTAGAAGTGTTTAATTAATTATTAATATGAACCCCACAGCCGTGTAGATCGTCGTGGCAATAAAAAAAAAAAAGATCCAAATTACTCTAGGCCAGGATGGCGACGATGATGATGATGAGGTCGCTGATCTGGTCGTCTCGTCCAGCTACAAACACACTCCCACTCCCACGTTGAAAATGTTTATATCAGCGAGCGATCACTGGGCGAACAGCAACCGGTTGGCTCTGTGGGGGTGAAGGATCATTCAAAGCAGAGCAAAAAGAAAAGAACAATGTTCAACAACTCGGTCTGGGTTTTTTTTGTATAATAAAATAAAAGAATTGATGTTACATTGGTCGATGGTAGGATTAATGTCTACCGTGCTCGTAAATGTCTTTAGCAAGGGTTCGTTTTTTTCGCTAAGTTATTTCGCTAGTTCTCTGTGTGTGCGAAGAATTCTTTACACAAGTGGTTGTCTAAGTCACAAACTTAACGGCAAAGGCGGTGGCGAGAATTTTGTCCGGTCTGTTTCTTCGGTGCACGCCCCTTCGGTCTCCCTCGAGCGTCAGTTCAACTCTCCTGGGCGTCAGTCCAACTCTGGCTCGTGCGTGAAAAAAACATATTCTTTTATTGAAGATGTCTATGGTCGTACACACCCCTTCTCTGCCATCTTACTTCCTGCGTGTCTTCCTCTCTTAAGGCGGGAGGGGACAGGCGCCTCACTATTTTTTTTCTTAAAATAAATGGGATTTTCTCCTAACCCATCGTTATCACAAAAACAAATGCGACAAGTGTGGCTTTCTCATTCTGTCACACAGCTGGAGGTGCTCTGTGCCAGGCTTGTAATTAACGATGACAGGCTCAAATAAATCTCCGTCAAGTGAATTCGTTTTCCCCAGGTCGTGACGTCTTCAAAACAACCGTCACAGAATCGTGGTTCTAAAAACATGCCATTCACCCAAACAATAATATCGCTTTATTGATATTTCAGAATTAAATTTGCGATATGGAATTCTCTAATCTCCACCTCCCACCTGGCAACTGTCTCCTAGCCTCTGGTGGTAATTGATTTTGAATATCTTACACGATTCCGCAAAACTAGCTGGTGTCTCGTTCTGTCGTCCGAATAAGTTCATTTCTATACTAGTTTTATATCTCCACTTCGTCTCGTCGCAGGGTCTTCAGTCGGCGTAGCATCACCAACAAGATGCATACTAGCGCGGATACTTTGCCACATTAAGTTATTCTTAATTATTATCACCTGTAGTAAGTATTGAACTGTCACCCCACAGAAGACTGTCACTTAGAACTGGGTGTTAATTAGCACCTTTATCAATTGCACCACAACTCTGAATATTACAAATCATCAATCTTAATCTCAAAGAAATTCGAAACATAAAACCATAATAATTGAAGTAATCGCATCTGAAAAACAAAACATTTCATACCAACATGCAATAAATGTTGTGATATTCTCTTTCGTGAAATGTGTGTTTTTTTTTCATTTATCATTACAGGGCGGTCTTTCTACAACAGATGAAATGTGTCTCGTCTATATCATGTATTATCCGAAAGTGGATACTGTTTCTTGCGTGAGTGGCATTTATGTAAAGGATGAGACTTGGCTAGAAAATAGTATTAAAAGGTATGTATTTTTTCTTTCTATTTAAATATGTAAGTCCTACGAATAAGTCATATTTTCTGGTTATTTTTCTGATAATCTTTCTCTTATTCGCTTCGCAAATCAGACAGTGATATATTGAATATGTTATCAAATGTACATCAATTCATAATAATTAATGGGATTTATAAATATGTCATTTTTAATGTTATCTCCTCCCGCACGGAGGATTTATGTTTTATTTAGTATGTTTGTTATGCCTCTTCGAGCATATTCTTGTAGCACAATACATAGACGGATAATGTATCATAAATTACTGATAAAAACATGAAAAATAAAAAGTTGAAAAAAACATTGTTTTGGAATTTTGGAATTGCAATTCGGTGTTAGGATTTGGATTATGCCATCAGTCAATGGACAATGGGCAATTAAAACAAGTTCAGTTTTAAATGTAGGTCGGATAGTTATTAGAAATTTGATTAATAAATGATATTCACAACAATATCGAATCAGAATTAACACAGCGAATGGGTATGATGTAAATTGATGACATAAACGGTAGAGTAAAATAGACAAACCGACAGATATGAGAGGTAGAGAGACAGAACATGGAACGCCAGAGCGAAGGAGAAGCAGGCCGGACAAGTTTACGACAAGCCAAGTATACAGACTGCAGTTCACTCATCGTCTACAATCATATACACAGATAGTTGAGTAACAATCAAATCCTGTGTCTGCAGGTTCACATGAATAAAACAAAACCAATTTAAAAGCTTATTGTACGACTAACACAGCAAGTGTAGCATACGTGACAGAGAAACATTAACAAGGGCAGCAGACAGCACAAACAGTTGCATGTGGAAGGAAAAATATACAACTATTCAATAAGTTGTGACAGTTTTCGTGTTTCACTACTGACCCGATTAATAAAGGCCACACTACATGCCCCTTTATTGGATTGCTACATTCTTTTCTTTAAGTATCTTCTCAATTCAACCTTAAAAAACGAAAATATTTACATTATTAATACAGCATCAAATTCTGTTCAATATTTCATCCTTTAGTTCTCCAAATGTTTGTTCCCATTAATTTTACCATCATTTCTGAATTTCATCTGAACATTTTCTACTCTATTGATGTTCTTAATCTGGTCTGGAAACTTATTCCATCAATATATTTCTTCTGTAAACAAAACAATAATAAACTAATAGATCCAATTTTTTAAATGTGTCTTCACTTCTTGATTTAAGTAGAAATATTAACAAATGTTCACCATAGTTTGAAATATCATTCCTTTTTTTTTAAGTTCTAATTAACTCACATATCATTCTTTTCTATAGTAAAGTAATTAATCCTAATTTTCAAATAATTTCCTGTAACTATAATCATTTATCCTTTTCATTAGTTTTGTCATTGTATGTGTTGGTTCTTTTCTACGTTACCTTTACCACCCTGTAAGCGAAAACATATCTACTAAACTTAATGCTATGGGCCACAGAAAATAAGAAAAAAATACCACCAAATACAATATAAACATTCATTTACATACAGAGAAAGGGAAAAGATTACGAAATATCAAGGTCTTATGTACGACATGAAAAGAAACTGGAATCTTAGGAAAATCTCCATCATACCAGTAATTATAGGAGCAACAGGACTAATGAAAAAGAATTTCAAAAGCTATCTGGCGAGTATACCCGGTGAACCGAGTGCAAGAGAAATACAAACAACTGCACTTAATGGGACGGTTAGAATCTTAAAACGATCTCTAGGCTGGAGTGTCTGAAATAGCCGGTGAATGTCTGACATCCGGTAGGATGCCCCATCTCCAGCAAAAATAGAAAGATAAGAGAAATAAAAAAAGAAGAGACAAATGTAAAGTGGGCTTACAGCACAGCATAACAGAACATACAACAAACAGCTTTTTATTCACCACTTGTAGTGGACTCTACCAGGCATGGTAGGTTAGGAATATAAGCAGAGCTTCTTCATATTACCAACCATGTGGAAATCTGTCCAGCCGTGGTGAATTCCAGTCTCTCTTCTCGTCTGATGCGGTCTTCCCAAAGGGGAATAACCCATCGACGTTCTTAGCAACCAGTGCCACCCTCCCTTGTTCCTTTACACACTGGAAAGCAGGCCTGAGTGTAATCATCTCTATGAGATATCATCACTTTGCTTCTATTGAAATAATATTCCAAACCATCCATCAAATCTTTTCATTTTTCATTGATATAATAAAAAAAATGATTGTTCGCTTTCAGTTTATCAGCAAAACGAATTTCCAAATCAAATTCTTCATTTACTTTTTACCGCTATCTTGTTTATATAGTAATCTTTAGTATTCTATTCAATATATTTACTTATTAGCAATACAGGGTGAAAAAACAAAATCTATCACCCAATTAGATTATTTTTAATAGAATATTATATTTGGGGACAAATTATATAATCATTATTATTATTAATATTATTATTACTTATACTTGAGTTACTCATATCGCATGCTACCAGTTATTTTTTACTGATAACCTGTTGCTTTCCCTGGAATCTGAGTGACAGAAATCAACTTCATATATTCTGCTTATCTCTATTACATTCCATTATTATTGTAATTCTCTTGGTGTTCATGTACCAGCTGTTACCAGTAATTTATTGTTCCTTGGTCTTTTCATCATGAAATGCCCTTCACAGAACCCTTTTTGCGTTTCAGGATGTTAGTGGATATTAGTATTGTTATTATTATTTAATCACTAGGAGTTTTCACAAAGTCATTATCAGTGATTGCTCACTGGATCTGAGTGACAACAAATTTCCCCAGATTTCCAGCACTCGCTGACTCTTTAAATAACCGTATCAAATCATTTTGCGTTATCGCAACAGCCGTTTATCATTAATTTTTTGCAAGTTGGTATTCTTTGGAATATGAGTGGCAAAAAGCCTCCCACGGTTCCAGTACTTTCCACACCCTTCCAATGGAGATCTAGTCGGTGCTATCCCTCCTTGGTATTGACATCCTCTTCAATCATTTTGCATGTGTATTTATTTATTTTTTTTTTGGGGGGGGGGGGGTATGGGATTTCTGACAGTTTAAGTTCTCTTGGATTCGTGTGATGTTCTTTCTATATTTTTTGTTCTATTTCAACTAACGTGTAGCTGGTTAGTGTTCGTTTGGCTTCAGCACTCAAGGATTTTCCTTAAGATTTCAGCTTTTTTCATCATTGTTGTGCGTTGTATAGTTTCAATATTTCCTTTGATTCCAATTTATTCTCGTCTTTCTTCCAGGTTTTTCGTTTTTTGTGATTTTCTTCATGTTCCATATTCTTTTCAGTTCTCTGCCAAGTTCCATGTATTTGCTTTCTTTTTTTGCCTCTTTTGCTTTCACTCTGTTAACTGCTGCAACGATTTGACAGGTAATCAACCTTTCTGTGTTCTGAATTATGTATTTTTCTAATTCTTTTTATGTGTCTCATAAACTGTCTTCTATACTTACCAATCTCCACCCCCTTTCTATCCCTTTCACCCTTTTTTACTAAAGAATCACCACTTATAAGGCCCAAATGCCACTCGAGTATAAGGGTTAATGAGAGTCATGTATACGGTGAGATAACACCGTGATGATTGCTGATGATGGTTGTAATTGGGCAGAATTTGACCATCCAAGAGGACAACAACAATTTGTTTACATTGGACTTGAAAATGACCAGTCAGTTGGGAAGCAGCCACGCGATATTGTGTTCGACAAACGGGTAATTCTATGAAAGAAACTTTGATCATGGAAGTTTCGTTTTGTTTTAGGCAGAGAGAGAGAGAGAGAGAGAGAGAGCGAGAGAGAGAGAAAAGGAAATTATTGACAGTTGCTGCAAGTAGACGAGTTTATGTTGTGAATGCTTTACGGGAGAGGGGACCATAGGTTTAAGCTCAGTCGAGCACCTACCATGAAAATAACGATAGAGTAGAGAAAGAAGGTAGGAGGAGAAAAGGACATGGACCACTAGATTTCAAAGTCGGTTTTGTACTCTGTCAAGGCAGGAAAAGGGTGCTCTGAGCAGCACCTCCCCACCAAAAGTGGCAATAGTACTCCATCTTAGGACATATTTGGCTTTTATGCAGGTATAGGATTTCATCAGGAGTGAGATACCTTCTGTAACGGTAGAATGATCTAACCATTCTTCCACCTACCTTGGCAAAGGATTTGATGTAAGTCTTCCATTTCAGGTCTGGGGTGAAGGTCAGCCCTAGAAGCTTGTCAAAGCACAAGGCTTCCCAAAGACGAGAGCCATTCATTTCAATGGAGGCCAAGTGGAGATCAGTGTTGGTTGTGAAAAGGGAGAAGGTTGGTGTTCGACGTATTAAAAGTGGTCAGCCATAGTTTTCTCTTGTACCATATGCTCAAAGTCGGAAGAGAGAGAATCTAAAAGATCTTGGTCATTGCTGCATTTCAAAGTGTCGCCACATATGGTTGTATCATATGCATAAATGTCGACAAATGATCTTAGAATGGGATTTGGGAGATCACTGATGAAGATCAGGAAGAGGGTTGAGCCCAGAATGGATACTTGAGGTACGCCAGCATTTATACTATGAGCATCAACGACTACTTTTATGAACCTTCTCAGAATTTCGGATGCTTCCTTGGTCTTTTGGCTAAGATCAAAGTGTAGTATCTGTTCTGACTGTCCTGTGCAGTTATGGGAGGTTACCCCCCTCCCATGCTTTGCCTCCCCTCTTTGGGGAGGAGTAAGTTTATTGCTTACTGTCTGAGGCGCCCTGCCCAGGCAATTTTTTGAGATTCACCTCGCTCTTCCTCTAGAGTGAAAATTCCCACCTTCCGACCTTGTGTCACATTCTACTTTGTGGGACGTAGATAAATAGATGAACCTTCTCAGAGAGAAAAGATTTGATGGTTGAGAGGACATTTCCAGATATTCCATAGCCAGAAATCTTGTGAAGTAGACCTTTATGCCAAACCCTATCAAAGGGCTTTGATATGTCAAGAGCTATTGCTCTAGAAACAAAGCCCCCGTCAATAGATTCGCTGATCCTGTGTGATATTACAGTCAGCACATCAGCTGTTGATACTGCAGAACAAAAACCATATTGTTTTTCATTGAGTAGGTTGTTTTTGCTGAGGTGATTGATAACTTCTCGATTTATCACTGATTCAAGTAGCTTACTCATGACGCATAGGAGACTAATTGGTCTGTACTGAGATGCAGAAGGCCGATCTCCAGTATTTATAAATACTGGGCAGACTGACGAAGTTTTTCAATGTGTTGGGAAGCATTTTTCCTTTAAGCAACGATTGCACAGCTTTCTGAGAATTGGAGCTAGTTTTGGTTGCTGCTTTTTAAGCACTATGATTGGAATGCTGTCAGAGTCAGTTGCTTTGCTGGCATCAAGGTTCTTCATAAATTTAAGTGTTGCTCAGAGTATTTTCAGTCTTAGGGGGAAATTCAGGAGGTAGTCGGCCCTGATCGCAAAGGGTGCAGTTTGATGTGAAGTTCTTAGCAAAAATGTTAGCTCTGTCGGATGCTGATGAAATCACCTCAGGTTCATTGATGATGGTTGGGATAGATGTCACGCATCTGTTCAGGACCCTGTTTCTTATTTGTCCAAACTCGTGGGGTCCAAGCCTCTTCTTAGCTACTTTAGACTTAACGGATTTGGCATATGACACTTTCGCGTTTTCTATAACTCATTCCAGTTCTGAAAGTGGCTTTAGTTTCAGAACATCTATTTATTTAAAAGCAATTTAAATAGTGGTTTCGGTGAGCAAGGGTGGCGGCACATTCTTGGATGTACAACGGCTGGCTGTTTGGTTTCAGTTGGAATTTCTTGGAGGCTATGAAGCTCTCTATACCAACAATTACATATCAGTTTAGTCGAATGTGATAGAGGGCACATTCTTTTCAAGTATGGAATGCAGGGGTATTTCTGATATGAACGATCTGAGGCTGAATATCGATACACTGTGAATATCGATACACTGCGATGGAAAGGGACGTCAGTAATTTTGTTGCACTTTGTTTTTACCTTAATTGAGATAACTGAGTGATCAGAAGATCTCAGTAGAGACAGAATGATGGATGAGCACAGTTCAGGTCAAGTCGGAAAAAGATCGAGAAGACTTGCAAATTGTCCATCAGCATCGCGAATAAGTTTGTCAACAATCTCCCTTTATCATCTTTCTTGTTTGAGTGGACTAGCCATTCAACATTGTGAACATTGAAATCTCCACATAAGTGGATGTTGGCAGAGATATGAGCCGACAGGATATGGTCAATTTTCTCAGAGATAGTCTCAAAGATAGTAACTCCGTCACTGCAGGGATGATAGAGGGTGTTGCTGTAAGTGCTACTCGGAAGCACATATAAGGCAATTTAGTGTTTTAATTGGAGATGTTCTGGCCACATGGAAAGCCATCCCTAATGTAGGTACATATTCTATGTCCATAACGATCTTGAGGGTCAGGTTTGGATGTCATGTTCAAGTAATCGTGAAATCATCAACTGAAACAGTCGGGCCAATGCCAGTTTCGCACAGGAACAATAGATCGGGTTTGGTCTCCTGTAATTGGATTTTAACTTCTGAGAAGGTTGGAACGTAGACCCTTGATGTTGGAGTAGGAGACCTGATAGTGAGGAAGTTTGGGTGCTGGGTTTATATTTATGCTGTGTACCTAGAGTTGGTCAGTATCACCCTACGTGTGTAGTGCATTGTACACAGTCATTAGTTTCCTAGTTTTCTGGTCCAGGTGTCTGATTTCCACTTTTGTCTAGCCTATGAATGGTCCGGAATATCTTACTAGAGACACTGCTCACGTATTTATTCCTTTTATCAGGTTTCTACTATTTAATTTGGTTTCTAAAAGTGTTTTTAATCTCTTGTATTTCTGTTGATTCGATGATGTCTGCTTCCCATCTATTTAAAAGTATCATGTTTGCCCAGTGCCCTCTTCTCCTCTTATTTGGGTAATTAGTTCCAGTCGCCAGTTTTTCACATTCTCTTCTGTAGTGGTGCACACTTCTCCATTCCTAATACCATTCGAATACCCTGGTTTAAGTTTCTGGTTGTGTTTATCAGCTAATTCAATGATTTTTGTTTTTAGCAAAGAGCTAAAGATCGTCCATATACATGAGGCAGTTTATATTTTCTTCTGCGAACTTGTATCTAACATTGCACTTCATAGCTATAAAAAACAGTAGTGGTGATAGAGTGTCTTCCTGGAAGATGCCTCTCTGTATTCTTATCTCAGTCAGGTGTTGTCATCTAGCTGTCAGGTCAAGTCTCCAAATTTTCTTTACTTTCTCTATAACTTTATCCGATAATTTGTACATTCTTAAGCATTCAATTATCCATTCTTGGGGAATTCTCTTGTAGGCTTTCATGTGATGGCTATGTTCTGGTTTCTGTTTTGTGTCTGCTTCCGGATTTTTTGATCGATGTATAGCAGATCACGTGTTCCTCTTGTTCCTTTTCCAGTATTCTTTCCGTTCCTCATGGTCCACGGTTATTAACGAATCACTAAATCTATTCTCTCAGTTGTGCTGTAAAAATTTTCTACGTGGTTAGTAGGCAGGTTATTTGTCTGTAGTTACTTGGGGTCATTCCCTTCTCGCTGTCTTTCTGTATTAATCTACTTGTTCCTTTAGTCATCAAATCTTGTATGTCTGTTTTGTGCATGCATCTTCTTGGGTTTTGCATTAGTCTTTCATGCAATGTCGTGATTTTTTTTAAATCAGTATACATGTATTCTGTCATAGTCTGACTTTTCCAATTCGACATTTTGCTTAGGTTCATCTTGAATGTTTCTACATTTGTTTCGGTTTCGGTTTCTGTTTCTTCTTCAATTTCCTGAAGATCTTATTTTCATGTATTCAGCCATTCAGCAATTCTATTGTGGTCATGCGTTTTCCCCATATATTGCTCACAAAATGCTTTGTTTGTGTAGGGTCCGGTTACTTTGTTTCTGTTCTTACTCCATTTACATTTTTAGTAAAACTGTCTTTCATTGTTTTCAAAAGTCCTGTTTTGTTTGTCCTGTACAAATTTGTATGTGTATCTTCTCAGTCTTCCATCCTTTCCATGTATCTTTTGTTTTAGTTCTTCATGTTTCTTGTTTAGCATTTTTTCCTCTTTGTCAGTCATATTTTCCCTCTTCCATCGTTCTTTTCTCTTTGGTCACATTTACCGCTGTGGTTTCTTTTTGTACTTTGTGGCCGCTTACCATTGATTTCACACTGACAATGATAATTGGTCTTTACTGGAGTTTTGGTGGCAATAACTGAGTAACAGAGAGGGTATCGTGTAGAAACGTATGTGAACATGTATAAAGTGCTCGATACAAATAAGCAGATTTCAAATCGTGATAATAAAAGATTGAGAATTGTCTACGCAGCTTTCCTTCTAAGGACTGTCATGAACACTGTATATATTGTGTCTACTACAAGACTAACTCGTTTTTCTTCCCCTCTCTTTCTTTCTGCCCTCATTCTTCTCTCTTTGTATTTAATGGAAAATAAACACTTTGAAATATATATATATATATATATATATATATATATATATTAAAGCTATGATTTTGACGGCTGTATTAATACTACTCATCAGAGCGCCCAGCCATGTTGGGGGAGGGGGGCGACAAATAATTATAAATATTTGTCTATCTACATACTATGTATTACATTCTTCCGGAATCGTCAGTGTAGAGATAATTATTCAAGCCGGGTGCAGGATTCGAAAACCCGGAACACAAGTCATGTTTTTTAACTCAAATTCCGACGCCTTAACCTACACGGCCACCGTGAATAACTACATAAACGATGAGAGTTTTAAACCTATTATACTGAGATGGCGTGATAGGCAGCTGACGTCAACATTGTTCAACATATGAAGAGACATGCATTAAAACTATGATTTTGACGGCTGTATTAATACTTCTCACTAGTGTCCAGCCGTGTTTGGAGGTGACAAATAGATATATTGTTGGGATTAAAATAATCCTGAAATAAAGTTCAATTCTCCCACGTGAGAATGGGGTAACCATGTGCAGATAAAATCATCAAAGATATGTATAGGACGGAAGTCTGAAGAAGGAACACAAAACACAAGGGTGTAATTTCATATCAATTTAGTAAGAAAGAGAAAGTTGGATTGAGTATTTACAGTTTCAGAAAGTTCATTTAGGCATTGGTAAATCATGGAGAGGATGGAAGAGAGGATGGTTGCGAAAACGTGGTTCGCGAGAACTTATCTGTTTTAGAGTTCGGGTAACGGCGGGAGATCATTCTCTGTGATGCCGTCGTGGGCTGTATCACTGAGAAGACCGCCCGATGTGTTGCTGACTGAAGTGGAGTCGTTGAAAAAGAGCCTGTATAGAGTTAGGGTATCGGCGGGAGGTCATTCTCTGTGATGCCGTCGTGGGCTGTATCACTGAGAAGACCAGCCGATGTGTTGTTGACTCGAGCAGAATTGTAGGAAAAGAGGGCGGGAAGCCGTATACAAGGGTTTTTAAGGGCTGGCTCACATGACACCTATACTAAAAAGGGGTTGCAATGCCTGACAGCCAATCCGTGAGGCCCTTAAGGGACATGGCAACAGCCAATCAGTGAGGGGGGCTTTAACAAATTCCAACAATATATATATATATGGATATGGAGATGTAATTTGTTTGCAGCATACATATATATATATATATATATATATATATATATATATATATATATATATATATAATTTAAAAAGTAGTTAGAAGCCGAAAAATGCATTTTCTTTTCTTTTCTAGCGACATGTTTATCACTGATAGAAAGTAGAAATCCGTAAGTTGTTGAGTACGGTGGTAGTTCAAATATTGAAGTTAGTAGGGAAATATGCGTGGACACGCCTTTTATAGATAAGACTATGTAGTGATCTCCTACTTGAAAGCATTGCCTTTTTTAATTTAAAAAGCGGTTAGAATCCAAACAATGCATTTCTTTTTAAATAAGTGTTTATTTCAAAATCCCAAATTTTCTACCAATGTCGTCTTTATCAGGGGTTTAACAAGACATTTTTTTCTTTTTCTTTTTACTTTTTAACGACATGTTTATCACTAGTAGAAAGTAGAAATCCATAAGTTGTTGATTATGATGGTAGTTAAAATGCCGCTTTTTAAATTCAAACATTCAATGCTTTCAAGGAGGACACCACTACATATATATATATATATATATATATATATATATATATATATATATATATATATATATATATATATATATATATATATATATATATAGTTTCTGTAAAGATAAGCATTTTTAATGTACAAAATGGGAAAGCAATGAAAATCTGATAGAAAATCTGATAACATTTAACAACTTTATTTCAGACCATTTCAAGCTGTAAACTTTTATTTTATGAACACACCTTAAAACATCCTACATAATATTTAGCGAATTTCCCTGAATGTGTTTGTCTGTTTTAAAATGTTATAATTGTAGTCTATATGTTCAGACCGAACAACTATATATTGCAAAGACAAAGATTTATTATTTTATGTGTAACTTTAGGAGCCTTCATTCATTTCCATGAATCAAGATAAAAGTGAGTCTGCAAAGCCAGTTAAATATTGAAAAAAACTAACTCTCTCTCTCTCTTTCTTTTACTCTCTCTCTCCCCCTCTCTCTTTCTTACTCTCTCTCTCTCTTACTCCCTCTCTATCTCTCTCTCTCTTACTCTCTTTTACTCTCTCTCTCTTACTCTCTCTCCCCCTCTCTCTTTCTTACTCTCTCTCTCTATCTTTCTTTTCATATCCCAACTACGAATTAAATTTTATTATTGCCGGCAGTGATATTCACTTTTGTTTCAGTTAGAATATCGCAATCGTTTTGTTATTTCCTTCAACAGAGAGCGACGGAATGATACTAGGGAGGATAGACACTGTAGAAAATAAGGGCAGGGGCCCAAACAACATACAATAGGATAGAGTGAAAGTGATAAATAAAAAGTTAGTAAGTAAAAGGTCACTTGATTAGTCATTTGCAAATTCTGACTAATTAGAGATGGAAGTTTTTTCAAACATAACTTAATCCTAAAACTAGTATATATTTTGTGTGTTTAAAAAAATATAAGTAAAAATCATTAGAATAAACAAAGTTTGATTAACTCGGATTTAGCATAATAATGATACTAATATATATATATATATATATATATATATATATATATATATATATATATGAAGAAGAATGGAAAGGAATTAGAGAAGCAAAAGCCAAATCAAAATTCAATTCAATTGCTCAGAGCAAGGTATATTCCGCAAAAAGGCAATTTAACTTGAATAAATTGCCTTTTTGCGGAATATACCTTGCTCTGAGCAATTGAATTGAATTTTGATTTGGCTTTTGCTTCTCTAATTCCTTTCCATTCTTCTTCATATTTACCTGCTCTATCCTGGATATTGAGCTGTATACTCTTCACAATAGGTTTTACCTTTCCTAAAAGTTCGCTTTTAGTACACCACTTTATATATATATATATATATATATATATATATATATATATATATATATATATATATATATATATATATATATATATATAAAAGGAGGTTGTAGTTTGCTTGAAGCATTGCTGGTAAATGTAAGTGTAGGTTTGTAATCTGAGGCTGGAACAATGTGATATAGGACCGGAAGGTGGAAAGGTAAACAAAAACAAACGAGAAGAGAAAACAAGAATGAAATCTCAAATCAATTTATTAATATTTCACGTAAAACAGATTAAACACCAGAACAGTAAAAAGGTTACTGTCAGGCAATTAAACGTTCCGGAATAATGTAATCTTAAATTTTCGAAAGAAAAACTTTCATTATCAAAAGACCAAAAATTAAAGACTGAATGGTCGAAAAACGGAGACGGACTTCTTTTTTTTTTCTTTTTTTTCTTTTTGTTGTCAACAGTTGATTCCATCAGTCCATCTCCGTTTTTCGACCATATATATATATATATATATATATATATATATATATATATATATATATATATATATATATATATATATATATACCATTTGTATCTTTATATTAAATGATGATACAAATGTTTTTTGTATTTCTGACTCTTTTTCAGTATGAATATCATACAATTCAAGCAACAGAACGTCTCTGAGGAATTTGAGAAGAGTGTTAACGGTATCGGAAGAGAGTCTGATTTCATAACAGAGTGTAGCAATGGAGAAACGGTAAGTCACATCAGCTAAAAAAAACAACATTATTTTGATACGAAGCTAAGAAAACACAACATTATTTGCATACAAGCTCAGAAAACACAACGTTATTTACGAGAAACCTAAGAAAACACAACATTATTTTCATACACAGCAAAGAAAACACAATATTATTTACGGACCAAGATCAGAAAACACATTATTTACCAAACAACCTATAAAAACACAACATTATATACGTTTTTCGTTTCATCATAATCTTTTTATAGATTTTGTTTTATTTTACTTGTGTACATTTTCTGTTCTTTAAATGTATTAATATATATATAAGGAGTTTTACATGCGACTATTTTAAGTAAATTAATGTTTTTGGCTGTGTAATAAATTGTTCTGAAGAGACCATTTTGTCTAAACCTTTGCCTGTCGATCTCAGCCAAATTGCTTACAGATATATTTGCTGCACTCATAGCAAGTTTACTATTGAGCAATATCGGGTGTGTATCAACTATATTAGTGAGTTATTTGAATTTATCATATATATATATATATATATATATATATATATATATATATATATATATATATATATATATATATATATATATATATATTATTATTATTTTATCATTATTATTATTTTTTATGTATATATTAGTGATATTTTAAGCTGAATTATTTCGACACTTGATTATTGGGGAAATGGTCGTATAATCAGTACCATTGGAGAGCCATGAATATTAAAACTGTCCTGTTTTTAAATCTCCGAAACAGTTACATGGTAAACAGCTGATGATCCCCGTGTTAATATTAGACGCTTAAGGTTTCCTTTTTTTGTTTCACTCTTAGATAATTAACCCCCCTTTTTTATTTTTATTTTTTATTTTTTCATTTATTAATTTTCCAACGAATGTTAAGCTTGCAATATCTTGGATTTAGTTAGTTTGTCTGGGAATTTAAACTGCATTTTACTTTTTTTAATTTTTTTTTTTTTTTTTTTTTTTTAATGACTCAAAGCTTCTTTAGACTATATATATATATATATATATATATATATATATATATATATATATATATATATATATATATCTATATATAATTTGACACACCTTACATGAACATGCTATGGTTTCTGTCCCATCTCCTTATATAAAAACACCTGCAACACAAACTCCATGCATTTTAGCCTGACGATTCCCTATGGGGATAGAAACGCGAAGGCCTCTGTGTAGCTTAATTACGATAAATATATTTTCATAACTTATTATTTATATATATATATATATATATATATATATATATATATATATATATATATATATATATATATATATATATATATAAATGTTTTGAGGTACAAAACTTATAAATACATTTAAATCTCTCTAAGGCCCTTTCGACTATCATCTCGTCAGGAGAAAATCGATAGTTTTAATTAATAATAACGCCGAAAGAAAGAGAAAAATGGAGAAATTGAGTGTGCCAAAATTAACGATAAAGCGATTAAAATTCAATTCAATGATTTCGTTAAAAGTCGACTAAAAGGCACTACGTTAGGGGATAAAATAAATTGGGAAGGAGTTCAAAGTTCCCCAAAGAGATTAAACGATCTTACAAATTCCTTCTGCCGGCACAAAGAAGGTTTTCGAATAGCAATAGAAACAGATTCCAATATTTTCAAATGGTTCTTGGAATCTGCTCTATGCAATACCTCAAAACGGTCTATTTTATAGCCACTGGCACAGCTAGGGTTTTCAACCAAATGCTGGCCAATAGCAGAGTCCAAAGAATTAGAGGAGGGGTAACACAAGGACCCTACCCTTCCCTGACGTATTTTTGATGGAACGTGCTGGTTTATGCGGGTCTGCAAATGCAAGGAAGTCGCCCTATATAGCCAGCATCAAAATTGGTATACACTATTACTATAATTTGTATAGGGCACACTATCCTTGCGAAAGGAAGGAAAAGCAGGTCTAGTAGCATAAACTAATCGTAAGGAAACAGAGTAGAAGCAATTGCTAATGCTATCAACAATCTGTTTACCTAGTTTAATACTATTTCCCCCTATCCAAGGTAATTTTAAATAAATGGGGCATTTTACAGGCCCAAATATTTTAGGGGATTTAAAATAAGCAACCTTTTTATTAATGCAATCATTGATAAGGTCCTCAGGATAACCATTATCAATGAATATATCCCTGATCCTATTAGTTCACACTCTAATCTATTTGGAGAACAAATCACGAGGGCTCTATGCACCAAAGTGTAAATTAAGCCTACCTTTCTAGGCTTAGGCACAAAAGAAAACCAGTTTACATACAGGCCCGTAAAAGTAGGCTTCCTGTAGATGGAAGTGAGAAAGCCACCCCTTGAACGTTCAACAAGAACATCCAAGAAGGGAAGACAATTATCCTTCTCACTTTCCATCGTAAACTTTAGAGCCTCATGAATAAAATTTAACTTATGAAAGAATGCCAGTGCTCCACTCTGCGAAGAAAACATCGCAAAAGTGTCATCCACATATTTAACATAAGTAGTGGGCATCTTTACAGACCTAAATAAAACGGATTCATAATATCCGACGAAGATATCAGCTAAAGTGGGGGCCAATGAACTACCCATTGAGACCCCGTCGACCTGACTATACATAATATTATCGAAGCTGAACTCGACTGATTTAGTACATAGAAGTATCAATTCTATGAAGATCTCCCTAGGGAAACAAGGGGCAGTCAGGCAACCTTCATAGAGAGCGTCGGCACAAATAGTTATAGTCTCATCTAAAGGTACATTAGTAAAGAGACTAGAGACATCAAAAGAGCACATAAATGATGTCTCAGAATCCGGATCTAACCCACGTAGAACTTCAGTAAACCGATAGGAATCAGGGATGCAGTGCGTAGTGTATAGATCACGCACAGGTTGCAGGATTACTAGGAGCCACTGAGCCAAAGAATGTTGGGCGGACCCTATCATAGATAATATAGGTCTCAGTGGCACCCCCTCCTTGTGTATTTTAGGAAGACCATATAATCTAGATCGCAATGACCCAGAGGGTCTGATCCTATCATATACCTCCTTCGAAAAAACCTTCTTTTTAAATAAAGAAAGAAGACGCTTCTGCATCTTGATCTCGTTCTTACAAGTATTATCTGCAGACTCGACAGGGCTAAGTCTACAGAATTTAGTAGTGTCGTTAAGAATAGATAACATTTTGTTAACGTAGTCACTACGATCCAATACCACAACTCCCGCACCTTTATCTGGTTTGCAAATGTAAATGTCTTCATTAGATTTTAACGCTTTTATGGTTTGAAATTGCGTTTTATTCCAAATAAAGTCACTGTGGTCAATGGAGGCGTTACTGTATTGGTGTGCCAAGTCAACCAACCTAGATTTCATTCTAGAAACATTATCTAAAGAACTAGGAGAGCGATGTCTAATTTGAGAAAACAAAACCTCGAAAGAAGCGAGGGTTTTCTCTTTGTTAATGTGGGTAGGGGGAATACAAAAATCTAACTCCTTAGACAAAACTTTAATTTCGATATCTGTTAATACAGTGTTCGAAAAATTAAATATATGTTTGCTTAGATTATTTATTTCACAACCATTACGTCTTCGAACAAGAAGGGCAAGTTGTTTATTATATTTTAGAGAAGCATGTTGCTTGGCAAATTCATCACCAATAGACAGATACTTGCAGAAACGGAAGAAATGAAAAAAAGACAAGAAACCTTTAACTGCAAACCAGAGACGATGACGAATACTAATAAGATATTCACGCTTTTCAGACAACTTATTAATGTCATCACGCATAAAAGCACGCTCCATAGAAAAACTGGGTCTAACGTTAGACGCAGCAATACGTTTTGAAATATAAAGAGGAGCCACATCCTGTTTAAGACAAGAATGTAAAAAAGCGACAGAAAGGTTAATAGATCTAATTCTGCTCTTTAATCGTATGATGTTATTTAATTGAATTATTTGGTGGTGACTATACCTCTTCCGTAGATATTTAAATAAATGTTTTGAGGTACAAAACTTATAAATACATTTAAAAAGAATACGCGGAAATCTCTCTAAGGCCCTTTCGACTATCATCTCGTCAGGAGAAAATCGATAGTTTTAATTAATAATAACGTCGAAAGAAAGAGCAAAATGGAGAAATTGAGTGTGCCAAAATTAACGATAAAGCGATTAAAATTCAATTTAATGATTTCGTTAAAAGTCGACTAAAAGGCACTACGTTAGGGGATTAAAAAAAATGGGAAGGAGTTCAAAGTTCCCCAAAGAGATTAAGCGAAATAAGACTAATTATTTACGACAAGATATATATATATATATATATATATATATATATATATATATATATATATATATATATATATATATCTTGTCGCAAATAATTATTTAACTTAAAATCCAAAATTTGTAGTAAAAACAACCCTTCCCCAAGAACCAATGTTATCTATAAGTTCAAATGCCCTCTGGAAGAATACAACTCCTCCTCCTTCTCCTCCTCCTCCTCCTCCTCCTCCTCTTATTATTATTGTTATTATTATTGTTATTGTTGTTGATGATGATGATGATGATGATGATGATGATGATGATGATGATGATGATGATGATGATGATGATGATGATGATGATGATGATGATGGATAGATAGATAGATAGATATAAGTTTTATTTATACAAACTTTATTGGTTACATATGTGCATACATGTTTCAGTTGTACTCTCTCATAGAGAGTCAACTTCTTCAGATCCAAACGAGGAATTCAAATGAGAGATGGAAACTTTCTTATTTAGTATATTTTCTTGGATGGGAGGTGTTTATAGTTCAACGGTCAAGCTTAGTATCAAATTGCGTTTTTTACTCGTTCACACTTTCAATTCGTTTTTATTTTTATTTGGCCTAACCAGCATTTATGACCTCATTAATTTTATATTTCTTATCTTTTTCGTTTTTCTTTCATTACCTTCTTGAAGTCATACTTGATATCAACCTTAGAAATCTTAGCGTAATTTGATACTAAACTTGACTGTTGAATTATAAAACACCTCCCATCCAATAAAATATACTAAATAAGAAAGTTTCCATCTCTAATTTGAATTCCTCGTTTGGGTCTGAAGAGGTTGACTCTCTATGAGAGAGTACAATTGAAACATGTATGCACATATGTAACAAATAATGTTTGTATAAATAAAATTTATACTAAAGAACAGCTCTACTTGTTATTGAGCACTTTTTATAAACACTGCAGTTTAAACGGATTAACATATGCAGAAAATAATATAAAACCTAAACTATATATATATATATATATATATATATATATATATATATATATATATATATATATATATATATATATATATATATATACGTCCCTAAAAATACCAAGATGTAAGCAGTCAGTAGCTCAGTTTTCATATCAGTTTTCCTTCTTATAGATCGATGACCTGACAAGGTCTACGGGTCCATCACACCGAGAGGAGTAATCCTTTCCCCGTGTACTATTCAGGTATTTCCGAGCCCCCACAGGTATTTAAAAAGTCCATACATATATATATATATATATATATATATATATATATATATATATATATATATATATATATATATATATAAGAGATAGTTAGATAAATAGATAGATAGATTAAATAGTTATCCATGGACACGTGTTTCGCGTTAATGCAGCTCATCAGGGTGGCTGACTATGGCAGGATTTGAAACCTCGACTACGGAAACTATAGTCGAGTGCTTTATCATTAAGCTACGAAGATCCTGTAAGAAATATGTGATGGTTTTATCGCTTATAGATGTTTTTAAATTAGTTTTCTTTTTTGTGATAATATCAGCTTTGTGTAAGCTTCTTAATGTTATGCACTCACCTAAGTACTTGAGAGAGAGAGGGTTAACTCACTTACATACATTATGTCGGCCCCTATTTTTAGAGATGTATATCGAGGTTTCGAATCCTGCCATATTGAAAATGAATTCAATATGTAAAGTCAGAATATGCAGACGCAATTTCTCTGTAAAATGTTACTATTTTTATTATTTTTCTTGTTAGTCGAATATAACAGTATCAACAGTGTTTGTGATTGCATAACAGGTTTTCCTTTTCCTATAATAAAAAATATACAAACTTATCATCAAATACTTTTATAATGTCATTTTCTTTCAGCAAACTAAACAAAACCTCAGTTCAGTGGAGATGCTGGAGATATTAGAATTCAACCATGTAAGTAATGTTGATCATTTCAACCCTATAAATAGTAACGAAATCTATTCAATTGTCTTACATACTGTATAATGAACGATCTTTTGATACCAATTATTCACCTAAAATGTTACGTTTATTACACGAAATATGTTTTTGACACGGTTATAGTTATAATGTTATCGGCTGGGTTAAGTAAGTAGTAAGACGGAGAGACGTATAGGATAAGTAACAAGGTGTATTGGCGGTCAAAATACATTCTTAACTGAGTTATCGCCAGGGGCCGTAACTCGTCCCCTCACCGGTGAATCGTCAGTGCAGTAACACTACAATAGTCATGTAAAAACGACTTCTTAAGACAATTGTTTCTATCTTAAACAAAGAGTGGCTACATGTAATAACACGAGATATTTTGACACGTGTAATGAATGTTTTTTTTTATTAAGAATATCCTACCTTGTTAGTTAATTCATTTATGTTCTGGATAAAATAAATTACTCTTTTTCGGCTTACAATTCGAATGCTAACACTGATAACCGCTTCTTCTGGTATACCTTGCAAATCTATAAGAGTGTCTCCCCGTGAATCTATTGTGAAGCAAGGGTTGTGCTATTACCACTACATCTCTATTTGTAACTAAGACTGTTTGAGTTCAAGCGGCAAGGGGAAGTCGAAGACGACTGGAAACGATTCTGCCACATACAACACTTGGTATTCCCAAATAGTCACCCATCAACGTCGCTTAACTTGTGTTATCTAACGGTTATGTCAACGTGATAATGCTGTACATTATATGAACACTATCTTTGCTCGTATTATACAGGGTGACCAGAAATGTATGTAGCAGCCATCATGCGGGGCCACGAGGTAAAAGAGTATGTCGTTCATCGGGGATTGAACCTAGATCTTTCCGATTACAAGATAGAATCTTGTTATTTCTGTGCAAGGACAAGAGTCCACTTATGCAAACGACCATTGTTTTGCATGGGCGGATCTTCATTGAAATAAAAAGAGAAGAAATTTTCTTCTCCGGAAAGTGTAAAGCGAGAAAAGGAGAAAGAAATGACACGATTGACGGGATTCGGATTTCTTTAGGGTTGGCGTCGTCGTGTTTTGGAGAATTGTTAATACAATTCGGGAGTCGGACTTTTGATTTTTGTTTTCGTGTGTGCGCGTTTTTTTTTTCTTCCTTTTTCAACTACAATGTCACCCATAGAATCGTTGATAAAATTCACAACAACTTCTGCAATCCAACTGCATTTTGTGCAAATAAACTTCACCATATGCCTTACATGTCCACTGAGTTTTAATCGTGAATGGTCAACTGTCTTTGTTTTATTGCCATTCAAGAATCCATGCTCCAAATGTGTACCTCTGTATTGCAAGCCCATCTGGATACGATGCACAAAATTGTCAATAACTCCTGACGCTCTCTTTGTTTAGCACTGCACTAATAGTGGCTACGATGATCCTCCTCAGTTCTGGGATATTCTGGGGATTGTTTTGATATACATTATATTGAGATAAATTTACAGATAAAAATGTAAGGGGGTTACGGTCCTGTGAGTGTGAAGCACATTCATGATCATACCTCATACTGATGAAACTATCACCAACATCTCCTCGCAACTATTCCAGCAAGTCATTCCAAATCTTAGGATTAAATGTTTTTCTTCTTTAATAATTTCCCATTTTGACTAAGTGTTTGACTTTTTCTTTATTATTATCATTATTATTATTATCATTATTATTATTATCATTTTCAGATACAGATTTCATGAACTGATGAATGAAATATTTGTAGTCTACATCAGGTCCTTAATACTTAAGACAGGATGCACTTTTAACGGAATATTAGCCATTTAGTATAATGCAGATTATTATTAAAATGTCCTTCAAATAAGATTCTTTGAGGTTGATGCAAGGGCTTCAATTATAACTGTTAGAACATTTGTCACAGAGTCTGGCTTATTCTACCGAGTTAATAATTGTCTATTTCTTCCAACTCCTGCACATTGTGACAACTAGGAATAGCAATGTCGTGTAATATCTTTTTTCTCAAACTCAATGCAATGATATCATTGAGCCTCTCTATTAAATTATCGTTATTATGAAATTAAGCATTTCGAATTTCTTTTCAGCCTCAAACAACTAATTCACCAATCAGCACGACTGAAAAGGTAATTATTGAGATTCATATTAAACAGTTTACTAGTGTTTGCCTTTTAAATACAATTATTGCATGTCTTTGTTGGTCCCCCAATTTATGAAATCGGGGGACTTATGTTTTGAGGCATGTCCGTCCGTCCGTCCGGATTTTTCTCCGCAACCATCCATTGAATTTCTCTGAAATTTTGTATGAAATTGTAACTTTGGTCAGGTTACAAAGTGACATTCTCCGATTTTTGAAAAAAAATCTGGTTGGCCCCCAGAGGATTAAAAGGCCCCGAAATGGCAAAAAATGACATTTCTTGCCCCATAACTTTTCATCCATCCATTCAATTTCTCTGAAACTTGGCCAAAATGTGGAGGCAATTGTTCCTAATAGAAAATAAGTATCGCTGACCTTGGAAAAAATATGGTTCGCGCCCCCAGGTGGTCAAAAGCCCACAAAATGGCAAAAAATTACCCTTTTCTCCCATAACGTTTGATCCATCCATTCAATTTTTCTGAAACTTGGCCAAAATGTAGAAGCAATTGTTCTGGATATAAAATGAGCATCCTTGACGTCAGAAAAATTCTGGTTTGCGCTCCCAGGGTGTCAAAGGGGGGGGTCAAAAATGCCCCAAATTGCCCAAATTTATTGCATTTTACACTCGCCACATCGAGTCACATACAGAGGGGGACTACGCATGCGCGTCTTGTTAGGTATTAATTGCAGCAATATGTTTTTGAAGTTACGGTCGAAAGATTGAAAAAGTCAAACATGTTAGTTTGGTATGCTTGATGGTGTGTTTTATTAGCTTATCATGCCCTATTCAGTAGTTATTCGATAGATTGGATTTAGTCATACAACGAGACATAGTAGGATTTAATGCTAGGAAGAGTTAAAGAATGCTCTCTCACTAGGTTCAAACGGGACGCTGAATTATTCTTTCTGTTCTTTTTACCAACAGTCCAACACACGTGTAAACGACCAAACGTCTAGTCAAAAATCTCATTCCCTTTTCTTTTCTGCTCTCTCTCTCTCTCTCTCTCTCTCTCTCTCAGCACTCGACGTAGTTACAACGTCAACCTTTCTTCACCTCGTCACCGGAGCAAAGTGTCTACGCTTTTTATCACAACGAGAATCAGTCCATGCAAACCAAGTCTCATTTGCATACGTGAACTCTCGTCGCGTGACAAAAGTTACATGTTTCCATTTTGTAAGTGTAACACTCTGGGTTCAATCCCTGATGGACAATACACGGTGCAACCCCAACCCGTTTTCCCTGTAGATCTGCATGATGGTTGCTACATTTAAAGATATAGACAATTTCGTTTTGGCATAGGGAAGAATCATCACAGAAGGATCATTAAGGGAATGACAGTCATCGTATGAAGTCCTGACAACACTCAGAATATAGCAAAACCAATGCATATTTAAATGAAATGGAACCACAGATAAGCAAATAAGACATATGGTTAATGTTTGGAGTGTCTTCCTTTCCTTCTTCCATGAGTGTTCCAGCTACCTATCCGAGAGAAATATGTTTTATAGTGTGTCGACTCTACCCAAGCCTGCGATCGTTTTTGTATGGTTACCAGGACTCTTCTCAAGTCTGGTTTTTCTTTGACTGCTTGCCATTTATATTTTTGGTCCCCCAATTTTATAAATCGGGGGACTTATGTTTTGAGGCATGTCCGTCCGTCCGTCCGTCTGTCCGTCCGTCCGTCTGTCCGTCCGTCCGGATTTTTCTCCGCAACCATCCATTGCAACCATCCATTGAATTTCTCTGAAATTTTGTATGAAGTTGTAACTTTGGTCAGGTTTTTTGAAAAAAAATCTGGTTAGCCCCCAGGGTGTTAAAAGGCCCCGAAATTCTGGTTCGCGTCCTCAGGGGATCAAAAGGGGGTAAAAAAAAATGCCCCAAATTGCCCAAATTTATTGCATTTTACACTCGCCACATCGAGTCACATATAGAGGGGGACCACGCATGCGCGGCTTGTTAGAATTTGTCTGTGTGTTCAACGTAGAGTCAATCTCACAGCTACGCCTGAACAAACTTCCCAACGCAGTCATGTCTGTAGTCATGTATGATAGTGCTTAAAATGTCGTCTCTTTATCCACAGAGTTTATATTTGACATTTTCCCAGATCTTGTTAATATGAGTTCTACTGGGAATTATACGAACTCCCTATATTATGCTTAAGTCACGAAATAGGATAGGTAGAAGAAGTTGGACAGTATTCAAGTGAGCAAAAGTTCTTTGAGCTGTCGAAGGTCTGTCAGCAGATATCTACAGGCGAAGATAGTAGGTGCTGGAACGTTCAGTGGACAATAGAGAGAATGTAGACGTGTTTCCTTGTTAATGACTGGTGTCTCTCTGCTGACCTACCGTAATTCCCAAAGAGGGTGAAGTTGTTTTTCAGTGGACAGATGGAATTAAAGTGTCCTGCAAGCTGATTGTTCAGTGTGTAACCAGATCACTTAACAGGGACATTTTTCAGAGGAAGAAAATAGGTCTTTGTTTATGACTGCTACAGTGCTCGCATGTGTCATTATCAGTGATCTCGCAATGGTAAATGCAGGCGGTGTTATCTGGAGTGCGAGTCACACGTATCCATATATTTGCACTACTCTCAGCTCCTTTTAGTCACCATAACAATTGGTGATCTCGCACCAGATATTTACAATTGTGTTCTCGTTAATACCGGCTGATGGCTTTCTTATTGGAATTTATTAACGCCCCCCCCCTCACTGACTGGCTGCAGCCTTGTCCCTTAGGGGTATCACGGATTGGCTGTCAGGCATCCCAACCCCTACTCCCTTAGGGGTCACGTGAGGCAGCCCATAAAAACGCTTGCACACTGTGTCCCGGTCTCTTTTCGACCCACCTTTTGAACCTGGAAGGACCGCGGCTGGATGCTTCTGAGACAAAGCCCTCGACGCCAGTCGCAGAGAGCCCCCACTCCTTCCTGTTACCAACCATCTTGGACTGAAGTGACTACATCTCGACAGGAGCCAGAATGGAGGCGGGCGCATGTGCAACCTGTTACCTGAACTCCCACAAGATAAGTTCGCGAAGCCTTCTCAAGATTCCAGTACTCACTGTATCCTCGTTTTTGTGTGGGGCGGGGTATAGCGTCTAAGGTTAATGAATTTTCTTATATATTTACCGAGGCAGTATCAGTTACCTTGTCCATCCATATAATTTTATTTATTTACTAGGAGTTTTCACACGAGCCATTACTAGTGGTTGCTCACAGACTAAAACAGGTGGTGTTCTCTGGAGTCAGATTGACAATAAGTCTCCCCACATTACGAGTACTCTGTGCTTCTTCCAATCACTGTTTAAAATCACTTTGTGTTATCCCAACAGCCGTTTACCATTAAGTTATCGTTAGCAACAGCCATTGCTTTTTCTGGAATGTGAGTAACAAAACTGTTATCAGATTATCAGTACTTTTCCAGTGGTGCTCTCCTTCTATCCATCTGTCTATCCATCCTCTTAGATTCTCCACAACTATTTTGATGTGGTACAAATCGCTGTTGGGATGTCAGGTTAGTTTTTTCCCTTATATATGCAACCTAGTAGTCTCAGTTTCATTGGCTTCATATATGTTCTTTCTATACTTATCGTTGTGTTTCCGTAATGCTATTCTATTTCAACTACTATGTCATGTGACTATGTGGATTGGTTTCCGTGCTCTAGGATTTTTCTCAATATTTCAGCTGTTTTCCTCTGTGCCGTGATTTAAAACTTTTCTTTCATTAACATTTATCCTATTTTTTTAACCGTTTTTTTTGGGGGGGATGTGCCTAGTACTCCTGAAATTATTAGTATTACGGCAGTTTTCTTCTTATTCCATATGCTCTTCAGGTCCCTGACAAGCTCCATGTATTGGCTTATTTTTTCTATCTTCTTCAGCTTCACTCTGTGAACTATTGGGACGGTGAACTATACTATTTGGCAGCTTTGTTCCCTTTTATGTGTTATTACCATGTTCGGTCTTCTTCCTTGGAGGTGTTAGTCCGTTTACATTTCAATGTCACAGATTCGGTGTCTACCTGTACTATTTGGTTTCATGTTTGAAGTGAAGTCGTTTGCACAGTTTCCAGTGAACTATCTTTCCAACCCAGTAAAGTCTGTTCTTATATTCATTTTGGGCTAGCTTGCTGTATTCGTTAAATATGTGATTTATAGTTTCATCTCTTGCCCACAGTCTACATTGACTCTTGTCCTGGGTCTTGTATATTTGAGCTTTTATGTAGTTCGTTTTTATCGCATTGTTTTTACGGCTGTCAGTAGCGATTCCATTTCTCTGTGTATGTGTCCTTTTCGTAGCCATATCCATGTGTTTTTTGGCGTGCAATTTGATTTCTTTTCAATTTTGTTTTTCGCTTTTTTGTTTCCAGCTTTGCAGTTCACCGTATTTATTACATTGGTGCTGCATTATGCGGCGTTAATCAGCCTCTCCGTCTGTTCTATTTTCTATTTCTCTAGTCTTTTAATCGCATCGTTCATGCACTCTTCAATACTTTTAAGCTGTACTCATATTCCATCTTTTTCCCTTTTTACATAATCAGTTCATGCTTCGAGTGCATTGTGCATGCCCATTCATTTTCAAAGGCTTTTGATAAGGTTTGACACAAAGGTCTGCTTCACAAGCTTGCTAGTTATGGAATATCTGGAAATGTACTCTCAACTATCAAATCCTTTCTCTGTGATAGGTTTATAAAAGTAGTTGCTGATGCTCAGAAGTCTGACGCACATTGTATCAATGATTGCGTGCCTCAAGGCTCCATTCTGGGCCTAACCCTCTTCCTGATATCTATCAATGATCTCCAAAATCACATTCTAAGATCATCCGTTTATATCTATGCATCGGACACAATCATCTATGGGAGTACTTCTTGATAGAACACAAAATCAACCTCGGAACATTCTCACATAAGAGACGATGCCCATCTTTATCTACTGAATTTTTATTATCAGGGTAGGTACTCGACTGAGTTCCAATCTCTGGTTCCTCGACTAAAACATTTACAGCAGAAACACGTCTAGCTACAACCACTGTAAATAATGTTCCTTTCTTACTTTGTGTACCTAAAACTAGTAATTGTCTGTATTTCTGAAGTGAGGTGTTTTCATTATGGATTTCAGTGTTCAGACTGACGTGCTCATCTTGGCTGCCATGTTCACAACGTTTAGGCCGTTCTGCCCTCCGGCCTTCATCAGGTACCCCGGTGACAATAAAGGGATTGGGTTGGGGAGTCCAGATAGACGGTTCCCGAGTTCGATACAGGATGCCTGATGAAGGTTGGATGACAGAACGGCCGAAACGTTGTGAGCATCGCAGCCAAGATGAGACAGTCAGTCAGAACACTGAAATTACCTAAAACTATATAGAACTTCTAGTTCAAGAATTGTTCATCTGTGAAACACAATACCACTGGGTTACTTCCCAGCCGACTACAACATGGTCGTTTTCAAGTTCAATGTTAGCAAATTATTGTTGACCCATCAATTTCAGCCCAGATCTAACCATGATCTGCAATCCTCAAGGTGTGTGTCTCACTATTAACCTTACACAACCCATTAACCCTAACCCGTAGCCTTTAGTAAAAAATAAATAAAAATAAAAAAGCCCTAATTTAGTCATTTGTTTACTGGGTCTTGTATATTTGGGCTTTTATGTAGTTCGTTTTTATCGCATTGTTTTTTGCGGCTGTCAGTAGCGATTCCATTTCTCTGTTTATGTGTCCTTTTCGTAGCCATCTCCATGTGTGTTTGCGTGCAATTACTTTTATTTCTTTTCAATTTCTTTTTCGCTTGTTTTGTTTCCAGCGTTGAAATTCACCGTATTTATCACATTGGTGCTGCATTATGCGGCGGTAATCAGCCTCTCCGTCTGTTCTATTTTCTATTTCTTTAGTCTTTTAATCGCATCGTTCACGCACTCTTCATCATGTTTCCTTTTTACATAATCAGTTCATGCTTCGAGTGCATTGTGCATACCCATTAATTTTCAAAGGCTTTTGATAAGGTTTGACACAAAGGTTTGCTTGCTAAGCTTGCTAGTTATGGAATATCTGGAAATGTGGTCTTAACTATCAAATCCTTTCTCTGTGGTAGGTTTATAAAAGTAGTTGCTGATGCTCAGAAGTCTGACGCACATTGTATCAATGCTTGCGTGCCTCAAGGCTCCATTCTGGGCCCAACCCTTTTCCTGATATTCATCAATGATCTCCAAAATCACATTCTAAGAACATCCGTTTATATCCATGCATATGACACAACTATCTATGGGAGTACTTCAAAGAGCAATGATGAAGATCTTTCTGGTCCTCTTTCTTCCGGCTTGGAGTACGTTGTGTAATGGGGGGAAGTGCCTGGTTACTTATAAAACATATAAACTATATAGAACTTCTAGTTCAAGGATTGTTCGTCTGTAGAAACACAATACCACTGGGTTACCTTCCAGCCGTTTTCAAGTCCAATGTTAGCAAATTATTGTTGAGACATCAATTTCAGCCCAGATCTAACCATGATCTGCAATCCTCACGATATTTGTCTCACTATTCACTTTACACAAACCATTAACCCTTGTCCCTTAGTGGCCTTTAGTAAAAAAAAAATTTAAAAAGACCTAATTTAGTCATTTGTTTACTGAAGAAGAACAGAATACTTGAAACTATAATATAAAAAGTCAAATCTTGTTTGTTACAGCATTAGTGAAACGCAATTACGTTATGAATTTTTGAAGACATCAGTCAATGGACAATAGACGGAATAGTTTATAAAGATTTGGTAAACAAACAAAATTCTGAACTGTAACAAAGGTATCCGGATATATTCTTTCCTAGACAATTAAGAATTGGTATGAATGTTTGTTGACATCAATCGTTACGTAAGCAAGAGGAATCGAGATAGATAAATAGACAAACACACTGAAAAATAGGAAGATGAAATACGAAAAACCTTAAGACATAGTAAGAGAGACCCACAGACAAAATAATTTGTGTAATGCACATGTATTTAAACACACACAAACCTTTTGTAGAGATTCAAGTATCAGTATCTACTGAAACAATGACGAACCAACAATGGATTCTGGTTATTGTGTTACTTTCATATAAATATAGACAAGTATTAAAGCCAAAAAGAAAATAATTGTAGTTGCTCTTTTGCGTCTTGAGTAAACTAACACCAAATAGTGTTGGAGAATGGCCCTGTGAGGCCGGACGCATGTTGAAGTGGACGTATGTGTGGGGGATCGTTTGGTTTGACTTGCGCGATTTGGTGCGGGTAAACCCGTACAACCGAGTGCAAAATAGGGCTGTTCTCACAGTCGGAGCTCACAAGCGGTGACAGGGCCACCACGTTGACGAGACCTCAGGTCAAGGGTCAAGGTGCACCTGCGCATAGGGGTTCTGTGACGTTACGGGCTTTTGTGTGGAAAACGGAGTTTTGCCAGTCTGGTTTTTGGAAGCAAGTTGAACAGACGTATTTCTAAATGTAGTCTGCAAATGATTAGGGGAATTAAATTCCCTAAGAGAATACAGGCATGAGATTCCTTCCCCCCCCCCTCCTCGAATGGCTAAGGACTCAAGCTAGAAATTAATAACGATAAAGTAGTAATTTGATATATCCTTCAACGTTAGTGAAACCTCTCCAAGAGCGACGGTAGACTGACGCCTGAATAAAACTAATCAAAATTTAAAAGATTGTTTGCCTCGTGAATCGTGTTAGGAAGGTTTTTGTTGCAGACATAGCGGACGGCGATGTTCACGGCAGTAAAGAAACGAAGAAAGAACTCAACCACTAGACGACATCGAGACAACATCCCCTCCGCGACGAAGAAAAAAAGGTACGAGAAATTAAAGGGTATGCAACAATAGTTTACAGGTGAAGAGATTCGAGCAACTAAAACAACTAAAACAACAACACAGCGAACATAGCAAACGGAAGGACAACTGACCAAAACTATAAACACTTTATTTGATTTCGACCCTCTTAAGAAAATTAAGGGGCTCTGTTATAACTTTCTTATTAGTGATGTGCTATCTTGATGGTAAAAGTGTATACTATATAATTCTGTTTCAAGGAATTAACTTGTTCTTCTCATGTATTCTCTTTTAATCATCGCTTTCATCTTCGTTTATTTGATGGTGCCTGCTTCTAGAATGCTCATATAATTAACGTGTTACCCAAGTTCCATCATGATGGCCGTCCTATGCCTTCCGTTATATCAAATTTTCCTTCTTCATTTCAAGTTGTTCACATTTTTTCCATTCCGAATTCTATTCCAATATCTTGACTAAAATTCTAGTTGTATTAATTAGTGTTTCTAATTTTTTTATTTTTTTATTTTTTCTTTGCAAATACGTCATCCATATATTTAGAATTGGTTTATTTTTTCCTTTGTATCTTTAAATCTGTATCTTATATTAAACCTTCTGAGTATGTTGCTGAATGCCATCATAAATATGATAAAAGGTAATATATAGGAACTCTTACTGGAAAATATTCTTCTCTATTCCTATTTCTGTCAGGTGTTGTCCTCCAGCTGTCGGTTGTCGTCTCCATTTTCCTATTGTTTTCACCATAAAGTTTACAATTTCGTCTGATATTTTGTACCTCTTTAAGCATTATTATTATTATTATTATTATTATTATTATTATTATTTTATTTTATTTTATTTATTATTATGTTTATTATTATTATTATTTATTATTATTATTATTTTATTATTTTTTTTATTTGTTATTTTTTTATTATTATTGTTGTTATTATTATTGTAACGTTGTAATTACTTAAACCCTTTATACGTCGCTATTTGCGCTCCCTTCTTTACTACGCGTCTTTCGCATTCATTCATTCATTCCTTTTACGAAGCTCTTTTGCGTATATATTGATTCCTTAGTTGTTTACTTCTGTTTTACCTGTCAAGCGACAAGCTTAAATGTCTCTAATAAATATAGTCCGTGAAATACCTTATTTATCTTCGTTTTTCTTCTTCTTCATTGCTGGCTGACGCTGCACGATTCTTTTCGTTGTTTTTCTTCTTCTTCTTCCGTTGTTGGTGCCGTCGCCGTGTTTCATTTGGTGATTCGTCCAATGGTTGCAGCCGCATCGATTCTTGATCTTCTCTTCAGTTTAACTAGATAAATAAATTTTTCACGGAAAGAAGACTTGAGACGTTCGCTGAGAGTTTTTAAAGGTTTTATTTTGGGAGAGAAATAACTTATACATGAGAAAGAGGCTAAATTTCTCTTAATTAATTAATTAACTATCCTATTAAGGATAAGTGAAAAGGCATAACGTATAAAGGATCGCGTCAGATTTCCTCTGTCCTCGGCAGGGGAGAATTTTCGCCTTTGGGCGATTTTAACTTTTTAAAAGAATTACAGCACATTATTGAACATCTGCCTGGCTTTGGCTTCCACACAGAACTCATTCTAAAAACTTTGTTTCGATTGGATGGAGAAAGCGTGAAAATCGGACGGACAGACATACATTTCGTGATTAAAATTATAGAAATTATTATAATTCTTCTTATATACTTGCAGGTATCGTCAAAATCAGGAATCAGTGTATGGAACATGTTTGGTCTTTCTATGAGAAGTATATTCCTTGCAGGCGTTCTGCTGTATTTGGTGATTACTTGAGGTTTCAAATGAATTGCTAGTGTACATCCAAGAAGAACTGAAAAATCAGAAATGTAACAACCGCAACGACAAAAGGACAAGCGAAAACTAATATTGATCTACTTAATTAAGAAGGCTAACAAATTGTAGTCAACAAATTAAGAAAATAAATAAATATTTTATCGTATTTCCTTGACTTTGTACTTAATATAAATGCTCTTTCCGCTTCATTGCACCATGCATAAGAACACACTTTCATGCATACAAATACACATGCACACACACACACATACACACACATATATATACATATGAATCAAACCAGCGCCATACAGAAACACATCATCACACACAATAAGAATATAAAATCCACCGAACTTCGGAAAATACTAACTAACAACACTCGAATTATACACAGAAATAACTGCACTAACCGATTAAAAATATTCGAAGCACTATATATTAGAAAAACGCAACCCACGATAAACAAAATCGCATTTACGACCGGCATTAATGCCCTTTCCGTATTTAACAATTAACATTTAAGGGGGAAAAATCTATACATATATAAATCAATAAAACATAAATAAATTAAAGAATGAATAAGAAAAAAAAGCTATAAAAATGGAAGCGGAAAAGGACCCATATTAGCTAAAATCAACCTCCTGAAGATGGACGAGACGTCCGAAAGCGCTCGAGATTTGACCCAAACCATAACGATGGGTGCTATACTGCACCAGCTACTACCACACGATCGTAAAATTGCTCGAAGAGTCGAACGACTAACCAAGAAAATCTAAAAAAAGCAGAACTCCGTGGATTTTAATGAAGCCTGTCTTAATATATATATATATATATATATATATATATATATATATATATATATATATATATATATATATATATATATATGAGAGTTCTGAGGGTAGAGAGACATTAATCAGATATATATATATATATATATATATATATATATATATATATATATATATATATATATATATATATATATATATATATATATATATATAGAAAGGTGGATAGTTATGAACAGAAAAAGATAGATATTTATTTAAGTTAATATATCTAATAAATAATGAAAAGTTAGTTGGATATTCAACGTTAGATCTAAATCGCATTTCATTTCACAAATCGATATTTGATTCTGCTTAGCCTGTGAATTACTGTCATTTTCAGTCTTAGTCTTAATAAACAAAATTATGCTATTCAAATCAATTTAATCGGTTACATACCATATTCAACGAGAAATTTCATCTAATAAGATACTTTTCCAAATATTAACCGTTTATTCTCTTTGTATTAGCAACAAAAATGATTATAGAATGAACTCACTGCATTATTTCAAACTGAAAAATGTAAAAGAGTCCCTTGGTACGTAGTCATTCAAAGTTTTAATTTCAGTTACATAGCAGCCGCATTGTTTGATAGAGAGATTAATCATATGAACTGACTAATTAAATAAAAAATAATTATTGACATGGATACAATTAAAATTAGCAACGGTTCTATTGACTAATTACAACAATGAAAAATATACTCACTTCTTAGTTTTTTTAAATGTTATTATTCTTTTTTTCAAAAAATAATATATCCAACTTTTTTACAACAAGGTTTTTCTCGCCTATGCAAAATATGCATAAACCAATTTTTACAGGGTCCTGGCCGATTTTCCACTCAATATAAAGAAATTGAAAACGAAACATGGACAATAAAGATAATGATACAGCCATAACGCATCAGGTAGGATATATTTTGATGTATTTCTGATTATATAATCCAACCTATATAACCGAATGCAGAACTTTGAATCAATTATGTATGAGTCTGTGAGTATATATATATATAATATATATATATATATATATATATATATATATATATATATATGTAATATATTAACTAATCCTAATGTATATACACACATTTTAATAAATATAGGCATATATAGACACTCAAATCTAAAGGTATGCAAAAACATACACATATTCACACAAAAAATATGATCATACAACTATACATGCACATAGATGCACAAATATCCATATAGATATATTATATACATACACAAATAAAATATATATATGAAAAATATATTTAAAAAATTATATAATAAACATATATGCACACACAAATAAAAATATATACATGTATTCACACACATTATATACATGCACAAAGATATATAACACATGCAAATAGACATCCATACATATATACTGTCACAACCCGTGTTCCTGACTAAAGATATTTATATTTTTGGCCCTTTTTGCAACTCCTTCAGTCTAGCTAATGATGTTTTGTTGTCTAGAGGAGTTGTCTGTCGGATGAGATCAGATAAGCAAAAACACGAAACACAATACACAGTGAAAGAAGCACAAAAAAAGATATATAAAACTGAAGAAACTTTTATTTCAGAAATGTGGTCCTCGAAGGATAGAAGATAGACGTATTTTTGTTTACGAAATTAGATGCGATGTGTGTGTCAACATGAAAAATGGAAAAAAGTTCGTTGGCCAATGTGCGAATATGTATGGAGAGAGATAAGAGGGGTTTCTTTATTTAACTGAGGGATATATCGATATCAAACTTGTCCTTATTAAATCACACGTTAGTAGACAGAAAAGGATGATTCCGTCTTCCAATGTGGTTAGCAAGCGTATCCGCGTTTTTGTAAAAGGACTTTCTCGACCAAACGAACGCTTCAAAGTATTTTCTCTAACTGACTTCTTATTATATTAAAGTCCATTAATTTTCCGACGTGGTGTTAGGCCCAGGAATTAGTATACTGTACGCTATGACCACTCGTATCCTTCTTTATTGTTTTATTATATCCATTTTCCGGACCGCTTTTATTTTAAACTACATCAAGTATCAACTGAAAAGTGTAAGAAAAGGCCAAGCATGCCATGGTCACTGTTGTTCACGTACGCCTTCTTTCTCTCTTAGTAGTTGTGTCGGAGGAGAGTCTCTCTCTCTCTCTCTCTCTCTCTCTCTCTCTCTCTCTCTCTTTCGGGCGAGGGCAAGACTCGCGAGGGCACTCTTTTCCTTTCTCCAATCATACGACTCGATCGTAACAATACACATATACGAGGCCTGTCTAAAAAGTATCCGACCTTAGGCCAGATAAAATATTTTAAATACCTGACAGGGTTGGGACCCTAATCCACTTGAAAGTAGGCCCCTTGCACACACTTAACCCACCGATCCATCCACTGCCGGAAACACCTCTGGAAGTCTTCTTTTGGAGCGGTGCTCATTTCCGCCGTCGCGTTCCGCATTCAGGAGAAAGTGTTTCACTGTATTTTGTTATACTTTTGTATACCAAAAAAGGTACTCGGCGTTGCTCGGGAGTCAGTGTTCAATATCCTAGAAAGAGCAGGTGTGTACAATAATACACAAGTACATTTCCAATGTGGTATATGCTTGATGGGGAAGGGAAAGACAAGGAACTTAGTGTTGCCAGAGAATACACTAAAATAAATATAGAAAGAGGGAGACGATAAGAAACTCGGCGAACCCCGGAATAAATTCAAACAAATATAAATTTCATTATATTTTTGAGAAAGTAGGTGGTGAAGAAACTCTGTGCAATAACTTTGAAACTTACATTATTATTATCTTCATTATATTAAAACAAGAGAGAGGAATTGGCAGGGCGGATGTGAAAGAGTGGTGACGGAGAGGGGTGTGGAAAATGCGGAAGAGGAAAGAGAGAAAGAGAGAAAGAGAGAGAGACGGGTTGATAGGGATAGAGAGATATGAGTTTTAATATAAAGACTAGCGAAAATAGACTCCCTAACGGTCCTCTATTTTTGCTAGGCTGCCGCGTTCTTGGGTGGTGAGACATTTTTAGTTTTAAAAAAAAAATTTTAATTCTCCGAATACTTTTTGTTTAAAAAGAAAAAAAAATTGGGGGGTGGGTGGGATTTTTGCGAGTTCGAATCACGGCCTCGGCGCCGAAATTATTTATTGTTTATTTAGTCGTTAATATGTGCCCTAATGTATTTGTTATGTTTCTGACTTTGAAATTAATTAAATAGTAATTACCTCTCCCCCCCTCCCCCCTCCCGTTTACAAAAAATCTCCAAGACGGACAGGCAGACAGAGAAGGTGCTCGTTATATTATAAGTGGATGTTACACACACTTTTTAACCTCTTCTATTTTTATGCCCCGGGCAACACCGGGTAGACCTGCTAGTCAGTAATAAATAAGTGAATATGAATTTTAAGCTGTGAAATTTATTTGACTGATTCTCAAAAACCAATTTAAGGTGTTCTATTCCACTTACTCCAGATTAAGACCATAATTTCCCCAGTATTTTCCTGAAATCCCAAATTCCCTGACCTTGATCTATTTTGTATTCATTTCTCTGGATCATCTATATAAGACATCATTAAAATCATTGAATATCATTGAAATCAACCTACGTGGTTTAAATTATTTAAGTTTCAGAAAATTAAATTTGCTACAAAATCAAAACGAGGATTACATTTTTTTCTAAATCAAATTAAAACTAACTTCGGAAATAAATAAATGAAAGATTAATAAACCTAAAATTAAGTCAAATTAAAATTTGATTATAATCGGCACTCTACTGAATAGCTTAAGTTAAGCTTAAGTTCAAGATTTCTCTGGCTGATTGACAATTTCATTCTCCCCAATATAGGCACACGAGATTTGTCTACCTAGAAACGTAGTATTATAGTGATTCATGAATTTTGCTGAAGTAATTTTAACTTTCAAAATTTATTATTGTGATGCTACAAAGATATAAAAAATACCGAATCGAATGAAAATCAACCTCAATAACGTGTTTTTAATAGTTATTCACGAATTCCGTTGAAGTAATTTAACTTTCATAATTTATTATTATTATTCCACAAAGGTTTAAAATATCATGGATGCGAGTAAAAATCAACTCCAAATGCCCCCTTTCCAGTAAAAGTTCATTCAGCGCAATTCGTGCATAACGCACGAATTGCGCTGAATTAACTTCAACTCATAAAATTAATTATTGTGATGTCACTCAGTTAAAAGAAAAAAAATCACGGAATTGAGTGAAAATCAACTCCAATAACGTGTTTTTACTAGTTATTCACGAATTGCGCTGAAGTAACTTTAACTTTCAAAATTCATTATTGTGATGCCACAAAACTAAAAAAAATCACTGAATCGAGTGAAAATCAACCCCAGTAACGTTTTTTAAGAGGTATTGACGAATTTCGCTGAAGTTACGTTGACATTCAAAAGTCATTATTCTGATGCCACAAAGCTAAACAAAATATCGAATGGAGTGAAAATCAACTCCAATTACATGTTGTTAGTAGTTATTCACAAATTCCGCTGAAGTAACTTTAACTTTCTAAATTACGTAAGTTAAGAAAAATCACCTAATCGAATGAATGAAAATCAACTCCAATAACTTGTTTTTAGTAGTTATTAAGGAAGTCGGCTGAAGTTACATTAACTTTCAAAATTCATTATTGTGATGCCAAAAAGCTAAAAGAAATCACCAAATCAAGCGAAAATGAACTCCAATAACGTCATTTTTAGAGGCATTCACGAATTCCGCTTAAGTTACATTAACTTTCAAAATTCATTATTATCATGCCATAAGGCTAAATAAAATACACCTTTCGAACGTTTAACGATGGATAAACCAAAGTGACGATGGATTGCCGGACAAATGGTTATGGGAGAATGAATCCCTCGACCAAAGGTTGTGGGAGAGATGCCTTTATAGCAGCATGTCATTCCCACTGTTCGACGTGGCCCGACTACGTGTGGATTGGTCGGAGTGGCCACGTGTGGATATAATTAATAGATTAAAACAAACAAAGGGAAAGAAAGAAAACATTATTATTATCTTAAATTATATTAGAAAGAAAGTGAAGGAATAATAAAGCTAACACACAAGAATGGTATTTAGCAAAATCAATAATTAAGAGTAAAACATTTATATTAAAAACAAAACAATTTATTTGACTAAGACATTTTGTAGAGTTCATATTTTTAAGCAGTGCAAAAGTTCATGTTTGTACGAATGTGTATATGCGAGCGTGTTTGATGTATTTTTGTGTGGCAATTGAAATGGTGTGTGTTTGACGGAATAGTGCATCATTCGTGGTAGGAATTAAAAGAGATTACCTTTTGCCTCCCCCACCTCCTCGGTCGAACCGATGGGGGGTGTAAACGATCTCCTCTGTGTGCGTTCACCCCGAAAGCGGGAAAAAAGAGAGAAAGAAGGGTGCGTGACTTGTTTTTATAGGCAGTCAAATCACGCGTAGTCAAGCTGACCTGTTGGTCCCTGATTGGCCGGAATCTTCGTCCAACGTGCTCTCACGAGATCACCCTCTCTTCTCTAGCTCAAAGACAAAGAAGGACTAAGTAAACAAAGAAAGAAAGTTCGCACATAGTAGCGTCTGCTATACACCTAATCGAGTTAAAATCAACTCCAATAACGTATTTATGGCATTATTAATCCATTCGCAATACGTTATTTTTTATCAATTTTATCGATTGTCATTGCAAAAGAAAATTCCACAATGCTTGTAAATAGGAATCAATTCAGAATACACTACTTCTCACCAATTTTATCGATTCGCATTGGAACAAGTAAATGCCACAATGCTTGTAAATCACGTGATCGGTTGAACCGATTATTAATCGATTCATAATACGCTAGGTTTCACCAATTTAATTGATTCTCATCGCAATAGAAAATGCCACAATGCTTGTAAATCACGTGATCGGTTGAACCCATTAAAATAAATTATAAATCCATTCAGAATACGCAACGTTTCACCAATTTTATCGATTCTCATCGCAACAAGTAAACGTCACGACGCCTGTAAATCACGTGAACAGTTAAAACGATATAAATACATTATTAATCGATTCGGAATACGCTAGTTTTGACAAATTCAATCGATTCTCATTGCAACAGAAAATGCTATAATGCCTGTAAATCACGTGAACAGTTAAAACGATGTGAATCAATTATGAATTGATTCGAAATACGCTAGGTTTAACCAATTTTATCGATTCTCATTGCAACAGAAAAATGCCACAATGCTTGTAAATCACGTGTACGGTTAAAACGATATAAATCAATTATGAATCCATTCAGAATAAGCTAGTTTTTATCAATTTTATCGATTCTTATTGCAATAGAAAATATCACAATGCTTATAAATCACGTAATCGGTTAAAACAATGTAAATCAATAATCAATTGATTCAAGATAAGACAGGTTTAAAAAATGTCATCGATTCTCATTGCAACAGAAAATGTCACAATGCTTGTAAATCACGTGATCAGTTTTAACCACGTAAATCAACTATGAATCCATTTGCAATAAGCTAGGTTTTACCAATTTTATCGATTTTTATGTCAACAGAAAATGCCACAATGCTTGTAAATCATGTGATCGGTTGAAACGATGAGTTTAGTCTATACTTTAAGATGTGAGTACATCAAGAGATTTTCTTCTCAAACACTCTGTAACCCCGTATCATTCATTCATATTTCTTAACCTGAACGCCTCTACACAACCAGACAGAAACGTCCATCAATCCAATAAAACCTTTTATTTAAACTTTCAAGCAACTCCTGCCTTTCTATAAAGCCCGCATACACACCTTCTTGTTAGGGGAAAACGCTGTGAAACAGTGGTTTCAGCGACGGAGTCTGCACCCCGGGGTGCACTGGAATGCATCGGGGAGATCAGGCCCCACGTAGAAACAAGTGGAAGTCTGGGAGCTAGTACATATTTTTGACTGTCCAAACCTTGGCCGAGAGACGGCGCCAGCCTGGCGGGAGAGAGCGTGTAGGTTGTCTGTAGCACTTATCCAGATACAATGGATGAGTTTGACCAGCTGAACAATTTGGTCATGGGTCTTTTAGATACGATGGATGTCAACTCGAGGGGTGGTCCAATAGAGAAAGAGAGGCTAATGGTTTTCTTTAGTGTAGATAAGATCTAAAGAGAAACTAAAACGACGAATTACAATTGCCCGTACCACCCCACTCCGGGGGAGGAGTGGGGACACAGAAGAAGGGATGGGGGAAAGAAAGAGAGTAAGTCAGCATCGCGCGTACCACACGACGAGAAGAGAGAGAGAGAGAGAGGGAGAGAGAGAGTATGAGTTATACGCTTTTCGTCTTTGTTATTTGACGCGAAAATGCGATCACAAAAGAGTTAGAACCGAGATCCCGGCCGAGCTGGTCGTGATTCCCTCGGATCCCGAGGGAGCCGCTGCCCCGGGCCCCACCATCGTTTTCCAACAGAGATTAATGTCTCAATTAATACCAACAGTCGTAAGAGTCCACACCCACCGTTTTGAGTAGACAAGTTATATCTCGATTAAGGATTTGCAGTCGTAAAGAGATTCACACACGCACACGGAGAGATACAATAGTTAGTAAAGAAGCCATTATCGAAAAATAGACTTTGGGTTAAAGTTAAAAACCCACCGTTCATTTTTATTAAATAATTATTGTTATGAAAAGACCTAGCCGTTTGTCGAGTTATTCTGTTATCGAATTGTCCTGCTAAGTAATCTTGCCTTCACAGAATCACGAAGTCGTCATTCATCTGACCCGGGGGAGATTCGAGCCATCTCTCTTCTTACAGCCACTACAGACGAAATCACGAGCCAAAGAAAATGTGTTCACAGTCAGGAAGGATTCCTGCACCGGGACGGTTCTCATTACATTACATTTGATGCCGTCACGTCACAAGGAAGAAGAGAGTAAGAGGCGTGGGGTCTGGGTTATAACGCTAGTCACATCATTAATAAATCAATAGATTGTGTTTCAAATTTTTTTAGATGAAGATTATTAGTTAGATTGTTCGGACTTCTATTCTTATCTTGGTTGTAAGATTTATAACGTTTTGACTGATGTAATCTTCGACCTTCTTCAGGTGTATGTTTTTTGACTTCATAACCTACTTGTCGAACCTAAGACCTGAATAAAATTTCAAACTGAACCATTCATTTAATCCAGGGGGTTGATTGTTCTCATTCCATCACCCATGACTGAGTAAAATTATTAATTTATGTTATTCTTATTTGTTATATAGCCTGTAGTAAGGATTGAACCTTTAAACTCCGGAAGACTTTTAACCTTAAGACTATATGTTCTAATGTGGAAAGGGTGCATTTGAAGAAAACAGTTGGTCGCTTATTGACATGTTATAAGTAGTTTGCTCAATCAATAGTGATGTCTCTCTATTTCTTTCTCTTCTTTTCCATTGTTTTTAAGCTGTCATCATCATCATCATCATATTTGGTTCAACGTCCATTTTACATGCTGGCATGTGTTTCACAGCTTTTAGAAATGACTTCCAAACTAACCTATATAGTTTTAAAGTTCTGAAACGGTTTTTCTTTGGAAGTCATTTCTCTATTTGAAGTGATATTTTTTATAGTCCGGATGACTTTCCTGACACCTACTCAGTGGAGACCAGTAGTTTCATTGAGATCCCCTTAATAGGTGATTCACTACTAAGGCTAAAGAACGCCTGACTAAAATATAGCCGCAGAAATCTCTCTCCCTAATAGGATAATAAACAATGGCATTACACTTGCTCAATCCTATCTTATTCTTTGATATTTTATTCTTTTACGTCACCGTAAAGTTACATATTATGTTAGCTTCCCATCGCCGGGCAAGAGATAGACTTCGACAGTGTGTCCGAACCCAATCAGCTCACTGGCTAAAACGTTGTAAATATAAAAACCAAAATGAGTATAATACAAATTATGTTTTAAAACAAATGTTTGAGGCACCCCAGAATGAACAACAACCAAAAAAGCACATTTTGTCTTAATCATCTTCAATTCTATCTCTCTATATATATATATGGAAGATTTTTTAAATACCTGCGGGGGCTCTGAAATACCTGACTAGTACACGGGCGCAAGATAACCCCTCTCAATGTAGTAGACCTATAGACCTTGTCAGGTCATCCATCTAGGAGAAGGAAAACTCTGATGATAAAACTGTGCTACTGACTACTTACATCTTGGCAGCAAACCGTTTGGGGAGGGAGGTTTTCTTAGTCCTGATCAACAACCTTCCTAGAGCTGGAATCACAAACAAAATATCCGGTCTGTTAACCTAAAATTGCTTAAAGAGTAGATGGGATCTGCCTATCGCCCGGTCTTTGCACTCCTGTTTCGTCTATTAGCCAGGTGCAGAGGTACTAGTGCAGGGACAAATAAATAACACCCAGTGCTTAGCCTTGTTTCCTGACTAGTACAATGAACGACGTCTCTCTTTCTCTCTATCTGGACAACTTGGGGAAATCTTTTGTCACTAAGTCTCACAGGACTAGTCTGGGTCGCTTATGTTCCGACTGGTTGGTAGTACAGGACACCCAAAATCTTAGGTAGCGCTAAGAACGCCTGCTCCATCAACAGTTGTATAATATCGTGGGTAAATGTACGTGCCACGTCGCGCATGGAAAGGGGTCCTACAGTTATCCCCGGTAGGCTTTGCCGAGACAACAACCCTCATTGAGCAAGTCTCGACTAATGGTCTGGTTGTGTGAGCTTATTGGCACCAAACAAGCACCCACTTTGCCCTCTCCACTCTATCTAAAACCAAAATGACAATACAAAGAAAATGAATAAAAAACTAAACCAAACACCACCAGAAGCCACCCTCGCCTCCGCCCTTGAGGCTAGCATTCACAAATATCCGGGAGGTTAGAACCAGCATCAATCATGTATAAAAGCTTTCCCCTAGTGAACTCCCCGGATATCCGAGTACTAACTGAAACAAATCTACAATCCTCAATCTCTTCACGCCATTTTGACATGACTGAATACCTCCCACTCTACCGTAAAGACTCTGGCAAACATATGTATAGGCGAGGAGTTTATGTTCAAAACACCCTCCCCTTGACTAGAGAACAAAGGTTAAAATCAGATGATCAAGCCTACATGTGTTTTAGATTAACCTTACAGTACAGCGTTAGTTACTTATATTTCTTCTATCGTGTTCCTTCGACCCAGGACTGTACCCTGCTTAACTCTGTCTCTGAAAGCATAAATACAGCACTCTCACTTGACCCGAGCGCCCAAATACATGTATTTGGGGATTTTTAAGTACATCACTGTGACTGGCTGTGATTCTCCAGTTATACAGACGCAGCTGGTAACTCCACGTATAGTTTCTCCATAGCGCACTCCCTCTCACAGTCTGTAACTTTCCCGATCCGCCGCCCTGGTCGTATGGACCAGCAAGCCTCACTTCCCGACCTGTTCTTGATCTTACTGCCCGAGGTTTGTGTGACGAATGCCCAGAGCTCGCCGGGGAACGCTTATCACCTTGTGGTAATGATTTATATCACCCTAAAATCTGCGCGAATGAGGTAACTGTTACGTTTGATGTTTACACTTTTTTATCGGTTTAATAACAACTCAAAAATGAAGAAAGGATGAAGTAGAATCTTTAACAAATTTATTTAACAAAAAGAACGATTACATGGAGTGTAGAAACCGCTGAACGCGAGATGCTTAAGTCTGATTGTGAGGTCGTTGTTTACTTTCCAACTGTCCTGGCAGATGACTCTCTTTATCCAAGAGCGATAACTTGTGGCAGAGGTGACGAGCGGGCATTGAGGAAAAGGCTAGCCTGTTTAGCTACCCCTTTTCTTTCTAGGTTCGTTCGGCTTACTCTCTCCCTTTCTTCCTTTCTTTCTTTCTTATCTTTGTTTGACCCTTCTTTGCCTCTGGTGGTGAGACTCGCGAAATCTCGCCTATTCACGGTGGCCGGAGGTTTCTGACCAATGGGCGGCCGACAGGTCAGCTCGGCCATACGTGATCTTAAATCTATAAAGAAGGGGACGTTCCTTTCCTCTTCCTCTTTTTCCCTTCAGCGTTTTGGAAGAACGCACCAAGAACTCTCGGCGATCCCCCCCCCCACCAGCTCGAATGAGCTGTGTGGAGGAGGATGGGGAGAAAAAGGTAACCTCACATCTTTCAATTCGATGAACAATTATTCACATCCTTCAATTTGACGAACTTTTCCTTCACACATTCACCATTTACAAATTAGCCACACAAAAGACATTCACATGCCTCGCATATATACACTTACAAGTACGAATCAAAGAACTCTATTAAACTCTATTAAATAAATTGTTTTGTTACAAAAATGTTATTCCTTTCCTTTTTTTATTAACGCCTATTCGTATATGTGTATAGCTTCCTAATTCCTTCGCTTTCTTTAAGGTAAGTTTAAATGTTTTCTTCCTTCATCTTGTTTGTCTTAAACTGTTTTATTTAATCCCCACGTGGTCCGATGGTGGAAGATTAATGGTGTGATTACATGCAGTTATAAAGGCATCTATCACACTACCTATGGTTGGGGGATTCATAATCGCAAAACCATTTGTCCGAAATCCTTCGCGACTGTGGTTAAAATCCAAAAACCCTTTGTTCTCCTTTTGAATCTCCCGCCATAAACTCACTTCCAACCCCGGCCATAATTGGTGATCTCTCCGACGTTAACACGCTAACTAAATCCTTCTACGATACAATAAATACAAATCCTTCTGATTAAATTTTAAGATACAAATAAATAAATAAAAAATAAGATAACCATTTCTAAACTTAAAGACAAACAAATAAATTTAAATATTAATCTTATTTAGCGAAGGAAACTTAGAATAGAATACGGCAGTAAGTTAAACGAAAAAAAAAAACAAAAATTCATATACGAAGAAAATACAAGTCTATGAACTTAACAAAAAAAAAATGAGCGTCTCACATCACAAAAAAAAAAAAATCTCTTTCAACAAAAAAAAAAAAAAATCCTTTTCATAAGACAAACAACAAAATTCCTTTCAACAAAAAAAAAAATCCTTTTTCATAGAACAAACAAAATCCCTTTCAACAACAACAAAAAAAACAATCATTTTCACGAAGCAACGCAAGAATCTTGAAAAACAAAAATCATTTCTAACAAAAAAAAAACACAAGAATATTTTATTACAAAAAAAAAAACTTCTTTCAAAACAAATTTTAACGAAACAAAAAAAAAAAAACAAAAAAAAACATTTTTAACGAAAAGAACGAGAATCTTTTTTTTTACAAAAAAAAAAAACTTCTTTCAAAAACAAATTTTAACGAAACAAACAAAAAAAACCATCCTTTCACTGAACAACAACAACAACAACAAAAAAAAAGCGCTTTTCGCGAGACAAGGAGAGATGGGTCTACAAGAAAAAACAGGAATCACTTTACAAAAAAAGAAAAAAAAACAGGAATCTTCCCACATGGCGCAAATATACCGGACAATGAAAAATTCCCGCCAAACGCCATTTAAAAAAAAAAAAAAAAATGGAGCTACAAAAAAAAAAAAATTTTTTTTAATGAAAAATTAATGACGTCAACCCGACAACCAAAAAAAAAAAAAAAAAAAATAATAATAATGATGATAGTCTTATCAGTCGAGGAACAATGGAAGCAACAAAAGGCGCCAAGCGTTGAATCTCCCAAGCCAAATACAGCTTCGTGTGAGAAATCTACAACCTGAGAAAATTTGTATCAGCTAAAGAATACTTGCACGAACGCGACCAAATTTCGACGCAAGCCTAAAGATTGTTTCCTAAAAATACCCAGCTTCGTCTAGAGACATTTCTTTCTCCTGATATTTCATCAGCACAAGAATCTCTAGGTGAACGCTAAGTTCCAGCAGAAAAAATACACATCCGAAAACTAAAACTACAAACAATACCAGCTTCGCGTGGCGGAAAATCTCAATGTGCACAAAAATTAAAATTTCGCCCGCGAACGCTAATTTTGCTGGAACACCCATATAACTTCAGCTTCATCCATCCCGGAATGAACGCTAAATCCTCGCTGATAAAGATTGTTGTTATATATATATAATAAAAAAAAATACATAAAAGTAAAATCGAAATAGGGTGGTGTCTATCGGATAAGCTCCGCTTACTGGTGGGGGACTATTGTGGCAGAGGTGACGAGCGGGCATTGAGGAAAAGGCTAGCCTGTTTAGCTACCCCTTTTCTTTCTAGGTTCGTTCGGCTTACTCTCTCCCTTTCTTCCTTTCTTTCTTTCTTATCTTTGTTTGACCCTTCTTTGCCTCTGGTGGTGAGACTCGCGAAATCTCGCCTATTCACGGTGGCCGGAGGTTTCTGACCAATGGGCGGCCGACAGGTCAGCTCGGCCATACGTGATCTTAAATCTATAAAGAAGGGGACGTTCCTTTCCTCTTCCTCTTTTTCCCTTCAGCGTTTTGGAAGAACGCACCAAGAACTCTCGGCGATCCCCCCCCCCACCAGCTCGAATGAGCTGTGTGGAGGAGGATGGGGAGAAAAAGGTAACCTCACATCTTTCAATTCGATGAACAATTATTCACATCCTTCAATTTGACGAACTTTTCCTTCACACATTCACCATTTACAAATTAGCCACACAAAAGACATTCACATGCCTCGCATATATACACTTACAAGTACGAATCAAAGAACTCTATTAAACTCTATTAAATAAATTGTTTTGTTACAAAAATGTTATTCCTTTCCTTTTTTTATTAACGCCTATTCGTATATGTGTATAGCTTCCTAATTCCTTCGCTTTCTTTAAGGTAAGTTTAAATGTTTTCTTCCTTCATCTTGTTTGTCTTAAACTGTTTTATTTAATCCCCACGTGGTCCGATGGTGGAAGATTAATGGTGTGATTACATGCAGTTATAAAGGCATCTATCACACTACCTATGGTTGGGGGATTCATAATCGCAAAACCATTTGTCCGAAATCCTTCGCGACTGTGGTTAAAATCCAAAAACCCTTTGTTCTCCTTTTGAATCTCCCGCCATAAACTCACTTCCAACCCCGGCCATAAACTCTTTTCTTTGGTCCAAGGGAAATAACTTTATTCTTTTTTGTTAGGTTTCCATAACATCTCCCCGTCTTTAACTGTACTGAACGCACTTTGGAGATGCTTTATTTGAGCGCGACTGCGCTTTGGCCAACTCCTGTGAGGTCTTTCATAATTCTCATTTGTATTTGTCTGCATGAGAGATGGTGGAGATGGCAGTTCGAATGTGTCCATTAACAGATCGAACGGAATGGTTGTTCTGTTGTCAACTAAGTTGTCTCCAGTGTATCTACGACGTAACCTCATACAGGAATTGTCCATTTATTTTGCGGATGATGCCCACTACCCAGTTTGGCTTGCCAGGTCTGTAATTATGAGCTAACACTGGTTTGCCAACTGAAAATGCTTTTTTGTTGTTAGGGCTTAGTTGTTGCCTTTGTCGATGGGGCCTTAGAGCGTCCAGTGTGGTACGTAGTTTTCGTCCCATAAGTGCTTGCTTCTGCTGGTGACAGACCATTCTTCACAGCACCATTTTATGTTATTCGATACGAAAGGAGGAAAGCAAGTAGTATCTCCTCTGTTGTTCTCTACCCCTTGCTTTGAGTAGTGCTCGTTTGAATGTGTCTACAAACCTTTCGGCTTGTCCATTGGATGATATGGTGGCGACCGGACGTGTGTTATGCAACACGGTTTGCGGAATTATTGGAATCGCTCAGACGTGAATTGTGATCCGTTGTCTGAGACTAAAGTCTCGGGCAAGCCGTGTTGACTAAATAGTCTGTTGCATTGACAAAATTTCTGTCTATTTGGAATGGGCATCCACAACCACCAGAAAACTAAGGCCATTCATAAGGCCAGCAAAGTCTACGTGTATTCTGGACCATAGTCGCTCTGGGTATTCCAGCGAGAATCAACAATCCGAAATGGATTCTTCTGCGCTTCCATATACTGGATACAACGTTTAACAATACGCTCAATGTATGTGTCTATTTTAGGTCAATAGACCACACTGCGGGCTAGTAATTTCATTTGATTAATGCCTGGATGCCCCGAATGTAGTTGTTTAAGGACTGCTTGTCTTAGCTTAGTGGTAACAGCAACACGATCTGCAAACATCAAAAAACCATCAATGGCAGAAAGAAAGCCACTGCGGCGTTTGAACTGTGAGGTTAGGAGGTGTAGCAGTTACCTCCTCCTTTCAAAACATAACTACACCGGTTTGCCGGTAGGTGTCGCTTTTTCACCAACAGGTGGCACTGTAAAGCGACACCAGAGTTATCTGCCCTTCTGACTATAAAAACCGTTGCAAACGGAAAATCCATCTCTTCTTCACCGACCAGCCTCGGCAGAACAACGCTTGCACCAGCGCTCCGTTTCACTCGCTTTTTACTACTCAATTGGCCTCGACAAAACGACGCTGACACTAGCGTTCCGTTTAACTCTTTTCTTCTGGTCAATTGGCCTCGGCAGAACGACGCTAATACACTAGCGCTTCGTCTCACATTTTTCTCTTCAAATGGCATCGGCATAACAACTACCAACATACGTGGTCAAACAACGGTAAGAGTTCTCAACTCATTTTCTTTGTGTACGGCTTTCAAAGACTTTCCTCACGCCGGATGCATTTCTTCTTATACCTTTTTCAAGAACTGTTTTTCCATCGACACACATGCATACATCACACACTTCATCATTCCACGTACACACACGTTCAATAAACGTTATTTGAACTACTTCATTTTTGTTTATTAATTATTACTCTGTCTTTGCATGCAACATTGCTTGATTTACTGAACACGTTTATAATCGGGGGAACATCACCCTCGGTCCCGTAACAATTGGTGACCCGACGTGCAAGCTTTGTTGTATGTGGCGGAGTAATTAATTTCGTACTAGAATAAAAAAATATATATCATTTCTCGTTTAATCTTTCCGTGGTGAAACGAATTACGCACCCATCTTTTTCCTTTTTTTTCTACCCACGTGGTAGAAATATGCAAACAAAAAAAAAAGCCGCCATCTTTATTTTTTCCTGGCCACGTGGAAATACCCAAACAAAGAAAAACAAAAACATTTCTCGGCTCTCTCCGAATATAAAACAAATTACAATTTCATGTTTTCTTCTTCTCTTTCTCTACCCACGCGTCGGAAAATTATATACAAAGAAAAAGACAAACTTTTGCCAATCCTTTTTTTTTCTTTTTCGACGAACACTTACAAGACGCCACTTCCTTTGTTTTGAACACGTGGAGATAAAAAGAAAACAAAAGAAGACAAACGCTCACATGCCGCCATCCTTTTCACAACCACGTGTTGATAAAAAAAATGTTAAATTGCCGCCATCTTTTTCTCTAACCATGTGGAAATGAAAATTCAAACAACAAAAAAAGAAAATACGAATTTATTTTCTCTGTTTCAACAACAAGCAAAAAAAAGGAAGCTGCCATCTTTTTCCCTAACCACGTGGAAATGAAAATTCAAACAACAAAAAAAGAAAATACGAATTTATATTCTGTTTTAACAACAAGCAAAAAAAGGAAGCCGCCATCTTTTTCTCTAACCACGTGGAAATGAAAATTCAAACAAAAAAAATAGAAAATACGAATTTTTTTCTCTTTCTTTTCAACAACAAAGAAAAGGAAAAAGAAGCCGCCATTCTTTCTCTACATGAAAACTAACATTCAAACAAACTAAAACGAAAACAAAACGTCATTCCTCGTGTGAAACAAATTCCGTGTGTGAAACAAATTACGACTCCATTTTTTGTTCTTTTTCCCTCCTACCCACGTGTTAGAAATATATATATATAAAAGAAAAGAAAACTACAAAACAGACAACACACGATGCCTAACACGAACAACATCACCAAGCCCCAAGACTTAATACTGGTTGTAAAAGTCAGGCTCAGCAAGCACCAACATCACCCTTCCAGGGCTACCAACCCTCTTCAACAACTGGACGTTCGTTGATAAACAGGAGGAAACATCAACTTGAACAACCACATCTTCCCGGACATTCATCAAGCACCAAACATTCCCGGACATCACTGACGACACTATGGAAGAAATCATACCAGTTCAAAATGAGTACAACTGCACAAGCACGACTAAATACTCAACAACTGGACGTTCGTTGATCAACTGGGGGACACATCAACTCGAACGACGCGCACCAACACCAGTACAGACCCACTTGTACCTGGACCTGCTAACTCACTTGCAGACATTTGTGCATCTGATTTTGACCATAGTGTACCACCAATCTCAACAACTAGATGTTTGTTCATCAGTTCCACAACACGGACTAATTAACATGAACAACATCAACAACTGCACAGCCCCACTTGTGTTTATTCATCAAACAACTGCACAGACCCACTTATGCTCATTCATCAACAACTGCACAGACTCATTTGTGCTCATTCATCAACAACTGCACAGACTCACTTGTGCTCATTCATCAACAACTGCACAGACTCACTTGTGCTCATTCATCAACACCGCACAGACCCACTTGTGCTCACTCATCAACAACCGCGCAGACCCAATCACCAAACATTCCCGGACAACACTGACAATTCAACGTTCGTTCATCAGCTCCGCATCACGCAGACTAATCAACATGAACAATGCCACCAACAAGTGCAAATTCACTTGCACTCAACATTTTTCGACCGCAAACTCACTTGCGCTCAAACTTGATGCAGACCCAAACAACACGCAGATCCACATGCGTTACAAACACTCAATTCCGCAGACGCACTTGCGATCAATCATTCAATACAGATGCAGAAACAGAAATAAGTAGCGTGCACACTACTTTTTCTAATCTTCAACAGCAAAACAGACATACCCACAAAGAATGCTTCGCATCTACAACTGTACATATTGAATAATATTTTCAATATTTTTGAATCTGGGGAAGTCCTTGTAGCAGTTACCTCCTCCTTTCAAAACATAACTACACCGGTTTGCCGGTAGGTGTCGCTTTTTCACCAACAGGTGGCACTGTAAAGCGACACCAGAGTTATCTGCCCTTCTGACTATAAAAACCGTTGCAAACGGAAAATCCATCTCTTCTTCACCGACCAGCCTCGGCAGAACAACGCTTGCACCAGCGCTCCGTTTCACTCGCTTTTTCCTACTCGATTGGCCTCGACAAAACGACGCTGACACTAGCGTTCCGTTTCACTCTTTTCTTCTGGTCAATTGGCCTCGGCAGAACGACGCTAATACACTAGCGCTTCGTCTCACGTGTTTCTCTTCAAATGGCATCGGCATAACAACTACCAACACACGTGGTCAAACAACGGTAAGAGTTCTCAACTCATTTTCTTTGTGTACGGCTTTCAAAGACTTTCCTCACGCCGGATTCATTTCTTCTTATACCTTTTTCAAGAACTGTTTTTCCATCGACACACATGCATACATCACACACTTCATCATTCCACGTACACGCACGTTCAATAAACGTTATTTGAACTACTTCATTTTTGTTTATTAATTATTACTCTGTCTTTGCATGCAACATTGCTTGATTTACTGAACACGTTTATAATCGGGGGAACACGACCCTCGATCCTAACAGAGGCCATGAATGTTGGAGAAATCTGCACACTTTTTGTATCATTGGATTTTGTTGTGTTTCTCGCTTTATATTAATCCTTGTCACTGGAATTGTCCGGATACAATCTGTGAGCGTGCGTTGAAAATCGTCCTCGATGTTGATGGCAGCGATGACAGTGTCGTCGTCTGGAACTGATTGTGCACTGATGAGTCGTGACAAGGCATCAGCTTGGCGGAATTCTGTTGTTCGGCGGTATTGTATATCGAAATCGTACACCAGTAGAATGATTGCCCACCGTTGTAATCGGCCAGCTTAATATACTGGAATGCCCTTTTTAACCAAATATTAAAAGTGGCTGTTTGTGGTCTGTCAGAAGTGTAAAGTGACGCCATCTTATGGAATTTCTTCACATTAAAAATCAGTGCCAGTGCTTATTTTTCCACTTGACTATAATTGCGTTCAGCAGGTGTCAGAGATCTGGCTGCATGCATGATAGCTTTCTCAGTTCCATCTGTGAATATATGCGCCATGATTTGATATTTCCGCTGCCACGACTATTTTTTATTTGGATTAAAATGTGTGATCAGTAGGTCACAGTTAATGAGTGCTTTGATTTTATCAAATGATTTCTGACAGGACCATTTTGCGTCTTTTGTCAACAGTTTGTTGAGTGGTGATTTGATTTAATAGAGTGAAAGCAAAAAACTTACGTAGTAACTCACCAGTCCTATAAATGCGCGTAGACTGCTAACGTCAGATGGGGGTGGCATGTGTTGAATGGTTGCCACATTAGCAGGATATGGACGATGATCTTGACGATCAAAAATAAATCCCAAGTATTTTATGGAAGGTAAATAAAAATGGCACTTTTCAGGATGGAGCTGTAAACCAAAGTCTTGTATGCGGGTTAGGACCTTGTTGATCCGTTTTGTCAACTCCTGGTTGGATTGCCCAACAACAATGATGTCATTTAAGTACGCAGCTGAACCTTCCACGCCAGTGATCATTGTTTCCACGATCTGCTAAAATATTGCAGGAGCTGTTTTTATCTCAAAAGGCAAACGAGTGAATTGGAATAATCCACGGTGTGTGTTTATAGTAAGCAGCTCTCTGAAGGTTTCTGCCACTTTGACTTGAAGATAAGCCTCTGTGAGGTTCAATTTTGCAAAGCATGTGCCACCATGAAGTATGGTGAAGAGATCATCGCGGATTGTCAATGTGTATTGGTGATCTACTTGTGCTGCGTTAAGACCAGTTGAAAAATCAGCACACAATCGAATTGAACCATCGGCTTTCTTTACTACTACAATGGGTGCTGTCCACTGTGAATATGTCACTGGTATGATGACCTTCATTTCCTCAAGCTGTTTTAGTTCCTGGTCCACCAGTGGCAATGCAGCATATGGCACTAGGCGTTTGGGTCGGAAAACATGCTTAGAAAATGGTTTATGGGACAGTATGGGTTCTGCCTGGGTGCAGCGTCCCAAGTTGTTTGTGTAGACTAGAGAAAATTGTTTCATGATGTCTTTGGTCTGGTAGATAATGCTGCTATTAGGTGACGATCTGGATACCACCTCACATATCCGGTTAAGTGGGGTGTAGAGAAGACCTAGTAACTCGATAAAGTCAAGTCCCAGCAAATTATGGCATGAGTTTGCTATGTATACGGTACCCGATGCCGTTTTGTCCTTCATTTTAATGGTAGCGGGTAATTGACCTGTGATGTGAACACATTCCTCTGTGCTGCCTGACTTGTTGGTGTTAATGAGTGCTGGCCTATGGTTTCCCATAATTTTTGTGATATAAGTGTAATATCAGAGGTAGTATCTACTTGCAGCTCAACAGGATGGTCATTCAATTGTACTGCAACATATTTTCGGTTTGATTTTTGGTTTGGAAGAAAAGTTGCTATCAGACTGTTTGCATTTGTTTTGTGATGTTATCGGCGTCTGTTATGTGAGGTTTGTCTATTATGGGTTGGTTCCCCCGCCGATCTCAACCCACACACAAAAATTAAACATTTAAATTGAGCGTCCCTGATAGAAGATATTTTAAACCATTCACATTCTCTGTTCACAGTGCATGCATAAGTTGATAAATCGGTCGAATAAGACTTTGTTATGCCGAAACAATTGAAACGCATATTAGATAACGAAAATTGCTCACCGAAAATCTGCCTCAGAGTCTCCACCGTTTCATCGAAGTTGTAATCACGTAGGTGTTTGGGTAGTATCTAGTTTACATACCGATCGTGTTCCGACGTCCCAAGCTTCCGTAGCAAAAGTCTGACTTTCCTGTTGTCACCTTGTTCCTTGAATTCCACACGGAAAAGGTCTTCAAAGCGTGAAAACCACGCACAGAACGTCGATTTAGCCATTGGGTCGTAATGAAATTCCGTGATTGCTTGTGTGACTGACTCTGCTGATGTTGTAAGCTTTGTTTCCGAAAGCGAATTGTTAGGTGTTGAGAATCTCTCTGAAAATGATTCTCTCAAACGTAATTGTTGTTGCATAAATTTCTGTATGGTGTAATCCATCTTTGAAAGTGTCAATTTGCGTTCTAAAAACTATTCCCATCGCCAACTGTTAGGTCTGATGTTTCCACGTTTTTATCGGTTTAATAACAACTCAAAAATGAAGGAAAGATGAAGCTTTAACAAATTTATTTAACAAAAAGAACGATTAAATGGAATGTAGAAACCGCTGAACGCGAGATGCTTAAATCTGATTGTGAGGTCGTTGTTTACTTTTCAACTGTCCTGGCAGATGACTCTCTTTATCCAAGAGCGATAACTCTTTTCTTTGGTCCAAGGGAAATAACTCTATTCAGTTTTGTTAGGTTGCTCTAACGGTAACCGAATGGGTCAAAGCAGGCCTTGAAGCACACGTGCCGATGCGAAAATTCTACAGCAAGCCCAAACTCTCCACAATGGTTCACCTCGAAATGTGCAGCTGCTATTTTTCAGAGGTAGCAAGTATTTCGACAATTCGGCCGCCATAAGTCAACTGCGAATAGACAGAAACTTATAACGTCAATAAAAAATTGTAAGACTTTTATAGGTGAAGCCAAAAGAAGGTATACAGAGATGACCAGAAAACGTATTCAGTCGTGGAAACTAGGTACTCGTGATTTCTGAAAAATCTTTAATAGTGTGGTGAACAATGGGCAAAGATTAACTACTTGCTCAGCGTTTCTCCTAAAACTCCACTTTGGACTCCGCAAACAACTCCCTCCCAAATTTCCCATTGCAAACTGAAACCATGCTTGATGACCTGGTCATCACACAATGTCATGTCCGAGACATCATAAAAATCCTTGACACCTCCAAAGCATGTAGGTATGATCTTATACCAGTAATACTACAAATCAACCCTCTTTTATCTCCAACCAGGAGCATCTCATTTACATATCAGGTGGTCACATTGCAGGCATATAAAGAGACAAGGCAGCCATTTTTGTTTCTTTCTTCTTCATTCATTTACTTCCACGACCGACCCATTGAACTATGCACACATGCTAGTTAGGTAAGTCCCGCGTTTCCCTACACTCCCCCCTGATCTCATGATCACACACAGGGCAGGGGGTGGCCGTCGTTGTCGAGTACTTCTTCGAAGAATCGGGGGCAGCACTTCCTCATTGCCATCTTCCTCATTACCACCGTTATTGCCACCCATCTGTTCCATTATCTCCTCTCGTGGTTCCCTATGCGGTGTTTCACAATCAGGGCATGGGGGCAGTATCCGTCTTTGTCGGGTACTCCTTCGAAGAACCGGAGGCATCACTTCCTCGTTGCCATCTTCCTCATTACCACCGTTATTGCCACCAATCTGTTCCAGTTTCTCCTCTCGTGGTTCCCTATGCGGTGTTTCACAATCAGGGCATGGGGGCAGTATCCGTCTTTGTCGGGTACTCCTTCGAAGAACCGGAGGCATCACTTCCTCGGTCCCATCTTCCTCAGTATGTTCCATCATTCCCTCATCTGGTTCTGTAGGTAGTGTTTCTACGCTCACCGGTAGGGGTAGTAGGCAGTCAGGATCATCCCTGAACTGTATGTGATCTTCCTCGTTATCCTCAGAATCAGGAGAGGTATAACAGGGGCGGATATCTTTTACATGCCGTGGTACACCATCAATCAACATGGTCTATTTTTCCTCTGCAAAATTTTTCAGTGCACCTAGCATTTGGGGGTTTCACCCAAACACTGTCTCCCACTTGATATGGTGTATTGACAACGCCAACCTCTGATGGCGTGACATCAATACCTTTTATACGCTGTTCATAGCGGTAAATCCCATTAGCTGGGGCAGTTTCTGGTGTTGCATCGTCCTTTGGTGTCATATTATACCAGTACACCGCTTCTGGAATAGAACACTGTGTCCTGGCCGCAATTCTTTTAATGGTGCGGTGACACCGCTCCGCTATACCGTTACCTTCGGGAAAATATGCGCATCGGTAACGCATTCTAATCCCCCATTCCTGCGTGAATTTCTGAAATTCTTGACATCGAAATGTAGTGGCGTTATCAGTCAGAATTTCAAGCGGGGCACCACGTTCAAAAAAGACAGCTCTCAACTGTCGTATAATGCTAAATGCATCCTGTCATGTCAACAGGCGCCATATTGTGAAACGTGTTGGTCCACAATCTGTCATGGTCAAAAAGTGCTTGCCCTCATAATGCGTTATGTCCATTCCTACTCGATACCAGTTGTCCTCCACCTCAAGCTTTCCTTTTTGCCATTGGGATGGTGCCGGATCAATTCGCTGACACTCTTCACACGAGCGTATAGCTGCCTTGATTGATGCTCTTGTAGTTGAAGGACACACTCTTCGGACAAAATATGTTGTCCTCCGAATTCCGGGATGTCCACTCTGCTGATGTATCGTACGGATCTGGTCAGGTGTCAATTGATCTGTTACGGTCGCGCATGTCTGTTGTGGAGGATCAGATCCCTGCCTCATTACATCAATCCACCTCTTTGGTACTCTCGTCAGGCTATCAGCCAAATTCTGCATTGACAAAACTAAAGTGATGTCCACCTGCAAGCTGTATTCGTCAACTAGACGCTTTATTATTTCCAGTCTCCTACGTACTAACATCTCACTTGCCGCTCTAGTCTTAACCCGGGCCTTCCCAGTTAAGGTGTCGGTCAACCAGTGGTAAACACACAATGAGTCAGTGTGAAGATGTACAACCTTGGCCTGCCATTGCAATGCAAGATTAAGCCTTTTTAACGTGGCATCGAGTTCTGCCAAATTTATATGCTGGGCATCATTTTTCGGACGAAGCCAGCACGCATCTTCCACGACAGCTCCTAATTGTTCCAACACGACACCTGTAGCCAGTGAACTTGCGTCAACCCATGCATTCACTTCGTTTCCAGATACTTGCCACTCACCCTGGGCAGGATCGTTCCTATGTACTCTGGACAACGTTTCAGCCATCATTTGCCGGAGAGCATTATCATCCACCATGTCATCCCATCCTGTGGTTACTGCAGTTACTCGTCGTTTTAACACTCCTGTTGCCGATCGGAGCCATCCACAAACAGGTAGATGTCCTACTAATTTACCGCAAATAGAAAACACAATGCGTCTTGTCAATACACTGGGTAACTCTGGAATTGCGCTCCCTCGCTTCCATCGCAAAGTATTGCCCTTCTCATAGACCTCTAGCCCTAACACGGGCGCCCCATCCTTTAGGCGCTTAGGGTCTTTGCTTATTAACCCAAACGATTCCAGTTTTGTTCGAACCACATCGGCAGACATTATATCCTCATCAATGTAAATGTCATCAATATAAGCTGAAGCAGCTTTTGCTGTGGTCTCATCCTGCATCAAAACAGTTTTAATAATAGCTGTCATTATTAAGGGTGCTACATTCAGGCCAAAACCTAAACGTGTCAAACAATATCGTTTTCCCTTGATTATCACCGTCTGAAATGGCCATAATGACTCATGGACACGTATCTGCAGGTAGGCTCTCTTCAAATCCAACAGTGCTACATTACTCCCTTTCTGACGCCACTCTCGTAGTCTAGCAGCGCACACATCTGCATTTCCAGTGAAAGCATCAACGTGGTGATTCAATTCTCGGTAATCTATTACGGGTCGAATTTTGTATTTAGTAGATTGTTCAACAGCCATGAGCGGAATTAATCCTTTGGGTGGTCCCAGACGTTCCTGTGGGTACGGTATTAACCATCCGTTTTCAATCCATATCTGAAGTTCTTCTTCATATGCGGCCCTATTCTTTGTGGAAACTTCATACTCTGGAATGGTGTTGCACAGTCGATCTGGTGCCTGGCTCATAGTCCATTTCCACTTTGCAGTCCACGCCTTTTCGTTGTCGTCAAACGTAGCACAGAAGTCCTTTTCTTCAATAGACACGGCTGCACAGACTTCTTTCCCTTCTCCAAGCATTACACCTCCAGTCGCTGTGATTATGACGCCTCCTAGTGCTTGTATCGCATCAATTCCAAGCAACATGTCATAGCCAAGGGGTTTTTCTTGCATCACCAGAACATCAACTTTGGCTGTGTCACCCTTCTCAGTACAAATCGTGACTGTCCCTTCACCACAACATGCTCGGGATAAACCATTGATTGTCATAATACCGACTGGTTTCTCCCGCCACATCCGACAGTAATGTGCACTAACTATAGACCGGGAACACCCCGTGTCTATGAGTGCTGAACACTTCACATCGTCGATTTTAACGCCAATGACCGGTAATCCTGTGTTTATTGGTTGGCAAGGGGCAAGGGTGGCGATAGTACCTTGCCCCCAACCTCGTTTCCCGAACAGTTGTGAGATATGTGCCCAAACTTATTGCAGCGATAGCACTGTACCGTTCTCTGTGCTCGTGGATATACACACCTCCTATCACTTCGGCACTCCTTAGCAAAATGATTGATTTCCCCACATTTATAGCACACTGGGCCTACACGCTTATTACTATCTGGGAGAGAATCTACCTTGCCTCCATGTGGTTCGACTGCTGCATGTTGAATACTAGTTGCTGCTGCAATTGGCTCATGTTCCTTGCAGATGTTTCGAGCTCGGGCTAATAACTCGTCCGTTGTCAATTCATCAATTCGTGACGATGTCCGCAACAGTCTGCTGACCTCCTCAGGTAAGCCTACTAAAAATGCACATCTTAATATCTTATCGCTGACTCCACCAAATGGTACCGACAACTTTCGTAGGTCAGCTAGGTACACGTCAACCGTTTCCTTGGCCTGAAGTCGCCGGCTCGTAAACTGTTGCCATGCAACAAACGGATCTGTACCAAATGCTGTATACAGGCCATGTTTGATTGTATCCCAGTCTGGTTCATCCCCGAGTTGCTGGTAGACTGCATAGGCCCCTCCGATTAACCTCAGAGGAATGATTGTGGCTGGTTCTTTAATTCTGCACAGTGTACAGATCTTCTCAGCCTTTTCAACCAATTCAACAACAGACGGTCCAGTGGTAGATCCATCAAACTCAGGTATCAAGCGAAAATCGAATTTGTCCATTTTCTGCCTTTCGAGTCACCACACACCAAGTGCCGAGATAGCTTATAACTTCCAACCTCTGTTTATCTCACTTATCTCTTTGAAATCCAACTTCAAAGTGAACGTCGCTACAAAACAACAAATCAACCCTCTTTTATCTCCAACCAGGAGCATCTCATTTACATATCAGGTGGTCACATTGCAGGCATATAAAGAGACAAGGCAGCCATTTTTGTTTCTTTCTTCTTCATTCATTTACTTCCACGACCGACCCATTGAACTATGCACACATGCTAGTTAGGTAAGTCCCGCGTTTCCCTACAACTAATAAAGAAATGCTCTGCTGAACTGGCCCCTGTCTTCTCAAAACTCTACAAATGCCGAATATTGCCTTACTGATAGCTGGAAAATCGCCTCTGTGTAACCAGTCTTCAAGAATTCTACAGATAAAACTTATCTTTCGGAATTATCGCCACATCAGTTTAAGCCCGCTCTTCACTAAAATCTTTGAATCCTTAATCAATCTAGCGATAGTACGGAAACTTGTTAATGCTAAACTTCTTTCTGATTATCAATACTGATTTAGACAAGCACGATCTACTGCAGATATCCTAACGGTCATCTTCGAACGCATATACCATATACTGGGCGGTAGCGCTTGATATATCCAAAGCTTTTGACAAGGTCTGGCATAAAGGTCTTCGCATAAAAATTCATTCATATGGTATTGCTGGACGAATAGTAAATATAAGATCCTTACTAACCAAAAGAAAAATCCAGGTTGTCCTCGATGGCCGTTCATCTAAACAACATGACATAAATGCAGTTGTACCTCAGGGATCGATCTTTTGACCTTTATTGTTCCTTATTTTCATAAACGACCTCCCTGGTGACATTGTGTCTGAGATGGATATATTTGCTGACGACACCACGCTCTACTCTCGTCATGTGAGTAAAACGGACGCGCACATATCCGAGGCAATGACTGAATCTTTAGAAAGTGACATCCAGTCTGTAGTGAACTGGTGTCATAAAATGATGATAACATTTAATGCTGCGAATACAAAACTCATTTCCTTCAACAACTACAACAAACCTCTTCAATCACTTATTCCCATGGCAAATACACCCCGTACTTGAAGGTCCAACGTTCAAACTGCTCGGCCTACCCTTCACAGGTAACATGAATTAGTACAAATACATAGAAGACATTGCCAAGGCTGCTGCAAAGAATGTGGGGTTCCTCTACTATGCTAGAAAACATCTCACACCTGACAGTATCCTATATATCTACAAGGCCACCATTCGCCTATGCATAGAGTATTGTTGTCACACTTGGTCTGGTGGACCATCCACTAGTCTCTCCTTCTTCTAGTCTCTCCCTCTTAGACTTGGTCCGAAAAAGAGTCTCAGATCTAATAGGTCCTTCACTAATCACCAAGCTCAAGCCCTTGTCCCATCACCGCAATGATGCATCCTTGTGCTTGTTTTACAAGTACTTCAATGGAATGAGCTCCGATAAACTTGCTGCTCTGGTGCTCTCTTGGCGTAAATACACTCGAACAACCCGACAATCAGCTAAATGCAATCCATTCACTGGGGAGGTCACCAGATGCCGTAGAGCCTTCAACTCCAGTAGCTTTTTTCCTCATGCTGCCGGCCTTTGGAACTCTCTCCCTGCTCCTTGTTTCACCGACATAAAAAAAATCAAAACTAATGTGAACAAGCATCTCACTTCACAGCTCTCAATTTAAAATGAACCTCAAAACTTTCACGTTAATTCTCAGTAGCCCCTAACGTCTACAGCGGGAACTTGCCTTGTTGAGGTAAACTGCGTTAAATAAAAATCAACAAAGCATCAATGAATATTTGAAGGTTGATACTGCTTTTGTTTATAACTTCAACAATTAAAAGTCTTCTTGGTGAATCTTTGCCCACGATGGAAGAACCCGCTTATCTCCTTACTTACAAATTTTCAGCACCTTAACCATTGCATTTTTGGAGATATATGTCGATAAAAACTAAATACACAAAACATCAACGAATATTAAGCCCGATTTTAGGTGGATACCGCTTTTGTTTATAATTTCAGTTCTATATTTATTTTTCAGTAAAACTTTGAACACAGTGACAAAGGTACTTTATTTACTGACTTTCAATTTTAGTTACTTTAGAATTAGTATTTTCGGAGATATGTCAATAAAAACTAAATAAGCAAAACATCAACGAATATGTGGGGGATGCTAACGCATTCTATTCCTCTTAAATATTGAAGAAAAACGAACAAGAAAACGTCAACATTCAACACAAATGAAGGGCAAAATAAAATATCCAATACTCAAACATTTATATTAACAACAACAATTTATTTTGCATTTTTACACATAAAAATTATATTCCATATTTGACGAAAGTCTTTTAGTGTCTTTTGGATAAATGTCTCTTTGACGGCTTGAAAGAAATAGTGTCTTTTTGTTATTTAAAGCAATGTCTCTTTAAATAAGTTTTGTAAGAAAAAAGACGCATGTGTGTGCGTGTGTACGTATGTGCGTGTGTGCGTGTGTAATTGAAAAGAGAGAAAGAAAGTGCCAAGCTTACTATGTGTGTCCAGCAGTCAGAAAAGGGGAGAAGGAATGATTTGACGCGACAGGTAGTCGTTGCATCGTCTTGCGACTGGCCGATGGAGCGAAATAATTCTCCCTGCTGTGTCTGAAGAAATTCTGGAGGCAAGAGACCGGATCCGTCGCAAACGACGTTTATATATGTCCTAATCAGCAGGGGCAGTGACCGGAAACATATGATCCCTATTTTGGCGTTTTCTGCGGGGTGTTGAAAAACGCCTGTCGACTGCTGTTGAAAGGTGAATTCCATAAATATTCCGCTTTTATTTATCACTTCAACTATTATAAGAATTTTTCAGCGAAACTGTGCAAACAGTCGCAGAGCCCACTTATCTACTGACCAACCAATTTTTGTACTATAGGACTATTATTTACGGAGATATGTCGATAAAAACTTATTCTGCAAAACATCAACGAACATTTAGCACGATTGAAAGTGCATATCGCTTCTGTTTACAACTTCAATGTGGATATATATTTTTGACGAAACTTTGCACACCGTCTCAGACCACAGCAATACCTGTATCTTATTCTACCAAATCCTTTGACGAAATCAATCACTATGACATCAATGCAAATACCCACTACATCATTCATATTTTTCCGTTCAATATCCCTTAATTCCCATCCCTCTACGATGCATCCCTCGACAAACGCTGACCCTAACGTTGTGCGTGGGTCTTTTTCTCTTTCATCTTCTTTCGTTCTCATTCTGGCTATGTCGTCTATTGGCAATCGCTGAGACCGCGAGCACTGGTTTACAAGTATACAAAATAAGAGCAACAGCAACTCACAAGGAAAACACAAACTCAAATACATTATATATAGCTACTAAAGCGCTGGGTGAGTTTGTGATATCGTCGCGGAAATAGACCCTCATACACTGACGTCCACGTCTTAATTAAGTTTCAGTGTATCAGCCAAGACCCAACTAAAATAATTTGTCTGTCGAGGCAACACCGTCACTCGGTTGAAGTCAGCTCATATCGGGTCTGCGCCAATCTGCTCTCACCCGCGTTTGACTCGAATCTGATCGTCTTCTCTCCAAGTCGCAAACTGTAACACTCTAATGTCAACTGTCCTAAACTCAGAAATCCCATGTTCGGTCTTTTGTCTCCTCGGACACTCCCCAGCTGACTACCCATCCTATTTTCCGATCACCTTTGTGCAACTTGGTGAATCATTTCCTCGGCTCTGAAGGATGGGAATACAGTCCATAGCATCACACTATCACGGTACTTGACATTATGTGAGATATCTCCAATCACATTTGTAGCAATTATCAAATGTTGCTTGTATATTTTCATATGATAACTAGACGAAATAAATCATTAATATTGACGTTGAACTTGTAACAAAAACAATTTATTAACTTTCACTTACAAAAATGTGATTTAAAATAATCGATATGGATATAATGAGTGTTTATCAATGGGTTTGAGTATGACGTTGTGTGCCCTGTTGCAGTCTTTTCGTCCTGGGAGCGTCTTGGAATTGAAGTTCGCGAATAGTCCAGCATAGTCTGCGATCAATCACTTGTCTTCCATATTGTGTTAGTGATCTCAGGCAAGATCTGATCACACACCGGGACTGTAGGGCTGCTGAAGAGAATATTCAATAACAAAAAGAACAAGGATGGGCCTGAGTTTAAAGAGTAAAATAAACAATTTATATGTATAAATAAAATCAGAGAAAATACAATTCAAACCTTTCCCACTGCTGTTTGTGTGTGACACGGATCGAGTGTTAGTAAAAGTTCTTGTTGGTAGCGTAGATTAGGGAGTAGCGTAAAGTGTTGGCTCAGGAGACAATTTTGAGACACTTTGGCAGCAGCAGGTTCGAGTTTTTGTCTGACGTTCACCTCCAGATGATTTCTCCGACTCTCACAATATGCTCTGCAGATCTGCTTATATGGGCACAAGCTCACTGTTAGACCCGCCTATCTATGACATCTTGGTCCTGATCCAGTCCCCCTTTCTGTACATCAATACTGACGTGGTCTCAGTATCTCCTCCCTTCAGATTTTGGTCAAGTAAATTTAATTTTTAGCGAGGTTCCTTTTTTTCTTCTCCTCTTGGTCAAAACAGAACCGAAATCAAGTGCCCTTAATTATCTGGGGTTCTTTCTCCAGTCAAGCAAAATCAAATTTAGAGATTTTTCTTTTATCTCCTTTTAATCAGGTGCTCTTAATTATGAGGTACTCTCTCCGGTCGTCCGCCAGAATGCTAATCGAATTAGCTAGGAGTTTTATTGTATTTTTGCCAATCCTGTCCATAAGTGCTTAATTCTCCAAGATGGTTGCTCCGTTCGGTTAAGTGTTCCAGCGTCCTCTGATCAAGTTCCTTCTCTTCCTATTGTTTTAACTTTGGCCAGTTTAACAAAATCCCCAATCATGACTTTGGTGAGAATGGTCTCTGAGTTCAAGTGGCTAATCTCTTAAGTGGTGGCTTCGTCAGCTAGCTGACCAGGCACTTTGGTAATGACATTCAATCTGGAGTGGTCGGTCTGGGGTGAATTTTGTTGTTATACATTTTCTGGATTAAGTGATTTCAAAAAGATAATTTAACACCCTGATCTGGCTTGTGTTGCCGGATCCACTTCAACGATATCTGACACACAGCCCAACCCTACCAACAGTTGCAAACCCCGAGATCATCAACTTATATCCACAGGTCACTTGACTTACAATTCTGTTCTCCAACAGCTGCCAACCCGAGGCCAGTGGTTTATATCAATGAGCCATTTAACTCATAATAATTCTATTTTTTCAAAAAGAACAAGAATGATGAAGGTTACGAACCACAATATCGACCATGTCACAGGAGGTTAGATTATAATAGCTAAGACTAGTAGTCGTAGCCTCAGTATAAGTATAAGCATGGTAGACGGTAGTCATACGAGGAAAAACTCAACGCTTCTTTTAACATTAAACAAATCTTTAATGGGTATCCTCTACCGTTGGGGTATAGCATGGAAAAAGGTAGGACTGGTGTCCGGTGGAAGGAAACAAAGTTCTTTTACTGCCCGGGGAGCGGTGCTCGGAAATCCAGTGGATGAGGAGGCAGGAGAGAGGTGAAGAAGAGTTCCTTCTAGGTTGACGGCCAGGGTCTCTCTGACGATCCGTTTCACCGTTCAACAAGGGTGCAAATAGTCTGTAAGGGACTATCTGAAATCAATACGCTCTGTGAGTCGATTGGTTAGTTTAACACCAACTTGCCCACAGTGGATGCATAAGAAATAGGTCCTATTTCAGACTGCTACAAGATCACCATCTTGGTGCCCAGAAGCGATAAACAGAAAAGTGCCAAAGAGAGTAATTCTAACTTATTTCAAAAGTTACTGACCATGAATTATTTGGAGCCGATTAAACTCTAAAAATAAGCATAAAGATATTTTTGTAAGAAGTAAATAAAAATTCTTGGGGATTTTTCTAATAGAAAAATATTATTTAGCACCAAGCTCACTTCCTCACAGGAGCGAAATAATAAAGCCCTGACGTTTGTTCAATTCCACTAGTCTCCCGGGCTAATAGCTCTGGCATTAGTTGATGTGGCATTGCCGTCTTCATGGGCCGCCAGTGCTGAAGTTTTCTTGAAGTAGACTGGTGTGGTCGAAATGTCTCTATTGACCAGGCCATACCTTATCCATGTTGTGTTGATTGATCAAGAAATATGGTCCGGGATCACCCCAAAAATGGATCGTCAACTGAAGGATAAGTACATTGAAAAAAACATAAAGTCAAGGTATCAACAACTGAACAAATATTCTTAATTTTAAATCCTGGTTAGGTGGCTAATACCTCTGCTTCTGGACGGAGTTTGGGGTTCCACTTTGACTCGCTAAGTTAATGGACAGTCAGCATGAAAATGTTTCTTTTTCTTCGGGTTGAGAAAAGTAATTCACTCTTGGGGAGAAACAGACAGCAGTTTTCCCAAACTCTTTTGAATTTCTTGAAAACTCTGAAAAATTTGCGATTGTTGCACCTTATATGTCAAGGCAAGGTAATTTTGCATTGTCCGACCAAATTCTACCTGCCTCATCCAGTAAGCAATTTCACTCGCTGCTTACTCACAGAAGCTGGACTTTCTCCTGTTACTTATTTGCGTCTGTCTCTTGATGGGTTGGCCATAACTCAGGCCGTACTCCATTGGAGCATGTCTTCATGCATTCTGACTGTGTTAGATAATGGCTTGGACGCATCTATCCGAGACGGGTTTGACTTACGCGGTTGTAGCAGAGTCATCCCGTGCAGTTCGGTTCGATGTGTTCCCACGGATGCGCAGTGACATTGACGTAACCTGCGTGTTGATCGTGAGATTTGGTAGCGAGAGTTCCGCGTGGGAGAATTAAATCGAGATTGAATCAGTTATTGACTTGGGAGCGAGAGAGTCAACATCACCAAGTATGTAATGGTTATGAGAAAGATTCCGAATGACAGAAATCTAAGAGCCAATTAGTAGATCATCCTTATTCCTCCTTCTCAAGGAATTAAGAATATTAAGTAGTGAACTAGTTAACGTAAACTCTCTCTCGAATCAACAAACTCGTTCAAGTCGGCAAATTGGAATAGTTAAATAAAAGCGGCTCTTTAAAACAGAAAAAGACTTGTCGTAAATTTAAGAAGTTGATTTCAGAATGGAGACGACAGCCCGAAAAGAGTAATGGCGTCGGCGGCGACGGTGATGACAGAGACAGCCATAGCGGTCGCGGAAAATGGTTGCAGGCGAAAAGAAAGGCAGTGCTAATAGTATCACCGACAGCGACAAGCATGCAACAAATGGCTGCCGGCAGACCACGAGAAAAGAGAGAGAGAAGAAACAAGGTTAGTAAGGCAGTACTAATAGTAGCGAATCGGATCTGAGTAAATACGACATATCGCCCCTTTGGATCAACAGCGAAGTTCTACGAGAACCAAAAGTTTGGTGAGGCCAATAACGACACAATGTAACAACTGCATCTTCAACCCAAATAAGTTTGGCACAAACTAACTTCCGTTTTATTTCTTTCAAATAATTACAGCTCGCTCACAAAGTTGACCTTTAACTTTCGCTTGGCCATTGCAAAATCAGATAGATTCAAACAGAGTACAATAACAAAATTCAGTGTGAAAAAGAATTTTTTCATCCACGTTCCCAGTATTAACCTCTCGAAATTCTCTGAGAGGTTCCATTACTTTGTTACAGTTGAAAGACGATTCTGTTTACATTTGCTAACGATTAGACTTTGACTTATGTCATACGGTATTCTTTCCTATTTCCATTTCACCTGAAGTTGTCCAGTATCATCCGTTTTATTTGAAACAATTTCTTTCTTTTTTCTTGTTACTGTCACTATTCTTTTTAGATTTCAAGCACAATCTTCACTTTTCCATATTCAAAGCTAAAATAGCTTGTCGTAAGTTTTATATTCAAAAATAATTAATGCTTCTTGGCTTCTCTCCTTTTCCTCTTTCCTTGTGGTTCCTTTGTATCTGTATACTTATTCTTTCACAACCTTCCTTAACACCGCAATGGCTCTGATTTTTCTTTCATATTGCTATTTTCCTTTGTAACCCCTAACCACTTCTCACAAAGCATTTCACTCGCCTACTTCTAATGTCTACTTTCATAACTTTGATTCTTTCATTTCAGCATGAGGGAAATGCAAATTTACAAATGGTTTTATTTTGTTTTAATATTTAAATTAACTAAGAAAAGAACAGTAAATAAAAAGCAGAACATTTATTTTACAAACGAATTAAATTTTCTAGTAAAATTGAATTTCATCGAATATATTTTGGGCTGTCATAAAATAAAAAGGACCAACTTTACATTGGGTATCAAGATTTTAATGGTAGAACACTGCATCTTTCCAAAAGTAATTTAAACATATTTTCAAATCTCAAAAAACATATTTTCTCAATTATAAAATCCAAAATATTTGTATTTACATCTTCCAAAAATATCTATAATTGATTACAAAATATGAATATATTAATAATTCATCTGTAAAAATATAAGTAGCAAAAACAACTCGTTTTTCATCTAATGCAAATTAATTTTCAACGTTCGGGATTGAATGTATATTTTACAATCAATTATGGTAATGCTCGAAATGTATGAAACAAAATAAATATGCTAATCAATGTACAAATAATATGAAACAATGTAATTTTGGGTTTATCAATTTATTTCTGGTGGTAAAGTACTAACTGTAATAATGAGGTTTTTACCTTCTTTCTCCCTTAATAATAACTTATTTTTATTTCAATTCTACTAAAAAATATTTTTCATGTTTTGATAAATAATAAATAATATAACATCTATACTTGTTCTTCTCTCCAATATGTATTCGTGCATAACCACTGATTTTTTGTGAAAAAGACTCACACGAATATGTGATGCAACATGTTTTCTGTAGAAACCACAAAGTTCACGTGAAAATGCAACACAGTTCTCTTTATACTTTACAATAATGTTTCTACCCTATTTTTTTTTTCAATTTTCTTTTCTCTTCGTTTTTGTTCGAGATGGGGCATCCTGATGGATGATGGACATTCAATCACTATCTTAGAGACTCCAACCGAGAGATCTTTTTAGGATTCTAATCGTCCCTTTAAGTGCAATTGTTTGGATCTCTCTTGCATTTGGTGCACTGGGTAGTTTTTGAAATGCTCCAGTGGACATATTTACACACTCTGTTGTGTTGCATTGTATAGTAATCGTCTCCCAGCAGAACCTTACAACTGGATTTCAGACGGCTCACAATTTCCACTTTTGTATGGCAGAACCTGCACTTGCTGTTGCTAAGACTAATCATCTTGTTAAAAGCATGAGTCATCAGGTTTTAATCTTGGGCATCCCAAATCATCCTCCCCATATCCTAGTTTATCGATCCTCTTTTGAGCCAGCCTACGATAGTTCTTCCAGAAAATATTTGGCATGTTGTTGGTTGGCCCATTCTTCTAGTTTTCTACAATGGAAGGTCTAGGTATATTTCTGGCAGCTCTTCTGGGCTATTTCCATGGCATGCTTGTTTGGTGTTGCTGTCTCATTTGTGAGAGTCTTGTCCAAAATGTTTGACCAGTTTTGCGATGGAGTTTTTTTACTTGCTCTTGATGTACTATTATAAGGCTTGGATACATATTCTCTGCCAAATTTTTGTTAGCATGTGTAATTGAATCATTTTCTTCAATGTCGTTACTACTCGTCTTGGTCTTTGATGAAAGTTTCTTCATCAAACTGTATGTTCTCTGCATGAATCTTCTTCCCAGATCTGAGCAAGCACTAGGCACATTTGTCCAGAGTAGTGATGGGACGATTCCAATATTTTTACCGATTCAGATTCTTAATAAATTTCTAAAGTTATAGAGTTTATTTTTTTTACTTTTCGGATTACCGTAAAATCCTGTGTAATGTGTGCATATATTTTCGCAAAAATAAAAGTACACTTTTGGGGGTAGGTGCATTAAATGAATTGATCTTTCAAACTATTTTATCTTTAATCTTTTCCTCATAATTTTTTAATAAAAATCACTCAAGACAAGGTATGAAACCACTTGATGTAAGGAGCTAAAAATAAAATACTACTCCAAGGTCAAAAACTAGCCAACGATAACTGTTAGATGGATAGCTTCCAACCTAGAAAACAGCAATTCTTCCCCCATTTGTCAGAAACATTGCTCATGGAATGTGAGGACTAAAGGACAAAATAAGGGAAGTGAGAGTTACCAAAAAGCATATGATAGTGTGCCCCATGCATGGCTACTATAGTGCTTTGAATTATATAAGATCTATCTATTTCAACTGATTGAAAATAGTGATTTGATAAACTCATTGTGAGATTTTCAAATATATTTTTCAGTTGTGCTATTTTTCTATTCGTGCCATTTTAACTGTGCCATTTTTACTGTGTCATTTCTACCAATGCCATTTAACCTAAAGTCGTTATTATAATATATATATAAATTTTAGTTTTACTGGTAGTTTAAAAACAATACATATTTATCATTTTATCATTAATACTAATGAAAAATTAAGTTTTAAGCAACAAAAAAAAAAAAATTGTTTATTGTTTTTTGAATCGGAAATTAGGCTCAAATTTTTTCGATTCAAATACCCCAAAACGTTCCGATTTTTCCCATTCTCGATTTCAATTAATCATCCCAACACCAGATTAGACCAAACTTCGTTCCAATTCCAATATCTTTGGAGAAGTTATGTACAAGCTGCAAGAGCTGACTTAAGTCAGTGTCTGAGCTGGCATACAGCTTTAGATCATCCATGAGCAGGTGGCTGACTATTTTGTGTGTGCCTTGTTGCCGGCCATTGCTTGAGTTGTAGGCATTCTGACATTTATTACTGATCAGATATATAGTCATGCAAAAGAATGAAGACGATAAGCTGTTTCCTACTACAATTACTTTTCGGATCTTGACATAAGGGATTGTTATTTTTTTCCTTTGTTGTGGTTTAAGATATGGTTGTTTGCCGCATCTTTATCTGAGCAGTCATGTTCTTTTTATTACCGGATGGATCTTGTATAATTCAAAGCACTATAGTAGCCATGCATGGGGCACACACTATCATGTGCCTTTTGGTAATCGATCCATGCCTTGCGTGGGGCACACACTATCATGTGCATTTTGGTAATCGATCCATGCCTTGCGTGGGGCACACACTATCATGTGCCTTTTGGTAATCGATCCATGCCTTGTGTGGGGCACACACTATCATGTGTCTTTTGGTAATCGATCCATGCCTTGCGTAGGGCACACACTATCATGTGCCTTTTGGTAATCGATCCATGCCTTGCGTGGGGCACACACTATCATATGCCTTTTGGTAATCGATCCATGCCTTGCGTGGGGCACACACTATCATATGCCTTTTGGTAATCGCTCCATGCCTTGCGTGGGTCACACACTATCATATGCCTTTTGGTAATCGATCTATGCCTTACGTGGGGCACACACTATCATATGCTTTTTAATCAATGCCATGCTTAAGTTTCTCTGCCTCTTTCTACACTTCTCAAAGATAGTCTTGTAAATTAATAACTGGCGTTGGTGCGAAAACACTTCTTCCTGCATCCTGCTTGTTCTTTTTTGAGGTATGCTCCAGAGGAGAGGTGTTCGTAGATGCTGTCTACAATCAGGCCAGTGAAGAGCTTGTAGGTGGTAGTGAGACAGCAGAATTGTCTGTATTAATTAAATCGTTGTTTCACTAGTTTTGAGTATGAGGTTTGTATCACCTTTCACTAGCCATATTGGTGTGTGTATAGTGAAGCAGCCACTATAATGGCTATGAAGTGCTATTAGTTGCTTTAGCCATAAATTGGGTAAGTATGCCAGTTTTTCATGATTCGGGAATCACTCCAACTTTCCTTGCTATTATTTCAGGTGTTATTCCTGGCTCTGGCATTTCAGGCTTGGTCTGATTACTTTCAACTACATCGAAAATCAACTGAGCTCGATTAAACATTAGTTTTCTAGCTCTTGTTTTTCGGATAGCTTCTCTACAGTTATTGTTTCTCTTATAAGGTTTCTATAGAATATTCTCGCATTTGTTTTGCATTATTTATTCTCCAATTTTGCTGTTTTTATATATTGTGTTTTATTCGTTTGGCAAGTTCTGGTATCTTGCCTTCCTTTGTACTGTTTTAACTTGTTCTATATTGGTCTGATATTTAGAACTGAGTCTGCAGATGATTTTCTTCAGCCGACCCTGAACTGTGGGGGTTACAAGGAATTGCTTGAGCTGAGACAATTCTTTCCACATAGATTAATTTGCTTTTGCAGCTTCAGTTTCCAAGGTGTTGGTCTTCTTCTGTGCTCTAGACCTCCATTTGTTTTCCCTTTTTTTGTTCAATTTTCTTATCTTTTTGTTTTTACTGGGGATGGGGCATTCAGCCGAAAGATTTTACAGTACAATTGTTTGTATCTCCTTTCACTTTGTTCACCAGGTATATTCGCCAGGTAGTTTTTGAAATTCTTTTTCATTAACCCGGTTGCTCCTATAATTACTGGAATGATGGAGATCTTCCTGAGATTCCAGTTTCTTTTCATGTCGTACATAAGACCTTGGTATTTCGTTATCTTTTCCCTTTCAGCCCTGTTTAAGCCAGCATCATTAGGGACACTGACTTACACTAAGGTTGCTACTTTCTCCCTTTTGTCCCATATCACTATGTCAGGTTTAACAGCTCCATTTCTTTTTTTGTTGTTGCTGCATATGATGGAGATAGGGGTCCAAGACTTTTTTCTCAAGGCCTGATAGCTGACCATGGTTGGCCTCTGTCATGGCTGGAGCGCCACTTCCAGAGGCAGGAAGGTTTACACCATTGCTTAGATCTTCCCGTCTGATTTATGAATGGGTTGAGGAGCCGTTTTTATACTGGGTGCCGACCTGCCAGTTTTTACTTTTGTTTTTATTCATATTTTTTATCAGTTCCTCATTGTCAACGGTTTCTAATTTGTTATTCAAGGCTGCCCTCTATTGATAAAGGGGGTGCCCCGTTTGCAACCCGGATGATGTTCTGGATGGCTTGAGGAGTGAGCACACCATTTCTTTAAATATTTGGTCAGAGTTTACTTCAAATTATTTCCAACTGTTCTTTCTGGTATATGCTCCCAGGACTTGCTGCTACAATGGATATTCAACTTTTTACATATAGTCCAGTGAAGATATTTACACACTCCATTGTCACATTGTATAATAGCCATCCCCAGGAGAACCTTACAACTGAATGTCAGGTGGCTCACACTCTCCACTTCTGTGTGGCAGAACCTGTACTTGTTATTGTTGCTGAGACCACTCATCTTTTTAAAGGCATTGGTCATCAAGCCTTGATCTTGAGCAGCCATTATCATTCTCTCCTGATCATAATGGAGAGATCCTTTTTCAGCCAGTCTACAGAGCCTTCTTTATCTATATATTCCTGGGATAATTCACCTAGAAAATACTTAGCACGTTGTTATGCTGAAACAAATTTTATTTCGTTGAGGAGGAACATACTTCACACGAATATGGTTTCTCTCCAGCATGTGTTCACATATGTTGCAACATGTGTACTTTCTGTGTAAAGGAAGAACCACATACTCTACATGAATGTTATTTTTCTGCAGTATGTGTTTGCATATGCTGTAACATTGTGAACTTCTGCATAAAAGAACAGCTACACACTTCACAAAAATATGGTTTCTCTCCAGTATGTTTTCGCATATGCCGGAATAAGTGTGACTTGGAAGAAAAAGAAGAGCTACATACTTCACAAGAATATGGTTTCTCTCCTGTATGTGTTCGCATATGCAGCAACATATGTGGTTTTTGTGTAAAAATGGAGCCACATACTTCACAAGAATATGGTTTTTCTCCAGTATGTGTTCTCATGTGCAGCAGCATAGTAGATTTGTGCGTAAAAGTAGAACCACATACTTCACAAGAATATGGCTTCTCTCCAGTATGTGTTCGCATATGCAGCAGCATAGTATATTTGACTGTGAACGAAGATCCACACACTTCACAAGAATAGGGTTTCTCTCCAGTATGTTTTCGTACATGCTGCAGAAGACTAGATTTGTGTGTAAAAGAAGAGTCACATAATTCACAAGAATATGGTTTCTCTCCAGTATGTGTTCGCATATGATGCAACATAGTGATCTTTTGTGTAAACGAAGAACTACATACTTCACAAGAATATGGTTTCTCTCCAGTATGTGTTCGCATATGCTGCAACAAATGTCCTTTCTGTGTAAAAGAAGAGCCACATACTTCACAAGGATATGGTTTCTCTCCGGTATGCGTTCGGATATGCTGTGACATATTAGATTTGTGTGTAAAAGAATAGCCACACACTTCACAAGAATATGGCTTCTCTCCAGTATGTGTACGCATATGTTCTAACAAATGTGACTTGAAAGAAAAAGAAGAACCACATACTTCACAAGAATATAGTCCCTCTTTGATCGTTGTTTCTGTATGTTTTTTTATATTGTTCTTTGAAAAGGAAAGACCAGAATAAGGCTCCTCTTGAGAATCAGATTTTAAGTTTGTTATTGAAGTTGAAATATTAGATATTTTTTCAGCACAATTTATTTCTCTATATTTTTCCATATTTCTGCCACAACCGGAATAAATTATGAAACATTCAAGTTTACTTCAATGTTTTAGTAAAATATATTTTCAAAATGTTTTATGATTAAACATTTTCAATTGTTTTCAACTGTAATTGGGAACATAAATATGAGAAATATGTGCGTCTCTTTGCAACAGCTTATTACTTTAAACATATTAGATCAATTGTTTTAGAAATTGGGTAGGAATCATTCTCTAACTATGCAAGTATTAATAATGAGATCAGAACTGATATATTTTTCTTCTGTTTCAGTAAAAAAAATAGTTTTACATTTATAATAATAATAGAGATTTTCGATTGTTTGGGTGTTTTCAAGTATTTTGTGGTGTCTTTACTTTTAATTTATTAAAGTATATGCACTCCTACTTGGGACAGGTATTCCAGCTAGTGTTCTTCAAAATAAGATTGGGAAGAAAGAAAATACACATACACAGGAAAAGAAAAGATTTGGCAATATATTTTTTACCAAATCTGAGTTCATGAGTTCACAGTTTACAAGAATAAGATTTCTCTGCTGTCTTTTTAACTTCAGGATATTTACATCAAATATGCAGATTCATTCATTAATGGATTTGTTTTTTCATTTGATTGCTGGATATTCTGCAAATATAAAATAAATTTAAAGATATATTTAAAGAAATTACATTAATTTTATACATATTATTGTGCAAATAAAATGATTTTTAAAACGTCAAATAGGTGTAAACACTTATTTTTGACAGGGTCAAATTAGAGATATGTTTAAGCTTTGTGTGCCACGTAGCAAAGTTGAATTTATGTAGATTCGTATTAAAGAGTTCACAAATTCGAAATCAATAAAATTCAAAATATAATGAATACATTTGTTGCAATACTGATGTTAATAAAATTAATTAATTTCCTTTTTCAGATAATATTTAACTAAAAAATCTACGAATCCTTAATGCGAACCTAGTGTTGTAATAGTTTTTTGTAATATAATACTTAAAAATAAATTCTTTTAGATAATATTAAAACACACACACATCATTTATTGGTGATCTTCCAAAACAGTTATAAGAATCACATTTTGTATGCAACACAGTTCGAATAATTTTTTCTAAAGTGTGTAATAAACTGGGCAATAATTTTCTATTTCTCGTTTAAATTATGGCTTGAACAAGAATTTTTTATTAGCCAGATTTAAACCATGACTGACTTGCAAGATTTGGTTCTACAAAACAAATTAATCTACAAATATTTGAATATATTAAGAACTTGAAAAATAAACACTTTTATCAAAATTACCCATAAAAGGTTGATATGCCATAAAACTAGGTATCCCAAACCAAAATGTTATTTTCATTATATCTAAAAAATATTATGTGGACACAAACACTTTATGTGAATACATAGATGATTGCAAGTCATAAACAATGGTACCAAATTTATTAACTCACTTAGACACAGATTTATGACCATTCAAAGTTCGTTGGAAATTCGAAAATTGCTGGCTTGTGTGATATTGGTCTAGAAGCAAATTTTCACAGTGCATAACCAAAAATACAGGTTTTAAACAAGTGAAACATCCTTAAAAATGTAATGTCATCTTGTAGTAAATGAAAATTATTAATAATGGAAGCAATAATTATTAGATAAAACCAGTATAAATATTGGACAACATCTCATTACCCCCTGAAAAAATGTGCAAAAATCACACAAAACCATAACTATGTTCATATAAGTTTAATTTCAAAAGCTAATGCATTGAATCTTCTTAATATGATTCATAGCACGTTAGAGATCAGGCTAGATGTTTCTTTTAATAGTAAATCAATGAAAATACTTAGATTTGGACCATGTAAAAACAAACGGAAACACAATTTGATAATAGGGCAAAAATGCATTTAAAAATAAGTCAAAAGTATACATTAGTGAAATTGCTGTAAAATAGTATTCATTTTAGGTACAAGCTTGAAATTTTGCCATTTTACTAATTTCAGAATGAGGAATTCAAAAACATATGTGTCTTTTTTGTATTATCAAAGATTTGGTCATAGATATACTTTAACTTGGTTGAATTTATTCAGTTTTTAACTCACCAAAAACGGGTCGACAACAATAAAATTTAGAAATTTGTTATACAAAAGGAATCACAAGCAATTTTTTAGGCAAATACTTATTGTAAAGCTTTAAACTTCAACAATTTTTAAAAAGTAAAAATATTTATATTTTAACTGACAGAACATCTAGGCAGATTTAATTGTCCCCCTACAGTTCTTCTGCTTAGAAATTTGTGTTGAGAATTGTTTATAGGCTTTTGCTATAATAAACACATCTGGAAAATTCCAAATCCTACCATTACTTGAAATGGGCATTACACTAAAATCCCATCTATATACAAATGTTGATCCCACCTGTGCAATATCATCTGACAAAGGTCATCGGAAATAATCATTTGTGTCTTTGGTTTGAGTTAAAAATTTGATTACTGCACTCGATGGAGATATAACATCAATAACTTTGCCAATGTAAAAGTTGGTGTCATAATATACAGCAATCCATTGTACTTGGCGCTGGTAAGTAAAAAATATCCTGAGATGATTCTTCATCAAAACTTATGAAATTATTTAAATGTTCAGCAGATTCACCGAGTGATTTTTCTTCCTTCTTTTATGTTTCAGAAGTGGAGATGAATTGACTGGCTTTATTCTTCTCAAGTAGTCACTGAGAGCAGCTTCCAGATGAACTTTATTTTTACTAGTGTTAATCTTGACACCTAAGATTTCTCAGTTGGTCTTTTAGCACTTCCAAGCCAATTCGAGAAACTAGTTGTATTTTATTAACAAACTTTTACATGATAACAGAGTTGATGATTCTCCATTTGTCAGCAACAGCTGGACACATTTTCCTTCTTTTTGCCTTTCATTTTGTATAATTTTGTTTGTAATGGCAATAAGAAACTTGCTGAGTATTTTATGTGAACAGTTAATAGACTTTTGTATCTACTTGTATAAGTCTCAAATGTCAATACTGATTGTAACATTTAGTATATATGAATTTATTGTCACTTTTAATCTATTGTTACAGTCATCTTCCAAGATTATGCTCGATTTTTTTAAGCAGGTTGCTAATTTTAGGCTTAAAAGATCTTTTAAAAACTTACTCTAATCCGACTGGAAACCACCCCCGAACTTAGGGTTAGTGGTACCGTAAGCCTATATATATATATATATATATATATATATATATATATATATATATATAACTCCTGAAATAAGCAACCATCTAAAAAAAAATAATGTTTGATGAAATTTGTTAAGTGAAAGTAACAAAACAAATTTTGAAATAACAAAATTTATAAATAGTTTCCAAAAGTTTAAAACTAACTGGTCGATAGAATAATCAATTTTCTATCGTTGGGTAACAGTTAATTGTTGTATATTTGTTTTTGCCTTTTCTCTTTTTTTCGTGGTTAACTATACTACACTTTTGTCCATACAGATTGTGAGTCTATTCACAACCGTATTAATTATTCACTTGGTTGAAGACTCCAGGAAGATCCTTATTGCCGTCATAAGGGATTACGTCATCCATTAAAACAGATCATAGACGACCCGTGACCCAAAGGTTCCGGCTCCATATTCGACAACTCATGACCCGAAGGCCATCAAATATGGAACAGGAACCTTATTTAAAGAAATAATTTTCAAAATAAAACTAAGACAAAATTCTTTTAAACATGGAAAGTTAGCACAATTTATTTAAAAGAATATTTTTATTTATTAAATAATTTGATAAAAAAGAAATTAAATTCTGCTGTTTTAAACGATTTCATTATTTAAATCCTCCACACTAGAGTAAAGTTTTTTTAGTTTTTAGAATATTGTTAATATTTATTCAAAAAAGATAAAAAGAGAAGACAAAACGAAAGAAGGAAAAAAGAAAAATGAAAGGAGAAAAAAGTAGAAAGAGAGAAAAGAGAGAGAAAGAAAAGATAGAAAGAAAAGAGAGAGAAAGAAAAGAAAACGATACTAAAATGTCGTCGTTGCTTTTAATACTACTACAGTATATTTACATTATACTTTTCATTCCACGTTTTAAGAATGACAGTGAAACTTTTTTATATGCTGACGATACCAAGTTATTTCGTGAAATCAGAGACTATGAAGATTGTCAGAAACTACAGGAAGATATCCATTGCATGTATGATTGGTCTGAAAAATGGCAGTTAAAATTCCATCCAGAAAAATGCAAGATTATGTGTATAGGTACTAAACAGAACACTAAAAATTGCTTTCATAATACTCTGAATGATTGTCTACAACCCATGGATTATACGAACTTGGAAAAAGACATTGGTGTTGTAATAGACAATAGGCTAAATTTCGAAGAACACATGAAAGAGAAAGTAAACAAAGCCAACAAAATTCTCGGTTTAATCCGCAGATGTTTTGAATACCTCGATCGAAGTTCATTGGTTATATTGTTTAAAGCGCTTGTGAGGCCTCATATTGAATATGCTAATCAAGTGTGGGCACCATATAAAAAGAAACACATTGAAATGATAGAAAATGTACAAAGGCGAGCTACTAAACTTGTTCCAGGACTGTACGATCAGAGTTATGAAGAAAGGTTGAAAGCTCTGAAATTGCCAAGTTTGGCATATAGAAGAATACGTGGGGACATGATTGAGTGCTATAAATTGCTCTCTGGAAAATATGATTTCAATGCTGATAAATTATTGACTAGAAAAAGTACAAGAGTGGGCAACAGGGGACACAGTCAGATGCTTTACAAGAAACAGGCACGTTTGAACCTGAAAAAATATTCATTCAGCCATCGCTGTGTTGATTTGTGGAACAGATTACCATCAAGTGTAATTGAAGCCAAAACTGTAAAGATATTTGAGAAGCGGTTGGATAAGTTCTGGATTGACCAATAAATCAAATTCAATTATAAGGCTGCTGTCATCACTGGACGCATACAAAGATGAAGACAAGGAGCTGGTGCCATAGGACGACTCATGTCCTTCTACCAGAATTCATCTATGTTTCTATGTTTAAAGAAAAATGTGCGCAATTAAAAATTATCAAATATTTAAATATTATACATAAAAACAATTTTGAAACTATTATCAATATGAAACTTTATGACAGACATCGATATACTTTATCAATTACGAAATATTCTTTGTTAACTTTGCTTGGTCATAAATTTGTTTCAAGCTATGTGCTTATTGACTTGTGCGCTCATTCAGCTGCATTGAATCGTAAATCTTAAATATGAGGGATAAATCTACTTTGATGCTGCTGGGCAATGTGATTTATTAGCATATTAATATGACTAACAGATTATTATTTCATTCATTGACATTTTCAACTTGGATTTTCTTTGACAAAAACAACTCAAAACCATATTTTAAGCCCAGTGGCCTTTTTTCTGTAAGATAGGACTATTTTTATATGCATAGAAACACACAACTATTATGATAGTATTTGGACTATTTTTTTTTGGTATTGAAATTCATCTTTCAATCACTGAATTTATACTTATCAATCACAATAAATTTTTTATTAATTTTAGATCTAGTAACAAATTTCCTTATTTGGGCATAATTGAGCGGAAACACATAAAATTAGCAAAAATTGAGTTTGAAATAAAAAAAATTTATCACTCATTAAAAGTGTATCAATCAGACTTTCCTTCACTCATTCATCTGTAATTATATAAACGTATTTTTTTACTTGTGAAACATTATTGCTTCTTTTTTCTTCAGTCATTCATTCAACATGATCAGTGGTAACACAAATACCGGTCCTATTGCTGATAGACGCCATTTGTAGTTTGATTCTCAAATTATTTTTTCAAAGCTTCTTTCTTATTTCAATATAATATTGTCTATTACACAACAAAGTGATACTGCTAAAGTTGTTAAACCTGAATGTGTAAAAAATCGTGGACAAAATCTCATGATTCACTACAAACAAAGCTTTCCCTTTACAATGATCTTACCGAGAATTCAGATGTGCATTTATTCTTGAGAACTTTTGGAGATGACTAATGAGAAGACCTTAGTTACTTATGCTGAACAGTCTGGTGAAGCATGGAATATACACACCAGGCTAGCAGCACGTGCTCACCAGTGTTCCATCCCCTCAAACATACAAGATATCTTCATCAGAATATTGATTCAAAGTCACCCTATTATTGCATCGAAAAAGAAAATCAGTGCAATAGATGTGAAAAGTAGGGACATGCCCTAAAAAGTTAGCAATCAGTTCTAAATGAAGAGAAATCATTCATTGAATCTTGCTACATGTAATTGTGAATCCTTGAATAATAATGTCTTTGAAATGAATTCATGTTTTTCTCTACAAGTCCATTTGCACCACAAAGTGGAAGACCCTTAAATATTTTGATTCTTAATGAGCTAAAAAGCAATTAATATCTTTTAACAAGTAAATGATTATGTATCGGACTAGCTTAACTTTGCTTTTCACGCGTGAAATTGACCTAAATTGCACATAAGCATCAAAAAGTTAAAATGGTCTCTGAAAGCAAAATTCATATAATTTTGAGCAAGTAAATTTAAGATGAAAGGCAAAGATTTTTTTGTAAATTCTGTTACATTAAATGCTTGAGTTTCAAACACAAAAAGCCTCAAGTATGACATTTTATAGTAAAACAGATTTTGAAACTCAAACTTTAAATTTTGTTTGAACTAGCAGAATTTCACACTTCAGCTATAGATGTCAACACACTCTCCCTTTTACCCTAACTCTCTTACCAAATCTGAGAGTATCAAGTCTAAGTCCTGAGGTTGTTTCTAAGTCCCTTGAATCGTTTATAAGATAAGCCTATTTCTTTTGAGTTCTCACTTGCCTTATTAGGACCTGTGGTTCTGAAGTTATCATCATTTGAAAATTACCTAATTTTAACAGATTTATGATTTTTTCTAAATTTACACTTTACTTTTACAAAATCTTATAGTCTTCACAATTTTGGCAAACTTTAAATGGCCATAAATTACTTCCACTTAAGCTAATGTTTTTGTTTAATCAGAAATTAACCCACTAGACAAAAAACTAAGTATGAAATTGTTAAATCGTAAAAATAACAATAAGTAAATAAGAAACCCAGGACAGGAATTGAAAGGAATAGGAATTGTATTAAGAATACTTAATTACAATAATGCTAAGCGGTTTGTTAAGCGGTTCTCCTTTGTAAGGGAAAAGGTGTCGACTTCATAGTGACCTGACGAATCCATCGTGTCACTTTGGGTGAATCTGGATTTTTCCATCGACTATTCAAGTTTCTGGTGATGAGTTGTGAGGCGGGGGACACGCAAAATCTTGTTTGTTGGCTGAAAATAAATATTTTCTATGGCTTCCTCATATGTATTACAGTTTTTTATAAAACCATACAGTGTCCAGTCTGTTCAACTTTTAATCAAGCATTTGAATAGTGTACAAGTAATTTCCGAACGTCCAATATCAGAATCTCCATTCTTTTGTGGCAATTAATGAATTAGGGTCTTGGTTGAATTTTTACGGTTTTCACGCATATAATTTCAGTTTAATAAATTGTGGTGAATTAAAACACTGAAGATGATAGCCTTGAGCGATTTAAATTTTATTCAACTAAAAAACCAGGTCAAAACAAATATGGCGATTTAATCTTAAACCTGGAACAACGGTGGGATAATCTTAGTAAGTGCAGATAACTAGAACAACAATAATATTATTTTAATTAAACACAGGCGATTTAGGGGATGTTGGATTAGCAGTAGTGGTTACCGTCTGTTATCCTGGATTTGTGAAAGAGTTTGGTTTCGCGACCATTATTGATTTGGGAGGTCACTTAACTATAATATGGCGAAAGTGTTCCGTTAATTATTCGATAAGTGAAATATGATACCCAATTTGTCTTAAATCTGTTATTGAACTGCACTCTAGAGTTTCTTTTAAGAAAGCAACGCACAAAACAAAAAATCTGAAACAATCGTCTAACCACCAACCGTCGGTCCTGATACCTTTGTCTTCCTTCTCAAATCCTTTCGTTTTATCAATTCACTTGGACGCTATGCAAATTTCATGCACGGCACAGGCTATTTTTTGTCGTTTATGTTGGGGGGGGGGTAAGTTCATTACAATCATCCATTATAAATATAATTATAAATACTGAAAATTTCATTAAAATCCCGGATGCAACTCCAGTTTAGCGGATACTTTCGAAAAATAAAACAAACTGAGGCATATCTGTTTGATGTACGTACCTGTCACGGGCTGAATATATCCTATACCAAAAATCTCGTAAATTAATCAAGTAGTTTTTTGTTTTTCTTTTATAAAAGAAAATTAAATTTTAGCAATTTACGAAGACGAAGTGCAAATATGATAGCCATTTTGGGATTATTCAAAGGGGGATAACCGTAAATGAATTACGCTTATCCCCCTTTGAATAAATCAAAATGGCTGTCATATTTGCACTTCCTCTTCGTAAATCGCTAAAATTTAATTTTCTTTTATATAAAAAAATACTACTTGATTAATTTACGAGATTTTTGATATAGGATATATTCAGCCCGTGACAGGTATGTACATCAAACAGATATTCCTCAGCTTGTTTCATTTTTTTTTTTTTTTCGAAAGTATCCGCTAAACTGGAGTTGCACCAAATCCCGAAATTTATTTATTTCTTTTTGTTATGTTTTAAAATAGGAGTGGGCTTCTTTGTTTACATGGAACATCGGCTCATTTTGAACATGCATATCTAAAATAAAGGGAAACAATGGTTCGGACGCGCTCCTGTAGTAAAAAAAAAAAAGAAGTAATACTTACCCTTTCGCTTGATAAGTTTTCGAATGACTTATCTGCTTTCAAGAAAGAAACAATTGTAAGATGTGTTAATTAAAGTTGACGATGCTCACGACTGGAAGTCAACAATCAAGATGGCGACCGAATAGCAGGTTCGCAGAAAATTAAAAGGAGAAAATTTCGAAACAGGACCAACCTCTTTACTGAATATTACGGGTAAAATTAGAATTTTTATTTATCGCAATATTTTCGTGGGGAAAAATAAAAGATGAGACACCAAATTCCTTAATTGATATTAATGTAAAGCAGACGACAAAGAGACATTATTCATGTTCGGACGAGTATTAAAATGTAATATATCTTCTGTTTCAGGAGGCAATCCTCCCAAGCATTACAGCTTCTTTTCAGAAGAGGGAATGGGTTCATTCGTGGCCGTCGTTATAGCAGGCCTGTTCACTGGAAAATTACGTCATGCTCTAAAGTAACAAACGAGATCTGTCGAACAGTCAGACTATGGACATTTTGACCCCTCCCTTCACTTAAAAATTCACCAAAATTCAGGAAATCAACCAATTTTGATGAAATTTTCAGTGCTTATTGATTATCGATCACTGAATATAATTAAAAATTAGAAATCTTAGTACAAATGTATTATTTCGTGCAATTTGTGTAGGCTAGACAGCAAACATTAAATTAATACTTGATAATAAAATGGTGGTCATAATTATTTTCATTTTTAAAACATTAAAATTTTTCTTTGAAAAATAATTTGTCTGATTTAATAGTCTTTCTCTAAATAAGTTCCATCTTTCCGGATTATTTTTAATGTTAGAGTTGATTGTTATGACAACCTGGTCTACATCGAATGAAAATATTAGTATGAGAATATCTCTTGGTTTATAAACACAAGAATACAAATCCTTTTTTAGAGAGTTTGTTGGGATTAAATATCCCTGGAGGAAAGTTCAATTCTCGCACGTGAGAATGCAGTAACAATTATGTAGATAAGTGCAAAATAGAAACAGGACATCTTTTGTGAGAAGGAACACAACAACAATCGTATATAAGTTTAAAACAATTTTACGTGTGAGAAAACATGAGGGCAAATATATACAACAAATGGTGAGTTCAAAGTTAAGAAAGGAGGAAGTTAATTTAGGTTTGCGAAAACGTGCTTCGCGAACTTATCTTGTAGGGAGTTCTGGTAACAGGTTGCACGTGCGCCCGCCTCCATTCTGGCTCCTGTCGAAGTGTAGTCACTTCAGTCCAAGATGGTTGGTAACAGGAAGGAGTGGGGGCTCTCTGCGACTGCCGTCGAGGGCTTTGTCTCAAAAGGATCCAGCCGCGGTTCTACCAGGTTCAAAATGTGGGTCGAAAAGAGGCCGGGACACAGCGTGCAAGCGTTTTTATGGTCTGACTCACGTGAACCCTAAGGGAGTAGGGGTTGGGATGCCTGACAGCCAATCCACGACACCCTTAAGGGGCAAGGCTGCAGCCAGTCAGGGGGGGGGGCGTTAATAAATTCCAATAAGTTTTATTATTTATATGAACATTTCATTATGATTAGTTTTAGCTGAATAATAAGAGTTGCTCTTATTTCCCCCCAAAATAAATGATGTTTCTTTATTATTTTTAACAACAAAAAAAAAAACACGTTTATTAAAGTTATATCACAGGGTACTAAAAAGTGAATAAATGTATTTTTTATGAAAAGTAGTTATTTAATTATTAAAAAAAAACTATTTTAACGATTTTTTCACTCGGTAGATATTTCCACCATTTTGTATCTTAGATTTTCCAGTGGTCAAGAACGATAACTCATATTTTCACGATTTCTTGGTTTGGGGTTTTCTGATTGTCTGATTTGCGCGTCAACCATCGATATAATTTTGTTGACCCAACAACAAATCATGTGGAAAGAATGTGGCAAGAGGCCAAAAGACGAAATAAGGCTGAATGTGGTACCCATACGCATATGATAAACTCATATTTGGCCGAGTTCATGTGGCGACAAAAATTTCGGAGAATAACATTAGAAAACCTTTTTAAACAGATTGCCGAAATTTATCCTGTGGGTCAATAAAATGCTACGTTTTTTTCTCTCTTATATCGTACTTATGAGTTGTTTTTTCAAACTTGGTTATGTCTTTTGTTAATTTTTTTTCTCTTATATCGTACTTATAAGCTGTTTTTCCGCAATTGGTAAAAAAAAAAAATTGTTATCTCCCTTGTTTACAAAAATGTCAAAATCTACGTAAAATCATTTAAATCATTTTTTCTTTCTTTTTCTTATAATTAAATAACTACTGGATGAATTTGCGTAATTTTTTCTGCACAATCTTATTTTCAGCTAACACGTAAGTACATAATAACGTTTATACATTCTTTAAATTTTTTAATGTCGGGCGGATATGCTTAAGCACCAAATATAGTTTCTGAAAGAAAAACAATAAAGTTTATTTTCCATAAAGTAACATTTTCGCCAATATATTGTAATAAAATATAGTTTCTAAAATTGACAGTGATTTTTTTTTATATAATTTAAAATGTTATAAAACGAACATAATAAAACTATATTTTATTACAATGTTATAATAAATGTTTTATTAATGTTTTTTTTAACATAAAAATAAATCAAACATGAAAGATTACAAATTCATTAAAGTAACGCAAAATCAATAATTCAAAATAATTGATTAATAGAACATTTATTGAAATAAATTAAAATGTGTGTTTTTTTGTTTTGTTTTTTTTTGCAAAACGAAGTTTTTATATAATACAGTAAAAATTTGTAATAAATCATTTTTTTTTTGGGGGGGGCTTATTAATTAGTCTAAAATTGGATATTTTATCTAGAAAAAAAATTCTAATTTTTTTTTAAACTTGAAATTCGAACTTTAATTACGGCCGTCGTAATATAATGCCCTGCCTTATCTTTCAACGCCATGATGGATTTAAAAAATTGTCTTTCCCTTAAAAAAGGAAATACGTTTGAAAAAATGAACCAGGTAACAATAATTTCCAAGTGAATGAATAATCCTTAGGAGGGTAACCGTATTCTTGGTAGTGAATAACATCACAATAGCAGGAACAATTTAAATATGATTTCCAAGTGAACTTCTCTGGCTTTTCAAATCCCACTTTCCCGACCTTGTGTCACATCTTACCGCTGTGGAAGGTAGATAAATAACTTGAATAGAGACTCACGCATGCGCATTACTACACAGCTAACTTCCGGTCCTGATTGATCATGGGTCTAAGAAACACGACCAATGACACGACCAGAAAATCACGACTGCTATAACGACGGCCACGGTTCATTGCCTGTCGCCTGCGGCACCCTTATTATAAGTGCCGACGGATATGTGTTTATTTTTGTTCTTACCCAGGACAGGCACGTAAATAGAGACACTATTTCAATTAGCGTTTTTGTTGCTGTTTTTGGCGATTCGTGAGATTCATATTTTCTTTCAGCTTCCGGTTCCACTCAGCAGCAAATGACGCCTCATGTCATATACGGATGAACAGAAATGGTAAAAAAAATAGGTACGTGCAAAAATGGCCGTCGCTTGTACTGACTGTAGTTCTTAAAAGTGTATTTTCTTAATTTTTTAAGTAGTTTTCGTTTAACTTTTCATTGTGTATGAAAGATAAAAACATTAAGTTAATATCTAAAAGGAAACAAATGTGTATATATATATATATATATATATATATATATATATATATATATATATATTAACATAGTTCACCCCAAACAAGACAGGCCGCCACTGTAGACGTAAGGGGCTACTGAGAAAAAGGGTGAAAGTTTGGGTGGGTCACCTAAATTGGGAACTGTGCAGCGAGATGTCTGTTTACATTAGTTTTAAATTTCTGCATGTCAGTACTGTCAGGAAAACAGGGAGCAGGGACGGAGTTCCAGAGTCCAACAGCACGAGGAAAGAAGCTTTTGGAGTAGAAAGCTTTTCGGAATCTGGGGACCTCTACAGTGAATGGATGGGATTTGGCAGATTGTCGGGTTGGTCTTTACGTCATGGGGGTACCAGAGCAGCAAACGCATCAGGCACAAGGAAGCAACATTGCGGTGATGGGACAGGGGCTTGAGCTTGGTGGATAGTGAAGGACCTATCAAGTTGGCAACTTTTTTTTGGACCTTATCTAAGAGGGAGAGACTAGTGGATGATGCCCCAGCCCAGATGTGGTAACAATACTCCATGCATGGGTAGATGGTGGCTTTGTAGAAGTATAGGATAATGTCAGGTGTGAGAAGTTAACAGGCACGGTAGAGGGAGACCACCTTCTTTGCAGCAGCTCTGGCAATGTCTTCAATGTATTTATTCCAATTCATGTTATCTGTGAAAGTTAGGCCAAGGAATTTGAATGATGAACTCTCAGGTAGGGTGTTATTTGCCATGACAATTGGTGGTTGAAGAGGTTTCTTGTAATTATTGAAGAAAAGTAGCTTTGTCCTTGCGACATTAAAAGTTACCATCTATTTTACCACATTCCACTACATTTTCTAAGGATTCAGCCATTGCCTCAGATCTGTGCGCATCGATTTTGCCCACATGACGAGAGTAGAGTGTGGTGTCATCAGCAAATATTCCTATCTCAGTCTCAATGACATTTAAGAAAATCAGGAGCAGTAGAGGTCCAAGGATGGATCCCTGGGGTACACCAGCATTTATGTCATGTTGCTTAGAAGAACGGCCATCAAGGACAACCTGGATCTTTCTTTTTGTTAGGAAGGATTTAATTATATTAAATATTTGTCCAGTAATACCATATGAGTGCAGTTTCAGGAGAAACCCTTCATTCCAGAGTCTAAAGTGGAGTTTAAGGCGAAACGCTGGACAAGAAGTTCAGCCTTATCAATTGCCGTGCAAACAACATCGTTGTGATTTGATAGCGGGGAATTGTCGATTGTCCATTGTCCATTGTCCATTGTTCATCACATTATTGTAGATTTTCCAGAAATCACGAGTACCTAGTTTCTGTGATTGAATGCGTTTTTTGGTTATCTCTGTAGACCTTCTCTTTGGTTCATCTATCACTACTTTGCAATCATTTCTTGCCTCTATAATTTTTTGTCTATTCACAGTTGACTTATGGCGGCCGAATTTTCAGAATGCCTTCTGTCTCTCAGCGATAGCAGCTGCACATTCTGAGATGAACCATTGAGAAGAGTGGGGTTTGCTGAAGAATTTCCGCGTGGGGACATAAGCATCAGTGCCTGTTTTTACCCATTCGGTTAGTTCATTTGCACACTGATCAGCAGGAAGTGAGAAGGTTTCACCCACTGGGGTGTCGCTGATGTGATCCCTGAGGGATTCAAAATCAGCCTTCTCATAGTTTCTCATCGTTTTGAGCAACGGCTCTTCAGCTTTTGGAAGAGTTTTTAAGATAAGTATCATTACCACAACGTAGTCAGAGTTTCTGAGCGGGCTATAGGCATTCGCCACACAAGCCTCAGGTAGTGAGGTCAAGAACAGGTCGAGAAGTGAGGCTTGCTGGTCCACACGATCAGGAAGGCAGGTTTCAAGAGTGACAGTCTGTGAGAGTTTATGAGCTGAGGAGAAATTAAAAGTAGTGTTCCCAGCTGCATCAGTACCGCTGGAGAATCCCAACCAGTCACGGTGGTGTGCATTATAATCCCTAAATACATATATTTGGGTATTCGAGTCAAGTGAGAGTGCTCTATCTAAGCTTTCAGAGACAGAGTCAAGCAAGGTACAGTCTTGGGTCGAAGGAGAACGGAGAAATATAAGTAACTAACTCTATGATGTAAGGTCAATCTAAAGCACATGTAGGCTTGGTCATCTGATTCTAACCTATGTTCTCTAGTCACGGGTAGGGTGTTCCGAACATAAACTCCTAGCCCATGCATATGTTTTTCAGAGTCCTTACGGTAGAGTGGAAGTTAATTAGTCATGTCCATGTGGTGAGAGGAGATTGAGGATTGAAGGTTCGTTTCACTTAGTGCTAGGATATCCGCTGAGTTTGTCAGGAGAAAAGTTTCTACGTCGTTAATGTTGGTTCTAAGTCCCCAGATATTTGTGAATGTGAGCCTCAAGGGCGGAGGCTTAGATTTACGTGTGAAAAAAAATTTAGAATGAAAAATGTTATCAAAACGACTAAAAAAGCGAAAAATCAGTTAAAACTGTAGATTCAATAAAGCATGTTTAAAATTCGCTGGAAAGATTTTTGGAACTGTTTCAAATATAATTATTAAATTAAAGTCTTAAAAGAAATAATTATAAAAGAATGTACCTTTTTTTTTACTAAAAATTGCTTAAAAAGTGAAAGTTAGGTTCCGAACATCTTTTCACTGTTTTGTAATTGTAAACAGAAAATATGGCTACAAAATCTCAAAGTATGGAAGACTCAAACTGCAGTAATAATTATTGGTACTTTGTTACTTTGAGACCCACATTAAAAGTCCCTCAGCATCAGTGTTTAAATTAGTGCTAAAAGCCGGAGAATGCCAAATGAAAAATCCGTGTACTTCTCTGCATTATATTTCGAAAAAATAATTTATTTTTTAACAAAGTTGCAACAAAGTGTTTAAATTCAAAAGTTATTATTTTTAATTTTACTTTTTTTTCTTATTAAACATTTGTACGATAGAAAGTTTTTTTTAAACGAAAAAAAAAACAGTGATAATAACAGTGAAAAGTTAAGTAAGTAAGTGGGTTTTTTTTTACATATTTTTGCGAAAATTATTTTTGTCAACTTTTTTTATGACTATTTTTGTTTATTTCGTTACGGTTCAGGGTTATGAATTAGGGTTAGGGCAGTCGGGTTAGGAATGAGGGTTTGGGCATCTCAAAGAGTATTTATCCGTAAGTTTTGTTCGCTAAGCACTCTTGCATTTATCTCCACACTTTTTGCATTTTTTTTTCTTTAGCAATCAATTTATGGTCCTGACAGAAATTTATCGTTCCTTCAGGAATATCATACCATGTAAAAATATCTGTTGCAATCGCGTTTCAACCAGTTTGCAAGTTCAGCGTTTCATTCAGTTTGACTGCTTAGATGTCGTCTGCTTATGTGTCTCGCTTCAGTGCTCTCCGGCGTTTAATGTAAACCACCGGAAAGCAAGTTATGTTTACCTTACGAACTGTGAGAATTTCTCGTTTCATAGATGATGGCTAAAGATCACGAATCGCAACAATAAAAAATGCACACTTACCTTGATTTCATGAATGACGACAATGGAAGTGACTTCTTTTCATTGCAGAACATTGTGAGATCTGTGTGATCAGCCTGTAAGTTGCGATCATCACATAGTAAATTTCAATAACATGTAGACACGAGGTTACATTATAGCTCGGTTTTTAAGGGTCATAGAATTCCTGTTATATCCAGAGATGGCGCGTGGTTAATACCTCGCAAAACATAACCCAAGAAAAAATGCTGAATGATCCACGGAGTTGGGCACGAGGTTCATTGTTGCCTCACTAAATCTCAACATCTGCTTAGCAAAAGACACAACAAAAAAAAACCTCAGCCTAATGTCAAAAGTCACTAGGTGCTTAAAGGGTGCCAATATGTCTAAAGTCAAATGACAAGGTCACTTCCTCCTTCCTGTAGGAGGGGGTCAGCAAGTGTGAACAGCCTAACACTGTAATTTCTAACAGAACTGTGTCAGTGTTATTAATTATTTTTACATGATGATTGATTAAAATTGTGAACAATTACATTACTCGATTTATTCTTTAAGAATGAATGTAATTTTAAATGACATTAATTCTTAAAGAATAAATTCCTAATCTATTGTTACGATACATGTAATAATTTCTTACATGTGTCGTAACGATAAATTACATTAATTCTTTTAAAATAAAGCTAAAAGAGTATTTTTTCTTTTAAGTGTGAAAAAGTAAATTAAAGTCAATGACTACACTGACAATATTCATTGAAAAAAAAGTAAAAACATTAAAAACAATTTATTAATAAATAGAATTCAATTTTGAATTCTATTTATTAATAAATAGAATTCAATTTTGAATTCTATTTATTTATTAATAAATAATTGTTTTAAACTTTTTAAATAATATTTATTAATCAAAAAATGACAAAACAAATACAAACTTACGTTTTATCTTTCCAAATAACTGATGATAAATTGTGAAATTAACGAAATTGTTGAATCTCTGAAAATAAAATTTTGAGGACAGTGTGGGGGGAGTGAGTGGGGGTTGGTGAGCTAATCCCACCCTGTTTATTACAGAATAGCGCTACCATACCTCTCCAAGTCAATCATTAGTAGAAATTATCCAATTTTTTAAATTCTTTTTTTCGTTATGATCCTGAATCTCAAATTTTTCAATTTTTTTGTTTATTTTCAAGATTATAAGCATGATTTCTTACGCTGATGATGACACGTTCATGTGTGAAAAGGAAATATAATTACATCGCATTTTACATTTTCCCAGAAACTCTTATCATTAAAATCACATGAAATATTTTTGCACTTATATTATTTTTTGGTGAAAATATTGATTTAACAATTCTTTATTTAATGATGACATCGCTAATTCAAGAAATTAATTTTTCTTCGAGTTATACTGATTTTATTAACGCGGAATTTAGGGGCCTTTTTCGTAGTATATACGAAATAATAAAAATAAATTTTAATTTTAAACGTCTACAGTGCTTTATTTTCCTAAAAAAATTTAAAAATGAAAAAATTGTGAAAACAACAAAAAGTTTTGAAAACAATAAAATAAAAAACAAATAAATTATTTAAAAAATAGATCCGGTATTCTGTTAATTATTTGTTTATTACGAAATAAAAGTAATACATTTGATGTATTATTTGTGAAATTATGGAGAAAGATTTTTTTATCATTTCTGGCCATCCATATATGATATGAGGCATCATTTGCTGATAATGGCAACCGGAAGCTGGAGAAAATATGAATCTCACAAATCGCCTTTTTTAATATAATCATAAAGTTATCAGAGCAGATAATGTGTGTGCTTGTCATAATGTTTCTACTACGTGATCCTATTTGCTTACCTTCCTACGAGTGCAGAGTTAGACAAAAGGTGAGTTTTTAATGTGGGGTATATTCAGCTCCCCCAAAAGGGACACCCTGGATTAGTACAAAAATTAAAATTCCCTCAGTCTAAAAGGATTTTTCCTCCACTGACTGAGGACAGAAAAGTTGAAGTGTAGTATCAGAACAAATACTACACTTTGCTCCTAGCCAAAAGACCAAGGAACTGTAGGGACGTGAACCGTAGCTTATCTAAGGTGATGACCGTGCTTCCATCGTCAAAATGCTAATTAACATCTTGCCTATACGGCCAGTTAAACTCGGACTCACAAAAAGGGGAAAACAAACGCATTCCATTATAAGAAAACGATATTTATTACGTATAGTGAATCAGGTAAAAATCTGAAAGAAAAGAAAAAAAGAAAACAAAAGGGATGAGTTCATTGCGACGGAGGAGAAGAAATAAATCAAATCCGAAGTAGCAATGATTAGATCATCCACCCAAGTTCCTGCTATGGTGTCTCAATACATATTACAGGCATAGTAAAGACAAGTCGAACACACAAGATAGGATTTCAATGCGCCACGATGTGCCCGCTTTATTGAACTGCTAGAATGAGGGGAGGGAATTAACACTTTCTTAGTCCTTCCTAATTGGAGAGTTCTACTAAGGGGATGTTACTGAGGTCATAACATCACATCCCTCTTTTCCAAATAATTGTTGAATCACCCGGATTGAATGTTCATTCACTAAATCGTTTGGGTGGCCTGATTGTGCAGCCAGCTCAAGATGTGTGGTTAGGAGGGGTGTTACTCTCTTGATTTGTGTCATGTGTTGTGGTTGTGTGTGGGATGTGGTTAGCATGTTGTTTGTGTGTTTTCTGTGTTTGATCGTCCGATGGGAAGGCTTTGTGTGGGGCCTGCTTCTACTCTGGGTGTGGGCCTTCCGAGGGAATCTGTGGGGCTCAGGCGTGTAAACCTGGCAGCTCAAGATGAGTCTTCTCTCAAATGTTGTCGATTCCTGCGAATTAATTTTCTTGAGGGGGTCTGCACCATGTATGATCTGGGTTCCGGCCATGCTTGTGTGAACAACAGTGGGGGACTATTTGCCAGCATCCTTTTCCAGTATTCGAACACGCTATCCCACCTGGTGGGCTGGCCATAGTATTTCTTTTGTTCCACTTACCTTTGGTTTAGGCGAGTTATCACTTCTTCTCTTTGGAGGTGTGCTTGGCACATCTGACTGGAGGTTCCCAACCAACGTTTTGTTGTACAGCAGCTCACCAGGGGAAAGGACTGTATGGTCTAGCGGAGTTGTTCAAAGGCATAACAACACCATGCCCAGGTTACACCCACTTGAAGTGGCTTTCTTCATAGCAGACTTTATTGCCTGTAAACAGTGCTCAGCTATGCCATTTGATTGCGGGTATCTGGGTGATGGTGTGCAATGCTCAAGAACCCATTCCATAGCAAACTGCTTAAAGAGAGAGGAACTGAAATGTGGGCCATTATCACTGATGACACTTTCTGGGATCCCTTGTTCCCCCCAAATTTGTGTGTTCAGATCTATGATATCCTGGCTAACGAAGTTGTTTGATTTTCTGACAAACAGATATTTGGAGTAGTAGTCAACTATCACCAGTAGTAGTCAACTATCATCAGATTCATTGAAGTGGAACATGTCTGTAGCCACTATCTGCCATGGTCTCACGGGAATCTAGTGTGGCATCAGGGATTCCGCACTCTGCTATTTCTGTTTTTTCTGGCATGTATCGCATAGTTGGACATCTCTCTCTCTGTCTTTGTTTATATTATTATTATTATCCTAGAATACGCAACCTTTTGCTTTCAGTTTACACTTTTCGATCCCTTGATGCCCATAGTGGATCTTGTGTAGTATCTCTTGCTGCATTGACTTGAATATTATAATCTGATCGCACTTGGTTAAGATTCAATTTTCCATGGCAAGCTCGTCCCGATAGGGCCAGTAGGGTTGCATTCTTTTTCCAATTTCCCTGACAGTGTCAGGCCAGCCTCACAGGATCATGTCCTTCAGCTCGCATGGGGTGACATCAGCATTTGTGGCCTGGTGTACTTACGACAATTTCTCTGCTGAGAACTGTACAAAGTCAACCCTAAGGTCGAGGTTGATTGCTTCCCTGGCTTTCTTGTTGGGTAGCCTTGAGAAACAGTCAGCTAGAGCTATTTCCTTGCCAAGGCGATGAATGATGGTTAGGTCATAATCCTGTATGGGCAGTAGAATCCGTTGGAGACGAGGTTGGGCTGCAGTCAGGTTCTTCAGATTAATTATCTCCAGTGGAGCATCCGTAGAGGTACGTCCTGAAGCGCTCACATCCAAACATGACTGCTTATAGCTAGCGTTCAGTGTTAGCATACCGTTGTTCAGTTTCTGTTAGCGATTTTGATGCAAAAGCTATTAGTTTTCCTTCCTGCAGAAGAGCTGTGCCGAGGCCTTTGTTTGATGCATCTACCGAGAGCACAGTCTGTTTCATTGGGTCAAAGTAGGTTAGAAGCATTTCTTTGCATATAACGTCTTTGATTTGCTGAAGGGACCTTTGATGTCTTGGAATCCACTTGTAGTTGGCATCATTCTTTAGTAGATTTCTGTGAGACCTAACAGATGCGGAATGTAGGTGATGATGAGCAACACCTTTTGTAGGTCGTGACGTTCGTTCGACTGGGTAACTTCTTGATTTCATCCACCTTGCGGGGGTCAGGGCATATTCCGTTTTCACCAGAAGAAGCGTATCTGCTTCTGATAGACTGCACATTTTTCAGTATCGAAAACAAATCCTTCAGTTCGTGCTACTTTCATTAAGTTGTGTAAGCTTTCATCATGCTGTTCTTCGGTTTTGCAATAGATGATGACGTCGTCGATTAGTCCGAGAGTGCCAGGGCATTTCTCCAATATCATGTCCATTCTCTGCATAAAGACATCTTGTGACATCACTAGGTTAAAGGGCATTCGCTGGAAGCAAAATCTTTCAAACGGTAAGTTGAAAGTAGTCAGTAGCTAGGATTCAGCATCTAACTTGACAGACCAGTACCCATTTTTGCCGTTCAGTTTCGAGAAATATTTGGCACCGAAGAGCTTGTGCGCAAGCTCTTCCATTGTGGGAAATTTTTAGTGACATTGCATGATCACTCTATTTAAATCTTTTGGATCTAGGCAGAGGCGAAGTTTTCCATTGGCTTTGCGAACATACACAAGGCTGTTGACCCATTCTGTTGGCTCACTAGTTTTCCATATGATGCCTTGTTTTGCCATATTCCCTAGCTTGGCTTGGATCTCATCTCTCATGTGGATGGGACATTTCCGGGGTGCATGGATTACAGGATGGCTGTCTGGGTTAGGACAATGTCAAAGTTGCCTATTTGGTTAAACTGATTCACTAGCTTCTTGGTTGAGCTTATCCGTGCTGGAGCTTTCTGAATGTCGCAGTGCAGTGTTATCAAGTCCAGATCTCTGAGAGGAGGTAATCCTATAATAATAGGTCTCTCTGATGTCACCACAAAATTTTTTAGGGTTTCCCAGACTCCCTTGTACGCACATTGCATCTGCACGGATCCATGTTGAGTGATGCTGGAGCCGTTGTAGGCAGTGAGTATAGTTTGTTCATTGTAAGTCGCACTGGGGACTGGCTGTCCCTCTGAGTTCACACGCTCCGGGAACATCTTATAGAACGTCCGTAGGGAGAGGGTATTGCCTTCGGCTCCCATGACAACCTTCACTCTTAGTTTGTGGATGACTGGTCAGTTGGGAAGCTTTATGCGAAGGTCTGTGAGTGTCACTCTGTGGTTGAATCGCATCGAAGGACAATTCCTGAAACTGTTCGTAGAGTTCATCCTTGACTCTCTGATAGGTATTTAGAGTAGACACGGTCACCATGTTTCTTTTCCTGGTAGTTGGCCTAGGTCCCTGGATGTTCTGTTTTGACTCAGTATTTGTTCTCCTTCTCCCTTTTATTAGTGCACACCTTCACCCAATGATTTTTTCGTCCACATGCTGAACATGTGGTACCCCATGCCGGACATTTTCCGTTTCTGTCAGGCTGTGTGCTGCCGCATCGTTTACAGTTGTTGTGTCTGTTGCTTTTTTCTTTCTTAGAGCTCGGCCAGTTGTTTCATGTGGCTTATGAAAGCTTTGTGTATTCTGCCACTACTTAGAGCTTCCTGGAGTGTGAGTCCTTCACCTTTTGCAAGGAGCTGCTTCTGTAGTTCCGGGTGCCTCGTTCTAGTGATAAGTTGCTCTATGAGCCTTTCTTCTGTTTCGTTGAGGTCTCAGAACTTGCCCTTCTTTGCATGTAACTTGCATCTTGCCAGAAAGTCGTCTATGCTTTCATAGTCTGTTTGCGTATATCGACGCAGGTAAAAGCGTGTGATGCGAAAATTTACTTGAGGTTCTAATTGTTCCTCGATTTTTTGCCAAATAACTCCTGGGTCATTCTGGTCAGCTTCGTTTTCGAAGGTCCATGCATTAAACCTTCTAAGGCCTTCTTCTCCAACCAGCAACAGAATAAAAGGAGTGTGATTTTTTTGCTTGGGACAGAGATCTTTTTCGGATGCCATGTAGCTAACATCGTTCGCGTGTGTTTTGGATTGTCGTCGGTGGTATTATTTGGTTTGGGTCTGCCACTCTATTTATCTAAGGGCTTACTCAATTGAATTGAAACGAATACTGTTGTTGCTGTTACTAAGAATGAACTCTTATCTTTTGCTGGTGAAGAGAAAAGAAAAACATAATCCAGCACCAAAAAGAAGCGAATATACTGAGATCTGGTATTTTATGTGTATTCTCAATTATTGTTAATTCAATTTGACAAAACACAAATGCAAAGGTATGTAAAAGGTATGTATCTATATATAATAAATAGGCGAAAAAAAGAGCGGACAATTGTCATTTGTTTATAAAACCTAAATTAAGAATGCTAAAATATCGTTTTCATTTTTTAAAACTTTTATTAAAGAACAGTTTCCAAATTCATGTGTAAAAAAAAGAAAAATCAGATTTATCTCACACAAAGTACATTTTATCTAAACATCCGCCCACCCATGTCTCGCATGCATTTTTTCGTTAAATGTCTTTCCCCATATCGCATTAACAGGTTTTTGCCTTATTTTGGATGTCTCCTAACTTGTGGGATTTTAAGTGAAAGGGATTTTATTAAATTAAGTATCTTTTTAAAAATTTTAATATATTTTAATATTTTACATTTTTTCTTTATTGGTTATATTATTTATTTTATTTATAATAATTCTTATTTTATTATTATTTTTAGTTTTTACTTGATTTATAAATTAATGCTTAAATCTTAATTTATTTTCTCTTATATTTAATTACTTTCTATTATTTTAATTTAAATATTTTTAATTAAATAATTTTATTTTATTATTATATTTTAATATATTTTATTATAATTTCTAATATTTTTAATAAAATAAATATTGTTATTCTTTAATTCTAAACCCAATTAAGTTTTTTCTGGCAATGAAGAGTTAACCCGCTTTCAACATATTTTTAAAACAGGAAATTAAGTCTGATTGAGTTTTATTTACTAATCACGGGGTCTTTATTCCATGATTTATCGTTGGCTATTGAAACCCAATTCTGAATTTTTCCTCTTTTTCACCCATTCAGCGATAGGTTTTTAAATTTTTATATGTTGTTTTAATTTTTTAATCTTAATTTTTTTAATTTTAAATTTTAATTCTCCGAAGTGATCAGGGGTCAGCATGACATTAGCATGGCATCAACATTAATTTCACATATCAATAAAAAAAAAAATAAAAAAATAAATAAAAACTGTTTTGCTAGCCAATGACTAAAATATCGGCAGAATTTGCAGATAGAAATACCGAATTGGTAAAAATGATGAAAATTGAAATTAAACAGAGAATTGAAATATCGTCAGTAAGTCATTTAATGCGCAAACCGCCATTTTCCGGGGAGACAGACATAAACAGAGGCTGAAGAGAGTCTGGCAAAGAGGCTTATTATAAGTCCCCTTTGTTAGGATTTGAAACTGACAGTACCGATGTTGTTCTGATCTTCTGTAATACATATATAAATAAATATTACACTTATTTTTTATTTTCTTAATAATAGATCCTCAAATTCGGTGTAACATCCGTTTTACATGATGACATGCGTTGGACGGCTTTTAGAAATTGACTTCTAAACAAACATACCTCTGGCCAGGTCTTTATTTATTCCTCTTTTTGTCAAGTTTATTCTTGTCACATCCTCACCTGTTTTTCTTGACCTTCCCCTGTGAAGTGAACCTGCTACATCAACACTTCTACATCTACTAGGATCCCTGAACCTTGGAATAGACTCCCAAGAAAGGTAATAAATGTGCCAACAACGTAACAATTCAAGGTGAATTTGGACAGGTGCAGGGCTACTGTATCCTCTTCTGTGACATTTCTACCACTAATTCCATGGCAACTAAATCATGCTTGTTTTATTTTTTGTCAAATTAATTGAATTGAATACTAACTCAAGAACTCTCATCCATTCTTTCAACGTGGTCATACTCAGGGCTTTAGGCGTTCCACTACTTTTGGAGTTGCTTCCGCTCCTGCTCCAACACCCAAAATTGGAGCTGGCTCCTCTCACGCTCTCCATTTTCAAAAAGGAGCCATTCCAGCTCAAACATCTATAAAAATGGAGCGGCTTTTGTTCAGCGCTCCATAATGAAAATGTACCTTCTTTCATAAACGTTCTATTCTGTCAATGAGTGGTTGAAGGATAGGGATGGGCGTCAAAGGATCTCATCAATATGGGTGGGGATGTCACTTTAAGTGTAAGGCCGTAAGATAATGATTGACAAAATCTTGCTAATATTTTAAGTGTTATAAGAGAACATGCTGGACGAAACATGGGATTATACGTAAATTTTCGTTTCTTGAGATATAAAATAGAAATAGAAAAATCCCTGAAGTATTTTAAAACAATTTTAATTTTCATTACATTAACAACCTATTTTTTCAGGTAAGAAAAATTTGACCCGATAGTTTTTCTATTTATTTTGGAAGAGAATTTAGATTTGTTTTAAGTAAATAAAGTTTTACTTTTAAACATTATTAGTGATTATTCTTTTTAAAGAAAACATTTCTCTGGGAGAGGAGACACTGCCAGGGCAACATTAATCGTCGTGCTGTTGTTTAATATTTGTTTGTTTTACGAACGTAACTATATTGTATAATGAATATTATTATTTACTACGGAGAAACGTGCAAGTACTTTCAAACAAATCGATTTATCCATTTTTTTTCAATAGTACAATTTGGGGCGAAAAAAAAACAATGAAGTTTATTTTTTAAAGATTGAATAAAAAATTATTTTTCATAAGTTGGCCAAAAAATATCAATAAATTGTCAATAAACAATTCAGAGATCAATTTAACAAAAATATTGGCCTAGACATTAGGAGTTGAAAAAATATTGGGTCAAATTTTCCTCCCCGAAAAAATTAACTGGAGCAAGTTTTCCTAGGTCAGGCAAAACATTTATTAAAATTAAAAATTTGAATAGAAAAGGTGTAAACGTCTATATTTGAAATCTCTAACAAAAACAAACTGTTTACAATTTTAATATTCGATAATAGATTTTTTAAGATAAAGAAAGATATCTAATCTACTTTCGGTTCTAAAAAAGCAACAAATTAGTTAGAAAGTCTAATTATTTATTTTTTAAATTAAAATTTAAGACATTTTCTTTAATTTAATTAAGTTTAAACATCGGTTTAATTGTAGAATAGGGGCCGCTGTTTGTTTTGCTCATTTCGCTTGGTATTCGCCCAAATTTTGGATGAAACTGATTGTTGGTCTTAATTGTATTTTTGGTCCTGAAATAAAATTCTCATTTACTTTTTAAAGTGTTGAGAATCTAACTTTAATTCCAGGTTTTAATCGCTGGCGGCCATGTTGGTTTTTATTGTTTTTTTCCTTGGACTAAAGATATTTTTTTCCTTGGACTAAATATATTTTTCCCTTGGACTAAAGATATTTTTTACTTCTTTAACATTTTATTACACACACAAAAAAAAAACTTTGAACATTCTATTTACAAAAGCAAGTTGTAACGGAATTTAACGAATTTAAAAGCAAACATGAAAAGGTTAAAACATACCAGTCGTGAATTTAAGAATAACAAAATGTTGCCGAAAAGACGACGGGTAAAAATGTGGCATAAAAGTTCAATTTTATATATGCTAAAAAATAAATTAGAATTTTTTGTCAGGACAAAATATACCATTCTACCCCAAAAATCGATTTTATCGAACATTTGGGTGAATACCGAGCAAAATGGGCAAGAAACTCCAACGGTCCCTATAGTACAATTGAACCTAAAATTCTTTATTTAAAAACACGAATTAAAAGAAAAATTGGCTTATTTATTCAATCAGCAATAAATATCCTTGTCATAAATACAAAAAAAGTTCAAATCTTTAAGAAAATAACTTCAAAGACATCTATTGACTCACTGGCACATTTGAAGACATTTGTTGGCAAATTGCCTCCTGCTTTAAGAAAACTGTCCCATCAAAAATGTAACATGTCCATGTGAAAATCTACCGGCGTCTATAAAAAAATCTGAGAAGTTCAAATGCTCTGTTTTCATGTGTAGCTCTCTCGTTCTTTCTTCCTCTCTCTCTCTTCCCCTCGTTCCTCTCCCTATCTCATATACATTTACCAAAAATATATTTTTTTAAATAACTCAGAGTTTAGCTGAGACTTTCTTTTCTTTTCCTTTTTTATGCTTAAAAAAAAAATCAAATAATTTTGGAGCGAAGGGCGCTAAAACCACGCTCTTTAGTCCCAAATGGAGTTGCTCCCGCTCCACTCCTGCTGAATATAAAATGAGCCTGCCTCTCCTTCACTCTAGCAAAAAGGGGCGTGCTTCTGGAGTGCGCTCCTTTTTGGAGGGCTTCGTAAAGCCCTTGTCACACCATCAACGTCTCCTGTCCTGCACACATCTCCCTATATTTCCAATGTTTTATTCATATAAATAATATATATGAATCGACTTTTAATCTTAAATGGGACTGACCGATGAACAAAGCTTTCGGGATGGCCCGAACGCATCTAAACATGTATCTTATTGCAAAGAATGAAAATTTAATTCCATTTAAGCTAAGTGATTATACCATTTTTACAAGGGTTTTTAGTTTTATTCATCGAACTATGTGTGTTAGGCAATGTGAATTTTTTAATCTGATTTTCTTTTTGTGGATGTCGAAGTAAGATTTAAATTTGGATTACATCTGAGAAATTACAATTAAAAACCGTTTCGATCTTTTTGTAATGAAAATGAAAAAGTTCATTCTAAAACTGAAGTTTGAATTTCAATTGGGATATGTCATAAAAGTAAAAAATAAGTTAAAATTTGAATTATAAAATTTCTCTCAACAATTTAATCGTGGTGGATTATCTCACAAAAAATAAGCTGAATTGTCAAGATTTTCACTATTTTTCTCGACGAAGAAGGGAAGGGGGTTCCGAGTCAGGAGAACAGTCGGGTCAGGGCTTAGCAGTGTTTTGCGAAAATACAGTTTCGATCTTTTTGTAATGAAAATGAAAAAGTTCATTCTAAAACTGAAGTTTGAATTTCAATTGGGATATGTCATAAAAGTAAAAAATAAGTTTAAAATTTGAATTATTAAATTTCTTTCAACAATTTAATCTTGGTGGATTATCTCACAAAAAATAAGCTGAATTGTCAAGATTTTCACTATTTTTCTTGACGAAGAGGGTTCCGAGTCAGGAGAACAGTCAGGTCAGGCCTTAGCAGCGTTTTGCGACCTCGACACCTATCAAGGGTCAAATAACATAGAACGCTCGCTATCTGGCTGAAATGACTTGACACCGCGATTGGTAACATAGGTTAGGGGTGTCTATTTCCTACTATAAAAAGGAACGTTCGTTTCTTTTACAATTTGGCTTACAACATGCATGTTAACTTTTAAATGTTAAACGACTAAAAAGGTAACGGGTAGGTGGCGGCCGTTTTTATAACTTCCCCCCTCCCAGTATATACGGGTACCAATTTGTTATACATATGTAAATTAACTCACCAGAGCCTACCGTCTGATAACTGTCTCCATGCTAAGACAACCCCCTCATTTTTTCTGCAGAATCTTTTGATTTTTAATTTTTCAAAATTAAAATAAAATGAACATAGTATTTGAATTTGATTTAAACTGACAAATACCAATCAACAATGTTTCGACTCAGCTTGCATAAAAAGTGATGCTACTTTTACGTACAAACATTTTTTTAAATTCAATTTTCTAAAATAGGCATAGTGTTTTTGTTTGACTTTAAAACTATATTTTTGATTATGAAACAATAACATTATTGTTTTAATGTGGATAAAGTTCATGAAGAGTCAGCCCCAAGGTAATTAAACAATGCAAAAGTATTAATTAATTAAAATAAAATAAATCTTTTTAAAATTCATTTTTCAGTATTTTTATAATAATAATCTATATTTATGTTGTGTTTGTCTATCGGGTGGTCCGGGGATGCAATTGAAAAAAAAGCCCTATACCAATGTCAAACACATTTCTAGAGTGAAATTTAACGAACAATCCAATGGTGATATTCATTTGTTTACAATAATATTGTGGTGTCTGCGTTCATACCAGACAACTATAAACAGCAAAGACGACGTTTTTAATTTATTTATAACTTGAACATTGAAAATTATAAAAAAATAAAAGTAAGCATAAAAGGAAGATATGGGGGTCAGGGCTGGGAACAGGAGTACACAGGAATAATCATTAATTCCTGGTCAATGGCAGATGGTTATGCTAAATAAATAAGCAAACAAAAACATTGGTAAAAAATGTTCCACTAAGAAACAGTACAAAATAATACCTTTTACTGTATTTTTATCTTCAAATTCAAGACAAAGTATTAAAATAGGAAACACTTATTCTTCAGTACATTTAAGAAATGTTAATATTGTGAAATTTCTCAAAATAATATTTTGTTGAAAATTATGGTTGGTTAGACAAAAATATATTTGCTAATATTACACTAAACCAATTGTATGAATATATTTATTTTAAAATAAGTATTGAAACATTAATTCAAATCTGTCATTTTAATCTGTAATTTAAAAATAAAATAGCTGAAATTGGCTGTAAGTTAACTTGTAAACAATACTATTTTATTTCACACGTTTCATCATTTCTACCAACAAAATATTTTTTAAAGGAAAGATTTTCTTTAATATTTTATCGTTCGAATGTTGAAAAGAAGATAACCTAAACTTATTTCCTATTCATGTTTGTGCGTTTTTACAATTTTCTGACTGTATCGCTTCACTCTATACGATTAAAGTGAATATTGTAAATAAATATTTTTCTTCGTTTCGTTAGGAATTAACGTTATTTTTCATTAAAAATAAATTAGAATTTATAAAACTTCGGTTAATTATATATTTATTTTATCATTAAATTTCATAACATTTTCCACTGAACCATTTGTTTATTCCTTATTAGATTTCATAACATTTTCCACTGAACCATTTGTTTATTCCTTATTAAATTTCATAACATTTTCAACTGAACAAATTTGTTTATTCCTTATTAAATTTCATAACATTTTCCACTGAACCATTTGTTTATTCCTGATTAAATTTCATAATATTTTCCACTGAACCATTTGTTTATTCCTTATTAGATTTCATAACATTTTCCACTGAACCATTTGTTTATTCCTTATTAAATTTCATAACATTTTCAACTGAACCATTTGTTTATTCCTTATTAAATTTCATAACATTTTCCACTGAACCATTTGTTTATTCCTGATTAAATTTCATAATATTTTCCACTGAACCATTTGTTTATTCCTTATTAGATTTCATAACATTTTCCACTGAACATCTGTTTATTCCTTATTAAATTTCATAATATTTTCCACTGAACCATTTGTTTATTCCTTATTAGATTTCATAACATTTTCCACTGAATCATTTGTTTATTCCTTATTTGATTTCATAACATTTTCCACTGAACCATTTGTTTATTGCTTATTAAATTTCATAACGTTTTCCACTGAATCATTTGTTTATTCCTTATTAAATTTTATAACATTTTCAACTGAACAAATTTGTTTATTCCTTATTAGATTTCATAACATTTTCCACTGAACCATTTGTGTATTCATTATTAAATTTCATAACATTTTCCACTGAACCATTTGTTTATTCCTTATTAAATTTTATAACATTTTCCACTGAACCATTTGTTTATTCCTTATTAAATTTTATAACATTTTCCACTGAACCATTTGTTTATTCCTTATTAAATTTCATAACATTTTCCACTGAATCATTTGTTTATTCCTTATTAAATTTTATAACATTTTCAACTGAACAAATTTGTTTATTCCTTATTAAATTTCATAACATTTTCCACTGAACCATTTGTTTATTCCTTATTAAATTTCATAACATTTTCCACTGAACCATTTGTTTATTCCTGATTAAATTTCATAATATTTTCCACTGAACCATTTGTTTATTCCTTATTAGATTTCATAACATTTTCCACTGAACATCTGTTTATTCCTTATTAAATTTCATAATATTTTCCACTGAACCATTTGTTTATTCCTTATTAGATTTCATAACATTTTCCACTGAACCATTTGTTTATTCCTTATTAGATTTCATAACATTTTCCACTGAACCATTTGTTTATTCCTTATTAAATTTCATAACATTTTCCACTGAATCATTTGTTTATTCCTTATTAAATTTTATAACATTTTCCACTGAACCATTTGTTTATTCCTTATTAGATTTTATAACATTTTCCACTGAACCATTTGTTTATTCCTTATTAAATTTCATAACATTTTCCACTGAACAATTTGTTTATTCTTATTAAATTTTATAACATTTTCAACTGAACAAATTTGTTTATTCCTTATTAAATTTCATAACATTTTCCACTGAATCATTTGTTTATTCCTTATTAAATTTTATAACATTTTCAACTGAACAAATTTGTTTATTCCTTATTAAATTTCATAACATTTTCCACTGAACCATTTGTTTATTCCTTATTAAATTTCATAACATTTTCCACTGAACCATTTGTTTATTCCTGATTAAATTTCATATAATTTTCCACTGAACCATTTGTTTATTCCTTATTAGATTTCATAACATTTTCCACTGAACATCTGTTTATTCCTTATTAAATTTCATAATATTTTCCACTGAACCATTTGTTTATTCCTTATTAGATTTCATAACATTTTCCACTGAACCATTTGTTTATTCCTTATTAAATTTTATAACATTTTCAACTGAACAAATTTGTTTATTCCTTATTAAATGTCATAACATTTTACACTGAACCATTTGTTTATTCCTTATTAGATTTTATAACATTTTCCACTGAACCATTTGTTTATTCCTTATTAAATTTCATAACATTTTCCACTGAACAATTTGTTTATTCTTATTAAATTTTATAACATTTTCAACTGAACAAATTTGTTTATTCCTGATTAAATTTTATAACATTTTCCACTGAATCATTTGTTTATTCCTTATTAAATTTTATAACATTTTCAACTGAACAAATTTGTTTATTCCTTATTAAATTTCATAACATTTTCCACTGAACCATTTGTTTATTCCTTATTAAATTTCATAACATTTTCCACTGAACCATTTGTTTATTCCTGATTAAATTTCATATTTTCCACTGAACCATTTGTTTATTCCTTATTAGATTTCATAACATTTTCCACTGAACATCTGTTTATTCCTTATTAAATTTCATAATATTTTCCACTGAACCATTTGTTTATTCCTTATTAGATTTCATAACATTTTCCACTGAACCATTTGTTTATTCCTTATTAAATTTTATAACATTTTCAACTGAACAAATTTGTTTATTCCTTATTAAATGTCATAACATTTTACACTGAACCATTTGTTTATTCCTTATTAAATTTCATAACATTTTCCACTGAACCATTTGTTTATTCCTTATTAAATTTCATAACATTTTCCACTGAACAATTTGTTTATTCTTATTAAATTTTATAACATTTTCCACTGAATCATTTGTTTATTCTTATTAAATTTCATAACATTTTCCGGTGAAACATTTGTGTATTCCTTATTAAATTTCATAACATTTTCCACTGAACCATTTGTTCATTCCTTATTAAATTTCATATTTTCCGCTGAACAATTTGTTTATCCTTTATTAAATTTCATGAGATCTCCCCTCTTTTCCAGTATTTACAAGTAAAGGAATGCATCTAAAGAATGTTATTGTTTATCGATATGCTTGCGTTTTTAATTTGAGGATGATGAGTTTGTGACTAAGAGAAGAGTGTAGTATCTGTTCTGATACTACACTTAATCTTTTCTGTCCTCAGTCAGTAAAGGAGAAATCCTTCTAAACTGGAGTGTCCTTTTTTGGAGAGGCGAATTTTCACCACATTAAAAACCGACCTTGTGTCTAACTCTGCCCTCGTATGTAGGCAAGTAAATAATGTTAGAAATGTGTTGAATTTTTTTCTCAGGTTATTTTTAGGTGGACACGGAGCAAGAAAAGGAACAGCTTCTTTTTTAGGAGTGGGAGCAAGAACATGGAGGGGGAGACACCTCAAATTTTAGGGAGAGGAGTGGGTATCCATTCTTTTCGAATGTAGGTAGTTAAGTATGACATCCTTGAGAATTATTAGCCGCAGAGTTCACAAGGTTTTTCTCTTTTATTTTAGTTCAGTTCGTTTACAGAAATCCCCCTTTTGGAGTTAACACTTTATTTCTTTATGAGTTATATTTATATCTGAAACATCTTTTTAGGATTGATGTTGTCCCTTTTTCTGGGCCTTGAATACTGTTTTGCTGTCTTCACCTATTCTCAAATCTTAAGTAGAGCAGTAAATACTTCTCCTCAATAGACACGTTAACCATGTTATAGTTTCTTTTTCTTGTGTTTTTTTGTTTTGCCGGATTCTTGGACCAAAATTTGTCTGGGTTTAGTGTTGTTAATTGTGGTAGTATCACTGGGAGAAATCGCACTTTTTAGCCATGCTATCAGGACCTTTTTGATTTAGGAAGACGCCCTGCAATTTTCTATTATTTGAATATTTGGTCAGCGTTTACTTATAAAGAGAAGTTTCCTCATGTCAGAGTATCCGTTACAGAGAGAGAGATGACAATCAAGGATAGTGTCTAGTAGGCTTTCAAACTCTCTATTTTTTTTATTTATTTTACTTCAGTTAGTTCGAGGAAATCAAGAGGTTCCCTTCTGAAGTTAACACTTGATTTCATTACGATTTAAATTTATATCTGAAGGCTCTTTTTAGGATAGACGTTGTCCCTTTTAGGGCTGATATCTGTATTTCGCTACAGCTTGGTCTTCCAGGGATTGTTTCTAAGTATTTCTTAAGGTTTTTTTTCATTAGGTCAGTTGCTCCTACTACAACCGGTATAATATTTCTTTCTTTCAAAGACTATGTTGTTTTAAAATCATTCTTGAGGTCCTGGTATTTTGTTATCTTTTCATGTTCAGCTCTATTGAGGCCAAAGTCATTTAAAAGTTACATCAATAATGAGCGCAGTCCTTTCAGGTTTCTTCCATATAACAATGTCTGGCTTGATGGCCCTGTCCCTTATGTATCTGCCCACGTGTATGTTTTTGTCATAGTAGACTGTCACCTTTCCATTTGATGTGATTGGTGAAGGTTCATACTCCCAAATGTTGGGCGATCTGTCAAGCGGTATCTCACTGCAGATCTTCCAATGGAGGTATTTACATACTTTGTTGTGGCTAACAGGTTAAAGGCCATCTGCCAATAGGATCTGGAATCCAGACATTAGGTGGCTGGGGCTCTCTACCGCTGAATAGCAAAACTTACACTGTAGACCAGAATTTAAAAAAAATCCATTTGTGAGTAAGTCTTGGTCTTGTACGACTATAATATAGCTTTCCCCATCAAATCGAAGTCTGACATTCTCGAGCCATTGGAGTGAAGCCTCCCTGTCTATATATTCCTGGTTAAGTTCATCCAGAAACTTCCCTGCTTTCTTATGTTGTTTCTATCCTTGTTTTCTTGTCTCTATCTCCTTCTCTCTGTATTTTTTCTTTTCTTTCTTGCAATCCAAGTTGCTGGTTCGTCATAGATCTCGGCAGTATTTTCCAGTATGACTCCCCCAAAGTTTTCAGCAAGCTTTAATGTGGGTATTCATGTGTATTTTTAAACTTGAGTTTTGTGAAAATGATGAGTCACACACTTCACAAAAATAATGGTTTTCTTTAGCGTGGGTTCGCATGTGTCTTTTTAACTTTGATCTCACTGCAAATGATGAACCACAGACTTCACAAGAATAAGGTTTTTCTCCCGTATGTGTTCGCATGTGGATTTTTAACTTTGATCTCACTGAAAATGATGAGCCACATACTTCACAAGAATATGGTTTTTCACCAGTATGTGTTCGCATGTGTATTTTTAAATTTGATGTCACTGAAAATGATGAGGCACACACTTCACAAGAATACGGTTTTTCGCCTGTGTGTGTTCGCATATGTATTTTTAATAGTGATCCCCCAGAAAACGCTGATCCACACACTTCACAAAAATAAGGCTTTTCTCCAGTGTGTGTTCTCATATGTGTATTTAATATTGATCTGGCTGGAAATGCTGAACCACATACTTCACATGAATAAGGTTTATCCCCTGTGTGTCTTCGCATATGAATTTTTAATGTTGATTTTTGTGAAAATGCCAAGCTACACACTTTACAAGAATAAGGTTTATCTCCAGTATGAGTTCTTACATGTCGTTTTAATGTTGTTGTTTGAGAAAATGCTAAGCCACACACTTCACAAAAATATGGTTTGTCTCCAGTGTGTGTTCGCATATGTATTTTTAATGTTGATCTCTCTGAAAATGATGAGCCACACACTTCACAAGAATATGGTTTGTCTCCAGTATGTGTTCGCATATGTATTTTTAACGTTGACCGCTGTGAAAATAATGAGCCACACACTTCACAAGAACAAGGCTTTTCTCCAATGTGTGTTTCCATATCTATATAAATATAGTGTCGAAAATTATGAATCACATATCACACCGGAATAAAGTCTATGTTCATAAAATACTTTGGGGTTTCTCAATTGTCCCTGTGAATGAATAAAACATTTTAGTTAATAAAATATACAATAAAAATAAAATAAATTAGATCTGCACAAAATATATGTTATTTTACAAATTTATTTAAATATTTGAAATTTCTTTTCTAAATTTTAAAATATAATCATTTTGTATTTGATGACACATAACACTAGACTAAAAGAAACATGAGACTTGCATACATGTACTAATACAGAATACTTGTGTTATAAGAAATAGTTAATTAAATTAGAAATTTCACAATTTTCCTAAATTTGGTTTTTAGTCCAAAATAATTATTTGAACAACTTTATTATTCCTGTTTTTATTTACTAAAGGATTTTTCATAATTTTGGAAGTGAGCATTTTCACCGGATTTCGTCCAAGATTTAGAGAGTTCATCTTCAAATACTGAGTATTTATATTAAATAATTCTATAGTTATGAAACGCTAAATGTAAGAATGTAAATGTGTGCATTTTTGAGAGATTAAAAGATTTTTGTGTCGCTCCTGTTGTGAATAATGGAGTTTATTACAAAGAAGAAAAATGTAGCTGGATTATCATTATATATCTGCTCTCCAACAAGTAAAATTTATACGCAACGAGTTGTAGAAAAATTTTGTTGACAAATGAAGAAACTCCAGCGATGACAAATATATTTTTCACAATATTTTAAGAAAATTTCAGTGAAATATTTTTTTAATCCACAGAATTACCTGCTTATAATTTTAAGATCTCAAGATATAAAGTTTTTTATGTTCCACTTTTTCAACGAACAAACTTGTGCAAAAAAAACAAAAAACAGAAGAGAGGCATTTTAAATCATCTGAAAGAAATTAACTTTTATTTGAAAGAAAATATAAGGACATCTGATTTGTCCAGTAAATAATAGAACAAAAAATATCTTTAAACTTTTCCATGATATTTATTTTAATAAATATTGATATCCTGACATTTTTAAATGGTGAATAAAAGTTCATTTTGCTATATAGTCTCTCAATGAACATTCATCAGAGGAGTAGCGTTCAAATTTTAATAGAATTGAACATAGCAGAACAATATACATTTAAAGAAATCCTTACAAGGTGATCAAGCATAACCAAATATATTAAAAGGAATAATCTGTGTAGCGTCAGCTCCCACAGAGGAATCGAGTAGATGTTGGTTCTTGGCAGATAATTATAAATGTAAGGATTAATGAAATAGGTCTTGTAAAAGTATTACTTAGAACACATCAATGTTTAACACATAGTTAGTGGTCTGACATGATGAATTCACTAGATTAGAATTGAACACAACAGAAAATATAGATTTGAAGAAATGCTTACAAGATTTAGAGAAAAGAAGTTCTTTTATCACAAGTTTTCTAGAGAAAATATAAACAGCCCCCAAAACTTTTAAATTAAAAGGTTATTGAGCATAACTCAATGATTTTAAAGGAATCATCTGTTTCGGTGGGTTAAAGAGCAGGAAACCATGGACGACTGGTAAACACCAGAATGTTGGAAGAGTGACTTGCATGAGAATGGTTTGTGCTGTATTAAAAGATATGGAAATCTTAGATGCAACTCAGTGCTCCTTGAATAACTTGAAGGCCGTGGGATGGAGATGTGGAGATCCAGAAAAAACAATGTGGATCTTAGCAAGAGATATGGGCAGTAGAGTAGCAACTATGAAAAAAGTCACAAGGGCTAACAACTCACCAACAAACCCCTCAACAGTCGAGCTGGGGATGGTTTGGTTCTTCTAAGGACCAGTTGCACAATGCACATAACAGGTGGCTACCCTACAGTCAGGTGTGTCATGAAGACCAAGTTCCCTCAAATTGTGATGGTCTTTGAGTGTGTTTTCATTAAAGGCAAGATCATGTAACCTACATCTTCAAAAACGGACTCAAACTAAATTTAGATGTTTATATTAAGTTGCTACCCAGTTTTCAAGTGTTGGGTGGAAAGGTTGGCTGTGCGAAGGTCATATATGTAGCAGACCATATAAGGAATAAGGACCCAGGAAATTGAAAGACGAAAAAGGAACAAAATTCAGTCTACACCGGTTGACCTTGATAATAAAGCTGCGTTTGTCGGTTTTCGTCAAAAGCTCGCTTTTTAATATAGGGAAAGATTTATTTCAAACGAAATAAGATTTAACAAATTTAACATAATTTTATTTACAAATCTTTTTATCATTTATTTTTTATTAAAAAAAACTTTGCTATTTACTTGCCTCCCTACAAGGGCAAAGGTAGGCATAAGGCCTGCATGGGGAGACAAAACAGAAGATTACTCAAGTCCGCCGATTTTTTAAAAATGTATATATTTCGTTTATTAAAAATTTTGTAAATAAAAAAATGCACCCTACATGAAAAAATAAATATTTAATATATCCTCCCCCTTTTCTGAAAAATAGAATCTTCTGTGTTTATTAAAACGTATTGTAAAAAAAAGACAACCTATAAGATTTTATTTTATAATGCATTTTGCCCTTGTGGGGAGGCAAGTAAATAGTGACATGAAAACATTTTAGAATGAGAATTCTGCAATATTTTGTTTGATGATTAAAAAGTTTTGTAATTGAAAAAAAGCATCCTACACTAAAAATAAATATTTAATATTTCTTAAAATAAATCTTTCCCTATATTAAAAAGCAAGCTTTTGGCAAAAACCGACAAACACAGCTTTATTATCAAGGTCAACCGGTGTAGACCAAATTTCGTCCCTTTTTTGTCTTTCAATTTTTGAGGTCCTTATTCCCTATATGGTCCCATGTGGCAACAGGACTCCACTCCATGTCACATCTCCAGGTAAGACCAGAAGTGGCTGAGAACTTCCACAACTTCACCAGTCACATCTGGCCCCCAACTCACTTGTTTGCAACCAAATGGAATATTATATGTTGTGTACTGTTGAGAAAGACACCAACTACACCACCTGCAACACCACCCCATGAAGTCCAACCCTTCCTCACCATGGTAAGGGTGGTCGCAACAGGACTTTGGGGAAAATTCAGAAGTGGGCACCAGTATCTGCTATCTAATGCTCTCTGTCTCCGTGTTGGGCAAGCAAAGACGTGTCAGATACAAAACTGAAAATCAATGTAGTGAAAGTGACAATGCTGCTTCTGTACCATTTCTGTGTGTTCTAGGCTAGACCTTCCCTGACTTCGCATGCAATCGGTGAGCGTTGTTGTTCTTGATGTTCGGGGTAAACATCTGCAGTCCTACAGGTTAAAAATAGCTGCAACCACGAGGAAAACTTCATGAAGATGAGACAATCCTGAGGCATGATCTTTGCCAGCTTAACAATAACTTACAATACCAAGGATCAAACTGGTATTCAGGCATCTCTCAAAGGACATGTAATGGCTGCATGCCACAGGTTCAGCTCCCACTTGTGGGTCATGGTAGAGGTTCAGAGTAGCTTCTTCAGGTGAACTATATTCGGCAAAAGATCATCTAAGAGATGCAATTTGAATTTTGAAAATACATCAATTATTGGTCAAAATATAACATTATTTTTTCCTTTGACTTGAACACTCTGTATATTTAGATGCAGACAGAAAAATAGACATTTAAAAACAAAAATTCTTACACATTTCTTGCCTGTAACTTAAAAACCTATCTGCTTTATTCAAGTAAATATAAACTGTTAGCTTCCAATCTGACAAATCCAGTTTGGTTGAGACAAAACCTATCATTAGATCTTTATTTAGAAAATAGAGAATAATTGATTAAATTCAAAGACATGTCACACAAAGAATATAGTAAAATAAGGGATAGTTTAGTAAGCCTGAAACATTTAGTTTAGTCATCCCTCACTCATTTCCTGATGAAGAATCCAAAGAAGATAAAAGATTATAGGGAACTTAACATGAAACCATCAACATCTTCAGATCAAATGCAATTCATGGATCTAAAAGGATAAATAAATCCATATCCGATCTTGAATAATTTTTTAAACACACATGCACATTTATTGCATAATTTTGTTGTGTTCTACTGTAAGTTCTTTGTTCTGTGTAAGTTTTTTGTTGAATCTTGAATAGCATTAGGCTATTACTATTTAGGGTGGCAATGCATTCATTATTTCTGTATAGTCCAAAATATTCTATAAAATTTAATATTGTAAACTTTAAAGATTTTATTTAATAATCATAAATATTATATAACATGCAACGATTTCATTCATTGCATTTTTGTGTTTGTATAAAACAAATTATTTCCCTGTCTATTGTGTTAATAAATTACCTCTTATCCTCTAAGATAGAATAATTTTATTGGGAAAAATTCTCTCTAGTCAGGAATTTCATTACATCTAGCTCTCATTTTAATTATCCTTGGTTTCTATCAGACACATTTACTATACATGGATGGTGTCTCTTCATTCTCTTTTCCTATCAATGCTGGTATTCCTTAGGGCTCTATTTTAGGCCCAACACTGTTTCTTCTCTATATAAATGAGAAAATATTGTTCAGAAAATTAACATCAACACTTTGAAGAAGGCATATTGGGTTTATGATGCTTCTAAGACACCGCAACACATCTTTATACTGAATTTGGGAATCTTTACAGAATTTCGAATTTAACCTTCAATTTAAATAATCCAAATTATCGAAGCTTGCAAGTAACTTTGGACGGTGTCTATTTATTCTCTTTTCCTATCAATGCTAGTGTTCCTCAGGGCGCTATTCTAGGCCCAACACTGTTTCTTCTCTATATAAATGATCTTCCAGAGAATATTGTTCAGAAAATTAACATCTATGCTGATGATACCATTCTCTATTTTGGTGTTGCTTCTTGCCCATCTCCCTCGCATCAGTCGAAATATGCAGCTAATCTAGAAGTTGACCTGGGTTCAGTTGTGGATTGGGGTATGGAATGGCTTGTTTCATTTAATCCAGTTAAGACTCAGATTGTGTCTTTCAATCGTAGGTGTGTCCCTTTTTTTCCTGAGATTCTCATGGATGGCTCTGCTCTTGAGGAGAAATCGACTCTGAAACTTCTTGGTCTTTTGCTCTCATCAAATCTTTCTTGGAGTTCATACATTAGATCCATTGCTCTTTCTGCTTCTCGTAAAGTCAGTTCTCTCTATTGCTCCAAACACTTTCTCACACCTAAGGCTATTCTCTATCTCTACAAATAGACCATGTATGGAGTACTGTTGTCATATTTGGGCTGGTGAATCTCTATCCCATTTGAGGGTTCTTGATAAGGTGCAGAAACGTGTCTGTAATTTGATTGGCCCTACCCCTCTTCTCTGCACCCTCTTTCTCACAGACGTGATGTTGCTAGTCTCAGTCTTTTCTTTAAATACTATTATGGCATGTGTTTTTCAGAGTTGTGATCTATTCCCTGCTTCTTTTGTTTCAGCTCGTTTGACTCGTTGGTCTAGTGGTCTCTCTCAATTTACTGTTTTGATACCTCATTGTAATACAGCTTCCTATTCCAGTAGCTTCTTTCCAAGAACTGCAGGCTTGTGGAACTGTCTTCCTGCTGACTGTTTTCTTCCTACCTATAACCTTGGTCTTTTGTAGACTAAGACCAATAGGCATCTCCTGTCTTTGCAATAATCATATTTGTTCTTGTTAGCTCCTTACATCAAGTGGCTTCATGCCTTGTCTTGAGTGATTTCCATGAAAAAAAAGGAACTCTCTTTCATAAATACTGCCATACTTAAACTGACATATAAGTATAGTATCAGATAAGTTGGTATTTTAATTAAGTCACAAACATTTTGTTTGCAAGACATTTCTTGTATTATATTTCAATACATATATTATTAATCTGTCTTGTATCTTTTCAGCTTATCTTTCCAACATTCTGCAAATATGAACTCTTCACATAATATAACAGATATGCTAGTAAATGTAGACAATAAAATTAATAAATATTAATTTATTTTCTTCTAAATAAAAGAAAGAAAAACAAGCTGCGCATGCGTGGTCCCCCTCTGTATGTGACTCGATGTGGTGAGTGTAAAATGCAATAAATTTGGGCAATTTGGGGCATTTTTGAAACCCCTTTGACCACCTGGGGGCGCGAACCAGAATTTTTCTGAGGTCAAGGATGCTCATTTTATATCCAGAACAATTGCCTCTACATTTTGGCCAAGTTTCAGAAAAATTGAATGGATGGATCAAACGTTATGGGAGAAAAGGGTAATTTTTGACATTTTGGGGGCTTTTGACCCCCTGGGGGCGCGAAGCAGATTTTTTCCAAGGTCAGCGATACTTATTTTTTATTAGGAACAATTGCCTCCACATTTTGGCCAAGTTTCAGAGAAATTGAATGGATGGATAAAAAGTTATGGGACAAACAATGTCATTTTTGCCATTTCGGGGCCTTTTGACACCCTGGGGGGCTAACCAGATTTTTTTTCAAAAATCAGAGAATGTCACTTTCTAACCTGACCAAAGTTACAACTTCATGCAAAATTTCAGAGAAATTCAATGGGTGGTTGCGGAGAAAAATCCGGACGGACGGACATGCTTCAAAACATAAGTCCCCCGATTTTATAAATCGGGGGACCAATTAAAGGAACGAAATTAACTGATACTTTTGTCATATGTATACATTTTTATTTACCTGATTATTTTTTGCCTATTTTATATCAGAAAATAACTGTACTTAAATGATGATTCAAAGTTATATAAAAAAGAATGTCATTATCTAAGAAATAGAATTTTGTGAATGCATATGTAAAGTCGACTCAAATCAACCACCAAGGTGATTAAAGATTAAAATAAAAAACATTTCTCTAATAATACAAAAAATATATCAGAATTGCTTCACTAAATGTAAAATAGAATCATTTTCCACTGTGGGGCGTTTTGGAGGACCCTGTTGTAGCCTCTGCTATTTTTAAACATTACTTTATGGCCATAGTTTTTTTTTTTTTTAATTTTTACCTGAAAAAGTTTTGGAAACTCTGCATTAAATAATCTCTAAATTTTTACATTTTAAAATAAATTAATTTTGAGCTGATCTAATTTTGAGCTGATCTAATCAATATTTTAGTGAAAAAGTTAACATTGAATAAACTGATGGCTTTTTCTATTTTTAAACAGATTAAAATATTTTATAGATTTATAATGATTTCAGTTATTTTTATCAATTAAAATATTATATTTAAAGAGAATTAAATATTTGTGGAGAAAGTGGATGGACAAAAGGAAAACAAAGATAATGATTACAAAAAAAAATACAAGTGGGGGTATTAGTCAGTCGCTCACATCTACTGAATATATCGGCTATTTACCTTGTACTTCCATCTTCCCCAAATTCAATAACTACAAGTACATAACTATAATGGCTGCATTGCCTCAATTACCTTCTTTCTAAACCACATGACCCCTGATCTATTAAATGATATAGTCACATTATCAAAAGAGTAGACCGCTTCTCTGGTTGTCCTCTATTTCATTCAGCTTTATCCTCGTCCAACATATTTACTACGTTTCTTACACTAGCAATGCTCACTGCTTGCAAAACGTCACTAAAGCAGCAATTTATTTTTTTTTGGGGGGGGGGGGGTCCATTAGAAAGACACTTATAAAATCCTATCAAACCATACATCAAACAAAAAGAAATTGATTCTTTTTGTTTTAAACTTAGTTCACCCCCCCAAAAAGGTAAGTTGTCACAGCAGACGTAAGGGGCTACTAAGAATTAGGGTTAAAGTTTTGGGAGTCATCCTAAATTGGGAGCTGTGCAGCAAAATGCTTGTTCACATTAGTTTTAAATTTCTGCATGTCAGTACAGTCGGAGAAATGGAGCAGGGAAGGAGTTCCAAAGGGGTAATTCCATGTCAAATCATCCAGAAATTTAGGATTTTGAAACCCATATCCTCAGATTTTGTAGTAACTTACACCACAGATGGACATCATAAAAATAACAGCTACATCATTTTTTTGCCCCATATTGGTGCACATGTAAAAAATTTAAAAATTTGATAAAATCTCTTAGAAGGCTTCATTTCTGAGCAAAGCTGAGGCGATTTTTGGATTTCTCGGGTTGAAAAACATACCTGTGTGAATTTTCAGGGTCACATCATGTTCCAAACTGAAAATATTCAAGAAAATGTAATTACTAAAATGTCGCCCGGGCGACATCTCGCACGATATACACGAAACGGAAAATCCTCTAAATCGGAAACTGCTTGGAGTTGCATCCTCAAATTTTCAGGATTTCTTAGTTTTTATGATGTCCATCTGTGGTGTAACTTACAACAAAATCTGAGGATATGGGTTTCAAGCCCTGAATGATGTGACATGAAATTACCCAAAGGCCGGCAGCTCAAGGAAAGAAGCTATTGGAGTAGAAGTCTCTCCAGCATGGATGGGATTTAGCTGATTGTCGGGTTGATCAAGTATATTTACGTCGAGAGGGCACCAGAGCAGCAAGTTAATCAGAGCACATTCCATTGAAATGCTTGTAAAACAAGCACAGGGATGCAACATTGCAGCACTGGGACAGGGGCTGGAGCTTGGTGGATAGTGTAGGACCTATTAGATTAGAGACTCTTTTTTGGACCTTGTTTAAGAGGGAGAGACTAGTGGATGGTGCACCAGCCTAGATGTGACAACAATACTCAATGCATGGACAGATGATGGCTTTTGTAGAGATATAGGATAATGTCAGGTGTGAGAAGTTTTCTAGCTCGGTAGAGGGAGCCCACTTTCTTTGCAGCAGCCTTGGCAATGTCTTCTATGGATTTGTTCCAATTCATGTTACCTGTGAATGTTAGGCTGAGGAGTTTGAACGTTGGACTCTCAGATAGGGTGTTATTTGACATGGCAATTGGTGGTTGAAAAGGTTTCTTGTAGTTGTTGAAAGAAAGGAGCTTTGTCTTAGCAGCATTTAATGTTACCATCCATTTATGACCCCATTCCACTACAGACCGGGGAGTTACTTTTTAAGGATTCAGCCATTGCCTCGGATATGTGCACGTCTGTTTTACCCACATGACGAGGGTAGAGCGTGGTGTCGTCAGCAAAATTACCCATCTCAGACACAATGTCATCAGAGAGGTCGTTTATGAAAATCAGGAACAATAAAGGTCCATCTATAAATTTATCAATGTTATTTATATGAGTATTTTGTTTTTATAACTTTTTATCGGTCAGATAAAAAAAAAACTGATTACTATTGTAAAAATCTTTTTTTATTCAATTTTGCTTGTAAAAGGGTACTTGCATGCTTAACTCGACTCCAAGGCACAGTGGTCAGAATTTGGTCAAAATTAGCTTATAAAATCAAGGAAAGAATGCTCTTTAAGGTAATATATGTTAGAATTTAATTGGTTAGATTGTTTGGTTGTAATCGGTTATCAAAGTTTGACCGCTGTTTTTCAGTAAGTTTTCATTAAAATGATTTCAAACATTTAAATTAGTGAAGCAGAACATTTTTTTTTTTTTTTTCATGTATCATAAATATTTGTCCAGAAAATTCTTGGGAAATCCATAACAAAAGGTAAACCATCAACAAGATTTTACTGAAAAACTCCATTTACCTTCACTCTTGCCAATTTGAAGGTTTCATTGACTCTAGTATCAGCAGCAGCTGTAAGCAAAGACAGCGACTTTTTTATTTTAATTTGTGAACGAATTTGTAAAAATTGAAAATGTGAATATTTAAAATGTTCTTAAATGTTTAGTTAGAGCTTTTATGTCCTCAGAACATATACTTATATATATATATATATATATGATAAAAAAAATGGAAATATCCTAACGTAATGGAAAATAAAAAACCAAATATTTTGCACTTGTGTGTTATTCCTTCAGATCAATCATCCTGAGGAAGTCTTGAAATAAAGACGAAACGTTGATGAATGCATAAATAATATTTTTGGTTTTCCTTTTTTTATTTTCCATACATATATTTTTATTTTACACACTATTTTATTTAAAAACAAAAAAGACTTTCTCGGCATTTGTATTCTTCAAATAAATTGACTATCAAAAATTTTAGTGGTCCATATAACATTTAGCGGTTCTATAACAGTGGGTACTTCGAGAAATACTGATTTTCGAACTGAAAGTTAATTTAGAATTTAGAGTGGGGATCAGTTTCCTATATAAGTTTAATGTAAAATGATCCCCCGTTTTCAGGCCACTTTAGCTTTTTAAGGCAATTAGTCCCTAATTTATTTTGATATTTTTTCATGCTAAAAAAACAAAAACTCATAATTATTTAACCTACAACTAACCTTAGGTCCGAGTGGCAAGCTCCTCTCCATAAAAAACTTCCTTTAACTATACCCCTAACCCTAAGTCTGAGTGGCAAGCCCCATCCCAATAAAAACCCTCTAAAAAAGCTGACCCCCCCCCCCCCATAAAAAAGAAAAACACTTGTGCGGATGATAAAGACTTCATTTTGGAAGATTAGGTGAGGGCGATTGCAAATTAAACAAATTTAATTAGGGTGTCAGTTTGTTAAACTTTATATGAGGTGTTTAAATTCTGAGAGATCTACTTTTTAATGGTTTCATGACTTTTACGAGCAAATTTTACACATACATGTCAAATTTCATTGCTTTATCTTTAATAGTTTTTGTACAGAACGCTATCAATGAAAACACAAAAATATTGACTTAATATTTTTCAAGAAAATGTTTTTTTTTATTTCAGCTCTAAATTGGTTACATTTCAAAAACTGGGTATCTTTTACTTTACTCCACAGAGTCGTGAACATGGTAAAAAAACGAACAAGAAATTGTTTAAAAACATAAATATGCAACAAGTAAAGACGACCTACGTCGAGAATAGATATTTTCCTACGTAGCTATGACATTTGTTTGTATTTTAAGTAGTATACATGGGTTTTTATTAGATGTAAAAAAAAAATTCTTGTTTTTTTTTTTTGTACAAAAAGAAAATGGCGGCCGGTCCTTATTCTCTTACATACCCCCCTACGATCGCCATCTTGGATTTGTGCGATGTTGGTGCGACGAATAATTTAATTTCTAATAAATAGCATTTCGAACGGGTTAAAAATACAAACAAATGCCACAGGTAAGTTTGAAAATAACTTTTATCGCCTACAGTTACTTTTATTTATTGTATATTTGTTTTTTGAGCGTTTTTAGTCTGCTGAGTAAAGTAAAAGATACCCAAAAAAACTTATGAATGAATTTTTATAATTTAAAAATAAAGTCATAAGATACTGAATTAAAAAAAAAAAATTCCCACATTTTACTAAAAATTAGCAAAATTATCCCCCAAAAGTTATAAATGAGTCAAATCCGGCGTCACATAATCAGCAAACGACTTTGTTTACCAATTGACTATCTCTATGCAAAATATATGGAAGACAAAATTGTCATAATTTATCATTTTTAACTTTATATATAAAAATGGTTTTGTAATAGTTTATAGAAGTTGAAAAATTATTATCCATTAATTTCTTTATTCTTTTTAAGGTTATAATATCCCCCGTCCTAAAATGTAAAATATTTGAAATTTTTTTACAAAAACCCCATAATTCTCTAGCAGCCTGATAGATAAGTGTACACCGAAAAAAGAAAAAAAATGGTCAGTAAAAAGTTGTGAAAAACGGACAGTGGACAAAGACGAACATGTGCCAAAATTTCTTGCGCTGATGATGCCACGTTCATGTATGAATAGGAAATATAATTATGTGGCATTTTTTATTTTTCCAGAAACTCTAATCATTAAAATCACATGAAATATTTTTTGCAATTATATTTTTTTGTGTGAAAATATTGATTAAACAATGCTTTATTCAATAATAATATTGCTAATTCAAAAAAATTATTTTTCTTCGAGTTATAGTGATTTTGTTAACACGGTATTTAGATGCCTTTTTCGTATATAAAAAATAGTTTTAACAATTTGTTTTAATTGTTAACATCTACAATGCTTTGTTTTCATAAAAATAAACTAAAAAAATGAATGCATTTTTAATTTTTATTAATATATGTCAAAAAAAAAATCATCGGTAACAAAGAGTGAAGCTAGCTGAAGAGTGAGGTTGCGAAAAAAATAAAAACTTCCTTCACGACCCTCCCCTTAGGTCTAATAACGTCAGTAGTTAGGTGACAAATTGACGAATCAATATTTATCTACCTCCCACAAGGTAAAATGTGACACAAGGTCGGAAAGTGGGATTAGACAAATTGACGAATGACGCTCATCAGCAGTGAGGAAGGTTTTTATAATAACTGACCCCCCCCCCCCCCCCCACTGCTATAAATTCTCTGCGACAATCGTCCTTCTTCTTAAATGTTTGAAGAACGTCCTCAGTCGCCACTCTCTGGTAAGTCACCGCTCCTCCTATTTTCCACATATATAAAAATATAACTTTAGTAAAGGTGTATTTTGTTTTTAAAAACTAATACATTTTCACTAAGTTTAAAAAAAAAAAAAATTTTTTAAATGGTTTTATTATATTCCGTGATTGTTGATTAATAAATATTGAAAATTTAATTAAAATTGGTTGATTTCCTGAATTTTTAAGTGAAGGGGGGGGGGGGGGTCAAAATGTTTTTACATTTTGGGAATCGGCCATTGATTTTGCACGTACCTAGAAATTAATGAATAAAAAAATTGTATCACTTTCAGGCATCCGTAGACACTTTCTTCAACCCTTTTCCACCGGAAGCCAGCGTGCCTACCTGTTATGCCCATTTGCCGAGTTTGTAATGTGGCCAATCTTGAACCGCTTGGGTGAGCAGAGCGTAGATAAAAATAAACGAGGGTCATTTCCGAGTTCGCACTCTAAACACAACTGATTTTGTTTTAATAAAATCATCATTTATCGAGGGTTTTTCTCTCTTTCTTTTACGTTAAAACAACACTAAGTGGGAGGTATTGGGTATTTTTAATAATAGCCCAACAACGAAAACGCTGAAAAAACAAATATACAACAAATAAAAGTTACCGTAGCCGATAAAACTGAATTTCCAAGTTAACTGTGACAGTTATTAATGATTATAATCCGTTAAAAGTGCTATTTTCTATAAGTTAATAGTTTTAGCTTACAGGAAGTGAAAAAAAAAAGTAATTAATGGCCGCTCTCGTTGTCGTCTCGTTTCAATTGTTTTTTTACTGGGACTCATAGTCAAAGCGCAATGTTTGCATTTTTCAGCCAAGCAGAAGAACAAAACAAAACTACATTCTAAGCAAAAGGAATAAAATAATTTTCTTTTTATTTACATGTCAGTGTGCTTTTATTTACATATTATTTTCATTCGTCACACCGTAATGTTTATTTTTCCTGTTTCTTAAAAAAATGCCTAACCCTAACCTAAACCCTAACCCTAACCTAAACCCAACCCTAACCCTAAACCTAACCCTAACCCTAAACCTAACCCTAACCCTAAACCTAACCCTAAACCTAACCCTAACCCTAAACCTAACCCTAAACCTAACCCTAACCCTAAACCTAACCCTAACCCCCCCACCCACCCCCAATGACGTAACGACATGCGCGCTCATTCGGTGAGCAAAATGATCGTTAAAATGTTCGTTTCATAAAATTAAATTTGAAAAATGCACCCCCCCCCCAAAAAAAAAAACAAAAAACGCCGCTTTGATTATGAGTCCCGGTAAAAAAAAAACACACACACACGTGACACCGACAGCAAAAAATAATGACGCCATTTTGTTTTTTAAAAACGAAGACATTAAAATTTTTTTTTTTTTTTCATGTCTAATAAAAACCCATTTACCATACGTAAACATACAAACAAATGGAATAGAAAACTAGGAAAATCTCCGGTCTCGACGTACGTTGCATTTATTTGTTGCATATTCATTTTTTTGACTACGTTCTACAACTTTTTTTCAACCCGACTCGCGAGCTGTAGGGCTATTCTAAAAGATTCCCGAGGTATTTTTCATGTAATACTTACCTTATTGTAATGTACGTTCTTACTGTTCAACTTGACTTCCGGATAAATCGTCTTATTCAAACTTAACCGGAAACATTTTTTTTTTATGTCCACTCATATAAGAAAGAATTTTTAGAACAAAACAAAAAAACTTTGGTGTCTTTATTTTTTTTTTAATTGTAAAATATTAATAATATTTTAAATAAAAACAATATGCAACATATGACGAGATTTTTCCATTATTCTTCTCGACGGGGGAATGTGTTATAGTATCTCAATCCATATTAAAGAAATAAAAGAAGTTAAAAACGCGACATGTGATTTTAGTTTGGATCGTTCCGCACGGTTTATTGAATTGCTAGAAGGGGAGGTAACACTTTCTTAGTTTTCCTTAATTGAAGAGTTCTCTTCAGTGTTGCCAATTTAGCGGTTTTCCCGCTAGTTCTGGAGATGTTGTTTGGATCTAGCGAGTAAAATTTTGATCTAGCGGTTTTTTCTGTAAAATCTGACGATTTTGTTTGACACCCACACAACCGAAATTTCAGATAAAAATGTAAATAAAAACGCTTTAAAATACTTTCAAACACAAAAAAACTTATCTAGGTAGGTTAAAAAGTAGCTTTTATTGCCTTTGGTAACATTTATTTGTTCATTATTTGTTTCTTTTACTCTTTTTGCTGTTAACTATTCTAAAACTCGCCATAAAATCGATTGGATGGGTCCCATCTCTATAGTTTTTTTAATAAGGTCTAAGCCCCCACCCCCTCTTAATTTAAAATAAGTATTTACTCACTTAGTAAAAGTGCAGAAAGTTAACAGTCGAAAATTAAATTTAAAAAAAAAAAAAAAAAAAAACAATAACAAAAACAAAAGACGCAAAAGAATGTAATTATATTTATACTTTTAGTGCGCTGAAACTGTTAGATTAAAAAATATATATATATTATGTCGTTCAAAATGGTATTTACACAGAGGAGAAAAAAACAATTGGCCGCTTGTCGCTTAACTAGAGGGGGGGGGGGGCTAATTTCTGAAAAGTTGTAAATTTATTCTAACACTAACCGAATGCATGTTGTAAAGGCAGCTTTAAAAAATTGAAATAAAAACTTAAAAACAGTTTCAGCACATATAAAAGTATACAGGTCGATAGATTTATCTAGATAAATTCTACTGCGTTTGGTATAAGGCATTTGTTTTTGTTGTTTACGATTTCTCGACTGTTATCTATTCTGCACTTTTACAATTTACTCTGTTGTTCCTATTTACTTGCCTGCCCAAAAGGCCAACATTTATGTTTTTATCAATTTTTACTAATTTTCCAACGTTTATTATTACATTTAATTGTCAGCATGGATCATCTTGTCTAAGATGCAACGTATGTCACCACCTCAGCGAAGCTACAAGAGTTTTTCTTAACTAAAACATGGATATTTTATTTTAAAAGTTGATTGGGTTTATTTTTGAGCGAACTATTTTCACGTGTAAAATAGATAACAATACATTGTAATATTTACTTGCCTCCCCACGAGAGCAGAGTTAGACAAAAAGTCGGTTTTTAACGTTGCGAAAATCCCGCTAACCCCAAAAGAGGCACCCAGGACGTAAATAAAAATTACCTCAGTCTAGAAGTATTTGTTTTACTGACAGAAGACAACAAAAGATAAAGTATAGTACACTTAATCGTTAATTCTATTTTGAAAAGTAAAAAATAAAATAAAAAATAGATCGAAAAGAAAAAGCTATTGTAAAATCGGCAAATATTTAAATTGTAAAAAAAAGTTGTTTTTTTAATTTTTAAAATATTCAGAGCAGACTTTATTCTGGAAAAAAATCCTTGATTGTGATTGGTGACGGGCATGAAAAATGCTGCCCAATTTAACGTAAAATACCCCCCCCCCCTATTTCCAGGCCATTGTAACGTTTCAGGACTAAAGACTGGTAACCTTTTTCTTTTTTTTCTATGAGAAATAAACTTTGTGTGTTTTACTTTTTAAGGTGATTTTGTGTGGTTTTACGACTTTGCCAGTCGGACTTAGGGTTAGACATAGATAAGAAATTAGTTAACAGCCCCAAAAAGTTGGAATAGCCCGGATATGGCGGATCATTTTACGTTAAATATGAAAAACTAATCCCCCACTTTAAATTCTAAAATGACTGTTTTTTGTTTTCTTTTTGAGATGTTTACACGTAACAAAATTAGAATCTCATTTTTTGGGGGGGGGGGAAGCTGAAGGTCCTCATGTACTTTTAAATATAGATGAAATTTCTTTTTAATTTGACAAACTTCTTAATGTTTTTCATTTATGTATTGTCTCCAAGATTTTGATAAACTCGTGAAATTTTCATCTTGTGCCATTTTTTCCTATTTATCCACTTGTGTCATTTTTTCCATTACATTTTTTTTCCGGTGACATTATGACCGGGAGTCCGAACAAAGGATAAACCAATGTGGCGATGGATGGCCGGGCAAATGGTTATGAGATGGATGACTTTATAGCAGCATGTCATTCGCACTGTTCGCCGTGGCCCGACCATGTGTGGATTGGTCGAAGCGGCCCCACCACGTGTGGATATAATTAACAGATTAAAACAAACAAAGAGAAGAAAGAGAACATTATTATTATCTAAAATTATATTAGAAAGAAAGCGAAGGAATAATAAAGCTAACACACAATAATAGTATTTTGTAAAATCAATAATTAAGAGTAAAACATTTATATTGAACAAAACAATTTATTTGACTAAGGCATTTTGTAGAGTTCATATTTTTAAGGAGTGCAAAAGTTCCATTTGTAAGTTCATTTTGTACGAATGTGTATATGCGAGCGTGTTTGATGTAAAGTGATTTTTGTGGCAATTGTAATGGTGTGTGTTTGACGGAATAGTTCATTATTTGTGGTAGGAATTAAAAGAGATTACCTTTTGCCTCCCCCACCTCCTCGGTCGAGCCGGTAGGGGGTCTCGACGATCTCTGTGTGCGTTCGGCCGGAAAGCGGAAGAAAAGAAGAGAGAAACAAAGGTGCATGACTTATCCCCTGGCCGGTTGTGGCATCGGCCACAACATTTTTACCTAACTCCCACTCAGAACGGTTCTAAAATATATCAATTAATCCACCTATAAATTTGTTGTCTGATTCTTGCGGATTTCAGTTAATAATTTTTATTTTGCAAATATTAATTTGTTTTCTGATTTTTGCAGAGAATTTCTTCGGCAATATTCAATATTTAAATACGTCATTATTGTGATGTTTGATTTGTAATATATTCCAATTTAATTTTTTATAAACACTGTTTGATTATTTTATGATTTGTTTCTTATTAAATTTGTGGGGAGCATGGATTACTGGATGGCTGTCTGGCTTTAGGACAATGTGATATTCACTGTCAAAGTTGCCTATTCGGTCTAATTGATCAAAATACGCATTCACTAGCTCCTTGGCTGAGCCTATCCGTGCTGGGGATTTCTGGATGTCGCAGTGCAGTGTTATCAAGCCGAGGTCTCTGTGAGAAGGTACTTCTATAATAATAGGTCCCTCTAATGTCACCACAAAGAATCTTAAGGTTTCCCAGGCTTCCTTGTAGGCACATTGCATCTGCACGGATCCATGTTAAGTGATACTGGAGCCGTTGTATGCAGTGAGTATAGTTTGTTCATTGTAAGTCGCACCGGGGACTGGCTGTCCCTCTGAGTTCACTCACTCCGGGAACATCTTATGAAACGTCCGTAGGGGGAGGGTATTGCCTTCGGCTCCTGTGTCAACCTTCACTCTTAGTTTGTGGGTGGCTGGTCAGTTGGGAAGCTTTATGCGAAGGCTTCGGTCTGAGTGTCACCCTGTGGCTGAATCACATCGAAGGATAATTCCTGGAACTGTTCGTAGAGTTCATCATGTGTCTCTCTGACTGGTATTTACAGTGTAGACACGGTCCCCGCACTTCTCTTCCTGGTGCTTGCCCTGGGCCCCCGGATGTTCTGTTTTGACTCGGGATTCCTTTAATGAGTATTTTTCCTCTTTCTCCTTTTTATTGGTGCACACTTTCTCCCAATGATTTTTTTCGTCCACATGCTGAACATGTGGTACCCCATGCCAGACATTTTTTGTTTCTGTGCTGCCACATCCTTTGCAGTTGTTGTCTGATGGCGTCTATTTCCTTGCTTTTTTCTTTCTTGGAGCTTGGCCAGTTGTTTCATGTGGCTTATGGAAGCTTCATGTATCCTGCCACTATTTAGAGCTTCTTGGAGTGTGAGCCCTTTGCCTTTTGCCAAGAGCTGCTTCTGTAGTTCTGGGTGCCTCATTCCCTGGGCATCTTAGAACTTGCACTTGTTCGCCTACAACATGCACCTGGCCAGAAAGTCGTTGATGCTTTCAGTGTCCGTTTGTTTGTAACGACGCAGGTAGAAGCGTGCGATACGAAAATTCACCTGAGGTTCTAAAGCTTCCTCGAATCTTGTGTTGGATGGCTTTAAGAAATTGACTTCCAAACTATCCTCTGGCCAGGTCTTTATTTATACCTCTTTTTCTCAAGTCTATTTTTATAACTTCCTCCCATGTTTTCCTTGGCCTTCTCCTGTGAAGTAGACCTGCTACCTTAACTGTTCTACATCTACTGACGAAAGAATTCTCATCCATTCTTTTAACGTGGCCATGCCATCGAAGTCTACTATTCTGCACACATCTCTCTATACTGTCCAAATTTAATCTTCCTCTGAGGTCATCAGATCTAAGCCTGTCCATAACATACATTGCACATCCATTGCAACATTCTAATATCATTTCTCACCATGCAACGCATGTCCTCAACCCTCACTGGCTAGGTTTCACTTCCATACGTCATCACACTGCATACACATGCCTAATAGACTCTTCCCTTTGTCGACAGTGGTAACACTCTGCTGATTAGTAAAGGCAAACCTTGAACTACTGAAAGGTATAACCTGATGTAGTTCCTTCATCGCATGGCATCTTATCAACAATGATGTTCTGCAGTTGGTTTAGCTCGTCACACATCCAAGTGTATATGGAAAAGTATACTGTCTTAGGTCTTTTGCCCAGACACCATCTTCTACTTCATAACGCATGCATTGCTGTTTTTGTTCATCTTGAGTAGTGCATCAGTCCCTTTTGCTCAAATTTAGTAGTGATACATCTTATTGGCAGAGGTGATAAATACTGACACATTGTCTTCAGGCATGATCTTATACTAATTAACTGATTCCATTATGAATCACAGTTTTCTTGCACTTGTACTTGTTTCGGCTTGAACCTTTCAGGTTGAGTCGGCCCTTTGATTTGCACCATCATGGATGAATCCTGCCCATTGCGTCCGGTTGAGTGTCAGGTCCACAGATAAGCTGAGCCACTCCTTTCATCGACGTACACCATAGACTTGAAGGCCAATGAGGGAAGTGAGATCAGCCTTGACTGTGTCTAACCAACTCTTCAGTTGTCCACCATGGTGGCGGTGCCAATGCTGAAGGGGTTGGAGATTGAGAACATTCCTGAGTATAGTTGCGTCAGAACGTCTGCAAATGTGCTCGAACCATTGCAGGCAGTTACGTTTCAGAACACCTTACATAGGTTGAGTGTTACACCACGAATGCATGGCAGCATTGAGAACTCGGTCCAGCAGGGTGAGTCACAGGATACCTCGCAGACACCAGTCATCAAAAACACCTATCCAGCAAAGATCCATGGCTCAGAGAGACCAGGTGTCGCATCTGTACAGCAGAATGCTCCGAATTAGTGCCTGTTGGACACACATCTTCGTACTGATATGGATATCCTGCCGAGTCCATAAGCGATTGTTGAGACGTACGAAGGTTGAGCATGTGTGGTTGATACGTCTATCTATTTCGGTTGTATTCTGGCCATTGGCACGGAATTCAGATCTGAGGTAGACGAAATGGTTGACTTTATTGAAGGGGTGCCCATTCAGCATGATGACTGTTCTATCTTATCTTCCTCCAGCAAACAGGCAGACATCATTTTCATTTTGTCAGCATTGATGCAAAGGCCGATTTGCGACGCGAAAGCTAACCCGGTCTAGTAAAAGTTGAAGCTCATCGTAGTTGGAGGCAAGAATCGCAATATCATCTGCATAGTCTAACTTCTTCATGTCCTTGTAGGAAATACTGAATAATCCAATCTATTACATAGTTAAACAGAGTTGGAAACAGGATTCAACCCTGTCGCACATCACTGACGATAGTGAAGGGAGCGCTCTCTTCACTTGACATCCGAATCGTCACACGAGTGTTGGAGTAATATGTTCTCAGCAAACGAGATAACTTCGGAGGCATTCCATTGAGCTCACGGGTCTTCCATAGACAGGAGCGATTCACCAAGTCGAATGCAGCAGCAAAGTCAACAAATGCAATAACTGTCTTCTGCTGGAATACATGTCTACGTTTGAGGATACGTCTCAAGGTAAAAAGCCTCTGTGGGTCGAAAGCCACACTGGTAGTGTGGGCATCGTGTATGCTCCGGAATCGTTGAAGGATGATGGATGCTAAGATACTTTCGCAGCAACATCTAGTTTGAGCATTGAGACCAGCACCACGCCATGTTGCCAGTCGTGTAGGATTATTTCTGACTCCCATACTTTCAGGATCACACGATATAACCAGGCTGCTGTGACGCTAGGACATTGCTTGAAAAGCTCGGCAGGTAAACCATCTTCGCCTGGGGCCTTGTGATTCCGGAGTTTCACGATTGCTTCTTGTACCTCACAAAGTGTAGGTGGCTGGCAGTTTTCAGGATATAGGTCTACATTGCTGGGTTCAGTAACCATTGGAGTTGATGGTGGATCTGCGTTTTGACCAGCAGATGCATCAGTTGAAACAGGGCCTGGTACCAGAATAAACTCTCTGTGCCATTACTATGACTGGATCTCTTTTATTTGACATAATGACTCAGGCTCTGGTTAAAATATGGGCCAGAGTCATACCATTTATTATCGTTGATACCCGAACATGCTGCTTTATTCTACCTGGCAGTCCAACCACGAAAGCCTGTGCCAACCATTTTGGAGTGAGTGCTTCTTCCGCAAGCAGAACAAGCCTCAGATATTCAGTCAACAGTTCACCAGGCTCCAGTTGTAAAGCTTTTAAAAACGTTTTAAAAAATAGACCATGAAAGCAGCCACTAAGGCTTGCCTAACTCGTTTGATGTCTTTGCTCGTTTTTGACAACTATTGCTCCACCTCTTTGTCACAAAAGGATAAGAAAAGGATAACATGTCACACTACCAACAAACTAGCAAAGTATTTTTGACAGAACACGGCAGATCTAGAGGAGTAAACCTTGAACAAAATTTCCTTTATTTTTTACACTTAGTTGTTGTTCCTGTGGTGACCATCGACAAATGGATGCTTTGCTAGAGAAATCATCGCAGCTTCGTGGAAGACCTTTCTTGACAACATGAAGGTGCACGGCTCCAGTGAGCGAAGAATCATAAAAATGTAAAGTGTACAGGTTTGACGATCCATGTACTTATATCACTCCCTGAAGATGCTGCCTCCAGCAGAATCTGCTAAACCACACCTGTGATGACACAATAAAACAATTCATCTCTGGGTGAAATGTTGTTTTCAAGCATGTGGTGAAGCTCTCTGAAGTATACATATAGATGGATGAATTTGATGAAAAAGAAACGAATTAAACAAATCATCATCATCATCATCATCATATTTGGTGTAACGTCTGTTTTACATGCTGGCATGTGTTAGACGGCTTTTAGAAATTGTCTTCCAAACTAACCTCACACTGTCTAGGTTTTTATTTATCCCTCTTTCTCTCAAGTCCATCCTCATGGGTGGAGAGTTGAACAGCAAGATATTTATACACATTTAAACGTCTGCATTATGTTGGGGAAACAATGAGCAAGGAGGGAATTTCAAATGAAAGCAGTTCAAGGAAAAAAAGCTATTGGAGTAGGAAATCTTTCGGCATCTAGGAGCCGCTACAGTGAAGGGGTGGAATTTTGCTGCTAGTCGAGTGGGTCGAGGGTATTTATGTTGAAATCAAATCCAGTACGACTGGAAACAATGCAGAGAAGACTGGTGTCATTTCAGAGTTTTGCACAATTAACACTGGAGGGTCATGCCTACCCTACTATTTAATCCATAGCTGGAGGGAGAATATGTGGATTAATCCCTTTCCTAAAGATATTAGTGACAGTGATGTAGTTACTTCGGTAGACCTTGAAACCAGTATGTTGAGCCCGCAGTCCACACCTATAACCGTAACACCATGACACTTCCATAAATGATAGCGTTGATAGAATAGTAATGTAGACAAAAGGATTTCAAATAAATAAATACATGATAATCTTTATTTACTTTAATGTCAATTTAAAATTTGGATCGATAATTCGTTACTGAATTCAAGAAGCATTGATTCACTGGTCTGCGTTTCAAAAATTTTTTAAAAAGTCAAGTGTTTTCCAACCGATTTAGGACCCTTTTGGCATGCATAATTAAAAAATACAGTTTATTTTTCTGGGTCACGTCTGGTTTCTAAGATATAGTCTATTTCGTTTTTAGCATATTTTTCTAAAATATCACATTCCAAGCGTTTATGGGCTTTGCTTTTGCAAAACCGTGTGGGGGGTAACCATTAATAATTATTTTTATTTCTCTTTTCAGGTTTAGAAAAATAGATCGGAAGTGTAAAAACCATCCTAATAGGTTCTGTTACATATGCGGACATGTGGTTTTTCCAAACCGTCAAACAAAAATCAGGGATTTTGTAAAGAAGGCATATCACGCTTACTTTAGAGTCAAACTAGGGGACCAGGATAAGCTATTCGCTCCCCATATCTACTGCAAAACATGTGTAGAGAAATTACGGGATTAGAGGAACAAGAAAAGGAAGAGTATGCCATTTGGTGTCCCAATTGTGTTGAGGGAAGGGAAAGATCACGTTACGACTGCTACTTTTGCATGATAAATCTAAAAGGCATCAATCGCAAGAACAAGCACCATGTTCAATTCCTGATGTTTCTTCTTCCATAAAGCTATTCCCCCATGGCCCCGATTTTCCTGTTCCTGAGCCAAATGTCACCATGGAATCTAGTTCTGATTCCGAATCTAGTGACATGATTGATACAGCTAAGTGTGATGAATACAGGTCAGAAGAGGACGACCAACCGGTGCATTTGACCTAAGCCAAAATCAATGACTTGACACAAGACCTGAACTCTTCGAAGGAGTCTGCCTAGCTACTTGTTTCTCGTCTTTGAAAGAAACGTTTACTGGTGCCAGGAACAATATTCTATTGGTATCTAGAAAATTCTTCATGTTTGATGAAGCATCTTCACTAGTCTACTGTAGCAATCTTGCTGACCTGATTGAATTACTTGGTCTGAAGTATGATGCTATGGAATGGAGACTTTTCATTGACTCATCTAACAGAAGTCTCAATGCAGTTCTTCTGAATATCGGAAACAAGTTTTCATCGATCCCTGTTGGGCACTCAGTTGAAAACCTGGATCACACAACGTTTTGTCCCACTCCCTGGTTGAACCGATCAAAGTATTGCTTCCAACCCTCTACATCAAACTCGGTCACATGAAAAACTTTGTAACGGCATTGTACAGGGAAAGTGAAGAATTTGCTTTCCTCCATCAGACGTTTCAACGAAAAAACATGGAGTAAATTAAGGCAGTTGTACTTGATGGTCCTCAAATAAGGGAATTAATCAAGGATACTGAATCCTGGCTGGTTGTCCCTTAAGTCAGTCATTGCAAACTTCCTTGGCAACCACAGTATTAGAAGGTGGTTGATCGGTTTTGGGAGAATTTCCGTCAACTTGATGTGCACATGTCAATGAAAATGCTCTTCCTCCGGCGTCATTTGAACTATTTTCCAGAGAATTGTGGAGACTTCAATGAAGAACAGGGTGAGCGCTTTCACCAATATATCAGTGTTATGGAGAAACACTATTAAGGTCGATGGGATGTCAACTTTCTGGTGCTTTAAGAGGGATGTACAGTCTGATCATCACAAACCGAAGTCCCTGAAGAGACCATTCATTATACTCTTCTTGCAATCTATTCAAAATATTTTGTGAATAAATCAGTCTAATAATTTCGATATTGCATTTTATTCACCTACAAATAGATCGGAGTTCAGGATATTTTTAATGTGCTAATATTTCATTAACCTGATCCGATTGAATAAAATGAGCATGATTTTTGGATTCAGTGCAAAAGTAGCAGTCGTAACGTGATCTTTCCCTTCCCTCCACACAATTGGGACACCAAATGGCATACTCTTCCTTTTCTTGTTCCTCTAATCCCGTAATTGAGTGCAAAAACTGGCCTAAAATCATGTAATATATGTTAGACCTTGTAAACATCGCAAAACAGTGATTAAAGTTAAGACACATGCCCAACTTTGGCTATGTATACCAATAGATGTAATCTTCGAAAAAGGACTCAAACTCAATTCAGATGGCTATATTGTAGTTGTCGACCGCTGAGTAGATAGGATGATTGCGAGAAACCCATACGTGTGGCAGCAGGACTCAGCTCCGTGTCACACCTCTGGGAAGATCCAGAAGTGGCTGTCTGAGAACTTCCATAACTTCGCTCGTCCCAAAATCTGTCCCCTCCCTTCAACTCGCCCGATTGACACCCCATGGACTATTATGTGTGAAGCGCAGTTGTAAAAGACACCAACCAAACCACCTGCAACACGAAGAACGAGCTGATTGCCAGAATCAATCTCTGTGCCAAGGCGTCTCTCAAAGGATACCATGAAAGTTGCATAATCCACGTTCAGATCTCGTCTGGAAGCTGTAGTGGAGGCTCAGGGTGGCTTCTTCAAGTAAGCTGTATTTGACAGAAGTTTCTCTAAAAGGTGCACTTTGAATTTTGAGAATACGTCAATTATTGGCCAAGATATGACATTTTTTCTTTTCTTTTCCAAAAACTGTCAGAATTCTCTCAAACTTCTTTTCAATGGCAAGTCTAAAATTGGCAACGACTACCGTTAGGAATTTCGTTCAAACCTACAACATTCATATACACGCAACCATATATGTATTTATAATTATATATATATATATATAGTGAAAATGGAAAAAAATTTCTTTTGAAGCAACTGTTAAGTTTTAAATTTGAAAATTGAGCAAAAATTCACGAAAAAGATACCAATATTTTTTATAAAATCTTTTTTCACTTAACTTTGAAAATTTTAATAAGAGATATTTGCATCTAAGCAAAGACAAAAAACTCCTTCCCTTTAAACTGGGGAAAGACATTTGTAGATTGACCTCCTGTCTGTCGGCATGGATTTATCTTACCGTCAGAGAAGGAACTGAAAACCCATCACAGACTTCTGTCAGATAGGAGTCAAGGACACAGAGGATTCCACCAATATCCCGGATGCCTCCTCATGACAACATTAGTAAGGCTTCCAGCCGGTCTGGCAAATGCTGGAATCTGTGGATGGGAACAAAACTTACCAAGGACAAAGACCCTTCCCTGGACGAACTTTTATCAGAATGCAAGGGAAGGGTCTCAATTTTGGTGCATCCTTTTTTTTATAGGACTCTAAAGCTAATGTTTTCCCTAGACGTCAGTGGCCAGGATATCAGAGAATTGGCCACATTGAACATGGTGCATAGCGTCGGTGTCCTTTTGCTGCCAGACTTTGGAACCGGGTGCAATACTGCGTAAGGCAAGTCTATGACTTTGCGCTTGGCTAGTTTGAATGCGAGGGAGCTTAAGGTCTTCAAACTGGGTGGTATGCACCCGGAGAGATATCTGGTCCCTAGGAGTGGATATAGCTGTGATCGAGGAGACGTACTTCGTTTCGACTAGGTATTGTCAGGTGTTAACCAGAGACTTTGATGTATTTTCAGCATATGCAAACCTTCGGAAGAAGGGTGTCTCCTTGCTTGTGAAACGCACCCTGTCCACGATGGTCAACATTGTCCATAGGGATGCAGGAGACAGGCTGGTCATGGCCGATATTGCTGTAAAAGATTTTGTGTTTTGGGTCGTTGCAGTTCATGCACCCAGCACTGCTCGAGAGAGTCTTTCCTTTTTTTGGGATCTGGATACATTCAGCATGTGTCAAAAGCGTGTAGTTTTAATGGAAGATTGGAATGCCATCCTTGATCCCAAGATAGACAAGGTCGTGGGGGGAGCTAGAGGGACGGAGAGGTCTGAGACCAGCCTGGCTAGATGCGATCATGTCGACAGGTTTCATATCGATCATTCGGGACGAGAGACGTAGACTTGGATAAATAGTGTGCCTCCTTATCTGAATACTTATTTGGATAAGATGTTAGTTAGAAGAGGTGACATAGACTTTAAATCAAATTGAGATGTAACCTGCCTCTGTCGTAAGCTGTAGCAGCAAGGGGAGACAAACACTTTCTCTCTTCCTTTTAACGCTTCTCCTCTTCCTCCCTCTCTCAGTTCTATCTCCCACTCTTGCCGCCACCCTTTTGGTGCAAAAAATGGCTTCCTCATCCTATACCTTCTCCACGCCAGTTGAAATCATGAACTTTTCACCCCCCCCCCTTTTTTTCTTCAACTGGTGGAGAATGCAGAAGCACACCACCAATTATGTTGCAGAGTGCAGTACATCCCCCAGCCTGGGGGCGGCTCTCTTAAAGGGTTACTCTCCCAAGGATGGAGCAAAAATCCAAGAAAAAGATGACGAGGCATACCACCCGGATTATAATCATACAGGGGCTGCTACCCCTAATAAGAACTCCGCTTGTGGGAGTATGAACCAAAAGGGGCTGCTCTCCTAGAGGGTAACTCCCCCAGTGGTGGAGCTACAACAAATAAACAAGCAGACTGAGCATACTGCCCGAAAAAGAACAGGACTTTGCCAGGGGACGCTCCTTTGGAGAGTCAGACCTTTGACCATAGCTCCCCAAGTAGGGAAGCAAGCCAAAAAGAAAGGGCATACTGCTCAGTAAAACACCCATGGGGTCGGCACCACCAAACAATGGCTACCAAACCAAGAGCCAAACAAAAAAAGGGCTGCTCTTTAAGACTCACATTACACATCCACCATATCATTTCTCTCTATGCAACACATGTCCTCAACTGGCCAGGTTTCACTTCTATGCATCATCACACTGCGTACACATGCTTGATAGACTGTTCACTTAGTCGACAGTGGTAACACTGTTGGTTAGTAATGACAGAAGTTCCCTGAACTTACTCCATTCATTCTTAATTTTTACAATCACACTAGCACCTGCTTCGCCGTTCTCCAATGGTATCGCCAAGGTAATAAAACTTCTCGACAACCTCAATAGTTTCACCATCCAGATATACTTAGTCAACATTTGAGTTCTCATCCATATCCATTGTCTTACACTTCTTGCACACAAATTGGTTATCCTCTCTCAACCGCCACTGCAATTCTTGTGTACCCAATGCTTTCAAGTATCACACAAAATTGAAGTGCACCCGACTCCCTTTTCCACAAACTGAGCAGGGAAATTTTTCTCTTTTAACATTTTTTCTATTAATACAATGTCAATAGAAAGATTAAATTCTGTTAGATATTTCATCCGATAGTTCCCAAAAATTCCCTTTTAATGTCTTTATTTTACCATTATTTTGTAAGTCATCTAATTCCATCTGAAAATTTTCTAAGCCATTCTTCTTCTTTTATCCCATCTGGCAACGTGTTCCATAAAATATATTACACTATTAGCAAAAAAAAAGCTACAGAGTTTGTAGAGGAATTGTAACTTTCCGAGATGGTCTATTCGTGGCATCCCCGACTTCTCACCATGCATTCCAGCACTATTTGATGTATAAAAGCTACAGCCTCTCCATAGTGAATGACGACCGTCCATGTGTGGGGAAAAGCCACATCAATCACGATTTGAGCAAGTTAATATGCAAGAGCATAGAAAGAACACGGCGGATCTAGAGGAGTAAACCTTGAACAAAAATCCTGCTATTCTTTATGGGTAGTTTTACTTCCTATGGCAGCCATTGACAAACGGATGCTTTGGCAGAGAGAACATCGTAGCTTCGCAGAAGACAATTCTTAACAGCAGAAAGGTGCACTGCTTTAGTGAGTGGAGAACTGTAAAAGTGTAAAGGTTTCGCTTAACCGAGTTTTACTTATCGTATACTTTTTGTATACTTATCCAGCCACGAAGATGATGTTAAGCCACACATGTGATGACACAACAAAACAATCGACCATTAGTCCCAAAACCGTAATGAGTGGTGGAGTTTTGTTCTCAAGCATGTAGTAACGCTCTCCCAAGTATTCACATAACCTAATCAAACATGTAGTAACGCTCTCCCATGTATTCACATAACCTAATCAAACATGTAGTAAAGCTCTCCCAAGTATTCACATAACCTAATCAAACATGTAGTAAAGCTCTCCCATGTATTCACATAACCTAATCAAACATGTAGTAAAGCTCTCCCATGTATTCACATAACCTAATCAAACATGTAGTAAAGCTCTCCCATGTATTCACATAACCTAATCAAACATGTAGTAAAGCTCTCCCATGTATTCACATAACCTAATCAAACATGTAGTAAAGCTCTCCCAAGTATTCACATGACCTAATCAAACATGTAGTAAAGCTCTCCCAAGTATTCACATGACCTAATCAAACATGTAGTAAAGATCTCCCATGTATTCACATAATCTAATCAAACATGTAGTAAAACTCTCCCAAGTATTCACATAACCTAATCAAACATGTAGTAAAGCTCTCCCAAGTATTCACATAACCTAACCTAATCAAGCTAACCTAAATGTAATGAGCCCAAAACATTCAATTGGTTAATAGATCTAGTTATTGAAATCTGCTTTGACGTGAAGAAATATTAAATATTCGTTTTTAGTCATTATAAAATCATAACAGTAACTATGTATGCACGCTGCAAAACTTCAGAGTTCTATAGCTCGTGGAAGACACGCATTTGAACTACGTAATCTTTATATAGTGATGACAATTATAGGATGACCTCCCCACCCCCACCCTCCAAGAAATGCCACTCTTGAAATCGTTAATAAAATTCACAATTCTTTTCTGCAATCATATTTGATGCAAATAAACTTCAGTGTATTTCTGACTTGTCCACCAACTTTCACTCATGAATATCCAACAGTCTTTATTATATCGCTGTTCAATGATAAGCACACGTGGATACGACGAGCAAAATTGTCAATAACTCTTGACACACTCATCTCTGTGCACTTCCCTGATTTGTGTGGTGATGGTCCTCTTCAGTTGAGGAATAGTCTGGGGATTGGTTTGATAGACATTATCTTTGAGATAAACCCACATATAAAGAATGGAGAGTGAATGTTAAGCCTGTTCAGGGTTATACCTCCTATTGAGGCGATAACCAAAGTGTCCATTAAATGGTGATAAAACAAAGTTAAGCAACGTTGAGCCTGGCCAGTACGATAATGGGAATACCAGGTGCTGTATGTGGTCTGGAGAGGATATGGGCACTACCAGGTTTAACCATGCCTACAGAAAGGTTAGGACAGATAGAGTATCTGCCTGACGTCCTGAGGACGTCCCCGGGCGTTATGGGAAGTAAAAAAACAAAAGAAAAAAAAACACCCAAAGATCGTTGGACATTTATGACTGCAACTTGGTGGACAATCGAGGCATAGACGGATTGTTGATTTTATTAACGAAATCCGTGGGTGGCATTTTTTTTCCACACCACGCAAAACAAAATGGCAACAATTGATGCAACAATATCACTATCATAAAATCAGATTTTGAATCAGATTTAAGTTTTCTTGGTTTCTTTATGCTCGCGAGATTATTTTCGTAGACCCGATTCACAAAATTTAGATTATAAAAACCAAGGTTACAAGGTCAGAGTTAGAGTCAGAGGTTTTGGAAGGAGTCGTACTCGTAAGAATGCTAGGAGTTGGAGTCGGATTTTTTAATTTCCAAAGAATCAATAGACAGTCTTAATACTGGAAGACTTTAAAATAAGTTGTCAGAGCTTACACCTTCCGAGTCTGCAACCAGTGAAATATTGGCTTTTATGTATTTTCAGACTAGATAAATAAATAAATAATAACAAGGAAGCCATTTTTTCCCCATTTTATGAGGATAATTTTTTATTTGTACAATATTTTTGGCAGGCCAATGCCGCCATTTTCTTCTTTTGAAATCTGAAAATTATTCTGATGTTCACTAAGCTCAAGCTTAGTACGGCACAAGGTCAAAAAATGTGAGGGAAGATGTTGAATGAATAAAGCAGGCAGGGAATGCTCTGCCAGCTTAGAAAATCTGCATTCAACTCCGGACATGAATGAACAAACAAATTTAGATATTTCAGCCATGATACAAGCCACGTCTTAACATTGTCATCGTCGTCATTTAAAATTGTCTCTGGCTGTCATGCTAGAAATGCCAAAAGTATTAAATATAAAAACAAACATACATGTATATATATATGTATATGTATATATACATGTATATGTATATATATGTATATATATATATATATGTATATATAGCATACATGTAATGTGAAGAAATGAAGACAGAATGTTCAATTAATAAAAAGGGCATATGTGTTTACTGAATGAGTAGATATGCCATACCTCAAATTTTATGGATGAGGCGCCACTGAGAAGCTGCACAGTAAAAATGCATATGTGACGATTGGATTAGACACATTTTTAATATGCTCTGCGGAGATCTTTCTACTCAAATAGCTTCTTTCCTCGTGCTGCTGGCCTCTGGAACTCCCTCCCTGCCCCCTGTTTCCCCGACGGTACTGACATGCAGAAGTTTAAAACTAATGTAAACAGACATCTCGCTGCGCAGATCCCAATTTGGGTTGATGCCCCCAACCTTCTCTCTTTTCTTTCTTCTCAGTAGCCACTTATGTCTACAGTGGCGGCCTGCCTTGTCTGGGGTGAACTATGTTAAAGCTTGTAAGTGGCGCCTAATCCATGAAACCCTGAGGTATGGTATATCCAATCATTCAATAAATGTATTATATATATATATATATGTGTTAATAATATCATACAATTATGTCCTAGTTAGCCATCTGTACTGGCGGTTTCTTGAGCAGTTGAGCTTTTGTAAACTATTTCATCATCAAAAGCCCATTTTTCTAGAAACCGCCAGTACGGATGGCTAATCAGTACATGATTATGATATTATTAACAGAAATATATTATGCTCTTACTAAGGTAGTTGAGCATTCTGTAATTATTTCTTTATACACATTATAATTATATATATATCATATATATATATACATATATATATATTAATAACATGAAAAATCAACCTCTAAGAGTCGATCTTTGCACATACAAAGGGCTCCACATCATTTTAGATAGAGCTTTAAATAATAATTAATAATAATAGATATTTAAAAGGGACTTATTTTAACATTTTACTGCAGGTTCACTTCTGACAATCAGATTTACCATGAAATGCAGTAAAGTGTTCAGATATGTCCCTTTTAAATATTTATTGTATATACAGAGTATTTTGAAAATCGATGGCATAACTTTGGGATTATGTTCTATACGTGTAAAGGAGCTTCTTTGTGTGTGTGGGGGGGTGCTTTTGTAACGGTGCCCCATTACTAGTTTAATTTCCTTCATGGTCCATTTCTTCCTCTGCGTGGTCTTTGGTTTGTGCTGATCATATTGATTTACCTGAATTCGGTATGTTCTATTCTGTTATCTGAAATAAGAAGGGCCAGCATTTGCAGGATACCGACCAGGTGCCCCATGTTAGCTATCAAAGGAGCTCTGACAATCATGACATTCAGATCTTTCTTCGGAAACCCACAGCTTTAATATTTGTTTGGTGTCATTTTTTCATGATTTTATTGGTGTATGTGGCAACTCAAAGCCCAGGCGTATTTTACCTGTGATCCTGTCACATGGATAATGTTTATCTATCCCATACGTAGAAATAACACATCGTATGTGTTAGATGCTTATAATAAAGAATGTTGATCAGTATTTGTTTCAAGGCCTAGGACTCGGAAAAGAAGCGTTTCCGGACATATGGACACACATCAAGCATAATCCTGAAGTTATGCCAACAATTTTCCAAACAGCCTCTATAAAATTTACAGAGTAAACGTTACTTTTTAAAGGATACTTGTGTTTTAAATGGAAAAATACTGGATTGTATAAACATATAAAAATTATCTACGGGACTTTCACGTAGAAAAACCTACAAAGTTGAAAAATGAGACCCAGACAGAATTTGAATATTTTTGTGCCGAAAAATCGGGTCCACTTAAAGCCAGTGTCGCCGTTACCACTTGACTATTGGAAATCTTATGGCAAGAGAAAGTTGAAATAGTGAGAAAATAATCCCAATCTCCGTTGCAGATGTTCGATGCTTTTTTGGTTATTTTTACCGGTTTATCTCCCCATATTGAATTCACAACGAAAATTACTTGAGTCTCTTTTGGGATTTTTCTGTTCCAAACCGTACGTTTATAAAACTGCGGTTTAAATGAGTGAGATGACATCCACTCTCACTTATTTTATCTTTTGAAAAAAACTGTCATGATGAAAATAGTTTTATTTTATGAAGAATCTATTAAGATAGGCGGATTGGAGAAGTGACAAATTATGGGAAGGAGAAAGAGAGAAAAAGTATAAAACCCAATGAAAGAGACGTGAATTAAGAAGATTAGCGAAAGTTAAGAAAAACAATTGATATATATAGAGAGAGAGAAATAAACGAAAGTGGAAGTGATAAATTATGGGAAGGAGAGAGTATAAAATCCAATGAAAGAGATGAGTGAAAAAATCGTTACTTTCTTTTTAGCAAAGTAAGAAGATTAGCAAAGTAAGAGAGAGAGAGAGATTAGGGATTGAGAGAGATGTGGGGGACAGAGAGAGATGTGGGGGACAAAGACAGAGAGAGAGAGAGATGCAAACAGAGGAAGAGAAATAGACGGAAGTAGGTTGTGGAAGTGACAAATTATGGGAAGGAGAGAGAGCGTATAAAACCTAACGAAAGAGATAGGTGAGGAAATAGTTTCTTTCATTTTAGTAGAGGTAAGAAGATTAGAGATAGTTAAGAAGAAGGACAGTTAAGAGAGAGAGAGGGGGGGGGGAATACATCTTACAATATTTTGCTTATTTCTGACAACAATTTGTCTAGGTAAAATACAAGTATCCTTTAAAGGGGCAACGTTTACTATAAAAATAAAATATATACTGTCGGATATGAAATCCATTATTTACTTAATTCATTGGATTTTGAAAATTATTTTTGAATTCCTAGCACAACCATTAATAACATTACAGCTAGTGAGTGATTTTGGGGTTGGATATGTGCTGTAGCTATTATTAGTATTATTAGTAATAATTGGTTTGTTTTTTGAAAACGTTGTGGAAGAAGAGATGGAAAAGGGGACAATGGATGGGGAGGGGCTGAGGCTGGATTCTGCGTCCTCAAGGAGCACTTCACTACAGACACACACGCATGCACACACAATATAAAACTCATTGGAAGGGGGGGGATGGAGGGCAGGGCGGGAAAAGGCTTATTACTTTTTTAAATCTATTTCTCCCAATATGCACAGCAGCTAAAATAGATAAAAAAAAATAAATAAACGTTTTTATTTCACCTCTCACAGGAATGTTAAAGACTACATGTCTACACACATTGTGAAGTGAACAAAAGACAACATTAATAGAAGCCTGTGGCCAAAGCCATTATTACTATTATCATTATTGTTATCATCATCATTTGTTTTTTTTATTATTTGTATTATTATTATTATTATCATGAAATGGACACGGAAAGAGAAGAGAGTTGGAGGAAAATATACAATAACCAATAAGTGGTCCTCACAACAAATTTACTGTTTATCCAGAATTTGATACAGTGAAAAACTCTATCACCAGAGTGTTGAGGACTTCTAGGGGTGAGGAGGGTAGGCAGAAGGTGGGTGTAGTTGTGCCTTACTTTGTGTACAACAAAGATATATATTTTTTTAATTTCAAGTAAGATTCATTTTCTAATATATAAAGAAAAGTCAGTCTTTTAATTGTTTCTTTGTCATTGATAACGTTCTCCATGCAAAATCAATGTTTGATTCTGGTTTGTCAGTTTTTCTTGTGGATCATTGCAACATGTTAAGAACAAAATTTACTTTCATTTAATTCCTTCCAGAAAATACTTTGTCCGGGTCGGAATTGAGTTCAAAGGACCGCCATACTTAAAAAAAAAAAAAAAGAAAAATAAAGGAGGGGTAGAACTGTGTATTTCTTCATACAGAGTTATTTTCCTTTCATTGGAACAAAAAAATATTATTTTGAAAAAAAAACAAACCCCAAAAACCCACATAGTTTATAACAAGATAAAAACAAACTGCAAGTAATTATATTATATTCCCAGACAACGCCGAGTAGGTATAGCTAGTATATCATATATATATATATATATATATATATATATATATATACACATCAATAATAGGAAAAATCAACTTCTTGTAATTGGAATAAATCAGATCCAATGTCGCAGATCTTGCATATACAAAAGGCTCAATATCCTTTCCGATAGAGCTTTATAACAATAATAAATAATTAAAAGGTCGTTATCCTAACACTTTACTGCAATTTCTTGGTAGATCCGATAGTCAAAAGTGTATTCTTATCCCCACGTGTATTAGTTTGAGTTTGCACTTCTGACGATTGGATCTACTGTGAAACTGCAGTAAACTGTTGAGCCCCTTTTAATTATTTATTATATAAACATATACATATATATATATATTGAAAATTCTCCTTTTTGGGTTATCCATGCAATAACAATTTTTGATCAGGAAAAAGTAAAAATAAAGCAGTGATTAATCAGCAATGATCGGCCTTGTGGCGTCAAAGTCAAAACTTTGTATATGTGTGAGGAGGAGGAGGGGGAGGAGGAGGTGGCGGGGGGGGGGGGATTCTGAAGCAACTGGAGTTCAAGCTTCATTCCAGTAATCTGCCGGAGAATGGAAGCAAATATTTTCCATCAAACTTGAGTCATTCAGCATTTCATCTTCAAATAAATTAAAAAAATAAAATTCGTCCATCCTGAAATAGCTTGATTTAACAACTATAAAAATATGCACATCTAACATTCTGACACTATGTATGTATGCGTGTGTGTATATATGCATGCGTGAAATAAAGTGTAAAGATGAGAATCCGACAGAATGTATCAGAAAAATAAAATGGAAAAAGAAATAAATGAAGATCAAATATAAGACAAAAAAATCACAACAAACAAGCCATATGGGAAGATATTTCGCCTCTTTGTTTATTTGAGGCTTATTCATGATTGAAGATAAGCCCTAACATGTGACTTATTTATATAAAATGGTCCCATGTTGGGTCATGTCTTCAACAAGTAAAGCATGAGTTGTCTCCTCCTGCGATCACTACTTCTTGAATGAATATAAACAACCATCAATCATAACTTTTTTGTGTGAAAAACAAAAACCAACTAATGAGTGTACTTTGAGGTATTTGTAAAAAAGTGCAATTTTTGACAATGACGGGGGGGGGGGCATTTTAAAGTCCTCCTAGCCGGAAGTGTCGGGGGGGGGGGGGCCTAACTCTCTTAGTTCGGGGAGGGAGTATCAAAAACTAGTTGGATTTTGAGCAAAAATTAATGAAGCAAGTTTGAGATATTTGCGAAAAATTGCCATCTTTGGCCATTTTAGCATCATGTGTTTGCAGGGTGGGGCAGAGTTTTCCCGAAAAATTTGGCTCAGTTAGTTTTCTGTATTCATTGTCAGATAATTCATACATGCAAAACTTAAAAAAAAAAAAAAAAAAAAAAAAGAACGGAATGAACAAATTTTAGGAAAATCAGAAGACTCATAAAACGTAAGATGTGTAAAGTGACAATAACATAAGTCATTTCCTATTAACATCTAGTCACCAAAAAAAATAAACGTAAAAATAAGTATTTCATATGATACCATGGTTTGCACAATGTTTTCTTTGATCAAAATAAAAAAACAATAAAAAATAGATCCTGGACATGGCAGCAAATCAAAGACGATGTATATTTCTGTTGTACTAAAATAAAGGATGACAGGCACTTCTATATATAAGATAATTGTATATCTTTATTGCTCGACTTGCGACAAACGGGTAGAGTAAAAGAGAGGTAATGAAGTTCAGAAGACAAAACTTTTATTGACCTTGAGCCAGTCACTCTCGTAACAATTTCTGTGTGTGCAATCAAAACCTCTTTCATTCCCTATTACTGTAACCATTCGTTGCAACTCGAAAAATAAATACAATTATATTTTTATATACAAGTCTTTGTCGTCACCATAAATATACAACATTATCGATTTGATGCTAGGATCAGGATCTTTTCTTTATTGTTTCATGGTATTAATTTCCTATTTGAATGTAATCCCTATTTCATGCCGGAAGTGGGGGGGGGGGGGTTGTGTTCATCGTCCGTTTTTTTTAAAGCACAGCAGCAATATACAACATGCTGTATTTGCTGCCGTAACCAGGATCTTTTTATTGTTTTCTTGATCAGAGAAAACAGTGCAAACTATGGTATCAATCTTCCCATTAAAATCTACCCCCTATCTTAGGCCACAGAGTAATTTTGACTTTCCAGTATTCACACTTGCTTCTTTTCAAGTCAAGAAATAAAAAGCAAGACTGCCTCAGATCGCACCATGGGACGTCACAGAATTTAAATAATGATAATTTATATTTACTAAAAAGAAAATTAAATTCATAGAACATGCACACCCGCCGACAAAAGGTCATGTTCCATGAAACTGTTTTCCTACGTAAGTGATAATTTTCACTTTATAAAATATATTATTTTAACCTTTTTTAACATCCTTAAAACCATTTCTATTTTAACATTTATTTCTAGAGAAAATAACATTTATTTCTAGAGAAAATAACAATATTTCTTTACTTTTTTGGCAAAGAATTTAAAACAAATCGACCGGGAAAAGAAACATGGTCGATACATAAATCAAGAGGGGAGAGAACTCAAGTTTTTATTATATCTTTCTTTTTTTTTTCTTAGAAAAATAATGAAACGAAACAAAATGAAAGAAACAATAGTCCCGGGCAATTCAGGGCAGGGACAGCTAGTATATTTAACTATGGGAAAATTAGGAAGATAAACTAGAGTATTGGGAGGGGAATCGGTCGACGATAATAAAAAAAACAAAAAAACGAACACAAACTTGAGGTAGCTGTCCATTGGTCTTGTAGCACTTTGTTATAAACGTCTGTGTGGTTTCAATTATAAACACTTCTCTCCGGTTATGGCTGACGGAATGAAAACAATCTACCCCACATAAAGAGTTCAGTTCGAAATTTCGTATAGGTTCCCAAGTTCGAAAGATGCACCCAAAGAAGGTCGGAGGTTACATCGTCTAAAACATTGTGAAAATAACCAAGATGAGAATAGTAATCCGAATATAAATAATAAATCTTCATCTAAAAAATCTGAAACATATGTCATATATATTATAGAAATGTATAATATATATATATACAGGGTGATTCATAAGTTACTTCACTTAGCTATTTAAAATGATTACCATATGAAGCACAAACATACTATGACCTTTTGATAATTGTTATCTTACTCTCTAATTACTGCTATTTGTTATTTTAAATTTGATTGTTTATATATTTGTTTCTATATATATTTATTTCATAATCAATCAAATATGCTACAAAGAGTCGTAAATTCCTTGCAAAAAAGAATGGAGCTATGCATGCAGAACGAAGGTTGAAATTTTGAAAATTTGCTGTAATTTTAAACTCCCATAAATGAATTTGTTGAATGAATTTTCTGTTTTGTATTACCGTATTCTAAAAACTTTAGAATTTCAAAAATAAATAGCTAAATGACTTATGAATCACCCTGTATATATACCCCCTATTTCATGTTGTTGAAATGTTATATACATATCATACAATGTAAGATAAGTATGAAATAGAATATAAGGATAAAATTCGACTAAATGTAGAGAGAAAATGAAATGAAAAAAAGGACAAACCACAAAATCACATTAAAAAACAAAACTAATATTTCACTTCTTTATTTGATTAAAAGCTTCATCATGAATGAAGTAGTGGTATATTTGGCATCTATTTAGTTTTTTGATAAAGAATTTAAAACAAGTCGATCTGGAAAAGAAACATGGCCGATATATAAATTAAGAGGGGAGATAACTCCAGGTTTTTACAATTAGAAAGATAAATATTGATTTCTATATAAATACTTATCAAATGACTGCTTCACTCATAAGGAAGCTTCTAGTCAAATAAAAAAACAAAACATTAGCATGTTTTTTTTTGTGGTCTGTTCGATTTTCTATATAATGTAATATATTTAGTACATATGCAATAATTTGACTGCCCATCGGTACTTGCAGTTTCACAGAAGCATAGAAAATCTTGTCTGAAGAATAGCACATGTAGTCATCTCTTCAGACTAGGCTACCAGCTGAAGAGCAGACTACACGTAATATTCTTTAGCCCAGCAGGCGAGATTTCTAATACCTTCATCAAACCACAGATATCAATAGTCATTTGAATATTTGTATAGTATTACATGTAATAAATATATTACGCTCTTACAGTCATAATTGAGCACTCTGGTTTTATTTCTACAAAAACACAGAGTTATACTATATAGCCAAGATACCCCTAACTCTGTGTTATTTTTGTATTTTCATCTATTTCTGTTTTGATGGAATATTTTGTCATTCTCAAAAATACATACAACCATAGTCACGAAGAACAAATGCAGTAAAACATTATAAAGTTAATCCTATACCCAGCGTTATAAATGTTTTCCAATTAAATGAAAAGCGCACCAATTAAGGCTGGCAATTCAAGATAGTCATATATAGCACACTAATGAAAGTTGCCACTTGACAGATATGGAATATGGTTTCTTATATAATTGCACGAGACAAACAAGGATATATATAGTTGTATATACGTTACATATAACATAAAACGTGTTATATACATGTATGAATACCTATTTATATACAGATAAACAGCAGAATATTTGATACATAATTATAAAGAGATACATATTTATACAGAGATAAATTGTATCAAATATATCATGGCTTCACTCATGATGAAGTTTCTAATAAAATAAAGAATCAAAATATTAGTCTATGACATGTTTTTTTTTTCATTTTATTTTTGCTAGACATGTAAGATATATATATATGTGTGTGTGTGGTTTATTCAGCTTAAATTGACAAGTCGAGTTTTCGGCCTGTATGACCTCTTCAAACATGTTCATATGAGGCAGAGAGATAGATTTACGATTTATCCCTGTAATGTGGGATTTCTATGTCCGATATATTCACATTATTTTATAAATAATCCAAAATAAATTCACGGACAGAAACTAAATGTCCTTTCCCTTTCGCTGTAACAAGACTAATTTCTCATCATGAGAACTGGTGAGTTTGAAACTTGGCTAAAACCTTAGCCAAACAAACTGACTGCTGCAATCAGATAAAATAATGCATATAAAGTACATAACAGTAACAAATTTCTGCACCCTTCTTCAACTTTAATTATATATATATATATATATATATGCACACACACACATTATATATATATTATATATAAAGTGTGTTACCACTACTCGTGTTTCTCACCTCTATGTGACTCACACATTTCTTTTTTGTATTATTAATCTACTATTTATTTAAATTAAAACATGCAATTGACGTAAGTTCTAAAATGAACTTTTAAAAAATCATTTTTAAAAATATTTTAATTACGAATTTAAATTCACCAGAATGCATTTCAGTTTCTTCCTAAACAAGTCAGCCATTTTAATCTGTTGTTAATAGTTGAATGAAAAAAAAAAAAAACATTTATTGTTTCGGGAACCTTCGAAATTTGAATGGAATTTGGAAGCATTAAAACTGTCAAATAGAAAGTCATTTAAACTGGCTTTAAAATTCTTAGCAAATCCTCATTTAAAAGATTGAAAGTTTTGGAAACTTTTTACATCAAATAATTCTATAAATAAAGATTGAAACATTACCCGAACAACATTCAGTTATGTTTTTTATAACAATTTAGTTCAATTAATAATTTAATGACCAAACCATGCCATAATAATTAAATTTAACTTTAACAAATTCAATTTATAGACGCAGTAAATAATTTGGTAAAAAGAAAAAAAAAGAAAAAGCTAAAAATCCGGGGCAATGCCGGGTAGCTATATTTACTATATATATGAGGTTTCTTAATTTAAAAGTTTAGAAAAATGTAATCTGATACTAAAACAACGCTGGATTTTCTCAGCACAAGAAAAGGAATTGTTGGAATATTTCTTTTCGGAATCTGGTTTGAATATTTAAAAACCTATTGAGGATGTTTTGAATATATTAAATATTAACCTATTAGTTAATATATTTATATGTATATGCTAATAACACTTACCGTATTTCACACCACATAAATTGCCGAGATTGACGGAATACGTTTGTCAAAAGTGACGTCTGCGCATGTATATAGCTAAATGTTCAAAACTGTTGTTGTCCTACATCCACACCACAAAACGAAGGGGTTTGGGGTTTTTTAGAGCAAAAGAAAAAGTGTTGTATGTTGCAGAAATACAGTATATATTTTAGAATATTTCCATTAAATGGAAATTGTATTACGGTACTTACTTTTTTTTTTATGAGTGTAGGATTGATGATTTCCACTTAGCATAAAGTAATACTCCTCCGTAAAAAGAAATTAAGTACTTTCGGTTATTAGTATCATAAATAAAAGATAAAGTAATTGTCTCATTTAAATACAATATTATTTCTCCGACTACCAGTAGTAGATTCGTTAGCTCAGTCGACGAAACACCTGTTTGTAGATGACTATATTATATATTTTACCTTCAAACAATCTGATTTTTTAAATTTTCCCTCCAGGCTGAAAATTCTTTGACTTTCATCTTTTGGCACTTCTACTTTTTATATATATATATGTCTGCGCGCACACACACACATATATATAACATATATTTTTTAATTTCATGTACAATACAATAATTCGATCAGCAATCGATATCTTTGGTTGCACGAAAGCACAGGAAGTTTTGCCCAGTGATTATATGAAATAAGAAATATATTATGTTCTTACAACGGAACCTATTTCCCCCAAAACAGTATTATATTATACTATATATATATATATATTCTATATAAATATATTATAGGTGATATTATATGGCGATTAGTCATATTGATACCGGATATAGTCTCATCTATAATAAACATATAATGCCTTTACAAACGAAATTGAGCCCTCTGTATTATTCCTTCCAAACTACATATTTATATAAATATATGTATGTTTTTATATTACTACTAAACTCTACTCATGTTTTGAGCACTGTTGTAAGTAAATACTGAAGCAAAAATATTTATGTAATATATTAGCTTATATTATAAGAAATATATATATATATATAACATTATCCCCACAGGTTTTAGTTTGAAAACCTGTTACTGCAAATAAAAAGATTTCATATTCTAATTCAGAATGTAAAATGTTGCAATAGTAATTTTTGTACATTTACTCCAACAAGATGAGAAAATAATGAATAATTTTGAAAAGTTACAAAACCACAATCTTCAATCACGCGCACAATTACGGAAGTGTGAAACATTAGCGAAAATATAAATGTGTAATATGACAAACGAAAAGACAAGAACAAGGGAGATAACTACAAACAAGGGAGATTACTCCGAATAATGAACATCTGTTAAAACTTTTCTTTTATGACCAATCGTAACAGAGGTTTTATGAACAGAATGACCAATATTTTTTATTTTTATTATTTTTTTTTAATTAAAACATTAGATCTATCAGGAAAAATGTCTTTAAAATAGCTACAGAAATTGGTTCATTTTTGAAGTGACTAAGGATTACATATGTTGCGAACAGAATTTTTTATGAAGAGAGCACCTGGGTTAGAAGGTTTAGAGATATAATAGTCAACAAGTAAATTTGTTAAAACAAAGAAGTTAAATTAATTATTTTTTAAATTTTTTTATTTTCATTTTTATTTAAACATTGGGATCTATCAGGAAAAAAATCTTTAAAATAGCTATAAAGGTGGGTTCAATTTTAGAAAATATAAAAGTGTTTCCTTAGATCTTTCTTCTAACATTTATCAGAGTATTTTCTTCAGAATAAAATCATCCAAGTGGATGATTTTATGAAGATAAATCTTGGGGGGAACACTTTGAATTATCCCCCCCCCCCCCTGTCATTTGACCCTTCAAAATTAAAGATAGAAATCCTTTTTTTTTTTTCGGCCCTGTAATACAGAAACACCGATCTTCTAACATTTATCAGAGTATTTTCTTCAGAATAAAATCATCCAAGTGATTGATGAAATAATAACAATAAAAAAACAAACAATAAGAAGTAAAATCTTTACAAAATCCATTAAAGATTAAGGGAAAGAAAACACATCTTTTCTGTCTTTAGAACGAAAAGTTCCTAACAAGTAATTAATATATGTACACATCATATATCGTAAATTAGTTGAAAGAAACCAATGAAGTGCTCGATCGTAGGTTCTACAAGATTTAATATAAATTATTTTATTTAAATACATTACAGTGTTGTTGGGTGTACCAGGGGGTTGTCCAAAATGATGACCACCAAACAGACACTGCAATGTATAGTTTTTAAATAAAATACTATATATATATATATATATAAACACATAGTCAAAGTGTTAGGAACGAACCCAAGGTTTCATAGGTTTTACTGTTACCAAATTCCAAGGAATAACAGCAAATACGGAACACTAATTTTCAGCGGTGTAGGCAGGAAATTGGAATTTTACAAATTCTCAACCTTCCAACTTCCTGCCTACAATGCTGAAGATTAGCGTTCAGTATTTGCTGTTATTCCTTGGAATTTGGAAACGGAATAGATATGAAACCTTGGGTTCGTTTCTAACCCTTTGACTATACATATTTAAATATGTTGGAATCTTACGCCACCCATGGAATCGTTAATGGAATTCACAATTCTTTCTGCAATCCAACCATATTTGGTACAAGTAAACAAGTTAAGTCACATTTGGGAATGTTAGACGCCGTATGTAATCTTCCCATAACTGGGATATACATGTGGCTGGGGGCCACTTGTGAATTTGATACTTTCTATAAACTTCCTCTTTTAGATGAAGCCAGCATAGCCAACCCAGGGCTAATACTACACCAGGTATTACCGGTTCGGTTTTCTTACTGCGGTAATTGTGAACTCTGGTTAATTTTCCTTATAAAAAACTATACATTCTATCTATCGACTATATCGTCTGTATATATATATATATATGAATGATTATTTTTATTTACACGGACATGTACAAAATCTGCGACACTGGCATGTCGATGTTATCGATCAACAGCTATTATAAACTGAGAGATCTCATCAGGCAGAGTTAGAATCCGATCTTAACCTTAGATCATATTTGGAAAGAACTAATATGATCTACGGTTAAGATCGGATTCTAACTCTGCCTGATGAGATCTCTCAGTTTATAATAGCTGTTGATCGATAACATCGACATGCCAGTGTCGCAGATTTTGTACATTTCTGTGTAAATAAAAATAATCATACATAAAAGCTCTATTTGATATTGAGCACTTTTTTATAAACCCGGTTGAAATTCTTTGGATTACTACCCTGTAGATGTTTTACCTGGATTATTATTATTATATATATATATATATATATATATATAAATATAAATATAAATATATATATAAAAGACTTTTAAATGAGAAATGTTGAACATGTTAGAAGATCTTCAAACAATTGTCTGCTGTATGTGATTGCTGGAAAGAGGATTGTCAAATAGTTGGTGTACAATCAGCGAGTTGGAAATCTGTGATAATCATCAATAGACACGTGAAGTATTGTTGTTTGAGTCAGTCAAACGATCTTTCTAAAGTGTGTCCTATACAACCAGATTTGTATAGAATGTGAACACTATATTTTTGTTACTCATTTCCTCTGATTAACTCTGTGTGTGTGTGTGTGTTGTGCGTTTTTCAGTCTTAAGAAGGTTTAACAGAAATTGTTAAAATATTGAACTGTAAAAAAAAGAAAAAAAAAAAAAAAATTACGCTGTTAATTTGAATTATACAGGATAACCCCCCCTCCCTTCAAAATGCCACCTAGAACTATTATTAAAAATTCACAATCCTTTCTGAAATGCAACCATATTTTGTACAAATAAACTTCAGTCTATGCTTGACTTATCCACTAAGTTTCAGTCATGAATGTCCAATAATCTTGGTTTTATCACCATTAATTTATGTGGATCACTTTGGTGATCGTCTCATCAGAAGATGTGATCCTGAATGAGTCTCACACTCACTAGGCCTTAGCCCCCCCCCCCTTATATCAGGGCCGTACCAAGAGAGGAGGAATCTTGTAAGCTGTATCCAGGGGTGGTTATCATTGAATAGCACTAAAACAAAAACTGTTAGACATTCATGACTGAAACTTGATAGACAAGTCAGGCATAAACTGAAGTTTATTTGTACCAAATATGGTTGGATTGCAGAAAGGATTTGTGAATTTTATTAACATGGGTGACATTTATTTTCTTTGGTAGGAGGTAACACTATACAATGTTAAAATGGACTTTAATTGTTTAAAACATGATTTATATGCCAATTTTGAAATAGTCTGCAGATTGTTTTGATGGACATTATCTTTAAGATAACCCAACTGAAAAAAATTGAATGGGGGGGGGAGTTTAAGGATCACACCTCCTATTGATGAGACAATCACCTACTTCTAAGATGAACATAAATGTTTTACGTTTCATGTAGTCCCTGACAAAAAGGGTAGCGGGTCTCAGTTTCACCGTCGTTGGTCACAATGAGAAACTAAAAGTGGAAAACATATATTACAGTTTTAATGTTTTATTAAAAAATCAAGAGAATTACTGACATTCTGCTTGTGCATCTGCCATCTAAAAACACTTTTCTGTTTTTTTTTAACTCAATCATTTTCTACACGGTGCGGATGATATTTGTTCGCAAAGTTATCGTAAATATCAGATATGAATATGAATTTTTTTTTTGCATCCATAGAAATCAAGTTGGTAATAATTTACGCAGGATTCAGTTTGTGGACGTTATTTGTTCGCAATTTTCAACAGCTAATTTTATACATTATCAGCTGTGATTATATTTCTATTGCTTTTTTTACAGAATAATTTATTATGGAGAATTTTGAACATCCATATTAGTGGTAGAGACACAGAATTCTTGGAATCCACGCTGGAAGGGCATATAAGATTTCAGACTTCCCTAGCGTCAGCAGGAATCATCATCATCATCGGTCTTTTGATTATCGTGCAGGATTGGGTGTAATGTCTACACCAGTAGATACACCCTCCAGACAGCTGGCTAGCTGCACGCATGACAGTCCTCACCGTAGATCTCCACTTTTGTCGATCCTGAGGGTCAGCATTTAAGAGCCTCCAGTTTCTCTCTGTCAGCTCCGTTCAAGACAACTTTGTCCGGACAACTCTGCGCCTACCAGAGACTTGTAGATTTAGTGCACAGTTGATTGCACTGTTGGATATGTCCACGTGGCCATATCAGTGGAGTCTTCTCTCCGTCAAGATGGGATCGAGGTCTGCAAGACCAAGTTTCCTCAGCAACTCACTTGTCCGCACGGTGGAAGTATCTCTTGGCTTGATGTTACAAATCTGTCCAACCATTGCCCTGTCATTGCGCTGTCAGTGTCCAGGTTTCACTGCCATGGAGCATAGAGCTCCACACACAAGTGCTATACACTTGACCACGGGTCTTGTACGATAGATGACGTGATGTGAGAACTGATAGCAGCTTCCTGAACTTCTTTCAAGCGGTCTTCATGTGTCGTAGTTGCAAGGCTGCTGCAGCCGCCACCTGTTGAAAGCATATCTCCCAGGTAACAGAAAGAGTCAACTACCTTCAACTTGTTCTGATCAACCTGAACCTCCTTCCTGGGTCGACCATCAAGTGATGGTGGAAAAGATTAGAAAGGAATTGGAAGATTCCGGATTCGACTACAAGGCGACACCAGAAAAAACATGATTGACAATCTGACACTGCCAGAATGGAGTCATCAGAAGTGAAGGTCATGTCATGCAACCAGACTTATTTCTTAGGGCCTTAAGACTGAACACCGCTAGCTACATCTGTGACCTTAGCAAGATAGTGAAACTCTGTATTGATCAGGTAGCTGCAGGTCAGCCGTACATGTGGCAGCAAGACTTAACACCCTACCATACCAGCCAGAAAACCCAGGTCTGGCTATCGGAAAACTTCGACTACACTTCACTTGATTGCAACTCAATCAACTTCTTTGTGTGGAACACGGTAGAACCAGACACTAGCAGATCCCGCTGCAATACGAAGGACAAGCTAAAGGCCATGATCACAAGAGCCTTTGGGGGTATAAGTCGGGAAACAGTGAGAAAGTCTGTGGGCGCTTCCGAGGCTGTCAGCATCAACAGAATAACTCATGAAGACGAACTGACGCAAGTTTGATGAATAAATCTAAAAAAATTAAATTATTGTTTTGTTTTTCCCCTAGACGACAATCTTGCAAACAAATATCGTCTGCACCCTGTAGACAGCATTGCCAAATTATACACACTGGAAACTCGTTAGTCCATCATAGTGTCACCCACTGGAGCACATGTACTGGACCTCTCTGAGTTGCAAGGCACAATTTGTACAAGTTAGTCTAAAACCGGCTCTTCTTAAGGTATTATCCTTGTTAAATCATACAGGAATTTCTGTAGTAAACCGTTTTAATTCCACTCTCTATGATGAGGGCATAACCTGTATGCGTTAAGTTTTCATAAACTGACCGGAAATTGTATTCAGGTTGCTATAAAAACTTGGACAATTTTATCTACTATGAGCAGACATATCCGGTGTTAGAATAAACGAGGACCCGTGTACTCCTGTTCCCAGCCCTGAACACTATACTATAATTTTTAATATTTTTTACAATTTTCACATTATTATAAATAAAATAAAGTAAAACATTGTGTTTGCTCTTTATAGATGCTGGACGCAAACGCAAACCCCACAATTATAAAACCACATAATACAAAATGAATATAGTGTCTCGGCTCAAAAATGCAGTTGCAAACAAATGTTGATACGAATATCAAAAGATTTTTCAAAAGTAAAATTTTATGATGGTGTTATTAATTTTGTATTAGGGTTTGTATTTGTTTTTTTTACAATAATATTCTGGGTTCTGGGTTCGCGCCAGACATCCATAAGCAGCAAAGACGGTTTTATTTTATTTACTACTTGAGAATTAAAAATTATAAAAATTTAAAGAAAGAAAGAAAGCCGTTAATATGAGGTTCAGGGCTGAGATAAGTACACAAGGTTCCTCATTCATTTCCGGCTAATGCAGGATGATACTGCTAACCAACTATGAATTAGGCAAATTACAGTTCCTCATCTCAAAGATTCTAAACATCTTGAATCAAAAAACAGAATTATCATTTTTGTTAAGTAATTTCTAAAAATGAATAGTGCTATTCTTGATAAAGTTTCATAAATGAAACAAAACATTGAATTTAAAAAAAAAAGTCAAACTTGGCAACATTTTCATACAAAAATTCAACAAAAAATATTTTCGACTTGATTTTGGAAATTTTAAAATAAAAGTAAGTACCGTAAGAAACTGTACAGTTGGTCCGAATATCTTTTAGTCCCGATTAAATCTCACAAACATTTCAATTGCCGTAGCTCTTCTCGAGAAGAACTAAATATTAATATGAATTACTATTTTCATATTGGTTGTTATTTTCACAACATTTCGGCTAATGTAACCACCAACATTCTTCTGGTTGCTGAGTTCGATGCACCTGACGAAAGTTGGAAGTTACATTGGCCAAAATGCAGTGAACATTTCAACCAAGATGAGAATAATCAAAATTATCAATCACCATCTAAAAAATTCCGAAACATGAAAATTATTTTTTTCTATACAATAAACAATTGACAACTGGCATCCATAAGAACCACACCTACACCCCCCTTCTGATCTCACTAATATTTCCATCCTTTTTTTTGGGGGGGGGGGGGGTCAGCAGCAGATACGTAATTTTAGAGAGTCATGAGTGCCTTTTACAGGTAACGAAAAGAAATGTGTATCAATAAGGTTAACAATAGATTATCGATTGTGTTACTGTGAATAATCATTTCGCCGAAAGGACTCGGGTAATTTCAGCATAAGATAATGAACAAGGCAAAACAACAATATCTTACGTTTTTTTTTTGTACAAATCAAACGAATAAAAAATGTACAGGAGAGCGAAGGTGTTTCTTTTCAAAGAACTAAACAAAATAGATTGCTAGAAGAGTCTATAAATGTTGGTGTCTTTTCTCGTGTGGCAAGAGAGAGGGACCAGGGAGTGGCTGTGGATTACAGATATTTTAGAAACCATCTTTTATGGGAAGGGAAACTTGGCTATCAGAAATATTGTCAACGATTCAGCAAAAATTGTGATTGTGTATGTGTGTATGTATATATATATATATATATATATATATATATGTATATATATATATATAAAATGTTTAATGAATCATCTTGCGTCCCTCCTTTCTCTATACTCAATTGGCCTCGCATAAAGTTAGTCATATTTCAGACCGGGCATTGGAAATAAGTCATAATAAAAATTTCATTTAAAATTTCTTCTTCATTCGTATATTTGTAATTGTACACTTATCTCGTAAAAAATTATATATCTAATATATAAAGTCAGTCTTTTTATTGTTTCTTTGTCATCGATAGCTTTCTTCCTACAAAATCAATATTTGATTCTGGTTTGCCAGTTTTTTTTCTTGTGGATGTTTTTAAGAATAAACTGTAATCAATTGAATTCCTTTCAGAAAATACTTTGACTTGGTCAAAATTATTTTCATACGGATGCCATCTTCAAAAAGGGATGTAACTCTGTATCCGTCAATACAGAGTTTGCAATAAAAATAATATTTAAAAAAAAAAAACAGCATAATTAAAAAACAAACCAAAATGAAAGTAAATATTCCACTGAATAATGCCGGGGACAAACACCTTAGTATATAGTAATACTAAGCCTTAGATTAACGTGTTTTAATCAATAGTCTTATGATAGCCAACTTTAATGAGATCATGTGTGCAAACCATAACATGTTAATGTAAGTCTTAATAATATTATTACTATAGGCACTTTTTGATTGAATACAAATTAGTTATTATTTTTTAAAAGATGTTAACAGCCTCGGTATATCTTGTATGTATATGTGCATGGGGGGGAATATAAGTTTGTAAATATGTTCCTACATATATATAATTATATTTTATATTTTAACATAAATTACTAAAACATTTTATGGGTAGATTTTTTGGGGTATTTATTTCAAAAGTGCTCAATACAAAGTAGAGCTTTATAATAATAAATAAATAAAACAAAATTTTAATTGGCTAGACAAATGCAATTGTGTTTTGATCCCAGATCTCGTCAGGTCACACTGACAAGATCTGGAAGAAAAACGAAATTGCATAGCCACTCAAAATGTTATTGTATTCATATTTATAATATCAATAACAAAAAAAAAAAAAAATCAAGTCGATTCAAGAAAGCAGATCTGGCACACATAAAGAGCTGACCATTCTTTTTCAGATAGACCTTTATAACAATAATAAACAACTAAAAGGGGGGGGGGGGAAGCTTAACAATTTACTGCAGTTTCACGGTAGTTCCAGTCATCAGAATTGTATTCCTATCACAGTCATATATGTATATACACAAACATACGGGATAAGAATACACTTATGATCAGAACTACTGTGAAACTGAAGTAAAGTGTTAAGATAAGCCTGTTTTAATTATTGTTAAAGATAACAGAATTCGTCTGTTTAATTATACCTTTTTTATTATTTCAATTTTTCTGATGGTCTTTTTTGTATTAAAATCAAAAAAATTAATAAATGTTCCGTAGGTTTCACAAACGTTTCTGATTCTTCGTCAAATCATCCTCACGAATTTTACATTTTGCCTGAAATTTTATTCCATATTTACTCCCTCATATATATATATATATATATATATATATGAGGGAGTAAATATGAAATAAATGCCAGATGCCATCCAGCGTTGCTAGATTTAAATCATCGACGACTTCCTGGAACAATGCAAAAAAACGTTCTATGCGCGTTTCTCCGCCGTTTTTTTTTTTAATTCTCTTCTTTCTCCAGCCTTTTTGTTCATTTGCTTTTGACACTTGAGGATGATTTGACGAAGTATCGAAAACGTTCGTGAAACCTGTGGAACATTTATTAATTTTTTTGATTTTAATAAAAAAAAAAAAAGACCATCAGAAAAATTGAAAAAATAAAAAAAGGCATAATTAAGCAGACGAATTTTGTTATTTTTAACAATGTTTGCATAAACGAGAAAATGCTGCATACATACACAATATATATGTGTGTGTATTTAGGCTTCAATTCTTGGGGTTAATGCACTCGTTATGTTGAGCCACACTGAACGACTTCAACAAATTCAGTAACAAAGCAGTCAAATGTGATTATCAAAGCAAAGAATTTTGTACTGAATTTCCCTTTATGTTTCTAACAATTTTTGATCGCCCATCTGCCATTCTTCTAGGATTTTCATGGATTACCCCGGATTTGTCGCCTTTCCGCCATTCTGATGAAGGGGGAGTCAGTTATAACAGCCTGGTTTATTTGTGATTGCTTCAGACTTCTTCAGAAACATGTGGAAATTTATTTTGTTCCTAAATTGTTATTAAATCATGAAATGATATAGCATTGATTTAATATTTATTTATAGCTCTATTTGAATTTTTTAAATATTAAATATTGAGCTTCATCTTAACTTTTGGAAACTGATTCCTATTTGAATTGATCTCAACTATATTAAAATTATATACATATATATATATATTATATATATATATATGCATGTTCATGTGAGTATATACAATTTTTTGTTTCACTTTACTTCATTCGAAGTTCTCAGAAATCAAGGGGTCCATTCCTGGAGCTAAAACTTGATCTCTATATGAGATACATAGAATATTCCATTAAAGTTCTACTTTACCTCTTAAACGGTGAGTTAGTAAAGAAGTGAAGAACATTAATTTTCCTCTCCCCAATTGACTAGTTAACTATGTTATAGTATATTTGTCTCTTGGTCTTTACAGGATTCCAGGACAAGAATTCATCTAGTCTGGTAGAGTATCCAGCTAAGTGCTGTTACTTGAGGCAACATTACTTGGAGAAGGTGCACCATTTCTCGTATGAGCCAGTGTATAGTGTCGAAGGGATGTTATTTGGGCTTCGAATACTATGTTATTTTGAATATTTGGTCAGGGTTTACTTGTAGGGTGAAGTATCCTCATGTCAGGTTATCCTAACAAACCCTTGTACAGAAAGACTGAAGACACCCGAGGACAGTGTTTTTGTAGGTAATTCAAACTATATACAATATATATGTATATTCGTGTATATGTATTTATGTAATAGATATGTATGCTTGTGTGTTTGGGGCAGAACTACAGCAGCATTCTTCAACTTGAGATTTATAAATAAAGAGAACAGACATAACGATATGTACTTAGATCTTTCTATCTACTTCTTACTCGTACACATGATATCTATGTTAATGCATAAGCACAAGTAAATACGAGCTGAATTACCTGTATACGCTGAGTTTCTCAAATTTTCCTGAGCTTAAGAAAGTCCTCCAACCATTGGTTTTGAAAATCCACAAAGAAGAGTAGAAAAACAAAATAATTAAAATGGCAGTATGGTCGAGCAAAGTACATAACAAGTTTGGTCGATGGAATTGGTGAGAAACAATTTCCGAAGAAAAAAAACCATCAAACGGAATTAAAACTGAGCCAGAGTATTGAGCAATGCCCTAATTTTACAAGCAAATCACGTTCACACATTGATTTCGCTTATCTGAATATTTGTACTAATTATCAACTTCAAACAGTTCATGCATAATTCTGTAGAAAAAAAGTTTGTATTATTTGGAGTATCTGAACTTGGTTATTCTATTCAAATTTCGGTCTTCTTAGGTGCATCTTTTCGATTTTGCTCGGGAACCTGTATGCAATTTTGAACTGATTCCTCTATTTAATTGATGGAGGTAGATTGTTCTCATTCTGTCAGCCATAATTTATGTTATTTTTTGTAATGCTTCACCCCTGTTACTGTTAGGGGACTAGGGTTAGGATGTAAGAAAAATCATGTAAAAATTAACATTATATTTCCTCATTTAATTTAACTTTTTAATTATCTTTCCTTTAATATTAAACAGTATGCTTCAGTATGTTCAGTTCAATGTAGGATGTAAATAAAAATGTCTGTGTTTCTCGCCTCTATGTGCTTTATGCATTTTTAAAAATTTATTATTAATTGAATATTTATTGAAATCACAAATACAATAGCATAAAGTACTAAAAATAACTTTTTCAAAATCCTATTTAAAAAAAACAAAAATTAATTATGAAATTAAATCCACAGCAAGGAATTTCAATTTCTACATAAACAAGTCAGCCATTTTAATCTGTTGTTAATAGTTGAAACAAAAAGAGTGAATTACTTAGTGACACTTCGAAATTTGAAAGGAATCTGGAAGCTTTTAAATTGTCGAATAGAAAGTCATTTAAACTGTTTTTAATATTCTTAGTAAATTTTTAATTAAAAAAAAAAAAAAGTTTTGGAAACTATTTACATCCAATCATTTTAATAATAGAAAAGATTTTATTTATCTTTATACCTGAAAAACATCAATTAGTTATAGTTTTATCACAATTTGATTCAATTGATGATTTAATGACCAAAATTAAATTTAACTTTTAAAATCCTATTTAAAAAAAAACGAAATAGTATAGTTCAGAAAAAAAAAAAAAGTAAAAATGAAAATATTCCCGGGCAACGCTGCGTTGGTACATCTAGTCTGACATATTTGTTTTATTTACCAGATGCATTAATATTGTTATGGTGTGAGAGAAATGTTTCTTAGGTGGTTTTCGCTTTGCCATTTCTTTCCAAAATAATTCTTTGCTCCTTTTTTCTTTTTCTTTTGAACTCAAATCCGTCTGCAGATGACTCAGCTCCAAAACCTGTGTCTTGTCTAATAACATTGAAAAATCCTCTTTACATACAAACAAAGGAACAAAAATAAAAAAAACTTCATCTTCCAAACATGGCCATAATTTCAACTGGGCAGATTGTGACGTTGATGGAGTTATCAATAACTTTAACAGAATGAAAGATCGAAAATATTAAATTTTTATTTTATTTATATTACTAGCAAAATCTATGCGCTCTCCAGGCAGCAATTAATTGGAAAGGAGCGTATAATTAAAAAAAATGTTTTTACTCAGAGAATTCCATAATTTTAACAAATTTTGGTTAATTTGTAGATTAAGCCATTCAGCTAAAATACTCTCCCTTTAAAAAATGAGATTCTACTTTATAGGATCATTCTAACTTATAAGGGCAGTTAACTAATATATTTTGAGCACTAATCCTAAGTCCGACTGGCAAGGTTGTAAAAGCACACATAATCGCCTAAAAAAGTGGACCCCCCCCCTTAAAAAAATAACGCAAAGAATTTATCTCTAATAGCAAAAAAAAACAAACATGGTTAACTGCTAGAATGGCCCAGAAATGGAGCATCATCTTACGTTAAATTTATATGCAAACATCATCTCCCACTCTAAATTCTAAAATAATGTTTTTTTCATTCAGACAGATTTTTCGGGTTATTCACACGTAATCGCGTAAAAAAGTAGAATGTCATTTTTGTTAAAGGGCGGGGGGTAGCTGAGGGTGTCTAGCTACAATAATACGCAAACTTTTAATACTTTTTATTTATGCCTTAAAAAATAAGGTATTTAGTTACTTAACTGATTTTAAAGAAGTTATTTATTTCATTTTCACAGGAATAGTAAACACAACTAAAATTAACTGCTTAAAATAGAATCTAATTTTTTTTTTTGAGGGGGGGGGGGTGATTTAGTGTATGATGTTAATCTAAACCAAATTATCAATCTTTTTTTTCTTCTTAATTTGGACAGATAAGTGCTACTAAACTTTTGTTTTCATTTGTTCATCAGAATAGTGAAAAGATTAAACAATAAGTCTGTGGTTAAACTTTATAACTTAGGCATTTACTTAACTAATTAAAAAAAGTTAGTTATTTTTCACGGAAAATGCAAAAACTGTAAAAAGAGGGCGAGAGAGAGAGGAGGAGGAGAGAGAGAGGGAGGGGGCAAAAGAGAGAGTGAGCTAGACTGGCTATCGTAAAAAGGTTACGACCAGACACTCCCTTTATCCCTTTTCTCTCCTTGCTTAGGTCTCGTAGTTTAAGTGCTGTTAGTTTAACTATGTGTTTTAGGCATATATCTGATTTCTTTGTTAACTAAATTTAATCCATTACTGTTAATATCGACAAAACTATTTCATATAGATAGTAAAACTAAGACAATGCAATTTCGAATTAATACTACCAAAAATTAATTTATTATAAACCATTTAAAAAATTATGCAAATTAGGCATTCAAAGGATTCTTTCTTAATCGTTCATGTGTAGTATATATAGAGTATTTAAAATTTAAATAACAGCGAGTCGTTTTGATGGATATATAGTAGTGATAAATGAAAAAAACTTTCGCATTTATTCATTTAGATAAGATATTTTTACTGTAAAAATTACTTATATTTAGGGGTACAGATCCATTTGGCATAACTGTTAGAATGTTTGTTAATGGGCCGAGAGACCGGGTTCAATCCTCGATCGAGTCATACCAAAGACTCAAAAATGGTACTTGATGCCTCCTTGCTAAATACTTAGTATTATAAAGCGGAGCAATTCAGATAAAAGGAGTAGCGCCCTCCCCTACATTCCATTGAAGCAGCCAACAAAAAGGGAACCTTTGGGTTGCCCTTGATTATGTTTGACAACCTTTTTAAATTTTTATACAGATAGGATTTCTCTGATAACTTGCAGTCTTACTGCTCAAGTCAAGAATGTAAAAAACAAAAAACTGATTGAAACAACTGATGATGTTTGAGACCTCATGAATAGAAAACAGAATGTTTTGGGGTTTTATGGGATCTGGCTGACCTTCACTTTTGGAATGTAAATAAGGATTAAACCTGAGAGATCATCTGGTGAATCATCTTGGATTTATTATCCTGAAACATAGACACTTTAGAAAACGAAATTGCTCCGATTACTAAATATGTGGGTCACATATTTAGTGTTGTAACCTGGTATTTAGAAATTATTAGCATGTTTACGCGGGGGGGGGGGGGGCATGGACAACAAAATAGAAGAGTTAAAACGTATGTGTACCATTTTTCTTTTAAAACTTCTTTCTCTCTCTCTCTCTCTCTCTTTCTTTCTCTCTCTACCCCTCTCTTTGTTTCTCTCTCTATCCTTCGCATAAACGTCTTAAATGTTCAAAGTGTAAGAAGAGAACAGTATGTAGTTTCTCGATGAATAAAAAGTGAAACATGAACTATACTAGCAGAGCATGAGAGGAAGCTTAATAGCTTGAAAATTAAATGTTTAAGAACTATTCTTGGAGTAATTTTAGATCAAGAAATGCAGATATCAGAAAGAAGTTTGATATTAATCAATCCATCAATGATGTGGTTTGTAAAGAAGGGAATGATGTGGTTTGAACATGTTTCCCGGCTACCAGACTCCAGCTATGCAAAGAAAGCATATAAAAGATTTCATTGAAGAAAGATCAAGAGGACGACCAGCAAAGAATGGAGCCAACCATATAAGGGTTGATACTGATATGCTGCTCTTGACACCTGAAAGATTTGTCCTAGACTGTAATAAGTGGCAGAATTTTGTTTTCAAGCATATGGCAAAGCTCCCTGGAGTATACACCTAAGTTAATAAAAAGTGATCTTTCAACTACTTGTAACCCATTCTGTGCTAGTAAACTTTGGAGAAGTGACTCTCAGTTCTCACAGCTTGATTAAACTCAAAGTTAAAACTCGCTTTCAACCATTTGTTTTCGATTTTATTTTTACATTTAAAACAAAACAAAAAAATGATTCTGAACAAATTACAGATTTCCGTTGTATCATTCGAAATAAAAAAAATTTAAAAAAATCATTAAAATGGTTTTCAAATTTCACAATTCATTTTTCCTTTTGTAATACAAAATCAATATGAACACATGAGCAGTTAAAAAATTAAGATTCATTTTTACAGAAACTACAGTTTGGAGAATTTTTAATTATTTACTTTACATACATACACAATTTTCTTCATAGGGATTGAATAAACAATCCTATAAATCTTACTGTATTTATATAATAGTGCTCAATAACAAGTAGAGCGGTATATTTATTCAGTATAAATTTTCATTTATACAAACATTTCTGGTTACATATGTGCATACATGTTTCAGTTCAAACTTGAGACAAGCTAAAGACTTCAGCAGGCCCAAATCAATTTAAGAGTTTATCTGGACGAAGCTTTAGCCTGTTTTAGGTTTTAGCTGAAACATGTATGCACATATGTAGCCAGAAATGTTTATATAAATAAAAATCTATACTAAATATACACACATATATAGAATAGAATGTAAGAAAATTGTTTTTCTACAATCATACGCATACTGCAGCCCTTACGATAAGACGACCATCAACAGGAAATTCTAGACAAAGGAGGGCGAAACATGAGTCTAAGATTTCCTATTGATGGCTGTCTTGTGTCTGTGAGATGATTGTGGAAATATATATACACATTTTATATATATATATATATATTTATATATATATATATGTCTAATATTTTGTTAAATACATACTATTTAAAAAAAATCTAAATTATATATAAATATATATATATATATATATATATATATATATATATATAAGAGGAATGGAATGCATGCGAACACTCACCCCTCGCCCAACACACACACAAAATACAGAAAAATGATAGATGTTTTAATTTTAACAATGCCATGATCCTTCTGCTGCAAATACAATCAAGGTGTTAGAATCTGTGCAGCAATGTCTTTACCTCACATGTGAAGCAGACCAAAATTTACTATTGGGCTAAAATACATTATCTTAGTTTTTGCAAACCAAGCACCACGTAAAAACGTCTTTATGAGATGTAAAGAAATGGATAACATCTGAATGCATGCTCGTTTATTATTATTGACAGTGAAATGTTTTTCGATTTGGGCCGGGTTTCATAGTGAACAAATCACTTTTTTTTTTAAATTTAAAAAAAAAATTTTTTTTTTTTTTTTTTTACTTAAATCCGGTTTCCGTACAAAAACAAATAACATTAATAAACCAGTTAGTTAGACTGCATTTAATTATATACGTGAAAAATGAGAAAAAATCGGTTAGGGAAAAAAGATGGCAGATATAAATCAAGAAAGAGGAGATAATTCCAAATTTTATCAAGGAAAAACATTGTTTTTTTTTACATTTTTTTTTTAATTCTAAAGAAAAAAATGGGGTAGAGTTATCTCCTCTTTTACTTATTTACCTTTTTACTTTTGTTTCACGTGTATGTTTAAATTTGCCATAACTTACTGTTTGGTAAGTCAAAAACTAAATTGTTTGGGAATAATGAAACCGGGTCGAAATGCATTTCATTATCAATAATAAGCAACCATACATTAGGATATTTTCAAGAAATGTATAAATATTAAAACTGGAGAGTGCCAAAGAGTTATCTGCCCTTGACACGAATGGCAAAAAATCTTTTAAATAAAAAACATAAAATAAAAATATAAACTATTACAATTTTAAAATAAATATCGTGTTTCCCATAAATTAGGATTACGTAAGTAGTTCCGTTTTTTGTTTGTTTCTTTTAATATTCAAAATGTAACTAGTCAAGCCCAATAATATTTTTATCCTTAGCACCATTGAAGACTGAACAAAAATTGGGAGATGATTGTTTTGTGTGTGTGTGTGGGTGATTGATTGGTTTTGATAAGTAGTATAGTATTCCAAGTGTCATTTTGTTCATAGAAATTGGACAAACAATCTTGTGAATCTATGTTTAGACAATAGTGCTCAATAACAAGTAGAACAATATATTTATTTTGTATAAATTTTTATTTATAGAAATATTTCTGACTACATATGTGCATACATGCTTCAGTTAAACATGAGACAGCCTTTCTATTGAATATTTGGCCTAATGAAGCTTCAGCCTGTCTTAGGCTTTAGCTGAAATATGTATACACATATGTAGCCAGAAATGTTTGTATATATAAAGATTTATGCTAAATAAATATATATACAGGTTGACCCTACCAAAAATGTAACCTCTGGAATCGTTAATAAAATTCACAATCATTTGAGCAATTCAAACATATTTGACACAAATAAACTTCAATCAATGCTCGACTTGTCCACCAAGTTTCAGTCATGAATATCCAACAGTCTTTGTTTTATCGCTGTTTAATGATAAGTGGAAAAACTTGGGTGATTGTCTCATCATTCGATGGTGTGATCTTGAACAGACTTCACACTCACCGGACCATAATCCCCTCGCCGACTTTTGTCTATGGGGTTATCTCAAAGATAATATCTATCAAAACAAACTCTAGACTATTCCTGAATGGAATAGGGCGATCACAGCCCAAATCAGGCCAATGCCGAGAGAGGAGCGTGTCAGAGTTATTGACAATTTTGCACGTCATATTCAAAAGTGCTTATCATTGAACGGCAATAAAACAAAGACTGTTGGACATTCATGACTGAAACTTGGTGGACAGGTCAAGCACTAACTGAAGTTGATTTCTACCAAACATAGTTGGATTGCAGAAAGGATTGTGAATTTTATTAACAATTTACTGGGTGGCATTTTGGGGGGTCACCCTATATATATATATATTTTTTTTTTTAATAGAGCCATATCACCAAACTAATATGGTTGAATCCTTCGACCAAAATATCTTGGTCCCGCTATATTGATGTGTTTGTGTTCTTATTTTCACTAGATTGTTACCTTGTTTGTCCACATTTCCATAACCAATTTTACATTTTGTCTGAAATTTTATTTCATATTTACTCCCTTTATATATATATATATATATATATATATATATATATATATATAGGATAAATTCAAAATTATTACTCAGTAATAAAGTTGGTATATATCCAATCGAATAGTACTCAATATTAAAATTGTTATTAGTAGAACAGATCTATATATCAGTTATTAGGTTTACATTTACGACTTCCAAGATTTCAAGCCAATGATTTCTTGGAAGGTTAGACGAGACCATTAGGTCAGAACCTTGGCATGCTGATGATTGGGTCAGAACCTTGGCATGCCAATGTAAGCCAAATAACTTATAAACATATATTCACTAAACAAAAAAAAACATTTGTTTTAATTTTAGAAATCCTTTGAAAAATTAAACTGACATGATGTAAAAAAAAAATTAAAAAAAAAAAAAAAGGATCAAAGTTAAAACCATGATTGAAGATAGGTGTAAGGTTAATAATGAATCTTGATCAGTGAAGAGGGGGGGTGGGGGGTCATGTGGTGGAATTCTTTTCTTTTTTTAAATGGGAACAACTTACATTGTTATATGACAAAAGATGAATATTATTTGATTGATATTTCTTTTCTTTTTTCGTGACGATGAAAGACAAGGCAAAAAAATGTCGCTTGGAGAAGAAAAAAGAAACAACAGAAATAAAACAAAAAATGTTTGTTTGGAGGGGGGGGGGGGAAAGAAAAATCCTCTTCCTGATTCTCTCGAGGAAAAAAAAAAAAAGTTTACACCCCTTCACATCCACACACATCTACCCCCACCCCCATCACTCCCTAAAGCCCGTCCCACCAATTTGATCAACCATCCGTTGCCGCCACTAAGTTTCTCCCCACCCCCCATCTCCCTAGAGATGTCGCCGCCGCTGCTGCTGCTGCTTCTAAATCATACGCATGTTGCCCCGCTGTGCTCAACAATTTATGGATCATCAAATGGTCGACTCGGACACAAGTTTTTTCATCCTATCAATTTCCACTTGCATGTTCAATCGCACCTTCTTCTCCTCATCCAACTCATCAACAATGTTTCTAACTTTGCGGTGTAGTGTGGTCTTCACAGACTCCAGGTCTTGGCGTAGTCGCTCGTTCTCCGCCTGTAGATCCTCAAATGATGACCTGGTTACCATATTGGCCTTCATTTCTTTGATCTCTGCAAGCAACTCCTTTAAATCGTCACTGCTCAAACCGACTCCAACATCTGAAACAAGACAAAAAAAAAAAAAAAAAGAAAAAAAAAACGATTAAATATCAAGCATTGAGGACGAACATATCTCCATCTCTGTAGTTGAGGCAGCTCAATGCCTTTGAAATAAGATGTCTAAGAACTATCCTTGCAGTTAATTTGCGAGATTGACGAAGAAATGCAGATATCAAAAAGATGCATAATATCAACAGATCCATCATCAATGTTATTCGAAAAAGGAGATTAATGTGGTTTAGACATGGTTCCAGCTACCAGACTCCAGCTATGCAAAGAAATCATATCAAGAAGATTTTATTGAATAATGATCAAGAACATGATCACCAAAGTGGGCCGACCAGATAAGGGTTGAAATTGGTATGCTGCTCTTGACAGCTGAAAGACTGACCAAAAACCATGATAAGTGTCTGAATTTTGTTCTCAAGCCTGTGGCGAAGCTCTCTAAAGTATGCACATAATTCAAGTAAGTTATTGGAGAAAACATTAATTGACAATGAAAGTACATCATAAATTGACAATGTAAATACTAAATCAATGTAAGTACTAAATCATTGTAAGTATGACGTCAATGTAAGTACTACATCAATGTAAGTATGACGTCAATGTAGGTACTAAATCATTGTAAGTATGATGTCAATGTAAGTACTACATCAATGTAAGTATGACGTCAATGTAGGTACTAAATCATTGTAAGTATGACGTCAATGTAGGTACTACATCATTGTAAGTATGATGTCAATGTAAGTACTACATCAATGTAAGTATGACATCAATGTAATTACTACGTCAATGTAAGTATGACATCAATGTAAGTATGATGTCAATGTAAGTACTATATCAATGTAAGTATGACGTCATAAATAAGTACTAAATCACTGATAAATTCTTTGTATTAAGCAGAATACTATTCTAATCTTGCTTGATATTTTCACATTTTGCTGAATGTAACTCAGACATTTTTCAGATGCATATTTTCTGAACTCGTGAATCTATACGAAATTTCCAACTTAACTCTTTATTTAATCCATGGGGTAGATTGTTTTTGTTCTCTCAGCCATGACCGGGCAGAAGTGTTAATATTTTTATGTTATTCTTAGTTATTCTCACCTGGAGTAAAGATTGAACTTCAACTTTGAGAAGACTGATTAACAATCAGTTTTCAGTGACAATGTGTTTAACAGTTACGCCACAGGTCGATCAGTTCTTAATGATAATCTTCTGGTAGTTGAAGGTTTAATCCTTTCTACGGGTGATAATAATTAAGAATAACAAAAATTAATGTTTCTACCTGGTCATAGCTGACAAAAGAAGAACAATCTACCTCCATTGATTAAATAAAGGATTCAGTTCAAAATTTGGCATAGGTTCATGAGTTCAACAAAGTTTGAAAATATGCATCTGAAGAAGATGAGAAGTTATATCAGCTTAAACATTGTAAAAATAATAATCAACATGAGAGAAATAGTTAAATAAATGCAAATCATCAATGTTCATCTCTAAGATTCCAAAATTCATTATTGCAAGGTATTAACCTTGGGGTCATTATTTAAAAAATTGTATGTGCCAACAATAAGTTCAATCGCAAGTTCGTGTTCAAAAGTCCAAAAAGTCAAAGTAGTCATAAACTGCAAGAATTTATTTTTTTAAATACTAAAAAACAAGGCCAACAATCCACCCACAGCCGAAGAAACACACTCGCTTACGACACTCAAAAACAAAATTCACACTGATTGATAAAAAAGCAACAAACGGACTATTTAACTGGCCAGTCAGTCAGGGTGGAAAACCGATTAATACTGAAAGTGGCAGCAATATTTGAATGGGGTTTGTAAAAATAGTGTTAACAACAAAAATTTCATGTACGGTTAAATTAAGTAGGAAAATGGAATTTTTCTTTAGAGATCAAGTTAGAAGTTGACGTGTACCAGAAGTTGTGTGATGAGAGGAAGTATGTGAGAGAAACAAGATCGGTGCTTGTGAACCGCAGGTCTGAAAAATTTTTTTTAATCTTTTAGTTGTGGAGAGTCAAATAAGGGGGAGAGAACTTTAGTTTCAACCACGATTTATCTGAAAATGGATTTTACTATTGAAATTAATAATAAATGAAACATAAAATGATTTTGAAAAATATGATGATTTTGAAAAATAAAATGATTTATCAAAATAAATTATCACGGAAGAAAGAAAAAATACGTAAATGGAAGGGAAAAAAACATGAAACACAGGAATTAAAGTTTTTGAAATAAATGACTGTTTTACACTGAGTAAAATTCGGCAATTTGTTGGAAAACAGTTCCCAGTTTTCGGAAATTTTGTTTCCACATAAATTCGGCTAGGTACGATTCCACCATTTGCGTGTGGGTGCCACATTTAACGTTGTTTCTTTTCTTGTCTATTAGTTTGGCTTTGGTTAAATATAAAATATCTTGTAAGTTTTAAGTGTTAAAATCCATTTTCAGATAAATTGTGGTTTTTCAAATAAAAACTTGAAACTAGAGTTCTCTCCCTCTTATTTTACTCTCCACAACTAAAAGATAAAAATTTTTTTTTGGGACCTACGGTTCACAAGCACCGCAAGATCAAGTCTGTCTCTTGAGAGTTTGGTGTTAAGGTGATCGGACGCTGTTTTTGAGGCTACAGGGGTTGGAAGGGAAACATGCAATTCATCTGATGTGATGAACTTGTAAAAAGTAAATGAAATCCCAGAGCAAATAATGAAATTATTTGTTGTTCTTTTTTAATTGCTTATATTATTCCAGCCACAACAAGAAAGAAGAAGAAAAGAACATCTCTACTGAGAGATGTTACTATCCATGGAGCTGTCTGCTTACAATGTGTCAACAAGAAACACAGCTGTCAATGGAATGACATGGACAGGTCACTATCTGGTGGGGATTGATTGAACAAACAATTTTCTTTTCCCTTCGGTAGACGACATGCAAGACACTTCAGGAGAGGCGATTCCCATTACACTTCCATATACATAGCCCATCAAAAAAGTGATAGTACTAATTGCATAAAATACTAGCTCTACCTACCCGGCGTTATCCAAGGATGCAGTGAAGTCATTTTAGTTTTTCATCTTTACTTGCTTGCACATTTTTAAACGCAAGGTAGACAACTATTATATTTTTTAATTTAAAATTAGTTATCCCCCTTGCTGATTTTTATTGTTAGGTGATTATTTAAAAATGTTTCATATTAACAGACGCCTGAGCCAAATTAAGTAATTAAAAATATAAATTATAGCTAAGTATGTTAGTATATAGTAAATAACACAGTACAACAATAACAGATGAAAATTGGTCAGTCAGAAGCAAAGTTTGATTTGTCAGCTTAAATGCTATTTGGATCTGACTTTGAAAAGCCAACAAGATGACTTTATATGTTAGATAATTATTATCAAAGTGCTGTACGAGATTCAAGGAAATAAATTGGAAAAAGAAACGTGAGATTTCAGCAGCTGGGTGGTAGCAAGTCTCCTTCTTCCCATAATTGAGATTTTGAAGATATATATGGAATTTATAAGCCACTCATAGATTGATCAATGTGGTTGTCTTCCTTGGCCCTTTTAAGGGACACGTGAAGGACCAACTCAATACTTTCTCACTTTGGGGTCACATGAGCCAGACTCAAACGCTTATGGCTCCTGCTTCCTTTTTGTGCATTTTCACTAGCATGGTCAATGTCAGTTAATGGTTGACTGCATTACGACACAAGTCCCCAGATGGCTGTCGCAAGCGAAGCCTTCCTTCCTCCTCCCGCTACAATTGAAAGAGCCAGCAATTGTTAGGCTAGAAGTATGTGCACTGTTAATGGAACATTTCTTTATGCGTAAGATCAGTTGGACGAATGCACGTGTTCGTAAACTCTCTTTTTATATAGCATTCTTTATTACTTGCCGAAGTAAAATTGTTCAATTAATAGACATGGTTTCTGTTCCTTTTCTTCAAAAGCTGTTGCTCCACTTCAACTTTCTGAGTTTATCTTTAAGTACATTTCCTATTTTTCCTTGTGCAAGAACTGAATTTTCTGTCGGGAACAGAAATCCCCACATAAGTAATAGCTTGCGAACAGATCTATTTGATGGATTTTATAACAATTTACATTTACTTAGAGTTGGTATAATTTTACTGACTATAAATTACGGTATCAACCAAATAAGAAATACAAGAATTTTGCATTTTAACGTTACAATTTGGAGTTGGCATTTACTAGATAATAGTACATAAAAAAAATGGACATCAGTTTGGTGTTAAAATCATACTAACAATTTCTCAACCTGGAGAGCCACAATTTCCCCCGCCCCTGAAATTTAAGATAGAATGATCCCCATTTCTGGGGCATTCAAGCTTTTTAGAGCAGTTAACAAAAAATGTTTTGCTATAAGAGATAAATTTTATGAGCATTTTTTTTGGGGGGGGGGGGGGATTTTCATGTTGAAAAGTTAGTTTAAAGAAAATAAAATTTACTTACCATACCATAAGTCCGAGTGATAAACCCCCCTCCCTAAAAAAGCTCTTTTCTTAACCATATCACTAACCCTAAGTCCGAGTGGCAATCCCCCTAAAAACCCTACCTTAACCCTAGCACTAATCCTAAGCGAGTGGAGCCTCCTCCCTTAACCCTATTACTAACCCTTAGTCTGAGTTCCAAACTCTCCAATAAACAAAAAACCTTGTAAAACCAAACAATCATCTAAAAAGTAGTCTCCCCTCTAAAAAAATGCACAGAGTTTATCTCCCATAGCAAAACAAAAAATTGGTTAATTGCCCTAAAATCTTAGAATTGCCCGGAAATGGGGGAAAACTTTACGTTAAATTCACGTGCAAATCTGATTCCCCCACTGTAAATTCTAAAATAATTGCTTGTTTTCTTCAAGTTTTTCAGTGTGTTCACACATAATCGCCTAAAAAGTAGAATCTCTTCTTTTTTTTTTGATTAGCAAAGGGTTTTTATCTATAAAACTTTTTTTTCATAGTATCGATTGATATGTTTAAACTTCATTAAATTCTGTTAAAATTAGATTTTTCTCGAAAAAGAATGTGCAAAGTTTTTTTTTATGTGTAATCAAAGTTTAAAACATGAATATGTTTAGCCCAAGAAATAAACAAGAAAAAAAAACCTGCCCATTAACCAGAGAAAGACCCAAAGTGCGTATATGAGGCGGAGGATAAGACAGGAAGTAATTTTTTGATGAATCAAAAGTCTTCTACCTCCCTACCTTCCCCATTGTATTTGTTTGAAGTTTATGAAAATCAACATTTCCATAGGGAGGGGAGAGGGAGCAAGACAAAATAAGACACGTACCCAAACTCGCACCTGCCCTAAAGAAACTTTTAAAATAAATTAGATACAAAAAATGTTATAGATAAAAAAATTTCTCTACATCAAATTTTAAGTCAATGATATGTGCTTGGTAAAATCCTAAACTATTGAACTTATCATTAAAATTTGAAACTTATGCTATATTTATAAACACCCATCCTGGGATGGGTATTCAACACGTTTTATATAATTATAAAGTTTTTCTAAACTCATATCAAAACGTTTCTGAAATCAAGAGTCTGTGTTTTTAATTTAATTTAAATGTTTATAATGTCTTTACTTTTGGAAAGATTGTTGTGAATCTTGATAGTATGACTGGAAAGACATCGTTTTTTAATATGATGTTTTTAATTGCTATAAAACTCAGTGTGATCAAACAAATTATTTTTTTAAAATAACGCACATGAAAAAAAGCTGACCGTTATGAAAACGATGAGATACTGAAATAGGTCCCCGTTTTGCTTTTTCCGACTGCAGCAAAATACGGCACAAAACCAGAAGGTGGGAACAACCAGTCCTGAGAGGACTCTCTAGTTGGGTATAAAAATAACAGAACAGATCATCAGTATTCCTCGGTAAGGGCATCTCAGACAATTGATAAAAACTCCCCCTCCACCAAAGGAGTAGATAATGATTTGAAGGGTGTACATCCTAGAATAGTGCCAAACCATACCTCAAAAGAAATATTTGCTCACCAGTTAGGCAATACCTATTTGCTAAAATAATGCCAAGGATAATGACCACAAACAGTGAACCAGACGTTATGAATGCTAGAAAAAACAGATTACCGAGGTGAAAGTCTCACAAGTACTGGTAAGAGTTATTTCCCTTCCATTTGGAAACATTTAAAAATAGATTTAATTTAAGGGCTTCATGCGTTGGAAATAAAAACATCACTTCTGGTGTACATGGTTTTGGGTTGTAGAAGATGTTAAGAATTTATATGTAGATTTTTTCTTCATGTAGGCAAGATGTCTGCATGAAAAATATCGAATGTAGAAATCATTTTTATTTTTAATCTTTAAAGTCTCAAACCTACACAATATTTTTACTTTATTATTTTTTTTTTTCAGTTCAACACTAAAACAAAAACGATAAAGTATCATCCGGCTAAACTTTTTAATTGAACCTCGTATTTCACACATTTATCCTTAAAATTGTTTGTAACTTTCATATTCTGAGCTGCCGTAAACCAAGGTCGATTATAAAATAAGAAAAAGGGGACAACTTTAAAGCATATGAAGAAAAAAAAGATTTTACCCTTTTTTAGGTGATTACATATAAACAGCCTGAAAAACCAGGCAGTGAAAAATAAATCAAACAAAAAAGACAATAATATTTTAAACTTTAGAGTGGGTGGTCACTTTCGCATATAAATTTAATGTAAAATGATCACTCACTTTCAGACCAGATAGCGTTTTTAAGGACATATAACCAATTTTTTTTAAAAGGGAGATCATTTTTTTGTGTGTACGCTTGGGAGAGGGGGAGGGCAGGTAACAAATCTTGGGTGGATGCAAATATTCACCCTATGAGCATGACTGGGACAACCCATGTGATTGGGGCTGGATAGGCAGTAATTTTGGCAGCATGGTCACCATTCCTTCATAATATGGATTCATAAGAAAAATACTAAAGATGTGAGTAATTATTTTATTTAGAACATGCTTTAATGTATTTTTTTCCAGCAGAAAAAAAAATTATATAAGTATTGCAAATTTCATTAAAATTAAACAATTACCTGATTTTTGGTCGCATTTTAATATGTAAAATTTAAAAATTTATGGCCATTTTTGACTAACCATGAGATCTCCTCTTGAGTAATTGTCCATTTAAAGAAGTGAAGTGGTGGTGCTAGTGCATCATTCGCATAGCAGTGGTATTGGCCAATCAGAATTCACTTGGAGGTAAGCAGGTTGCACAGACATGCTATATGAGCTCAGTGCTTTGGAAGCTTCAACCTGGCCACATCTAGATGAGCAAGGCGTTTTAATGATATTGGAGGGGGGAAGAGGAAGTAGAAATGAAGTTAAAAACGGAAAATTCCACGTCAGGTTATGAAAAATGAAGTTTTCATTTGAGGTCGACTTAGAAGTTGTGTCAAATCAGGAAATCAACGTGGCAAAGAAGCTAGAGAGTTCCTGTTCCTTAGATTTTCGGCGTCAAAGCGAAAGGACATCTGGTTTTGAGGTCTCAACCACACTACAGGGTTGGAAGGGGAAGATACAGTTTATATGGATGCAAATTACATTAAAAAGTAAAGCCAAATCCCAGAGAAAATAATGAAGTTATTTGTTGTTCTTTTTAATTGTTTCCAGCCACAAAGAGAAAGAAGAAGAAAAGATCGACCATCTCTAGGACTACTACTGCCACTACTACAAAGAGACGTCACTATCCATTGAACCAAATACTTACAGGTAAACAAGAGATACTCAGAAAGTTTCTGTCAATGAAGAGACTATGGTCCATTACAAATGGTTTATCAGTGCAATATTGTTACAGTATTAGAACAAACAATGTTTCAATGCCAACCTCGAGTTGTAACGTTAAAATTGAACGATTCTATGATAAAGAACCTTACGGACATTTTCAATGAGAAATTAGACAAGAAAGAAAAGCGAGGAAGAATAATTACCGCTTTGTGTTGGTAAATCTGTCTTTTTGCCCAAAGATGGTGATCGAAGCTTTTGAGGATCTGCACTGGAGGAGACCGATGACGAGGATGATGATAAATAACTGACAGGTCTTTTCGCTTCCTCTTTGTTCTGCAAGAGAAAAAAATAGCAGTGAAAACAAAAAGTCATGTTGGTACAAGTTTGAAAACATGGTTTTCTTGAAATCTGCTAGTGAACGTACATTCCAAACATTTTATAACGTTCTTTTAGCATATCGTGACATATTCAATTTATCCTATTTAAAATTTCCTAAACAATGGCATAGATTAGGCCCCCCCCCCAGTGCTGTCTCTATCATATCTATCTATATATATATATATATAGTAGTGCAAAAATGTTTTAGCATATACCTTCTATTCTTTATGTATACCAACCTCTTCCAATTAAAAGCTCGATGATTGTCAACTTGTAACAACAGAGCATATGAACAAGATCAAAAGAGTTTATTTTGAAAAAATGTTTTGTAAGATAAAAAAATCTTGGTTTTTGGAATGTAACAAAACCGTGTGTATATGTATATATATATATATAAAGTCAGCTTATGCAAGTGCTAAGTCTGCGATATCTTGGATTTAGTTAGTATTCCTGGGAATTTAAACTGCCTTTTCTTTGTTTAAAATGACTCAAAGCTTCTTTAGACTAATATATATATATATATATATATATATATATATATATATATATATATATATATAATATTTATAAATAAATATTAAATTATTAATACCTACAGACGCTAGCATTTCAAGCTTATCGCTCTCATCAGTACAGGAAAGTAATAATTTCAGATGGTCGAGAGGCGCGAACCTGGTTCACAGAGTCAGCCTAGAATCTGCAAGCAGTCACCATATCCACTCGGCCAACAGAAACTGTCACGTAATTAAGGGAAATTAAGATCTATATGTACCTAGAAGAAGGCACAGATAGAAGACTAGTTGAGAGTGTTCTACGAACTTATTCGGACCTTTGCATTAGAGCTTTTTGACAGTCTATTTTTAACATTTATTTTAACATATTTTTATATATATATATGGCGGTGCAAAAGTCCATCCTCATAGACAAACTACTATAGAGATTCTTTTTATTTGTAACATAATTTTAATCATATAATTATCTTATGTAAATGACACACCATTAGCAATTTTATAAGATATGTGGTTTCAGTAGGATCGGTGCTTCAAAATATTTCGCGAATGATGATTGGGAAATGAATTGGACGTCGAAGGCCGGTTGAATGGTGAGCAAAATCTTTACATTTGACTCCTTTGGATTTTCTTATAAGGACATTTTTTAAATCAGTAGTTCATGTTTTTATGTTAGCAAACCAAGAACTTTACAAACGCTAGAATTGCATCACACAAGAAATTAAAACCATAAGAAATTACAACTCTATTAAATTATAAAAAAACAACAACTCTATGATAAAAAATGTACAAAGATCATGTGTCTTCCAAGTAAGAAATTTGAACACTTATTATGAATTGTATATTGTTTACGCATCCAGACTTTTGCATAACGTTCATCATCATATTCGGTTTAACGTCCATTTTACATGATGACATGCGTTGGACAACTTTTAGAAATTGACTTCTAAACTATCCTATCTCTGGCTAGGTTTTTATTTATCCATCTTTCTCTCAAGTCCATTCTTATCAATTCCTCTCATGTTTTCCTTGGCTTTCTCCTGTGAATTAACCCTGCTATTTCAATTGTTCTACACTTACTACCCCAAGAACTCTCATCCATTCTTTCAATGTGGCCATATCATCAAAGTCTCCTCTGAGGTCATCGGAACAAAGTCTGTCTTTAAGACTCACATTACATATCGATTGTATCATTTTCATATCATTTCTCTCAATGCAACATGTCTTTAATGTCCACTGGCAAAATTTCACTTCCCTACATCATCACACTTTTTCATCCACCCCTAACTCTTGCCATCACACTAGTACCTGATTCACTGTGCTCTAATGGTATGACCAAGATAACAAAACTCAACAACCTCAATAGCTTCGCGATCAATATATACTTTGTCCACATCTGAGTTGTTATCCATCTCCATTGTCTTACACTTCTTGCACGCAAGCTGGTTATCATCTCTCAACCTAACTGTAATTCCACTGCACTTCTTGTGTACCTAATGTTTACAGGTACCATAAAAAATTGAATTGCACTCGATTCCCATTCCACAAACTGAGCATGGGAAACTTCCCTCTTTTTGAGAGCTTTTCAATACTAAAGCGACTGATTATCACTTTGGTTTTAGTAACATTCAAATGCATGCATGACAAGACAGTCAAATCTAGAACTTTCTACAATGGTGTCTATAAAAAAAGAGAGGCAGGTTGATCCAAGATGTTTATTGTGCTACACTGGCATTTTTGCACCACCAACAAACGCCATAATCATGACCAAAAGGATGTACTACCAGCTTCATTTACTCTTTCTTTTTAACAACAATACTACGGCTAACTTTGTCATGCTGGGGAAACCCAATTATTATCATCGCCAACTACTATAAGAGGGCAAAAAATTACTAGCAGCAACTTAAATAGGACTACTACGTTCATATAACTTTTTTTGTCAATACAGCACTCAACTAAATTACTACCAAGGTAGATAATAACTTTCTTAATGGTATGCTGAATTACTCCCCTTTGATTGAACTTTCAATTTAAATACATACCACAACGCACACACTATAAGCACAACACTTTTTTCTTGAGAATTAATATTATTCATTATGTTAATTGATTATCATTGTCATTTTTTTTCTCTTTGTCATGATTCAAACCATTTTAACAGGGCCTGCAACATCATAAAAGCTTTTGTATCAAAACATATATCCCCCCCCCCCCTCCTTCAAATTAACAAAGTCATGAAAACGAGAAATCTCTTACCTCTTCCTTCTTGTAATTCTTTGATGAGTGAATACCAGGAGGCGGAGGTGGGGTGGTTGGCATCGACAAAGACTTTCTGTCGTCTTTTGCACTTTTCTTTTCTTCCTTCATCGAAACAGCAGCAGATTTCTTCTCACCTCGAAATGTTTCTTTCTCTTTCGATTCTTTTAATTCATTCTTCTCTTCTTCCTGAAAAGGATACATAATATATGTAAATGATATTTATTTATAGTCAATTGAAAATTTCATGTATATTTTGTTTACTTTTATTGTCAGCCTTGTCTTCATGAAAACAACGACTATATTTCCACTTTTCTTTTTTTTTTTCAGAATAATTGATTATTGTCAATTTTGAACTTCCATATTTGTGGAAGAGACACAGGGTTCTCTTTGGAATCTACGCCGGAAGGACAAATAAGGAGATTTCAGACTTCCTCAGCGTCAGCAGGAAGATTATAGAAAAGATCATGCATTTATATGTAGAAAGTCAGAAATTGTTTCAACATTGAATACTCTTTATCTGTCCACATTGCATAGAGAACAAAGACAGATATCTTCCCACTATGTGATGGACAATATTTAGAAGTTTGAGAGAGAGAGAGAGAGAGAAGAAAAAGAGACTGAAAGGCAGAAGCAAATAGAATGTACGATGAAAGGAAATAATGAAGCCCGTTTAACAATAACAATATAATGTTTATTTAGTGTAAAGTACAAAACAGATGTTGTACATATGCATCAAAAGAATTAAACGTGTGAGTTTGTTCTTGTATTTTGTTTGTGCTTTGTTGAGTTTGTGAGTGAGAAGATGCATTTATGTGTGTAACAGAATGGATACGGGTCGAACATGAATCATCTTCCTGGAATATTTTGAAGTCACATCTTGTCTGGTTGTGGGAATTCATGAAAAGAGCAGGATGCTGAAAAGTTTGTGATGGAAAAAAAAGAACGACAGAATCAGTGACCAGCATCATAATGTTCAGAGCTAGTAACCATGTCCAGCCCCTAAAAGCATCTCGGGAAGAAACCGAATTACGGCTGTGGACCAGAAGGCTAGAAAATGACCACTCTCCTGTTAGCATGAGCCTCTCCCTGAAGCCCCCCCCCACCTCTTTTGATTCAAAAGTACTGTGGGTCCAGTGGAGGACACTCAACCACCTGAGAACAGGAAGGGGGTAATCAAAAGCCAGATGGGGCTATTAAACTGACCAAAACATGTGAATGTAGAGAAGAGGACCATACGATGTAACCCTCTACTACCAAACCAGAGCAGCTTAGTAGATCTCGCAGAGGTCAACAATAATAATGTAAAGGACTGCGTCAAGAAATGTGAAACTGTCATATAACCACAAGCTTCAAAGACACGAAAAGAAGAAGCGGTGGATTCAAACATGTGCATGACTCTCGACCTATTCTTATTCTTTAATTGTTGCTGCAATGGTGTTCACTCTGGTTGGGTTGAGCCGACTTCATCTCTGGCCTGCATCACATCCTGAACTATGGCAGCACATGCACGGCGGTCCTAGGCAAGGTGGCACAAGATGGTTAACCAATCATGATTCTACCTTTGAAGGCTGACAACCACCTGTGGACCTCAGAGCTCAACAAAATCCTCCTTGAAATTGTAAATATTTAATTCTATGATTTTCACAGAAATATCACAGATTAATGAAAAAAAATAAATTAAAAAATGCAATCATCACAGATTAATAAAAAAAAAAATACTTAACTGAAAGACCTGAAAGAAACCACTGTTAGAATGACACACATTTTTTTGAAGAGGGAAATTATTTGAAATAACCAAATAAGCACCAAACACCAATGTTAAGAAGAAAGGGAGTCAGAAGAAAGGGATGGGTGGGATATAAAATACTGGGAATGAGTTAAAAAGATGGAAAAATAAAATGCATCGAGAATTAATAAAATATCCTTCACCCTATAATAAAGACCAATGTGTATTTATTTATATATAAATAAATATATATTCCTATATATCTGCCCTCGTCAGACAAATGAGTAAAAATAAAAATGCTTCATTACAAGTCTTAAAGTCAGCGAGAAAGCAAATATCAAGTCTGACAATCCCCTTACTGTCTAAAATGAATCCAGAATAGAAATCTGTAACACTATTTCCATAATGATGCATTTTCTTTCTTTTTTTACCTTCTCTCTAAACCGATTGATACGATTTTTTCTTTATTTCCTTCTTTTTTAAAACTTTTCAGTTTGAGACGTTTTTGCTTTTTTTTATTCTTTTTTTTAACTTCATCAACTGAGACGTCATTGAATATGAATATTAGTCTGAACACTAACAAAACATATATTTTTTTAATCATTTTTGATGGAAGATGTACACTCGTTAAAAATAAAAATTGATTGCAATTATTCAGAATTTTACCATAAAAAATTTGGTCAACATTGGTGTATTATACATTCTGTGCCCTGAACGGAAAAAAACCTAAAATATTTCATGTGATATTTTAACATCACGTATACAAATTTAGTGACCGAGGAGAAATCTAGAAGCAACTAATACATACATATATATATATATATATATATATATAAAATCACATAATTATCTCTATATATTACACACAGTGTTTCAAACAAACTACATCACCCTCATAAAATGTTTAATGCTGTTTTTTGTGTTTGTTTTTTATAGTGTTATCTAAAGATTGCTCAAAAGAAAAACCGCACTGCAGCTTACAAATAATTGTCTTTTTAGTAAAATTAATCATAGTGTAATATGAATTCTTTTTCCATCCTTTAACATATTAACTTGTATTTATGTTCGAAAATAAAAAGCTTCTCGAAGGTTATAAAAAGGAAACAATTTTTTTCTTTTTCCAAATTGAAATCGTTTTTATATAGATGCTAAAAGACTAACAAATTCTTTATTTTTTAAATAAAATTCAATTGTAAAAAGGAAAAGATCCTGACACGAGAGTGATCTCCCTTGCACTGGTAAGTCACTATCGTAAGGGGAAAATGAAACACAAGGTTGTTTTTTTAATGTAGAGGGAATCCAGCTCCCCAAAAAGAGGTACTTTGAATGGGAATTAAAAATATCTGTTTTCGTCAGCATTTCCCCATGACAAGCAATAAATCCATATGACAAGCAATAAATCCATCACCCGTCCAAATAAAGAGGTAATACATGGGAGTATGGTCTCAAGACCGAACAGATACTACACTGATAAGTCTAATCAAATTACATTATTCTTAAATGTTTAATCAAATTAAAATAATAATTATCTATCAATTTGTACGGTTGAAAGAGCTATCTCTCTCTGTATGCGTATATATATATATATATATAATGAGAGAGAGATGGATGATAAGGAATTAGAAAAGCGACGGAGGCAGATCTTTTTTCAATTCAGTTGCTCAATGCAAGGTATATTCCACAAAAAAGCAATTAATTCAATGAATTTTTTCCCGCTGGACTTTTTGACACCGGATTTTTTTACAGTTGGACACTTGCTTTCATTCGGGCATCTTTTTACCTTGCTTTTTTCCCCCACAATCTTTGTTTTACTTTTTCAGATTTTAAATCTTGTCTTGGCTCTTCGCCAACTTATCTATCCCAGCAATTTCCTCTGATGATAAGATTTTGATCTTTGAAAAGCCTGGCTTAAGGAAAAAATTCATTAAATTAATTGCTTTTTTGTGGAATATACCTTGCATTGAGCAACTGAATTGAAAAAAGATCTGCCTCCATCGCTTTTCTAATTCCTTTTCATCCTTCTATCTATCTATCTATCTGGTATATTGAGCTGCATACTTTTCACAATAGGTTTTACCTTTCCTAAAAGTTCGCTTTTAGTTCTCTTCTTTATATATATATATATATATATATATATATATATATATACTTATATATAAATTTTTTTATAACGGTTAGAAACCAAACTCAATGCAGATTTTTTTTTTAAATAAATATATTAAACACTTCAGATATATTCAATTTTTATTAAATTTATATCAAATGTATAAAATTTATTTATAAGCATAAGGTTAAGAGTATTAACATATCTGAATAGCTCAGTGGGTAATATATCTAGCTGACCACATCAAGGTTGCTGTTCAAGAAAACTCTGCTTAATATGATGTTGCATATGATTCTATGTCACACTCTAACCCGGGCAATGCTGGGTAACTCTGCTAGTATGATTCTAATTTTATGCTTTACAGATTTGTTATTGTGTACAAAAAAAAAAGTAATACTTCCTGTTTTAGAGAAAATAAACAATTTGTTTTTATCGTATATTTTTCAAATTTTGTCATCATTCGAAAAAAGAATTTGTAAATGGCTACCATTTTGAATGTTTATCTGAGGCAAAGCAAAATGTAAGTAGGAACTGGCAAGAGTATATAGCTTAATAATAAGACTAAAGTATGATGTCGTCTTAAAAAGTGGCAAAAGATTTGAAAATCTTAAATGCAATCAAACTATTTGTTTGCTTTCACTAAAACCTTAAATTTTACTTTTCTACACAGATAATTAGAATCTTACAGGGTGCCCCCCTCACACACACAAATGCAACCAATGGAATCGTTAATAAAATTCACAATCCTTTCTGCAATCCAAATAAAAAACTTCAAATAAACTTCAGTTTATGCCTGACTTGTCTACCAAGTTTTAACCATGAATGTACAATAGTCTTTGCTTTATGTGTGGAGAAACTTTGGTTATCGTTTTCTCAGTAGGAAGTGTGATCCTGAATGGGCTCCACTCTCACCAGACTGTAATATGCAGATTTTTATCTGGTGCGGTATCTTAAAGATAATGCCCATCAAAAGAATCCACAGAAAATGTTTGTATTATTTACTATTGAGTCACCACTTATGAAGGCTAAGAGCCACTCAAAGATAAGGGTTAACGATACAAAATGATTCTCAGACAAAAGATGAGGAACACTATGTGAGTACTAACATCAATGGTATGGAACTGTGTTTGATTATTTATGACAAGAATTTGAAGATGACCAAGTTGTAATTAGTAGGGAATCAATCCTGCAGAAATGTGTTCCACTCCCGAACTGAAGAGTGCCATCAGTCAAAATCAGGACAGTGCTGAGAACAGAATTTGTCAGAGTTATTGACAATTTTGCACATTGTATCCAAGTGTACTTATCATTAAACAGCAATAAAACAAAGACTGTTAGACATTCATGACTGAAACTTGGTGGACAAGTCAAGCATAGACTGAAGTTTATTTTTACCAAATATGACTGGATTACAAAAAGGATTCTGAATTTTATTAACGATTTCTTGTGTGCCATTTTTGGAGGGTTACCCTATATTTACTGTAGTTACTGATGTTTGGTATGGTAAGAAACACTCAAAAATATATCATAAATCTGACAATAATGAGTAATAAAAACCAACTTTAATAATTAGGAGGGGGGAGTCATTTTTAGACGATTTTATTTTGATAAAACAACTCTTTAAAGTTTATGAACAATTAAATTAAATTACAATAAAATAAAATTTAAATTTAAATAAAATGAAATTAAAACAAAATAAAACTATACTGTAGCAGTTATGAAACTCAAAAGTCTGAAATGGCAATCCTCAAACTAAAAGCGTGTGCATTCAATTCTGTTTCACAGAGACTCAGCACCAGTTAAAAGCGGTTCAATTTGAGGGTTGCCATTATCAATATTAAAAGACTGAAACTAAAATCTTGGCTATCGAAATATATTCAAAAACATTCATAAGTAGGAATTCCAAAAGTGGGTTATACCCGACACCTCTTGGAAGTGTTTGAAAGATCAAGGAGAGTAGTAAGAAAAAAGTGTGTACTGGATAGATGGGAGGAGTAGATAAGTAAAATTTAACATATAAAGTTATCTTGTGAGATTTTAACTAACATTGAAGCTGACATATTAAAATTTGATTCTGACTAGCCAATTTTCATTTGTTATTGTTTTATCATGTTATTGACACAATAATAATGTACTTTGCTACAGTTTAATTAAAAAATTATGCAGTCCCACCCAGACAACTGATAATATAGAACTATTTTTCAATTATGACCAAAAACTAAAAATCACAAGGAAAATAACTCATATTTTTAATTAAAGAATATAAAAACGCTTGTTTCCTAATTTTCTTTTTCTGTATAAGTTTAAAAAATTGTGCAAACAAATAAAAATTAAAAACTAAAAATGAATTTACACTGAAGGAACACAAAAACTTTGCACATAAGAATTAAAAAAAAAGGTCCCATTTGAACATCATTGTAGAGAAAGTACTGACACCCTCTTCCCTTATACAATGAACTATTCGGAGTAGCATATCAACAGTGACAATGTTAGCCTCGAAGAGTACAACGGTAGTATGAGTACAGCCGAGCAATTCCCAGTATATATTGCAAGCCAGTTACCCAACTTGTAACTACCTTAACTAAACCCTTTTATATTTGTATGTTGACCATTAGAGTTATTATTAAATACCTTTAGATACCATTAGAAAAAAGTATTCTTTTATTTTATGTTTCTTTTTAATTTATGGTTCAGAGTCAGAGTTAAACGTCTGGATCATGTTGACATGTTCTAGACAGACCAACCAGATCAAACAGCAAATGTCTGCAGGTGTTATTGCTTTTTGAACGTTATCTTCAGTCTTGCAATTTATATCTTTCCATGATAAAATGCATAATTTATCTGTAGTATTTATATTACAAATACACAGCTATAATCACATTAACACACTGGTTCCAGTTAAATCACCAAAGTCAAGCGACATTGAGCTTCATCAGTACTGAGTGAGCATTTAGGAATACCACCAAGTGTTGTATGTGAGAGCACGCTGACAACTTCACGAGGCCCTTCCTTCAAAACTAACACCGTCAATGCTTGCAGACTAACGACTACAAATAGAGGTAGGTTATCCTCTAAATAATGTCTACCTTTCTCAATGTAGAAAGACTGAATACACTACTACAACAGTAAAATACATTTTTTTTTAAATTTAAAGAAGTTTTTTGTACATGTGTGAGAAGGGGGCAATAAGAGAGTGCAAACATTTGCTGTTTTATCTGGTTGGCCTATCTAAAATATGTTAACATGAGAGTCAATTAGTGTCAGATAGGAATAGGTTGAGAACCACTCTTCTAGATTGATAAATATGTAATATTGAGTAACATAAGGAAAGATCTAGACAAAGACTATGACCCCCCCCCCAAAAAAAAAACATGAATACATCCTTTTATATGACCCCCCCCCCTCACAAAAAAAAACATCCTTCTATACGATATTAAATCATCTAAATAGTGAGAAAACATAAAAATGTTTGGGAAATTTTGTAGCATTGATAGAAAAAGCAGAATCCCTTGTACAAGGTGAGCCCCTTAAAGTGCCATCCAATCATGGAATCATTAATAAAATTCACAATTCTTTCTGCAACCCAACAATACAAATAAGCTTCAGTCGATGCCTGACTTGTCCACCAAGTTTCAGTCATGAATGTTCAACAGTCTTTTTTTTTATCTTCGTTCAATAGTATACTCCAAATGTGCACCTCTTCGCCGTCGAATAATACAGAGTGCTACATAGTTGCTGTTAAGAACTTTTGGATAACCGATGAAACGTGTAATGGATAAACAGTGATTTCAACTTCCCACACTTTAAACAAATCGTTGAAGTGGTTGCAGGGGACACTTTAATCATCAGTAGGAAGTGTTATCCTGAATGGGCTTCACACTCACCGGACCATAACCTTCCAGACTTTTTTCTGTGGAGTTATCTCAAAGATAACGTCTATCAGAACAATCCCCAGACTATTCCTGAACAGGGCCAGTACAGCCAAAATCAGGACAGTACCAAGAGAAAAGTTAGTCGGACTTATTGACAATATTGCAAGTCATATTCGGCTGTGCTTATCATTCAACAGCACTGAAACACAAACTGTTGGACATTCATGACTGAAACTTGGTGGACAAGTCAGGCATAGACTGAGGTTTATTTGTATCAAATATGATTGGATTGCAGAAACGATAGTGAATTTTATTAACGATTCCATAGTTGCATGGTATTGGGGGGGGGGTCACCTTGTATCATCTTTAAAATGATAAACATGTCATTAAATCAAAAATAAAAATCATATTTACAATTACTATAGGTTTGAGTGTCACTGCCTATAAAAACAAAAAAACATGCAATTTTAGGGTTTCCATTTTTTCAAGGGGACAGGAAATAATTTAGAAATTGGAATTAAATTTAATTTTTTTCAAAATCTTCACATTATATTTTCAAAATGGAAAAAAACGTAAGACAATTTGTTTAAAATTTTCTTTGGAAATATTTTTTCTCTTGTTAAAACTAGTTGATGTATCTCCAGTGAAAAACAAGGTTATAACTAGAAACATGTTCTATTCAATTATTATTATTATTATTATTATTATTATCATGATTGGTTTAACATCCATTTTAATGTGTAATATTAAGGCCAATTAAAATCTCTAAATCTACATTGCTTTAATAAAAAATTTCAAAGCAAAAATATCTCCCTTTAAAATCATATCAAAAAACATGACTGTAAATTAATAAACTATACAAACAATGTTGGTCTTTTTCTAGAACGGGAGTCTCAAAACATGTAACTTGCAGACATAACATGATGGGTGATGAGTTTATTAGTTCTTTGATCCTAAACATTTTACTGATTCAAGAGAGACAAGCTCGATTGTTTGTTGGAAAGTAGTTCCCTTTTCTTTGATTGTTGTGGGTCAAAAATAATAAACACACATAACAACCATCATTTGGTGGAATCAAGATTGATGTCTGTTTATTGAACATTTAATACAACGGCAATAATCTTTTATGACAATCTGTTCCATAGGTACGAGGGCCGTTCAATAAGTAATGTCCCTGACCCACTTCCAGTTGTCTGATCTAGATGAAATTTTGCATGTGTAATGATTTATATCTGTATGGGTTATGTTGCAAAAAACAGCTCTGAACTAATTGTGGTTTCTGATTTACAGGTGTTTGAACTGAGTCAGGTGTGAAATGGAGCCAGTTGAGTGTCGCGCAGTGATCCAGTTTTTGTATTTGAAAGGACGCACACCAAAGGAGACTTTTGATGAAATGAAAGAAACTTATGGTGATGATGCCTCATCATATGACCTTGTAAAACGCTGGCATCATGAATTCAAACATGGCCGGAGGTCTGTGGAAACAGCTTCCAGACCTGGTCGTCCCTCTTCTGCCATTGATGAGGCATCTGTCCATCAAGTTGAGGCTGCCATTTTGGAAGATCGACGCATTACTATTTGCCAAATAGCGTAAGAGGTCAAGATTAGTACAGGTTCTGTGGAAACTATCATTCATGACCATTTGCATATGCATAAGGTGTCTGCCAGATGGATTCCAAGGTTGCTCACATCTTTCCAGAAGCAAGAACGCGTCGAGTGCTCGAGGATAAATTTGGAGATGTGCCAAGAAGATGAGTCAAAGTTTTTCAAAAGACTGATTACACAGGATGAAACTTGGGCCCTATCACTATGATCCAGAGACCAAAGCCCAGTCAATGCAGTGGAAGTACTTTGACTCGCCACCTCCAAAGAAGGCAAGGGTGCAGCCCTCTGCTGGCAAAGTCCTGCACACAGTCTTCTGGGACTAGGACAGAGTAGTGATGACAGATTTCCTGGCGAAGAGTACCACAATTACAGGAGCCTATTACGCTTCACTTTTGTTGAAATTAAGAGAAGCTATCAAAATCAAGAGGCGGAGCAAGATCAGCAAAGGTATCCGTCTCCTGCAGGGCAACGCTCCGGTCCACAACTCGCAAGATCAGAAGAACGAGCGTGTGGCTATGAAATCCTCCCCCATCCCTCTTACTCTCCTGACCTTGCACCCTCTGACTTTCATCTCTTCTCAACCATGAAGTTGTCTTTGAAAGGAAAGCGTTTCCCAGATGATGCAGCCTTGATTTCTGAAATTACGACGTGGTTGGAGGAACAACCTGGGATGTTCTACAAAAACAAGGTTAAGAGCTGCATCAAATGATGGGAGAAATGCATAACTGTGGGTGGTTCCTATGTAGAGAAAGACTAATAACTGTGCCAAGTTTAATTAATCTACTGCTATGGGAAATGGGTCAGGGGCATTACTTATTGAACATCCCTCATAATTACTTGTATGTGTTATTAGTGTGAGTCAGCTAAATGGTACTTTTTTTTTTAATTTTTTTTTTTTTAAAAATTTTTTTAACATAGTTCACCCCAAACAGGGCAGGCCGCCACTGTAGCCGTAAGGGGCTACTGAGAAAAAAGAAAAGGGGAGAAGGTTGGGAGGGGGGTCAACCTAAATTGGGATCTGTGCAGCGAGATGTCTGTTTAGATTAGTTTTAAATTTCTGCATGTCAGTACTGTCGGGGAAACAGGGGGCAGGGAGGGAGTTCCAGAGGCCAGCAGCACGAGGAAAGAAGCTATTTGAGTAGAAGGCTCTCCGGCATCTGGGGACCTCCACAGTGAATGAATGGGATTTAGTTGATTGTCGAGTTGGTCTAGTGAATTTACGTCGAGGGGGCACCAGAGTAGCCAATTCATCGGAGCATAATCCATTGAAGTTTGGTTTGGTTTGGTAGTTTTGTTTTACGGCATATCAACCCTTTTTGGGTTATTTAATGCCGAATCTGGTCATTATAGTAAAAGATTTATGCTTCAAGTTCTAAAAATAAAATAAAAAAGGGGAGGGAGAAAGGGAGAGGGGCTGTTGTTTTTGTTTTTGGTTTTGTAGAACATAATTAAGTTTTACAAAAAAAAAAAAAGAAGAAAAACAAAAAACGTCAATGTAGGTGAATTTCGTCTCAGGGAGCCACAGGGCAGCCTGATCTGGTATCACCAGTCCATTGAAGTATTTGTAAAACAAACATAAGGATGCTACATTGCGGCGATGAGACAGGGACTGGAGCTTGGTTGACAGTGAGGGATCTATTAGGTTGGCGACTCTTTTTTGGACCTTGTCAAGGAGGGAGAGACTAGTAGATGATGCACCAGCCCAGATGTGGCAACAATACTCCATGCATGGGCGGATGGTGGCTTTGTAGAGATACAGGATAATGTCAGGTGTGAGGAGTTTACTAGCACGGTAGAGGGAGCCAACCTTCTTTGCGGCAGCCTTGGCAATGTCTTCAATGTATTTGTTCCAATTCATGTTACCTGTGAAGGTTAGGCCGAGCAGTTTGAATGATGAACTCTCAGGTAGGGTGTTAATTCACCATGACAATCGGTGGTTGGAGAGGTTTCTTGTAGTTATTGAAGGAAAGGAGCTTTGTCTTTGCGGCATTAAAAGTTACCAACCATTTATGACCCCAATCCACTACAGCCCGGAGGTCATTTTCTAAGGATTCAGCTATTGCCTCGGATATGATCGTGTCTGTTTTGCCAACATGGCGAGAGTAAAGCATAGTGTCGTCAGCAAATAAACCAATCTCAAACTCTATGTCATCAGGAACATTGTTTATATAGATCAGGAACAACAATGGTCCAAGGATAGATCCCTGGGGTACACCAGCATTTATGTCATGTTGCTTAGATGAACGGCCATCGAGGACAATCTGGATTTTTCTTTTGGTTAGGAAGGATCTAATTATATTAAGTAATTTCCCAGTAATACCGTATGAGCATATTTTCAGGAGAAGCCCTTTATGCCATACCTTGTCAAAGGCCTTGGATATATCAAGTGCTACAGCCCTAGCTTCTCCTGCCTTGTCGAGTGTATGATACATGTGTTCAGAGATGATTGTTAGGATGTCTGCAGTTGTTAGATTTCCATCTTTCTACAGTGAAAGACTAGCAGAAAACTAAATTAGCAATAAATGCTAATTTTGACATATTTTAATCCATTCGGACACTTAAAAATCCTATAATTCTAACTCTTCAATTTGATATCATCAGATGCCAATGCATTGAAGCATTGCAGCGACATCAACCAATTCATTGAATTTCTTTCAATAACTACACTTACTATCAGGGCCATAAAAAGAAATGCCTCCTAAGAAGAAAAAACATACTGGTCGCCTGGAAGGACTTATTCACTACTGAATACAACAATCTTGATGTGGACGAGAAACGGTCATATCCCACTGCAGCTGTCAGAATCCACAGGGGTATGAATCCTGACACAAGTGGTTCTCCATCAACACCATTTATACCACCATCAGACAAGTCCAAATGAGGCTGACCATGTCTTAATGAGAAAGCAATAACTTCTAACACATTGAATGTAAGAGTTTCAACAATTAATTCTGAGTGGAGAAAAAAACAGAAACTCTCTCGGATCAAAAGCAACAGTTCTATGGCTTGTTAATGAAAGACTCCTAATTCATAAGAAAATGATGCAGATGACGTTGTTCATGATGATGACGCCAATGATGATAGTATTGCTCCAACGATGATAATGATGACCTTGAAGACCAATTGACTAATTTGTTGAAGAAGATGGTTTGAAGAAGTCCAAAATTGACAGTCTTCGAAAGACCCTTTTTAGCAAGCTCCTTACATCTCCAATTAATAACCTCAAGTGTTTCGTCATGTGTTCTAAGTTTTTCCAACTAACTCAGTTCCAGTTCCCACAGGAAATAAATTCAATTGACCTCGGAAGAATGACTGTACATCAGTAGAGATATCGAAGAGCCATCCTTCAGCAAAGAGTATTCTGTTACTTCACCGATGGAAATTCCCAAGCAAACATTCTGAGAAATTGGCTTGGAAAGCTGGTTGAAAATCCTATTGGTCTAACAATACTAAAATCCTGAAATTTGCCCACTGAATATCTACCAAAGACATCAACAGTTTCATCAATAGCAATGCAGATCAGTCAAACCATTTTACAGTGACACGATATTAGCAGTGCATAACGCATCCAAGGTGTTACTTTTTTAATTGATGTTGCAAAGAAAGCTTGTTTGAAGTCTGATGAACATGGCGATATTACAGCCTTATCTGAAGCCACAAACTATCCTTATTGCAATTGAAGGTAGTTCTGAGGCGAAACTCTCGATTTGCAACATGCGGTGCCATTAAGGCACCATCATCGATAGATGAAATAGCACGTTATGTAATGAACACTGAAAACTCCACAGCTGTTTCAGGACAAGGGACTATCAGTGCGGCATGGTATTCGTTGTCCAAAGTATGTCTTTCTGGATTCAAAGCAAATATTGCACAAAGATTCAAATCCTGGTTGTCCTTTTAGTGTTACTGTAATATGCAGTGAGTTTCCTCAAAATTATGTCTCAGCAACTAAACGAGAGAGAGGAAGTTTCAACTATAAGAGGTTTTCATTAAAATTGTTTTCAGGAAAACAATCAGTTTTTCCTTTTCTATATGCTCTTATTCTTGTGTTGATCTATTTTTCCATCAGATCCATCTGGATAATTAGTTAAAACTAAAACAACTAAAAGAAACTGAGCTCAGCTTAGTAAATTTGACCTGACTTGGTTTCTTTTTGAAAAACATTTTCTTCTGATCTTCTTTAGCTGCAAACACTGCATTAACTCAGAGCCTGTATGAGCTACTACATTATTCTTTAGAAGTACGTAAAAAAGGAAAGAATTATATCTATCAATAAACTGATACACCAACAGTGAACAGACTTCTTTCAAGTTGTTTGATATTTGTTCTTTATTAATACTTTGGGTTATATTGAGCTTTGTATGTAAGTTATGTCGCATTGTTTGACTTCATGCATTTTAATCTTATTTTAAAGAGGATTTATGGGAAAAAGTACCATAAATGTGGGCAGTTAATCTTTCTTACTGTTTTCTGTTTCTCCTCAAGTTAGATCAAATCCATTTGGAGCATTTTTAATGCATTTGGGAAGATTCGATGAGTGAAACATTAAGTCTTGTCAAATTCTCAGTCCACTAATTCCGAATATGTAATTTATAGTGGAATCTCTAAAACTAAATTCTTGACCACTTTACTGACCTGTTTCACTGCACACCCCCATCAAATTTTGATGAAAATTCATGTATTTTATGCATAATTTGACCAATTCCTAAAAATGACACTTTTTACCAGAAAGTGTAAAAAAACGTAACCAAGAGCCCAGACCACGTCATAACTAAATTAACAACTTTTTCTTTCAATTAAAAAAAGAAAAATAAGATAAAAATATGTTTACACAGAGATGAAAAGGGGAATCAAATAACTTACTGTATGCAAGAACACCTGGGATGGTGGACGCTTATTTGGCTGCTTCACGCGATTAGCTGTTAAATGGACAAGTTTCTCTGATGGAGGCAAATCCAAATTATCAAAATCAGGGAAAGCTGAAAGGGGGAAAAAAGACAAAAAAAATTGAATCAAGTATAAATCTGATTGACCCTTTATCACAAGATGGCCAAAACGTTTTTTATTCCATACACCAATCTTTTTAATTTTAATTTAATTTTTCCATATCATTCCGTTAGTTTTTTTAATAAATAATGCTTCTATTAATTGTCTTTTGATGACACGTGCTTAAACATGTCCATCAGCCTTAATTCCCTTTGCAATTCTTCATCAATTCGCTGTTCTAATACAGCTTCCTATTCCAGTAGTTTCTTTCTAAAAGAACTGCAGGCTTTTGGAACTCTCTTCCTGCTGACTATTTTCCTTTCTACTTATAGCTTTGGTTCTTTTCAAGACTAAGGTGATACCCAGTTTTCTGTAGGAATATTTTTACCAAGATGATTTTGTCCATTTGAATATCGTTTTGCTTCAGCAAGTATTTACTTGCGAACGGGCATAACTACTGATCGAGCCGAGTTATTGAACTCACACTTATTTACAGATTTAGAATAATTCATATTGAACCCTTGGAATTTTTCCAAGGCAATTTGGAATCAAACTTTTTAATTTTATAATTTATATATAAGAGATAAGAATAACAATACCTTTATCATCCTTCTCTCTGTGGCTTTCTTTATCGCGAGATTTGTTCTCAGACAAGTTTGAAGTTGAACCTTTCGGGGATGAGGAGGATCTGCTCAACTCTCTGTTGTCGATGGTCGACTGTCTGATAATGTCAGGTTTTGTAGGAATTGGTTTCTTTCCAATTGGCGGTGGTGGATAAGGCTTTTTGCTTGGTAAGGCAGGTAATGCAGACTTGTCACTTGAGTCTGAAACACGACAAGAAAGACATCAAGAATTAACAAGGGCACTCAGAGAGTGCACACATCAACCAAAGTGTAGCAACAGATAACCTGATGAATCAACTTTTAAATATTTTCTCCAAATTTGTAAATTGCTTTTGCAGATACAAAGACTCAAATAGAATTCCATGATGATTTTCGCAACAACAAAAAAAGGATTTTATTTTGTATCGATTGTAATACGATAATACATTTTATGTACTCAGCTTGTTCATCTATATATGAGATGTATAGTAGTGAAACTTTCATGATGTTATCTTGTTTGTCACCGTGCACACTTCACATCAATGTTTTAGATGGTGGGAGGAAGAGCAAATAATGTAAATAAAGGCGAATTATGAGAGAAGTGGTGAGAGGAATAGAATGGTGTAAATAATTGAAAGAGGAGAGGGGGGGAAGAGAGAGGGGTGAAAGAGAGAGTGAAAGGTGAAAGTTAGAGGAAAAAGAGAAGAGAGAGAGGAGAGAGAGATGAGAGAGAGAGGAGAGAGAGAGGAAAGAGAGATGAGAGAGAGAGGAAAGAGAAGAGAGAGAGGAAAGAGAAGAGAGAGAGGAAAGAGATGAGAGATAGGAAAGAGATGAGAGATAGGAAAGAGAGAGAGAGGAGGGAGGAAAGAAAGGAGAGAGGGAGGAGAGAGGGAGGGGGAGAGAGGGGAAGAGAGAGGGAGGAGGAGAGAGAGGGGGGAGGAGAGAGAAAGGGAGGGAGGAGAGAGAGAGGGAGGGAGGAGAGAGAAAGGAAGGGGAGACGAGAAATTTACATAATTCTACTTCTCATAACTTCTATTATCATTGCTCCCCTCCCCTTTTTTTTACATCATCCCCCCCCACACACACTCTCAAAAGACGTTCATGTACAGGTAAAAAGTGTGTACGGTGACAAGCAAGCAAGATAAAAACATCAATTTCAGTAGCAAATATATTCAAATATATTACCGTAGCAATATTCAAATATAGGAGGCATTTGGTTTTTGTAATAAACATGTTCAAATATTGGGATTGTTCAAATATAAGGGTTCTCCTGCATTTTGCAGTTAAATGCAAATGGTTGCGATTTATTGTATCTGAGCAAACACCAGTCAATCAAATAATTCAACTGCTTATGAGAATGCGGCGATGGGAAATATTTTAAAGCCAAAAGGTAAGCATCTCAAATGGCATGAAATGTGATTAAGAAAAAGGGATTTGTATTATTTGGACTTCTATTCTCATCTCTGTTGTTATTTTCACAACGTTTCGGCCAATGTCACCTCCAACCTTCTTCAGGTGCATCTTTTGGAAGTTGAGAATCTTTATGTCTAACTCGGGAATCTGTACAGAATTGCAAACTGAACACTTTATTTAATCCACGGTGGAGATTGTTCTCTTCAATTTGTTAATCAACAATGTTAACTGTTGCTCATGTGTTCATCTGGACAATTCTAATATGAATTTTAAAAGCCTTAAACATAATCTTGTCTCGATGTGTAGTATTACAACTTATTACTATATATATATATAGATATATATAGTCTCGGAAGTTTCTCAACCATTAAAACTATAAAAAAAACCCAAAAAAAATACCCTTAAGTCCCAAGTCGTTCAGTGGAAAATCACTCATGTAAGTCAATTTAGTTTTTACAGTTATTATATTAGTATGCTTCTAACATTATTTAAGGGATATATATATATATATATATATATATTGGGTATTTAGATCTGTATGGCTAGGTTTCCTTCCTCTTATCTTTTGCTTATCTGGTACCGAAGGTAGTTAATCTTTTTTTAATGCATCTTTTATTCCTATATAATTTGATATGCTAACTACCATATCGCAGAATGGTCCTTGGGTGTAGTGTTTAGATAATAATAATAATACTATTATTATTATTATTATTATTATTATTATTATTATTATTATTATTATTATTATTATTATTATTATAATTAGTATTATTTGATATGCAAATTACCATATCACACTGTAGTCTTAAGGCTAATGTTTTATTATTATTATTTATTTACTTATACATATATAAGTGAAATTAAAACGGAATTGTTTCTACATTTTGTTATTGGGAAGTGGTCATTTGATCAGTACTACTGGAGAGCCATGAATTGTATAACTCTCCTGTTTTTAAATCTCTGAAACAGTTACATGGTAAACAGCTGATGATCCCGGTTTAATATTTCACAGTTCAAATTAAGATCCCCTGTTTTTGTTTCACTGTTATATACTTGAATCCCTCTTTTCTATTTGTAAATTTTCCAGCGGTAAGTCGGCTTATGCAAGTGCTAAGTCTGCGTTATTTTGAATTTAGTTAGTATGCCTGGGAATTTAAACTATTTTCTTTCTTTCTTTAAAATGACTCAAAGCTTCTTTAAACTACATATATTTATATGGGAAAATGAAAAAGGAAAACCAAAAAATGGATGTTTTTTATGTGTACATGAACGTTTCGTCTTTATTTATAAGACTTCATCAGGATGATAAAATAGAGAAAAAATGTCATGCAAGTACAGATACATGTAGGGTAGACATATTGGGAGGAAAAATAAAATGAAATAATGGCCACTATTCATTTTATTTTTCCTCCCAATATGTCTACCCTACATGTATCTGTACTTGCATGACATTTTTTCTCTATTTTATCATCCTGATGAAGTCTTATAAATAAAGACGAAACGTTGATGTACACATAAAAAACATCCATTTTTTGGTTTTCCTTTTTCATTTTCCCATCACGTCGGATTACCTTCATCCTTCTCTTCCCATATATTTATATATATTTATATATAAATATATGGCACAATGGTTAAAGGTATTGATTACCAATCAGTTATAAGTTACAGTTTTCTGGAGATTAAAAGTTCACAACTTACTACAGACAATAATAACTAAAAATAACAAATTAATACTTGTGGCCAGTCAGGGTTGACGGGACGAGAACAATCTACCCCCCCATGGATTAAATAAAGGATTCTGTTAGAAATTCTGTATGCGTTCATGAGTTCAACAAAATGATTCTCAAGTTTGAAAGGATGCACCTGAAAAGGGTCAGAGGTTACATCGGTCGAAACGTGAAAATAAGAACCTGGATTAGAAGAGTAATACAAATAAATACAAATTATCAATTTTTATTGCAAAAATTCTGAAACATCAAAAAGAAAAAAAAAAAAAAAATAATAATAATAATAATAATAATAATAATAATAATAATTCAAAATATATCAAACACATGTTTCAGTTACAAAAAATACAAAGAAAATGGATGACAAAATAAAACCAAAAGCTCATCAACTGTTCAACGGATACTTAGAAGGTAATGGAGTCAGCACACTGCACCGGAGATGGGGTTAGGGTTAGGGTTACAGCTTTCCACATAACAAAACAAATAGCCAGAAAGAGGGATTTCATTTCAAGTGGCAAATACAACTTTGAAAAAGCAAATACGATGAAAGGTGTGACTGGATGACACATGATAAAACCTGAATCACAAAAGAAGACGCATATCTGCACAATAAATAAGTGACAAAGAAATATGCAAATCCATATCCAGCTTTTTAAAATTGTGAACTTCAACAAGAAAATAGATGAATTAAAAAGAAACTTTTTTTTTCTTTTTTTTTTTTTTTTTAAACAAAAATTAGATTTGCTGAGAAAGTTTCCCCCAAAAAAATGAAAGTGGCATAAAACGAACGTATCTGCAAACTGGGAGATGGTGAAGTGGATAGAGACATGGACTGACGGCCTGGGCGTGACAAGTTCGAATCCAGTCTGTTCCATAGCCCCCCTTCACTTATGGATGTTGGCAATCTTCACGTGGTCCCTCCTGGAAGTACTTGATTCTAGAAAGAATTTAACATGTTGGCACACAGTACTCCATATTGAGGTACGTACGCTCAAGAGCAAACATCAAACCACTTCAGGATATACTTCCTCAGCGTTAGCCGAGATGAGTAAATCACGTGGATCATATGAGCCACCGAATTAACCAATGAAAAACAAGATCAGCAGGAGAGAAAATATATAGCACCAAAATGGCTGGAATCCCCAGTCCGTACTCATGCAAACTGGCCAGAGGTATTCTGAAGGGATTTCAAGTGCTTCTGTGCTAGCATCGAGGAGAAGAGAGTGTGAAGATATCAGCCTATACTGAGAGATGCTACATATGTGGATGCCTGTGCGAATCAAGAATTGGCCTTTTTTAAGCCACAAAAGTACCCATCAATTCAATATATCAGCAAAAGATTATCACACGGCTAGAGTTATGTAAAAGGAGAGAGGGTTATGTACAGGGGCAAACATTCAAAGATCGATAGCCATGATGCATCCAATGCCGCCTTCAACTTTTGGACGTCTGCAAAGTCAAGGAAGACAATTTCGGGCTGCATCACCATCATCCATGATTTCAGTGACCCCCTCCTTCAGTGAGAAGGAAACGGATTCCATACATCGTTCTTTTGATAAACCACAACTACCACCACCACCAGCACCACCAGCAAGGGGTTATGTTTTCATCAATGTTGGCTTGTTGGTTTGTTTGTTAGTTAACAGGATCATGCAAAAGTTTCTCAACCAATTTTCACAAAATTTGGTGGAAAGACTTCACATGGATCACAAAAGAACCCATTATATTACAGTTTTCTAACTGTAGGTATGTACGCATATGTTAGACGCATAGAGACGAAAAAGGTGTCCAGGATAGTTGGTGGCGATGCATGAAGTTCAGAAGAAAAAAGAATTTCTCTTAAAGAGAATAAAAGGGAAACTAGAAACCCAGTAATCACAGAATTTTTCGATTTCATAAATTAATTTTTTTGCACATTAAAAATCTCAAAAAAGGAATTAAATTTTCTGTCAACAATTTTAAAAGAAAGATTTGGCTGAATACAAAACAAAGTAGAAAAATGCATAAAGATTATTTGATAAACATTCAAAAATCACAACTGGATTCAACACAATGAATAAAACGGATTAGGAGCAACACATATCTGCGTCAGTAATCTCAAACATGCACCAGCTATTATATGCCATGCCCAACTGTTTGTATGCCTACGCAAAACATTTCATTTTTTTGAGAAACACAGATCTAAGAGAATTAATGATTTGATCTTAGAATATGGAGAATTTGTGGGTTCATGATCCGATATGAAATGGCTTAATCCGCTTGTCACTTGGCAGCAATGGCGTGGGAGGGGGGATGAAATTCAGCTCATAATTGGAAGAATACTTTCTAACATACAAAGTCATCTTTTACGATTTTCACCAGGTTGAAATTACTCATTCAAGACAAATTTTGGTTAATAACACTAAAATAATACATTCCAAAACCAATTAAATTTTTTTTCTTAAATACGCAAAACTATTTTCATTAAAGCCCAACAATTAATAACATTACGTATGAAACCAGTAACAACATTTAACAATGCTTATCCTGTGACGCTAATTCTGGTATCACAGAATTTAAATTGTTAACGTCTTTCCTGGAACAGTGTGAGTATGTTCTCTTGACGTCCAACTGACTTCACATACCCATATTACGGCTAACTTTTATTAAATTCTTTTCTCCAGCTTTTTGTCCATTTGCTTTTTTCACCTGATGATGATTCGACGGAGAATCGAAAATGTCCGTGATACATATGGAACATACATTAATTTTTTTTGATTTTAAAACAAAAAGCTTAGAAAAATTGAAAATATTAAAAAATGGTATTATAAAGCAGAAAATGCTTTTATTTTTTAACAATGTTTGCTTAAATGAAAAATGCTGCCTAAATACACACAAACTATATATATATATATATATATTACACACAGACATAAGTTTAATGTTCACTAACAATTATCAGTGTGGCTTATATAACGTATATATATATATATAATCATATTTTGTTTAACGTCTGTTTTACATGCTGGCATGTGTTGGACGGCTTAAGAAATTGACTTCACAAATATATATATATATATATATATATATATATATATATATATATATAGTATTTCCGGTGAATCCTTACTGCGTTTATATAATAGTGCTCAATAACAAATAGAGCGGTATATTTATTTAGTATAAATTTTTATTTATACTAACATTTTTGGAAACACACAGGCGAAATATATCAGATCAATGATAGTTTATTATAATTCCACCATTTGAGTTTGAAATATAACTCGTGTTTCAGGGTTTGAGTTTGTCGACAGCACCGTGAATGATTCTTCTCCACACTGACGATTCCCGTAACGTTGAAACATATACGTATGTAGATAAAAACAAATATTTAAATAATTTCATTCATATATATATATATATATATATATATATATATATTTGTAACGGAACATAAAAGTGGTGCAAAACTTCCGTTTTATGAATTAATTCTATTATTATCTAGCAGAATATCCATCCTGTGACAGTACTCTGAATACATTGTTTTTTTTTTCTTATTGTTAATTTTAAGTTTAAAATAAGTTAAATTTCTTAGAAACTCAAATTTTATTAAATGAGGTTAAATGGAAAAAAAATATAAAGAAAGCATTTTATTATTAATCCTATCTGGCGTTGTCCAGGAGCATTTTTACTTTCATTTTGTTTTGTTCATTGACTCATCTTAATTTCTTTCTAAATTTAAGAACCCATTTACATTTTTTAAAAGACTCCAAACCGAGTTTTAATGCCATTAAAAAAAGGTTTAGCAATAAAATGAATAGGATGTCTTATCAAATAAATCGTCTGCTGCATAAGAATAGCAACAAATTGGGCCGTAACATATAATGTCCTCCTTCGATTAAAGAATGTTAGTTATTAATGGCAAGATATAATCATATCGAGAAAAGCAGAAGATGAAGTGTTGCAACAAATTCTCACCGAGGGACCCAGCCGTTGATTTATAACCTCCATTAGTTGTGGCACTTTGGCTAAGGTTTTTCTTAATCCAGGAAGTGCTATCTGAGTAAGGGAAATAGGAGAGAGAAAGAGAGAGAAAGAAAGAGGTTAAGAAACAATGGGCAACTGAGGCAGAGAAACCATAGACATCGGGACCTGAAAATAACAGCACAATCAAAACAATTATATTTTCGGAATGTCTCTTCGGAATGTCTCCACATGAAGTCTGGAAAATAAACCTAAATATTAAAAAAAAAAAAAAAAGAAAAAAAAAAAAGAAGAGATATTAGGTTTTATTTGGATGACTATTCTCATATTGATTGTCATGGTAACATCGTTTCGGCTGATGTAACCTCCGGCCTTCTTCAGGTGCATCTTTTCGAACATGGAAACCCGATAATTGAATTTGTGAATCTATCTCAACCTCCAGAAGACCATCATTTCAAAGTGATAGCTAACCAACACTCTTACCTGTAATGCCAAATGTCCATGTGGGCAAACCTTACACCCAATCTTGTCTCGATGTGTAGTATTATTACTCATTACTATTTTTTTTTTACTGGTGTTTTTATCTACTATTTATAATTCTTGTGTAAACGTTGTGAATCTATAACAACCAAGATGAGAACAGTAATCTGAATAATCCAAATATGACAAGTTATCCTCATCTCAAAAATTGTGAAACAGATATTAGATTTTTCGACTTAAAAAGTTAATTTGATTTGCTATTTTTGCTGTGTTTTGTACAAAAATCTGACACGTTCTATCAATTGATTTAATGAATTTCAAATTAAAAACAATTTTGAAGAATTATATTCTTCAAAATAATAAGAGATGAAAAAAGAAGAAATGCGTATACTTTTGTTGCATGTGTTTAAACTCAGTCATAATGCTTCTCAAAAAGCCGCCAATATCAACAAAGCATTGGGAGAAAGATCCACAAGTGATTGGACAGTAGGAAGCAATGGTTTCAGAAATTCTGTAGTAGTAATAAGAGCCTTGGATATGACCGTTTAAAAGCAATTGTTGAAGAAAACCCACACTAAAGTGCCAGAGAAATGTCTAAGGCACTTGGTGTCAGTATATGGTATCTGACCACCTCAAAGCAACTTGGTAAGGTGAAGAAACTCAATAAATGGGTCCCACATAAACCCAATGAATGTCAGTTTCTGAAATCGGTCATTATTTTCTCAACAACCTCATATCAGAACAATTAGTCATTATTTTCTAAACAATTTATTGGTAAGAGAGAGAGAGAGATAGAGAGAGAGAGATAGAGAGAGAATAAATCCATGTACTTAATGGAAATTAGGACCCAAATGACCCCCCCCCCCGGTCATTTGGGTCCTAATTTCCATTAAGTACATGGATTACAGAAATATAAAAATAAAAGTAAAACGAATCAATCTATATAATATTGTAATTTGAATTGTTTAAGTTTATTTTAGGACAAAATCAAAGTAAAAATACTTATGGCCCAGGTGAGGTTCGAACTCATAACCTCTGCTTCTAAGTACAGAGTGCTAATTGATTGAGCCACAAAATCAATTCTCTCTCTCCAACAGTCAAATGTCGCTTAAATCAAGAACATTAGGCAGAATTCTTTCTGTCTTCCTACCGTCAACTAAAGGCAATGAAAGAAACATTTTTATGTTGTTAAAGTGAAACACGGTAACTAAAGATGTTAAATCCACGGAATAGCAAAGTAAAATGCACTGCATTACATATTCGTAAGTTCAAATAATTATTGGAATAATTTATTTTTGACAAAAAACAAAAATACTACATATAATTTAAAATTTTTATTTCTAAGTTCAGGGTAATTTAGATTTCTTCTTACAAATAATTTGTTATGTGTTTAGTTGTTTCGTTAGTGACAACAAAGATGACAATGAAAAACGATGCAAACATTGAGATTAAAATATTATTTAACAAAGTCATTTCTGGTTCTAAAATTCTTAGCAATATACATATATAAGATTTTAGTTTGTGTCTGTTTGTTCTCAAACTTCTAGGGGTTTTGAGATAGACGCTCTCCCCCAACTCTGTGTGTGTGTGTGTGTGTGTGTGTGTGTGTGTGTGTGTGTATATATATATATATATATATATAAGATCTGAATGACACAATTTTTTTTGTGCTTCGCAGCTCACAGCTCCGCTACCGGATCTAGCACATGTAGTGTGAAGGAGGAATCACTTTGCAGGTTTGGCCTCTATTCCTCGACTGCTTTTTTGAAGTGGTAGGGCCCCTCTGTCAGGTGATGGTTATGTAGCACTGGTGTCATCTGCCCATAAATGCCACTAAACCAGATACACCTTTCAGCCATCATCCACATCAACAATTGATTTTGATTGCATTGTGACGTCATAAACTACCCTGCATATGGTGTCATCAATATCTCCTTCATCCTTTTTTTTTCGCCGTCCAAAATTCACCTCTCCTTCCAGTTCGTATCATCCCTCTTCAGCCATATCCAATAAGATGTTTTCTCTTCTGTTTCCTTAAGATCTTTAATCAATTTTCTCAATTCGGAGTTGTTACAGTAAAAGCGAAGTTGAAATAAGTTTACAACTGTTCACTCCACATTTCCTCTTTCCCCAATTTGATCTTCCATCATTGATCTTGACACTCCTATACCAACTCTTCATATCTGATCTCTTTCCTATTTCTGGCAGCAGCAAAGTTTTCTTCCCATGATACTGATAATTCCAGTATTACTCCTTTCTTTTCACAAAATCCCCTGAACATGGAAGTATAAACAGACAAACTCATCCAAGCAAGGAGACCATACGTGATAATAAACAAGGAAAAAAACCTTCACAGGGTTGTGATCAAGGAGGCAGAAAAACTAAGCAGATGCATGGAAGTTTCCAGAGATGGGAATATGGAACACAAAGGAAGTTACTGTGATACCAATAATTGTTGCACTAGGAACAGTTAAAAAAAAAATGGAAAACAGACTGGGAGAAATTGGAATTAAATGGAAGATTGAGACCATACACCTATGAAACTAATGAAAACAACTGAAATATTGAGGAAAATCCTTGAGCGCGGAAACCAACCTGCATAAACAGCGAATGCTGACTAACCACAGGTTAGTAGGAATAGAACAGAAAATATAGAAAGAACATTAGGACGAGTCCAAAGGAACTGAAACTATCAAAGACCACCCCTTCACCCTGCCAAAAAACACACAGACATATGGTGGCACAAAAAAAAAAAAATAAAAGAGGAAAGATAGGGTAGAGAGAGAGAGATAGGCCGAAGAGAGAGAATGGGAAGAGAGAGAGAGAGAGAGAGTGGTGAATAGCTACCCTCTTTCTTTCTTCGGCTCTTTGGACACACTTTCCTCTTCACTTTCAAAAACAAGTTAAAGTTTTCACAAGAACATATTAACTCAATATTTTTCAACCAATGAATATTGTTTTGGACCCAAAATCTAACAAGTCCATACAAACTAGGAAACCCCATAAAAACAAAGAAATAAACAGAGTTCTACAGAGACCCAACCAAATGCACTTTGAAAGGACCCAGAATATACAATCCCTTGCCTTTGGCCGAGGGGGGGGGGAAGAAGGAGGTACTTCAAAACTCACATACCAGCTTCCTCACATGTACACACACACACCCACACACACCAAGGTAAACCAAGGGATACTTACACAGTGCCACATTGTCTAATACTCACACACACATATTCACACTAACAAATATATAGAGACATACACATCCTTAGCCCTCGGGTCTGATATTCACTGAACGTTTTCCTACCAAAAACACGAGTTGTGTAAACTTTACCCAATTAACATTTCTTCACTAAAAGTGACTTTTATATTCATGTAAACTTATAGTTATATGAATATTTTGTTAATGTTTTCTTTGATTTTTCATTTACAAAACTCTATTCATGTTAAGTTAGCACTTGCTAGCTGGTGACCTAATATTCCTCAATATTTAATTTCTTTCAATTTATATTTAATATGCATGCACACCCATTATATATATAAATATATATATATATATATATATCCATTTCATTTCCTTTGCCATTTACAACTCACATTTTATATCATATTTCTGAAGATGCGGTACATTATGTAATTGGTGTATTATAAACTGTGTTCCCTTGGTTTATGTAATTGGTGTATTGTAAACTGTGTTCCCTTGGTTTATGTAATTGGTTTATTGTAAACTGTGTTCCCTTGGTTTATGTAATTGGTGTATTGTAAACTGCGTTCCCTTGGTTTATGTAATTGGTGTATTGTAAACTGCGTTCCCTTGGTTTATGTAATTGGTGTATTGTAAACTGCGTTCCCTTGGTTTATGTAATTGGTGTATTGTAAACTGTGTTCCCTTGGTTTATGTAATTGGTGTATTGTAAACTGTGTTCCCTTGGTTTATGTAATGGGTGTATTGTAAACTGTGTTCCCTTGGTTTATGTAATTGGTGTATTGTAAACTGTGTTCCCTTGGTTTATGTAATTGGTGTATTGTAAACTGTGTTCCCTTGGTTTATGTAATTGGTGTATTGTAAACTGTGTTCCCTTGGTTTATGTAATTGGTGTATTGTAAACTGTGTTCCCTTGGTTTATGTAATTGGTGTATTGTAAACTGTGTTCCCTTGGTTTATGTAATTGGTGTATTGTAAACTGCGTTCCCTTGGTTTATGTAATTGGTGTATTGTAAACTGCGTTCCCTTGGTTTATGTAATTGGTGTATTGTAAACTGCGTTCCCTTGGTTTATGTAATTGGTGTATTGTAAACTGTGTTCCCTTGGTTTATGTAATTGGTGTATTGTAAACTGTGTTCCCTTGGTTTATGTAATGGGTGTATTGTAAACTGTGTTCCCTTGGTTTATGTAATTGGTGTATTGTAAACTGTGTTCCCTTGGTTTATGTAATTGGTTTATTGTAAACTGTGTTCCCTTGGTTTATGTAATTGGTTTATTGTAAACTGTGTTCCCTTCGTTTAGGAGTAAAAAGGAAGATTCATATATTTTGTTTTGCATTTAAATTCAAGACAGAAATTACTTGTTTTTTTTTTTGTCAGTTTAAAAAAATACTACCGAATTCCAAGACAAGTCAGCCATTTTAATTTTTTGTTAACAGTTGGAAGAAAAAAAGAGTTAATTATTTTGTGACCCTTCGAAATTTTAAAGAAATTTGGAAGCATTTAAGCTGTCGAATAGAAAGCCATTTAATCTGGCTTTAACGTTCTTAGCAAAACAGTCAAAAAAGTCATGTATCAAAAAGATTGAAAGTTTTGGAAGCTTTTTACATTCAATCATTTTATAAATAAAGATTAAAACAAGATTAACTCAACAATTATTCATAGTTTTATAACAATTTGCTTCAATTAATACTTTAACGACCAAACGATATGGTAATAATTTAATTTAACTGTCAAAATCCCATGAATAAAAAAAAAAACAGACACAAAAATAAAAGCAAAAAGACTCCTAAGCAACGCCGAGTAGGTAAAGCTGTTTTTTTATATTTACATAATCGATACAACTGTTCCTGTGCAAGAGTAAGAATAATTGGATGCATCCAAAGTTACATCAGATTAGGAAATAATCCTCTCATATTCTTTCGCAATATTTTATACAAAAACAAAGACGCCATCTTCATCCAATCAAGAGACCCTCGTTTTATAACAAATGATCGCATGTTTTTATTTTCATGATTGGAATGACTATGAAGAATACCATGCTACAGAGTAACTAAAGTTAATGTGATGTTCATATTCCTATTACCATACAACACAGCATGAAATAATAACCTTGTTTTAAACCTATTTCTAAATACAGTTAAAACATCACAGTTGAAGAGAAATAACTCTTACAAGTCCAACTGACACTTGCATCCAGGTCATGATAATATATATATATTTTATAACAGTAGGGTTCAATTATAATTTAATAACTAAACAATACCATAGTAATTAAATTTAACTTAAAAATTTTTTTTTTTTTAAATTGTAAAAAAAAACAAAAAAAAAACGACATAGTTAAAGAAGAAAAAAAAAGAAAGAAATATGAAACAAAAAATGAAAGTACAAAAACTCCTGTGCAACACCGGGTAGAGAGAGCCCGTAGTTCAAAAACCAAAAAATAGATTAGGAAATTCTTGTTTTAGATTATGTCGAGTAAGAATGGAGAAAACATGTTTGGAGGAGACAAAACTTTGAAAATGTATTGAGCAGAGAAGATGAGACAAGGTAGACGAATGTGTTTGAAGGAGAGAGTGATGGGGTGAAGATGAGGCCAAATGAAATTGACCACAAAAATGATGAAACAAATGTCGAATTTGAAGTGTTGTACAAACGTGGTGAGACAACAAGGAAAAGACAACGTATTTAAAAAAAACAAAAAAACAATTTGAAACACATTTTAGGCATTCCAGTGGTCAACGCTAAAAGTACAATGGCCGAGTGTTAACTGAAAGAAGGGAAAAATAGTTACGACATTAATATTGATTATTCATAATGAAATTCAGACTAGACCACCTGTGACCCATCGGGTCAGTATTTGTTATATATATTATTAAATAGTTAGAAAAAAACCTTTTGGAATTTCCAAATATTTTCTATATCTTTATTTTTCTGAAGTCACTGTCCACATAGACGACCCGTAACCCAAAGGGCCACAGGTTGTCTATGTTCTGTTTTAATGGATGCCTTCAATCTTTTATTACTTCAGCATTTATGATATCATAAAAGATTTTTTCCCCCGATGTCTTCAACCTGTTTTAGTTGATTGCATCATCCCATTGTGATGTCGTCCATTGTGCACAGAGACAAACAAGCAAGATAACAAACAAGCAACAGCCACATAGTTTTAGTAGTATACTAGACCCTCCGGATCTAGATGATTTGTTTACTATATACACATACTGTCACTGTCCACATAGATGACCCATAACTAAAAGGGTCACTGGTCGTCCATGTTCTTTATTTTAATGGATAGCATCATCCTTTTGTTATTTCATCAGTTATGATGTCAAAAAGGATTTTTTCCCGGGGTTTATTTGACATATTTTAATGAGTAATCCCTTTGTGACGTCATCCATTGTGCATGGAGACAAACAAACAAGTTATTTATCTACCTCCCACAGCGGTAAGATGTGACACAAGGTCGAGAAAGTGGGATTTGAAAAGCTAGCACCCGAGAATTTGAGCACTCTGGCCTACAAAAAATGCCTGGGCAGCCCCATCGGCATTCCCCGGTAGGTGCGCCCCAGGCGATTAGCAATAAACTAACCCCTTCTCAAAGGGTGAGAAGGCAAAGCCTGGGAGGGTGGACCTCCTAGAACTGTGCAGGACAAACCCATAGATCGGTGTAAATCAAGCCTCGAAGGCCAAGACAATACCGGTCTATGGGGTGCAGTATCCATCGGAACAGATACTACACTTTGATCCCGGCCAAAAGGATTCACAGAGTCTTGGCATAATTTATTCCTTCTTCACACATGTAAAAGTCAGAGAAAAAAAAATATATTATATATAATTTTATTTCATGTATCCATATAAAATGTTATAAGGAGATCAACAGTGCTCAATACGTGAATAGAGTAATAATAAGTAAGTTATGAAAATATATTTATGGCAATTAAGCTATAAAGAGACTTCCATGTTTTATTCCCGCAGGGAATCGTCAGGCTAAAATGCTCAAATTTTAGCCTGATGATTCCCTGCGGAGATAAAACGCAGAAGCCTTTGTGTAGCTTAATTGCCATAAATATATTTTCATAACTTACTATATATATATATATATATATATAGCTGTGAGAATCAGCTTTTTTCGCCGGTTCAGAGTTTTTTTTAATTTGCACTTGTATACAGTGCCCGATGCCTTCTCAGACAGAGTGAATAGTACTTAAAAAGATTATGTATTTTTTTTAATATGCCATTACTATATTTTCATCCGCTCTTGCAATCGTCAGATGGCGTAATGTACAAATTTGCGGTCAAATTCAAGCTTTATTATTATTCTGCAGATTTTATCTCCGGTTCGCATGAAACCATGGTAATGAAACATTAAAAAACAACCTTTTTAGTACATATATATATGTAACGCACATACATTACATATCTCATGTTACCAATGTGTTGTAAGAAAGAGGTAAGATGTATATACGCAGGATTTGACAAATATTTAGTGCACACACCAATCAATTGTTTGTATCTGTGTCGAGACAATAAAAATTTGCACATTCCAAATATTTTGACAATATCAGACAATCACATAAATGTTACCTTTCTTTCGTCTTGTCACATCTGTAAAAATTAAACGTATCCAAATTAAATATAAATGATTCCAGCATTTTTTTTTTAAATTTTTACTTTCCAATTTTTAACAAAAAGCAAACGTTTTTGCTTAATCAATGAAATTTAGACATGGAAAGAAGATTTAACAGTGCAAGCAAGATTTAAAAAAAATAAATGGACAAAAACTACATCGGATTTGGTATCGCTTTTCTTGGGAGATTGGGATTTAGAAGGCATTCATAGATTGGTCAGTATCGTTGTCTCCCATTGCTTTTTTTACGTGGCGCTTGGATTGACCAAAAGGAAGACCTAATTACAACTTCCTTTGGGGGTCATGTCGGCCAGCCTATTTAAACTCAACCACTTAGGGCTCCAGTCTCTCTTTTTTCATTTTCAATGTTATGGTGTCGTCGGTTAACGGTAAACTGCATTATGACAAGATCTAGAAAGCTGTTACAAGCAAAGCCAATCCTCCTAGGATAGAAAGAATTAACAACTGAAGTGTGCACACATGTTTAGATAAGTTCACACGATTACACATGTTCGCAAAACTTAATTCTGTATAGCATTCTTTATTACTTGCCTGAGTAAAATTGTTCAATTAATATATACAGTTGTTCCTTTTCTTTAAAAGCTGTCGCTCCGATTCAACTTTTTGTACTTAGAGTACAATTCCTTTCTTTTTTTTCTTGTGCAAAACTGAACTTTCTTATAGGGATACAAATCCCCACAAGGTAAACTCTGAGCTTTTTCAAGGCTCAGTAGTATAATCTTTGAGGGAGAATCTGAGACCATTACACCTGACCGACTACGGGGACTAATTCTTCAATCCCCATAGATTATCTACAAAGAAGCTCATCACATAGACAGCTCAAGTCTTATTGGCTTCGTGACACGTAGCAGTGGTCCGTTCGCTTTCCTCTTCTTTTTCGTCGTTATCGCCTTTTTTTTTTTTAATCACAGCGGTTGTAAAAATTATTTTAAAAAATGAGAGCACAAAATTATTTGGAGTTTAAAAATGTTTTCGAGAATTTTACATCCAAAATACCCCCAACCCATCTGCTTCTTGGGAATGGGAGCAGCCCCGACCCCTCAAGCATGAACACTCTCGCTTACAGTCCAGTAGAAAGAGAAAGATCTCATCAACTTATCTACTATGTATCATTACCGACTTCCTGTTTGTGAAACAATATCCTAATACGTAGGACTAACTCTAACTGGACTTCTAATGGAGTTTTCCACTACTCTAAGTTTATGTGGAAAATACAGTTTTTAACGTTATTTTCACCCAACGTCATAAATAATCTTGCTACATGTATTTCTTTGACTTTTTCTCTCTCTCTCTCTCTTTCACTCTCTCTATTTCTAAGCTGATGTGGAAAATATCGTTTCTAACATTATTTCTGCACACCCACACCAAAACATTGCGACACGAATGATATTATAACAATAAAACTTGCCACGTACACAAAACAATTTTGAATTTAAAAAATGTTGCTATTTTTTATGACATCATCTGTTGCACCAAGGTCAAACCATTGGAGATAACCTTAAGTAGGTTTTACTCATAGAGTGAATGTGGTATTTGAGTGACTTTATATATCATATCGTGTATCACCTTAGATGTTTCCGTAATCCCTTTTAGATTTCTCTTCGACAAACTGTCAATGTGAGAATAAAAGTGCATGTGTTTAAATCCAACTATTTCTTCCCTATTGTCATTTTTCTTCTTTCTTCCGCCATAACACAATATTCAAAATGGTGGCCTCTTGTTCGGGAAAGATATATCCGAATGCATGGTTGATAAAAAGATAAAAGTTACAATATAAAATATTTGTTAGATTTACAATATTAATGTCTTACTATTACTACTGTTAAGACTATAACACACCAAACACTTACGTGGTTTAAACCTACTCAACAGAATTGCATAATTTAGCATGAAGCATCCTTGAATTGCCACGTGTGTCATAGAAGAGTAGATCAACTACTACTACTACTACTAAGATGAAACACCCAAGCATATCATTTCTCAGATGTAGCTCGGATTGTCGAAGTCTTTTGCTCCTTGCTATTATTGACCTTACAGCATCTGCTTTTGGAGTCCAAATCTATTTTTACAATTATGCATCAATTTTTTATCTGATGGAGAGTTGCCATTCTTTTCAGAAGCAACTCTGCATAACCACCTTTTGGTTATTTCTACAGCTGAGATACCAGCATGAGTTGCGTTGGCTAATTTTGAAGTTACATTAAATTTCTTTTCTTTTTTTTTTTTTTTACACCAGAACTTTTTAGTTTTAACTAGCTGTCCCAATCCAGAGTTATCCGGGATGAATTTTTCTTTCATTAATAATTTACATGAATGAAATGTAAAAGATATTTTATCCTCTTCAAAAAAGTGAGAAGCTGACCAAACAAAGTGAAGTAACTCTGTATTTACGAATACAGAGTTACTTCACTTTTTTCATAAAATGGTATCATTTTTAAAATTATTCTGGTTGGATAAAATAATTTATCAAACATTAAATCAAATTATATTATTTTTCTTGTTAAGAACATGTACCAACGGTGTACAAAAGATAAAAATCAGAACAAATATTGATTTTGTAAGAAGAAAGCTATCAATGGCTTCATTTGAGAATTCAACTCACTACTTCATTATTTAGATTTTACAATAATAATTTTATATTTTAGATGTACAACGAAAAATGCTATTCTTTGAAAATATAATTTCTGTACAAATTATATTTGATAATTAAATAAAAAAAAAAAAATTATCTCATACTACAAAAATGCTTTTATTGGTATTAAAAATAGAATGCAAATACATGTTTTACTTTATTTATGATCTGTCTATTAATTCTAATTAAACCCACAAAAAATGAAATTTATAGCCAATAATCATATGATTCCACAAGTGAAATCAGCAGGTTCTCTTGAAGCAGAATAAAAGCCACGTGTGATTGTGTGAGTTGTTGAAGGTGAACAAAAGTGGATGAAACACATCAGCAAGCCCTCCCCCCTCCCTCTCTCTCTCTCAGAGTATGTGTATAGATCACGGTCTGAAGTATTGATTGTTTAGGAATCTTGTGGCTGGAAACTTGGAACTGGTGTAAGGCAAGGCAGCCTCTCTTCTAGCAGGTAGCAATTCTGGTTCAATGAGAGGATGGAGGCTGAAAGATAAAGGGGTATATGCACCTCCCCAGAACAATTTCCTTATTTGTGGAGAGGGGGAGAAGAGACAGAGAAAGAGAAGTGATAGAGCAAAAGAAAAAGAGTGAGGGGGAAGGGGCAGATATGGGTAGAAAAGACAGTGTGGAGAGAGAAGGAGACCGGGGGGGGAGACCGGGGGAGGGGAGAGAGAGAGAAGGAGACCGGGGGGGGGGAAGGAGACCGGGGGAGGGGAGAGAGAGAAGGAGACCGGGGGAGGGGAGAGAGAGAAGGAGACCGGGGGAGGGGAGAGAGAGAAGGAGACCGGGGGAGGGGAGAGAGAGAGAAGGAGACCGGGGGAGGGGAGAGAGAGAGAAGGAGACCGGGGGAGGGGAGAGAGAGAAGAAGACCGGGGGAGGGGAGAGAGAGAAGGAGACCGGGGGAGGGGAGAGAGAGAAAGAGGCCGGGGGAGGGGAGAGAGAGAAGGAGACCGGGGGAGGGGAGAGAGAGAAGGAGACCGGGGGGGGGAGGGGGTAAACAGAGACGGGGGGGGGGGAGTAAACAGAGACCGGGGGAGGGGGAGAAAAGAGACGGAGGGGGGCAGAAAAGAGACGGGGGGAGGGGCAGAAAAGAAACGGGGGGAGGGGCAGAAAAGAAACGGGGGAGGGGCAGAAAAGAAACGGGGGAGGGGCAGAAAAGAAACGAGGGAGGGGCAGAAAAGAAACGGGGGAGGTGCAGAAAAGAGACGGAAGGGAGGGGCAGAAAAGAGATGGGGGTGAATGAAAGGAAGAAGAGGAAAGGACAGGTTTAACGTCAAAGGGAGAAATAATGTACCCGTGTAATGGAACAGATTAAAGTCAACCATATTATTCTTTATGTTTGAGTAATGCGGCAATTAAGTCATATTCTCATCTGTGTTTTAATTAAATACTCCTGATTTTGTGAAATTAATTGACAATAATTTGTTGATGTTTGTGACAATGGTATGCAAGTAATTCTTTCAAATTTCTTTCCCTATCTCAATAATCTTTCGAAATATGTCTAATATATAAAGTCGGTTGGATTTTCGAAGTTAGGCCTAAATAGTATTGCATCTGAAAAATCAATAGTATGTGGTTTTTATATAAAGAAATTCTATCCAGCCTGACACTTCTTTCGTAGCATACATTTGTTTTCATTGGATAATTATCCAATAAAAATGTTGCATTATTTTTTTACAAATGGAAAATTTTAAATTTACATCTAGAATCGCTGCGTACATAATTATTCAGTTATTTTACTTTATTTCCATTACAACTTTGCTTTAAGAATTAAATTAAAACACTTATTACATATATATGATTACTTATTCACATTGCTGGAAATCTGAAGGTCATTTTGAAAACTTCGAACTTTTAATTCCTTTGTGACCGAGCGAAATTTAAAAATAATTTATAAATTACTGACCAAGCTATGCTGAATTAATGAAATTTAACCTTTTAAATATAGATATTCATAAAAAATTACCTTATTTAAGAAAAAAATTTTTTTTTTTAATGCTGAACACAAATTCAATTAAAAAAGTTCCCAGGCAATTCCGAGTAGATACAATGTCTAAACTTAACTACGGAATACGTTAAAAGATGAACACTAATTTACATAATTACAAAAACCGATTTGTTAAAGACTCTTAGGCCGGTTTACACTAACTTCAATAATGTTTACAAACATTGTTTGAATAAAATATATGGTACTTTAACTCCTGCTCTTGACCTTTTATATTCTATTATATAAAGGGCAGTTGTGTGTGTGTGTGTGTCCAGCTAAAAGTCTAAACTACAAAACAAACACCCACAAAGTTGGTATATGCTTGATCGGCATTGCCCTTTTTTTAGATTTTAAAAAATTATTAATTCTTTGGGGGTCAACTGGGCCAGGTTTCGTCAGGTGGGAGGGGTCGGGTTTTCAACCATTTCCAATGTTATCTACTATATAAAAGAGATGTGAATGACTTACATTATAATAATTATTATTTTCAATACATTAAAACAAGAGAGAAGAATGGGCTTGGAAGAGGTGGTGGAGAGGAATGTGGAAAAATGGGGAAGGGGGAAAAAAGAGAAAGATAGAGAGACGGTTTGAGAGAGGTAGAAGTTTTAATATTAAGATGTTACACATACTTTTTAACCCGTTTTATTTTATATTTTTTTATGGTCCCGGGCAATGCCGGGTAGCTCTGTTATTTATAAACTTAAGAGTTACAAATGACAGGTGAGAATGTAATTTTGCAAAGACGTCCAATAGATTTTAAAATAATATTTTAGTAAACAAAAAAAATACAACGTTGAGTTGGATCAGCTCGTAAAATATCATGTCTGTCTGTCCGCTAACAATTGAGGTCATTAGACCTAGGCATTTCAATAGCTTTGGTAGAAATAGAATTATTCATTGGTTCTGTACTCTGCGACCCACCACAGAGACCAACCTCTGTTAGAAATATAAGAAAGGGGAATTCCGATCGTCTTGGTCGAGACACGGATACACAACCAGTATATTTGCAATGAGTAGTTTACACGTTCTTGCTGCCCAACTTCCCACCCAGGTTTCCCCTATAAATCTGGCACTTATCTCAGTAGCCCTTATACTCCAGTGGCAATATGCATTGTTTGGGGTGAACAAAGCTAAAAAAAATATGTTTCAGATTTAGTACTCAAAAACTAATATTTAGTAACATGAAGCAGCGATCAAGCCTTTCGTTTCCTTGGTATGATTGACCCTCAGCCATCGACTTCCAGTGTTTAAAAGTTACTGCAGATCAATAAATTAGAAGTATAAGACACGTGTATTGGCTCCAAAAGATGTCAATCATTGTAAAAAACCCTAATGTTAGCCGTTTCACAAAAATAAACGTTTAAAGTCCATAAGTTCAGTAGTGTAATCTGTATTTTTATACGTGTTTTATCATAGTAAACAATGGTCTTGATTTTTATTTAATTTTTTAATTATTTTCATGTCAAATCTCTTGCATTTATTTTTCCAAGTGTTTCATAAAGCCATCCTAGGTATTACAGCTAATTTCTATATTAATAAAATTGGGTGAACACTTCTCGTGTGCTTGTATGTGACTTACATTTTTATTTTTATTTTATTTACTAACGACGATTCATTGAAATAAAAAATGAAAAAGTGTAAAGTATTGACACAAACTTTTTAAAAATCCTGTAGGTCTAATTTTTCACTTTGTGATTTTTTGTTTATTCCTAGCCCTGCGGACTAAATTAACTGTTTATTCAATGGTATTATTTATGCAAACAAGAATGTCAACAAAAAAGCAGATGATACATAATACCAATAAAAAATATGATGCATAATATTCAATAAAAATGTCAGGATGTAAACTTTAAATTAATTGAAAATATTAGAAAATTTTTTTTTTGAATGACAAAGAAATTCTTATTGAAAATCAACAATAAAAGTTCTAAATTTAAAATAAAATGCGTGAATCTGAAGAATAAAGAAAACATTTTTCCAAGGGATTGTCTCGAGATTTTCCGGATTCTTTTTTCTTTTTTTTATTACGGTAAAGATCCGATTAAGCGGAAATCTATAAAAGTTTATAGATGTTCTTCTTCAATCGGATTAGATAACAAATATCGTACATCGTTTAAATCTCTTACAGTAGAAGCACACTTCTGGAGACTTAAAGCATAGGATTTTCAAAAAGACGCATCAGGGTAGGTTAAAGCTTATAACAACATCAGCAGCAACATCACCCCCTCCCGCACACCTAAAGTCCAATCTTTTACGCACCATGATAGGGGCAGTGGCAACATGGTACTGTCAGAGTTTCCTGGATTACAGGGCTCTGGGGAATCTGTTGTCCCATGGTCGTATCTGCATCTGTGGCAAGCAAGGGCATATCAGGCACGGAATTGCAAATGGAGTGAGGATAACAACATTTGTTTTGTGCAACTGCACTTTCTTCGTGTGGTCTGGGCCAAACCTTGCCCGACTTCATATGCAACCGATGGGCATTGTTGCAATTTTTGAGATAAGGATTGATAATTTGGATTACTCAGACTCTTATTCTCATCTTCGTTGCTATATCCACAACATCATAGTTTCTTTAAGTGCATCTAGTATTGAATTGAATACATGAGAATCAATAATTAAATGGTACATTAGAACACTAGTAAGTAAATTGTGATACGAGCAACGGTAAATAAAAAATTCTTTATTAATAAGTATAAATAGACAAGATTAGGTTTATGGCTCCCAAAATTCATGCGAGAATTTTCCATATGGCTTAATGGTTACAAGCATTGGTTAGTAATCAGTTCTAATTGGCAGTCTTCTGGAGGTTGAAGGTTTAATCTGAACTACAGACGATAATGAATGAAATCTGAAATTAATTTGTCATCACCAGCCAGTGACTGGTTGGTGCAGATCACAATGATCGGCCTAAAACTGTTCTTTTTATTTTTTTTTGATTGATGGCCTGCAAGTCTAAAAGGACAGGGTTTTTACATACATGTGATAATAACTAAGAATAGCATAAATTAACACGTTTACCTGATCCCGGCTGATGGAACAATCTAGCCATGCAGATTAAATCGAAATTCAATACCGGTTTGAGAGTTCAAACAAAAATTCCCAAATTCGAAAATTGAAAGAAGGTCGAAGATTGCATCGGCCGAAACGTTGTGAATATAACAACCAAGATGAGAATAGTAGTTTGAATAATCCAAATCAGTATTACTAAGATCAATAAATGCCAGATTTCAGTGCAATAACATGTGTCTAACACCAAACAGAATTTCCATTAACAGAGATTCTTTCAAAGAACTTTCCATCTGTGTAACACGTTGCCACAAGATTGCTTCCTTTAAGGCTACAACATAGTGATCTTCAAATCCAGTGTCAATAAACACTTGTCATAAAACGTCCTCACCAGTCATCAAATTTTATTTATTCTATTCAATATTTTAAATCTTCTCATGATATTTATTATCAATCCATCCATCTTATTAACTCTTGTCCTCAAGTGGCTTTTAGCCTTTATAAGTGGTGACTCATTAGTAAATAAAATAATTGATGATGATAAAAGAAACGCTTCCCACAATCAAGAAACTTCAAATCTATTAAATGGTCGAAACACATGTACAAGTTTTAAATGCATGTTCGACATCGCTAAAGTGTTAAACGCATGCCCAACATCACTGAAGTTTTTCTTGTATATTTTATTTTCAAACTAAATATTCGAGTTGGTTCATATTTGTTTATGTTTTGTAACCGTTACAGCATAAAATACTCAAAATGTACGTTGAAAAATGAAAAATATTAAAATAAAAATGTCTTCAAAATCTCTTCGTAAAATATAGCTACGTCCACGACAAGTAAAGATATTATTCATAAGGTGATGATGGAAAACAAAAGCAAAGCAAAAAAAGACAATCATATTCCGTTTAACATCTGTTTTACATGCTGGCATGTGTTTGACAGCTTTTAGAAATTGACTTACAAACTAACCTATCTCTGACCAACTATTTGTTTATTCCCTCTTCCTTCCATTTTCCTTGGTTTGCCCCTGCTACCTCAATTGTTCTACATATACTAACCCAAGAACTCATTCATTCTTTAAACATAACGAAAGCAACAAAATCTCTTGTTCTGCACACATCTCCCTATACTGTCCAGATAATGATAATGGCTGCTCAAGATCAAGGCTTGATGACCAATGCCTTTAAAAAGATGAGTGGTCTCAGCAATAATAACAACAGCAGGTTCTGCCACACAGAAGTAGAGAGTGTGAGCCACCTGACATCCAGTTGTACGGTTCTCCAGGGGGATGGCTATTATACAATGCGACACAATGGAGTGTGTAAATATCCAGTGTAGCAGCAAGTCCTGGGAGCATATACCAGAAAGAACAGTTGGAAATAATTTATACACCATCCACTATAACTATGCAATCCCTACAGCTACATATCTAGAAAACGGAGCTGTTAAACCTGACATCGTAATATGGGACAAAAGGGAGAAAGTAGCAACCCTACTTGAAGTCAGTGTCCCTAATGATGCAGGATTAAACAGAGCTGAAAGGGAAAAGATTACGAAATACGAAGGTCTTATGTACAACATAAAAAGAAACTGGAATCTTAGGAAAATCTCCGTCATACCAGTAACTATAGGAGCAACAGGACTAATGAAAAAGAATTTAAAAAGCTATCTGGCGAGTATACCCGGTGAACCGAGTGCAAGAGAAATACAAACAATTGCACTAAAAGGGACGGTTAGAATTTTAAAAAGATCTCTAGGCTGGAGTGTCTGAAATAGCCGGTGAATGTCTGGCATCCGGTAGGATGCCCCATCTCCAGCAAAAATGGAAAGATAAGAAAAATCAAAAAAAATCCAGATTTAATCTTCTTCTGAGACCATCAGATCAAGCCTGTCTTTCAGACTCACATTACATATCTACTGCATCATTCTCAAATCATTTCTCTCTGTGCAACGCATGTCCTCAACCCTCACCAACCTGGTTTCACTTCCACACATCTTCACACTGCATACACCACATGTAGATTGATAGACTCGGTCGACAGATGAAAGAGAAATATTAATACAATGTAATTTACATGGGTTCATCAAATTTGTAACAAAACAAAATCCCGTTTTTCTTTTGCTATGAAAGTGATCTGGTAATTTGTCGATAGATTTGTACGTGACGATTTTGGAATAAAACATTAACTTCAAGCTTTAAACTGATGAAATCGATGTCCTTTAGATTTTAATATGTGCCACTCGAATGATTGAGCCAATTTGTTCCCATTTAGATCATGTTTTAAGGTCAGTTTATTCTGATTGCTTTCTCACCAAATTGCATTTTTCTTTTATTTCATTTCGATCGAAGCACATTTCTAATACAAAAAACAAAACAAAAAAAAACTACATCCGATTGTAAGGCTCCAATTTGGGAACTTTAAGAAGTGTGGATCCACCCATTTGTTGCCATTGCTCCAAAGTGCACTCTGACCCAGAATGGTAGTACCTGTCAGGTGCAGATAGATGAGTTTGTATGACATGAAACTGCACTTGGTGCATTTACTACATGAATAACCCAAAGAAACACCAGGATTAAATAGTTGAATATATTAATAACCTCAAACATAAACATTTGTATTTCTGAAAATCAGACATTTTGTTTTAAATAACTTTTTAACCGTTTCGTGCAGTAATTTTTATGTATTATTTTCATGTTGGAAGTTAGAATTTTTCGAATCTCTGCTGAGGGTAGATTATTTGTTGCGTGTGATGATGTGGCATTTAACTGCACTTGTATCGGATAGGTGGTATTAATGGAACCGAATTATGATTTTGGACACATAAAGGGCTCGATATTCTATATATGATTTGATTGATGTCAGTCAGAGAACCCGTCTGATGATCGCTTATAACGTGGTTTTTGGGCCTTGATAAGCAGTGACCTTTGATGTATAAAAAGAAAGAAAAATGCAGTAAAGTTTCTAAGCTAAATACAGTTATTATACATTCATAATATACATACATATATATATATATATATACATATTATATATATATATAATACTTTTTAATAGTTTCAAATACTTTCTAATAATATTTAAATAATTTCAAATTAAACAAAGCTTCTTAAAATGAACAGTTTTGTTTTCTTAAATTTCTGGCAAGCCAATGCCATGTTCTAATATTTAGGGTTAGATATAAGACCAGGAGCGACCGTTACGACCCCACAGACAATAACAGAAAGAAGAAAAAACTGTAGAAAATGAAAATGTCTCTGAAGAGGTAAATTTTTTCCCGAAAATTTAGATTAAAAAATGCCTTGTTAACGATTTCTAATACTTAAATAATTTAAAGAAAAAAAAATGCTTCTTAAAATGAACGACTTCTATATATATATATATATATATATATATATATATATATAGGCAGCAAATCGTTATTTATGCAGGCCTCATTGAAGACGACAGAATTTTCTCCTTTTGTTATTTTCCTTGTCAACTTTTCGACATGGGGAGCAAGTTTTTTTTATTTTAGGTGTTAGTTTAAACATTATGGCTCCGAGTTTTGTTGCATCGGCCATCTCTCGAGCGCTTTCGATCTCGCAATCGTCATCAGTAGTTGTCTTATTTTTTCGTCTTTGTGCTGTTAAATTTTTTATTTCATTTTAATTATAGAATACGGATAGGGTGTTAGTGCCAGCATTCCATAGTATTTTATTAATGTTGGGTTGCAGTTTTTTAATGTATAGTGCTTTGAGGATTTTTATGTCTACGTGTACAATTATTTTTATGGATGATTTTAGTGTTAATTGTTAGTATTTTCCTTATTTCGGCTGATTGTATAGTTCTTGTGTGTGAGATGATATGTCGTTGAATAGCGCTGGTATCGTTTAGATGATGCGTAAGATGTCAGGAGAGGGTTGCTGTTGTGTGGCCAATATAGGTGCCGACATCTGAAATCAGAAAACTTGCTCGCTGCATCAAGAAGCTAACAAGGAAAATAACAAAGAGAAAATTTTGTCGTTTTCAATGAGGCCTGCATATATATATATATATATATATATATATATATATATATATATATATATAGAGAGAGAGAGAGAGAGAGAGAGAGAGAGAGAGAGAGAGAGAGAGAGAGAGAGAGAGAGAGAGAGAGAGAGAGAGAGAGAGAGAGAGAGAGAGAGAGAGAGAGAGAGAGAGAGAGAGAGAGAGAGAGAGAGAGAGAAAGAAAGAAACGTTAAGTCTTGTGGTAAAAGGCCAGACAGTAATATCGTAGGTTCGATCCTTGCCCAGGTTAGCCATGCTGATGACAGCTGATAGCCAGAAACAGGTGTCCATGAATTCGTTTTATATGTATGTAAAAATTAATACATATATAAAAAAAATTTCAAAATAATTACACGTCCTATTAAAAAGGGTGACTTAATGCAATGTTCTTTACAGCTTAGGAAGTGGAAAAATACTAAGAAAACAGCTATGCTTCTATCACCAGTAAAAACAATAACAAAGACTATCTATCTATATATATATATATATATATATATATACACACACACACACACACATTATTCATGTATATTCCATCAGTTTTGTTATAAAACAGTTCCTTTTTGAGTTTTATTTATTCAGATAAATCACATGAAATTGTGTGCTAAAGACAAAGTCTGAAGATGCCCAGTCAACCTTAGTATTCAAAGTTCTTCTAGTTAAGGAAAATCGAGCGATTTTTGAGTCGCAACGAAAATTCAAAAGATGTGTCAAGAACAAGAAAGTTTTGAGTCAAAATTTATAAATAATTTGAATTCAGATTTGTAAATAATAGAATGGCATCCGCTCTTCATCTAAGAGGAAATTTCAAACAGAATGACGTAAAAGTGCCGTGACATGATGAGACGGAGTGCAGTTGGTCAGAAGCAAACAACATCACCAGGATAGATGATCGCATCAACGTCAAGGAGAAAGAAGAAGCATAAAGTGAAGAGGGTGACCCACTTGTAGAAATCATTTTATTGCATGAAAATTAAATTGACTTTGTAATTTAGTGGCGGATGATCTCTTCTGTTCTTTACAACCCTTTTCCCCACACAAGAAATGTTGCTATACTTGTCATAAACTGCAATCACATTTTATTCATTCCATTCATTATTTTCAATCTCCTCATAATATTCATCATCAGTCAACTGACAATCTATCTATCTCATTAACCTTTACCCTGAGTGGTTTTTAATCTTGATAAGTGGTGACTCATTAGTAAAAAAAAAAATAAATGATTAAAAAAATTGCACAATCTCGGCTAAAAGTCCCTGCTCTCAGATGAATTTCCTTTTCACCTTATGAAAACAAATTGCATTTCCTGCTTTCTGAGTTGCAGAACAGCTTAATCATCTTCAATACAGTCCTTCTAATCAGGTGACATTTCACTAATGTTCGTTCAAGACTCTTTTCTTTTAATATATCAAAATTTGATACATATTTTTGCCTTTTCTAATAAGAGTTGTGAAATGTATTGAGACATTGTCGCAAGTACAGGCCGACCCCCCTCCAATGCCACCCATGTAATCTTTAATAAAATTCATGATCTTTTCTGAAATCCAACCATATTTGGTAGAAATAAACTTCAGTCTATGCCTGACTTGCCCATCAAGTTTCAGTCATGAATTTCCAAACGTCATTGTTTTACCATCGTTCAATATGACAGAACATTAGTAAGAGGCGTGATCCTGAATGGGCTTCACACTGCAGTAATGTGTTGCAATCAGTACATTTTATTTATATATGTATAAAGTTATCTTGTGAGATTTTAAAAGTTGGCATTTAAACATGAAACTTTGCTTCTGAAAAGCTAATTTTCATTTTTTTTTTTTTATTGTTATAACTATGTTATTGACACTATAATAATGTACTTCGCTACAGATTATTTTTTAAATCATGTAGTACCGCTTGGTCAACTAGTAAAATGGAAACATTTTTCAATTATAACTGAAAAAAAAAAAAATCATCAAAATTAGCAAGGAGAATAACTCTTATTTTAATTGAATATAATTCTTCACTGTAAATGTCCAACGCCGAATAGATAGTATGAAATAATATATTGTGGATATATTTTATTTTAATATTTATTTCAACAGTGTTCAATACATGAGTAAAGCTAAGTAGTATAAAAAGGTATATGCACGGGCTAGGAGTTTATGTTCGGAACACCCTCCCCTTGACTAGAGAACATGGGTGAGAATCAGATGATCAAGCCTACATGTGTTTTAGATTAACCTTAAAGCACAGCGTTAGTTACTTATATTTCTTATACTGTTCTCCTTCGACCCAGCACTATACCCTGCTTAACTTTGTCTCTGAAAGCATAGATACAGCACACTCACTTGACTTAAGTGCCTAAATACACGTATTTGGGAATTTCAATGTACATCACCTTGACTGACTTGGATTCTTCAGCAATACAGATGAAGCTGCTAACTTCACATATAGTTTCTCCATAGTGCATTCCCTCTCACAGACTGTCACTTTCTCGACCCACCTCCCTTATTGTGTGAACCAGTAAGCCTCACTTCTCGACCTGTTCTTGACCTCACTGCCCAAGGCTTGTGCGACGAATGCTAATAGCTCGCATGGGAATGCTGATTACCTTGTGGCAATGATTGATATCACCCTAAAATCTCGTCCCAAAGCTGATGAGCCGTGGCTCAAAATGACTAGATACTACAAGCGGACTAATTTTGATTCCATCAGAGATCACATCAGATGTCCCATGGAGCAAAATTTTTTCTCTCCCTGCTGATCAGTGCAAAACTGAGGTACCCGAATGGGTCAAAGCAGACATTGAAGCACATGTCACCATGAGAAAATTCAACAGCAAGCCCCACTCTCCACAATGGTTCACCTCGAACTGTGCAACTGCTATTGCTTAGAGGCAGCAAGCATTCCGACGATTCAAATAAACAAACTTATAGCGTCAAGAAATCATTGGAAGACTGTAATAGATGGAGCAAAGAGAAGGTATACAGAGATGACCAGAAAACGCATTGAGTCACAGAAACTAGATACTTGCGATTTCTGGAAAATCTTAAATAGTGTGGTGAGCAATCAACAATTTCCCCGCTATCCAACTACAATGATGTTGTTTGCACAGCAACTGATGAAGGCTGAACTACTTGCCCAGTGGTTCACATTAAACTTCACTTTAGACTCCGCAAACCACTCTCTCCCAAATTTCCCATTATGGACTGAAGCCACACTTGACGACCTGACCATCACCCCATCTCATGTCTAGGACATCATAAAAAACCTTGACACCTCCAAAGCATGTGGGCCTGATCTTATACCAGTAATAGTAATAAAGAAACGCTCTGTTGAAATGCCGCCCCCCCATCCTCTCTAAACTTTACAACAAATGCCTTGCCAAATCTTGCTTCCCTCAGAGCTGGAAAATTGCTTCTGTGGTACCAATTTTCAAGAATTCTAGAGATAGAACTGAGCCACAGAATTATCGCCCCATCAGTCTACTACTGCTCTTCACTAAAATCTTTGACTCCTTAAGCAATCTAGCGATAGTCCATCATGTCGTTAATGCTAAATTTCTTTTTGACCATCAGTATGGATTTAGACAAGCACGGTCAACTGCGGATATCCTAACGTTCATCTCTGAATGCATATACCATATACTGGACAAGGCAGATGAAGCACTTGATATATCCAAAACCTTTGACAAGGTCTTCTCATGAAAATTAATTCATATGGTATAATAGGAGAATATTTAATATAATTAAATCCTTGCTAAACAAAAGATCCAGGTTGTCCTCGATGGCCGTTCATCCAAACAACATGACATAAATGCATGTGTATCCCAGGGATCGATCCTTGGACCTTTATTGTTCCTGATTTTCATAAACGACCTCCCTGATGACATTGTGTCTGAGATGGGTATATTTGCTGATGATACCATTCTCTACTCTCGTCATGTGGGTAAAAGGGATGAGCAGATATCCGAGGCAATGGCTTAATCCTTAGAAAGTGACCTTCAGTCTGTAGTGGAATGGGATCATAAAATAGATGGTAACATTTAATGCTGCTAAGACAAAGCTCCTTTCCTTCAACAACTACAAGAAACCTCTTCAACCACCGATTGCCATGGCAAATAACACCCTACTTGAGAGTCCAACGTTCAAACTCCTCGGCCTAACATTCACAAGTAACATGAATTGAAACAAATACATAGAAGACATTGCCATGGTTGCTGCAAAGAAGGTGGGCTCCCTCTACCGTGCTAGAAAACTTCTCACACCTGACAGTATCCTATATCTCTACAAAACCACCATCCACCCATGCATGGAGTATTATTGTTACACCTGGGCTGGTGCACCATCCACTAGTCTCTCCCTCTTAGACAAGATTAAAAAAAGAGTCTCTAATCTAATAGGTCCCTCACTATCCACCAAGCTCCAGGCCCTGTCTTGTTTGGGGTGAACTAAGTTAAAAATAAATAAATAAAAATATGGCAAACAAGTTATATAGAAGCATTCATGTTTCACTCTAAGAAAGAGTGTTATGCTAACTTCAATGATTAACAGGAGAGTAGAAAGTGGACCTTGAGTTTACTTTTGGCAGCCCTTATTTTGTCCTTTAGTCCTCACATTCCATGAGCGATTTTTCTGATAAAGTGGGAAGAATTTCTGTTTTCTGGGTCAGAATCTATCCATATAACACTTATCGTTGGTTAGTTTTGAACTTAGAAGTTATATTTTTTTAAGCTCCTTACATCAAGCGGCTTCATGCCTTGTCTGGAGCAGTTTTCCATAAAAACAAAAATAAATTCTGCAATTCCTTCAATAAACAAATCATCTTTACATTAACCTCCTACCAATTAACATCATTAATTTTATTGCATATAGAAATATTCACACTCCCTCTCCCTATTTATTCCCATTACATAATAAATTTTATTATTATTATTATTATTTCAACTAAGGGTGGGACACCTTACTTTTAATTAGGTCAAAAAGATAATGTTTACACTAATTAGAATAGATTGTAAAAGTTGAACCATGCTGACTTAGTCCGCACAATCACATGACTTGTTTTTCTTTTCTCTGGGACTTGTTTGTAAGGATTCATTTTTAGAGCATTGTCTTATTTTTATCTCTCCGATATAAACTAAAATATGGGGATTAAAACTGTACTACTACTGTTGTTCGTCTCATCGCAAGCACGAAGATGACCAAATGGTTTCAATAACGACGACAGAAGATCGAATACGTCATGGTGTCTGTTTGGCTTTGCGCTTCATTCTCTTCTCACGAGCCCTTGTTGCTTGAGAGGCTTAGGCGAGCACAGCACCTTTTTTTGATCACTGTCCTTCAACCAGTTCGACTCAAGGCAGTCTCTTCCCACGTTCGGTGGTTTATTTCGAAGCTAATTAGCATTTCCTCCAGGCTATCCTTGTACCTCTTTTTAGGTCGACCAACATTTTGTTTGCCACAGCTGAGCTCACCGAACATGACTTGTTTCGGGATTCTCTCCTCGCTCATGTGGGAAACGTGGCCTGACCAGCGCAGTTGGGCTTGGCGTAGGAGGGTTTGTGCGTTGAACATTCCGACTCTGGACAGAACCTCAGTATCAGAGATCTTGTCCTGCCATCGGATATGGAGGATTTTCCAAAGACAATTTGTGTGGAATCAGTCAATCCGTCGCTCATGTGTGCGGTAACGCATCCACGTCTCACAGCCGTAGGTCAGGATGGGGACGACAGCTGCTCTGTAAACCTTCAGCTGGGTTCGGAGGCTGATGCCTCTTCGATTCCACACTCGATCTCGCAGTCGGCCAAAAGTGCTGCTGGCTGATGGGATTCTGTTGTTTAGCTACTAATACTATTTGTACTATTACTACTCATATTAATTCTTTTTAGTTTTATTTCCTAGCCAACCTATTTATTTTTTTATTTTTTATTTTTTTAGATTTTACTAAGTTTCAATGCACTTTATTTTTTTTTACCAATTTTATAGTAGCTATCCCAAAGTAAAGTTTATTCTATGTCTATAGTTTGTAGCTATTTCACTTCTACTTATGGTGAGAATAAGAGAGAAAGATAATTTTGGTCTCAAAGTTTTAGGTGGTGGAATTAACTTTATCTTATTCAAAGCTTTATATATGTGTTAGGGCCTGATGTGACTTGTTGATTGATCCCTGTCTTGCCTAAGTAAGGACTAAAGAGTAGTGTGACATGTGACAGGACCACTTATACACACAGGCCATGGACTACAAAACCACCAGGCTTCTATCCTTAGCTGTTATGGGTTGGTTCCCATGACACACAGGTGACCTCCTACCAGTATGCACGCGGATGCAGACGGTGTATTCTTGGCCTCAGCAGACAAGACGAACCGCGAGAAGTAGAAGAGGAAAGAAAAAAAAAATGTTGATTTGCTTCCAAGTAACAAAAATAATCTGGCCCTGCTTTTCCGTGCCAAACTCGTGCCAAACTCGGCATCAATTCGGACAAATAACCACAAGCTGAACAGATTCTTTATTCACAAAGATCTGCTTAGGAAGACTGTGGTGGTGGTGGTGGTGGTGGTGGGGGTATAAGCACTTAGCAGAGTCATAAATAAAAATGTGTATGAAAAAGTTTCAATCTAGAAAAGAATAAGTAAATGTGACGAGAACTTGAATAACAGTTCATATCTGGTAGAAATATTTAAAATGAGAGAGAGAGGAGCAGTGGAGGGGGGGGCATCAATGTTTGTGATGGGGAAAAGCCAACAAATCTGAAAAAGAACCAAAACACTTCAACATAATTAAGAATATCTACTAATGGTTATGATTGAACAACTTTAGCTTCTTCATTTTCCCTACTCTTTTTCTCTCTTATCTCCCCCTCTCTCCTTCTTTTGTCCGTATCTCCCCTCTTCCTTTCTCTCCTATCTGGGAGGTAGCTGTGGTGAAGTGGATATGGCGAGGACTCACGACTTGGTGTACTGTGTTCGAATTCTGTCGGTTCCATATCACAACTTTCACTATTGATGTTGGCAACCTCCACATGGTCCCTCTTGTGAGTACCTGATTCTTTAAAAAAAGAATTGAATTGAGGAAACCAATCAAACTAGTTAAAAACACTTAACATGCTGATACATATGAAAAGAAGAAAGGTCTCCCCTCACCTTCCTCCCTCCCTCATTGTCCCCCCCTCCCCTCTCTCTATTTTCAACAACTAAAGTTGTTCTATATGAATGAAAGACAAAAAACTTTTTTGAAAACATTTCAATGCAATAAATAAAAAAAAGACGAATCGAGTTCTTGTAATTTATTTAGCTGAAGCCATGAATCACGATAAGTAATGGGTTTTATGAAAAGCAAAGTTGAATCATGAGAAGTTTCATTAGTAAATTCATTTAGTTAAGTGGATTTGTACGTCACACCCAGAATTTGTAAATATACGGGAGGGGGGGGGCAAAAATATAAATCTGACTGATAATTCCATCAGAAACTTAGAAGTGAGAAAACAAGAAAAAACTTCTATGATTATTTTCCAAGAAAAAAACAATTGATCCTTAAATGAAACTTGATATTTATCGGTGTGATAATCCTACCCATCCTATCACAAATCGGGCATGCATTATCGTTTGTGAAAGGATCTGTAGATCTCGAATAAGGCTTTTTTTCGGTGCTTATGCTAATTAGCGGCCATATAAAAAATTATTTTTATATAAAAACAATAATATATACTTATTAAGCATTATATTCTTACTCACTCTACGAAAAAGTAGAAAAAAATATCCACTAGAACTTTAATTACAAGTATTTTTCCATTCTGCGTATCATAACAGCGACTCGTTCAGTAAGCCTCCATCTTGTTTTTAAAGAAGATTTCAGTTATCGGCCCTTGAAATCTTCTTAAAAAACAAGATGGAGGCTTACTGAACGAGTCGCTGTTATGATACGCAGAATGGAAAAATACTTGTAATTAAAGTTCTAGTGGATATTTTTTCTACTTTTTCGCACAGTAAGTAAGAATATAATGTTTAATAAGTATATATTATTGTTTTTATATAAAAATACTTTTTTATATGGCCGCTAATCAGCATAAGCACCCTTTTTTCTCATATGAGAACCCACAAAAAAGCCCCTGAAAACCTGTATACTCGATTCGAGTGATGATGAATTCTACCCATGTGATAATGCTATCCACTCATGCATTAAAAAAACGAACTTCCATTTCTCATTCCATCTCTATATAAAAATTATGAGACCTTCATGTGTATTTCTCACAGCAATGTAACTTTGATATTAAGTTATTATTTCTTTTACTCTTAATCGAATATTTATTGAAATAAAAATGCAAGAGAATAAAAAAAAAAAATGTTCTATTAAAAAAAATTAAATGCATCAGGATGTTTTTTGGTTTCTTATATATTTGATTAAAAACCCTGATATTTATCAATGATCTCTCGAAACACATTCTAAGATCATGCGGCAATATTTATGCAGATGACACAATGATCTATCTGATTCTTTCTCTTCCGACCTGGAGCACGTGGTGCAATGAGGAAAAAAGTGGCTGGTTGCTTTTACTGCATCGAAAACCAAGTTTCCCTCTTTTCACCATCAATGCTCAGATCCTCACTTTGCCCCAATTGAAATGAATAGCTCTTCCCTCGATGAAGTCCCCTGCTTTGATAAGCTTCTGGGACTGACCTTCACTTCAGACTTGGAATGGAAGACTAACATCAAATCCGTTGTTACGGTTGCTGGAAAAATGGTTGGATCATTCTACCGCTCCAGAAAGTATATCACGCTTGACGCAATCCTCTACCTGTATAAGAGTCAAATACGTCCTATGAATGGGGTAAACATAATAAATATACACCGACAGCATAAAACCAAAAAATGAAGAAAGTAGACATTGGGTTTATTTTCGGCAGCCTTGTAATTCTAACTTCCTCCTTATTTTGTTCATTAGTCCTCACATTTTGAGCAATGTTTCTGGCAAAGGGGTAAGAATTGCTGTTTTCTGGTCCTGCTGTTGTCTTGAGTGGGTAGTATGTAGAGATTTTTAATTCTCTCATAATATTCATCATCCTCATCAAACTGTCAATCTATCTCATTAACTCTTATTCTTGAATGGTTTTTGGCCTCGATAACTGGTCACTTATTAGTAAACAAAAAAACAAAAAAAAAACGCTGACAACTGTTCATAAGTAGAGAAGGCTAAGAAAGTAATTCAACAACAATTTTTTTTCGTGAAAATACAACCACAAAGCAATTAGTATTTGAAACTTGTCACGCAAAAGACACGCACACAAGCAATGCTATGTTTACAACCAAGTCATACACGACGCATGAAGCAAAATGATACAATCCATAATGGCTCGACATGACGATACAAGATGCGTACACATTTGTTCACAGACTCATATTTGCAAGGTAGAGAAACAGGAAACAGATACTTTAATATGAGAGGAAATTAAAAAGCATAATGCTCGTTAAATCTAAGATGGCGAGGACCGGGCAATGAATGGTCAAGATTGGTGGGGAAGGAGATGAAACGTTGAAGAAATAATCATGATCAGTAGAAAAATAAATTATCAACGAATCGTTACAGAGAAACGACTGAAATACATTTCAATAAAATAAATTTGACTTATTTGAACATTTTACTCCAGTTTCATGGCTTATCCATATTTCAAAAGTGTTGATGATATTACTGAACGATGTTATACATTTCACTTCACTTAAATTTATAACATCCTTATATATATATATAAATTTATAACATTCTTATGTATATATATAAATTTATAACATTCTTATGTATATATATATATAAATTTATAACATTCTTATGTATATATATATATATATATATAAATTTATAACATTCTTATATATATATATATAAATTCATAACATCTTATATATATATATTCATAACATCCTTATATATATATATATTCATAACATCCTTATATATATATATATTCATAACATCCTTATATATATATATATATATATATATATATTCATAACATCCTTATATATACATATATATATATATATATATTCATAACATCCTTATATATATATATATATATATATATATATATATATTCATAACATCCTTATATATATATATATATATATATATATTCATAACATCCTTATATATATATATATATATATATATATTCATAACATCCTTATATATATATATATATATATATATATTCATAACATCCTTATATATATATATATATATATATATATATATATATATTCATAACATCCTTATATATATATATATATATATATATTCATAACATCCTTATATATATATATATATATATATATTCATAACATCCTTATATATATATATATATATATATATATATATATTCATAACATCCTTATATATATATATATATATATATATATATATATTCATAACATCCTTATATATATATATATATATTCATAACATCCTTATATATATATATATATATATATATATATATTCATAACATCCTTATATATATATATATATATATATTCATAACATCCTTATATATATATATATATATATTCATAACATCCTTATATATATATATATATATATATATTCATAACATCCTTATATATATATATATATATATATATATATATATATATATATATATATTCATAACATCCTTATATATATATATATATATATATATTCATAACATCCTTATATATATATATATATATATATATTCATAACATCCTTATATATATATATATATATATATATATATATATATATATATATATATATATATTCATAACATCCTTATATATATATATATATATATATATATATTCATAACATCCTTATATATATATATATATATATATATATATTCATAACATCCTTATATATATATATATATATATATATATATATATATATATATATATATATATTCATAACATCCTTATATATATATATATATATATATATATATATTCATAACATCCTTATATATATATATATATATATATATATATATATATATATATTCATAACATCCTTATATATATATATATATATATATATATATATATACTAGCAGGACTAGCCAGCGCTGATCGGGGCCATAAATAAACAAAATAAAAGCAGTTAAAAAGTTTGTATAACATCTTTATATCAAAACTTCTACCTCTCTATCTTTCTCTTTCCTTTTTCCCGGTTTTCTAAATCCCCTTCCCCTACCACTTTTTCACATTCACCCAGCCCATTTCTCTCTCTTTTTTTAATGTATTGAAAATAATAATAATGTATGTAATTCACCTCTCCTTATATATAACATTGGAAATGACGAATCTGGACCAGTTGACCTCCAAAGAATTAATAATTTTTGTTAAATTTTAGATATTCATCCAGGGCAACGCTGATCAAGAATATACCAACTTTGTGGATGTGTTTGTAATTTTGGACTTTTAGCTGGGCACACACAACTGCCCTTTATATTATAGATATATACGATGAAAATTATATTCCATGTTGGGAAAAAAAAAATTCTTTATATATTAATCAATGTTTCGTCTTTATTTCAATACTTTCTCAAGATGCTTGATTTGAAATCATAACATAGATTTCAAATATTGTACTTGTATGTTATGTCTTCAAAATCAATCATCTTGAGAAAGTATTGAAATAAAGACGAAATGTAGATGAATACATAACTAATGTTAATGTTTCCCTTTTAATTTTCCATATACATATAATATATACATATAGAAAAAGTTTTAGTTATTGAACTAAAAAAATTCAAGAGTTATCCTGGCTGAAATTAATCCCTATACGTTTTTCAAAAATTAAAAAAATTTAATTCTTAAATAAAAAAAAAAAAACACACTATCAAGCCTCCAGTTAAAATAAGCTCAATAGTCAATAGGGTATATCAATTAGAGCTTTCATATAGTAATAGTGCATATTTCAAAAGTTCAAAATATTAATTATAATTTCAAATATTTGAATCATGCTCCAGGAATAAATATTCAACAATGTAACTTTTCATAAATGTGCATTTCTAAAAAAAAAACATCTTTATAAGTAAAATTACATTCAAGTAAAGATACAGAATGCACATAATTTTCTTTATTAGTATTTTCAAAATTTATCAAGTTTCAAACACTGGTAATATTATATGGACATACCAGAGATCATCTAAGAACAGTTCCATCTAAGGAGAGAATATCAAATAAATCCCAGATTTTAACAGATTTCTTCTAACAATATAGATAAAAATAATAGCTCAAACGAAATTGGGTTCCCTGGAAGAAGATGTATGTGTTATGGTTGAGTATTTATTTCCGGAGCATCGTACAAATATTTGAAATCATAATTAATGTTTTGAACTTTTTAAATATACTAATTTATTTATATATATACATATATATAAATGAGAGAGAGAGCGAGAGAGAGAGATTAACAGAAACCCGTGTCCAGGTATTGCTTAGGAAAATTGAAGAAACCAAGAATTGCATCCTCGAAAGTAAATTGACCGGAAACTCTTTTCACCCAAAATGCTAAGCTTTTATCCACAAAAAACAAACATATTTGTAAAAAATTAAGGGGGGGGGGGTACTCACTTACTTGTTTACGGTAGGTGTATATGTATATGTTTTGTTTTTTTTTAGGTGTGGAGCTTTTGTTTTAATTTATAAATTAACAAAAGAATACTATGGCTGACTTGTTTAAAAATGAATCGGTGCTTATATAGATGAGGGCATATATGTTAAATGTAATTCCAAATAAAAACTCTTAATTATACTTACGTATCAGGCAAAAAGAAGTATCCTCACCAAAAATTATGAAAAATGATCAGGTAGAATTTTAATTAAAGATAAACATCAATTTTATCGTATTTTGCCGAATGCCATTGATTTATTACTTGTTAATATGACAGACTGAGTTATCCCACCCTGAATTTCGTGTTTTTTTTTTTTTGCTGGAAACAATGGTGGAACCCTAAAAAAAGATATAACTGATTTTTATTTTTAATTAAAATTCTACTCAATAATTTTTGCTAGTTTTTGGTGTAGATACCTATTTTTGCCTGATACATAAGTATATCAAAGAGTTTTCCGGTTAATTTATTTGGAACTGCAATTTTCACCGGTGTAACTGCATTTTTCATATGTGCCTTCATCTATATAAGCACCAATGAATCAAATCCATTATGGTGGGATTCAATTTTGTAATGAAATTAGATAAATAAGACTGCAACCTACTGCTTTGTTTACTAATCTCTGTCCAGCTCATGGTTGGACGTTTTAGAAGCACATTTTAATATGTTATTTTTTTTCCTAAATATTTTTCCCTTTTAAGAATTGATAATTTTCGGATGGCCTTTATTCTTTTTCAGTCCAAAGAAATGTGAGATCCCTTTAAAATGCAATCTGTTTGTTCTAAACGCGTACATTTGTTTAAAGCAAAACTTATGCAACTACATAAAATAAATCTGTTCTTTTTTTTTCCGAGTGGGGGGGGGGGATATGTCCAGGTAGGTTCTAAAATCATTTTATATTGAAGTTTGCTGCACATATGCTTCTATGTAAACAGATGTAAGTGAAGGATTTGAGAAATTTAATTATCCATTCTCAAAAGAAAAAAAATATTAAGAAAACAATATATGAAAATGATTCTGTAATGTCCAACCATGAGCCATAAAGATTAATAAACAAGACGGTTGCAGTCCTATGTATAACATTTTTTGTTTTTAATTTCTCAAAGTTTTATATATGTTGACATACGAACATATGTGTAAACTTCAATATAATATAATATATATATATATAGTATTTTTATGTAGTTCAATACCAGATCATTATCACAAAAGACAGATTCACGTCATTTTTTCCAACTTTTTTTTTTTCGAAAATAAAAAAATAAGTTGATAAAAAATATAAGTTGGAAATAAAGATGTGAATTTGTCTTCTGTGATAATGATGTGGTATTGAACTACATAAAAATACTAAATATAGCATAGCTCTAGCTATAAACTATTGAGCTATTATAAGTACTTTGTGTTACAAAATTGAATATATATATATATATATATATACACATTAAAAAAAGTTAAATAGTATGTTTTTTTCCTGGAAAATAACAGTGATAATTGTCAAACATGATTGGCTAGTCAGAATCAAACATGGATTTGACCGATGCATTGTTATTTAGGTCTAATTTTGAAAACTTAACAATATAACTTTATGTTATATATAGACATGGTAAACAGTTTGATAATCCTAACCTCCAGGCTGAAAGGGTGATGTATGGTGAATCTCCATCATGCATTGCACTTTGAGCTTGTGAAGGCCGTCCCTATCCAGGTCATGTTGTCCGATAATTTTTGAACAGTTTTGACGAACCCAATTCACTCAGAACAAATGGTTTGATGTGGCATATGGTTTTCAGGCCTTTGTCGAAAAAGGCATAGTGAAGAGGAATAGAACCTGTTGCTGATTGATTAGAATATTAACATTGTAACAGCTCGGCCACACACACACACACACACACACACACACACTAGAAATAGAAGACACCAAGTTACATTTAACATTGTGTGTAATGAATGTAGAAACAAGCCGAATAAGATTTCTGCAATCCGAATGATGGAAAGAACAGAGACGCAGTTAGTTTTACGAGCCAACCAAATAATTAGGTTTTATTCATGTTAAACAAGATTGTATAGAAATGCACGCTTCTGCAATGAATAACAAAAACGATTAATATTATCTGTTGGTTATTGGTTAGTTTCATTCATGAGTAATCAATTGGAAGAATACAATGAAAACTCTGTAAATCTGATTCACAAGAGAAGAAACCGTTTTTTCGTTTCACAAAATATTATGTGGAGTAAATAAAAGCATTTTAAATAAAAACTAGTTTTAGACTGTGTTGATTATTTACTTGAATGTAGGTTATATATAAAGTAGAGCCAGCTTATTATTTGGTTTCAGAGATGGTAAATAATACAAGATACATACTTAATACAAGGTATATAATCAATTATCTTTAACCAGTTATTTATGGCAAACAGTTATTTATGGCAAATATTGGTCCATGTATTGCCAATCGATTTTAATATTTAATCCTATCAACACTTTTCTTTTTATTAATAAAATTATAGAGAAAGTAGGAGGAATTAACACTCCCACAGTAAAATCCTCTTCAGGACACTCATTAAAAACTGGATTTTATTTTATTTATATCATAAGTCAGAATTTAATTTATATTTTGTAATAAAAACAGAGTGCTCAATTTATTTTCAAGAGCAAGATAATAAACTTTATATAAATATATAAAAGGTTTACTACACTAGTAGTAACATTAAAACCCTAATTTCATATACAAAATATAAGAACATTGGCTTTCTAATATACTCAGCATGTCAACACAAATGACATACTCAGGTTAGCTAATTTGCATATTGCTTTGCAAAATGATATCTCCTTAATTAGTGATAATTGTTTTCTAATTCAATGACTGTTTTAATTTTATTATATCACAGTTCTATTTACGCATATCTTTTAGATGATGAAAAAAAAAGATTAGCATTTTGCATGAAGAGAATCTTTCTGATGCTTCTAAGTTCAATTTAAATTTCTGGGTTGCGATCAGGTTCAACATTGTAAATTACGAACAAAAATCCCCCCTCCCCGCAAAAAAAAAACTTAACACAAACAAACAATCCACGCGCAAGCAGATATGTTAGTGATTATCCCTCACCTTCTACATTAATTTCATTAAAAAAATAAATTCCACCATAATGCATTTCGGTTTATTCATACACCAGTCTGGCATTTCATTCTTTTGTTATATTGTAAATAAAAACCAACCCCCCCCACTCCAAAACACCTTCATTACAAAATTAAATTCCATCACAATGCATTTTTATTCATTTGTACACAAGTTAGTCATTTAATTCTTTTGTTGAATTGTAACTTAAATACAAAACTACCCCCTTAAAAAACACACACACGGCAGCCAAGCAAACAAGTCAGTGCGTACCCCTACTAACTTTTGTTTTATTGTGACAAAGGCTTAGCATCTTGGGTGAAAACAGTCTTTCCGGCCAATTTACTTCTGGTGGTTGCGATTCAAGGTTTCCTCAATTTTCTTGGGCAGTCAGGACACGGACTCTGTATACCTATATTATATTAAAGGAAGGTTTTTATTTTTCCAATGTAGAAATCAATATTGTAATAGTCAGATCCCTATCAGGACGAATACGGCTAAAAGGATATGAGGAAGCTATTGACATTTACTCTCAAGGTCATTTGGGGACACGCGGGTCCACTTACTGGATCTCATTAAAAATAAACACAAAAATGACATTTATTAATGTGTATTGGAACCATCATATATCTATATATATATATATATATATATATATATATATATGATGGTTGCAACTCACGCCGCCCAAGTATTGCCATCACCTGATATATTTTATTTATACATGTGTAGAGTGAATGTGTTTTATTTTATCCCTGCTATGAAGGTTTTTTTTTAATGTGAACAAACATCTTACTGCCCAATTCCTCACCCAGGTTGCCCCCCCCCCCCACACACACACACATACACTTCGGATCCTATAACACTAGGCCCTTATGCTTCAGTGGCAATATGCTTTGTTTGGGTTGAATGAAAGTAAAAACATAAAAAATAACACAGTACAACAATCCATCCATCCATCTATCCCATAATGTCGCTGGGGAGTCAGCCAGATACGCTATCCAACTTAACCTTTCTGTGGGCCTGATAGAACCTGGTGGAGCCCATGTCTTCCCCAGGCCACATACAGCACCTGGTATTCCCAAATGGTCACCCATTTAGTACTGGTTAGGCTCAACGCCACTTAACTTCGGTGATCTAACGGGAACTGGTGTGTCAACGTGATTATGTTGTATAACAATAACAAATGAAATATGGCTAGTCAGAAACAAAGCTCAAATACTATTTGTGTCTGACTTTGAAAATCTGACAAGATAACTTCAGATGTTAGATATTTACTAGCTTTCTTAAAATGATTATCTACATTCTATTCATTCGTGGCACATTTTTAAATTAAAAGAGAATAAGAATTGGAAAGAAGAAAAAATGCTCAGTAATATAACGCAAATAATATAAGGGAGATAAATCATATTTTGAGCTGCAAACATTTATCTCCCATACATTATTTGCCGATTTTTTTTTTTTTTAATTGCTGTCATCATAACAATTTTCTTAACCTGGATGTTTTAGTTTCAAACAAACTGTAGATATTTTGGTATTGTAAAAAAAACTGGAAGAAAAGAAAGCAGATACAATGGTTAGGCAGAATCAAATATCGATGTGTCAAATGTGATGTTATTTATGTGTAAATTCTAAAATTAGACAAGATAACTTTATTAGATTAATGATTACGGGTATTCATTGTTTGTAATAGACAGTCTAACAAACTATTCAAACAGTGTCCTTTTTTTTTGTGCACACAGCAAATGTAACCTTGTGTCAGACAAGGCCAAGTTCCGTAAATACTAGTAAGCAATCATGACTATCCCGTCTCATTTTTTTAATCTAAGACTCAAACGATGTACTAATCATGCTCGCAATCCCACACAGAATTTGAAAGAAAGAAAGTAGGAGGAAACTAGTCCTACTCAGTCGAGAATGACGCTGCCAAAATAACGCTTTAGTAACAAAAGCTGAACAATCAATACAAGACAGCAGCGTAAGTTCTCTCATAAACATAGATAATGCTTATTGCCAACGGAAGACGAGAAAAAATTCAATGGAGAATGAATCAAAAGTCATGATAGTGATTGATAATTGCCAGCAAAAATATTGAAAATGACTCATTTTTTTAAATTTATTTTTTATCTAACAAACCCCCTTTCAGAAAAATAAGATATGGCATATATAAATATATATATATAAGTATAATTTTTTATTTATACAAACATTATTGGTTACATATGTGCATACATGTATGCACATATGTAACCAATTTTTGTATAAATAAAAATTTATACTTATGAACAGCTTTACTTGTTATTGAGCACTTTTTGTAAACACTTGAGTTTCAACGGATTTACATCTACAGAAACTAATACATGTACTGTATATATATATATATATATGACAGGACCGGCGGGACAGTGATAAAAGTGTGTGTGTGTGGGGGGGGGGGGCTCTCCTAAAAAGTGGGGGGGGGGCGGTTAAACACATGCATATATAACTTCATTATTGATGACCGTAAAGTGTGTGTATGTGGGGGGGGGGGGGTAAGTCAAAAAGTGTATGTGTGTGTGTGTGGGGGGGGCTTGAGCCCCCCCCCCCCTGTGCCGCCGTCCATGTAAGATATATATGCTACTGAAACTCCAACACCAAAAATAGTACACAACTGCATAAAATGACTCAAAATCTACATAAAAAGAACAAAACTCAACATAAACAAAACCACATTTAGCAATTTCAACAATTAATATAAGAAAGTTAGGGTATCTTTTACTTTACTTAGCAGACTAAAAACGCTCAAAAAACAAATATACAACAAATAAAAGTAACTGTAGGCGATAAAAGTTATTTTCAAACTTACCTGTTGCATTTGTTTGTATTTTTAACCCGTTCGAAGTGGTATTTATTAGAAATTAAATTATTCGTCACACCAACATCGCAAAATCCAAGATGGCGATCGAAGGGGGGTATGTAAGAGAATACTGACCGGCCGCCATTTTCTTTTTGTGCAAAAAAAAAAAACAAGAATTTTTTTTTACATCTAATAAAAACCCATGTATACTACGTAAAAATACAAACAAATGTCACAGCTACGTAGGAAAATATCTATTCTCGACGTAGGTCGCCTTTACTTGTTGCATATTTATGTTTTTAAACACTTTCTCGTTCGTTTTTTTTTACCCCGTTCACGACCCTGCGGAGTAAAGTAAAAGATACCCGAAAGGTAAATAAAAAAAGAACTAAAGTGACAAATACCGAAAAAAAAACTCCCTAAAAAAAGACTAAAACAATAAATAAACTATTCTAAATAAACAACATCAAAATTGAAACTAAGTGAATAAATAAACACTAAAGTAAACAAATAAATGAATAGATCAAATCGTAGATTTCTCCCACCAAAATAATCGACAAAAAGCTATCTTATTAAATAGAGATTTCGTCCGTCACAATTTTTTTTTAACATAATATATATGTTGCAGAATTTGTCTCGTTTCGAAATATCAGACCTAAACTACTTTTAGACATGGAAAATATGGCATTAATAGTTAATAATAAATTGCCAACATGGTTTCGATTTCCAGTCATGGCATCCGCTTTTCGGTTTCGATTTCCAGTCATGACATCCGCTTTATAGCGGATGTCATGACTGGAAATCGAAAACGAAACCATGAGATATTCAGTCTAGGATTCTACCAACCGAGCTATTAAATAGAGTTTAAAACATTACCCTAACAAAATAATTATAGCTTTGGCGTGACGTCATAGATTTATGATTTACGTCATATTTAAAAACAGCGATGATGAAAAATAATTAGTATAAAAAAAACTAATTCAAACAATCGGCTGTTCATTAGCAAACTCAACACTTACATTATATATACTAGTTTTAAAAATATGCGACCGGAGGGGGGGGGGTCTTATTTCTAGTAAATTAAATACTTTAAATAAACAACAAGATTCATCTTGATGACACGCGCGGAGATCGAAAACACTCGAGATGGACCTAACAACACAAACCAACTCACAATACGTATTAGATTGCTTGCTAAGTCAAGAAAACAAGTTTTAAAAGTATGAATTAAAAAAACAAGAACAGTGTAGTTTTTAATCAAACTTGCCTGGATAATATATATATATATATATATATATATATACTGATGACGGCTGTGAGCCAGAAACACGTGTCCATGGATTACGTTTATGTACGTAAAAAATTAATATATATATATCAAAAACAAAAAATACGGCCTTTGAAATGCGGACGACTAATAATGCAGTTTTTCTGCATCTTAAGCACTTAGGAAGTGAAACAATTAAAAATAATAGTAAGCTTAATAACAACGAGCTGAAAATCACCTATAAAAATAATTATATATATATATATATATATATATGTCCCCCTTTCTTGGGTTGAACTATCTGGTAAGTGAAATCGCTAACTGCCATCGGGTTATAATGCATTTGTGTAAACAAATGAAACTCTCAGGCAATTGACAATGTTTACATTTAGATTTCGCTTACTCTCAGTAGGTGTCGAATGATAGCCAAGTAGTTAGGAGTGCAAATAGTCATCTAGACGGCCGAGTTTCGATTCCGGTTTGAGGCACTTGCTTGTCTAGCCACATTGAAGAGCTGTAAGACAACGAAGCAGTCTCTTTGTGGATGACTATATATATATATATATATATTGGGTTGATATGTTTTGATGTTATGTATTTTTGTGTATTTGTGTATATAATTTTATATATTTTCAAAGCGTAATTTTATTACCTGTAGTAGTATAACTGCGGTAATGGTCCTCTGAAGAGAAGAATTATCTTTGAAAACTCATGAGCTAAGGACTTAATACTTTGCTTGAACTTTGAATTCTAATAAAATTTGATTGACACCTTATTTTATTACTTCATTTTATATTATAATATTAATGCTCTATCCAGTATATTGAGCTTCAGTTTTTATCCCGATGTTTCACTAATTATAAGATATTAGTTGACGCTTATATCTTTTGTTGGATTACTTATATATATATATATATATATATATATTATATGTTTATATGTCTTTTTACCACATTATAATAGCATGCAAAATCTTGTAAGGTTTAAGGATGATCTGAGTATCCCTATACTTTTGTCTTAGCTTTATAGTAAAATCAGCTGTATTTTTCCGGCATTGCCCGGATGGAGACATTGCTGTGGTGGGCTGAGAGAAAATTAATTTAAAATATAAATTTTTACAATTTTGTTTTTAAATAGGATTTTTTAAACTTACTTTTAGTTTTCTCTTATTATGATTTGAATAAATAATTGATTAATAGTAAATAAAAAAAGATTAATTTATTATTGCATTTATCAAAGTTACGTATAGGCAAGAAATACACAGACATACACACAAGATCCTGTCTAACAGTTTTGTCAATACATAGATTACTTCTCCAAAAATGTTTACATAAGATATATAAAATGGATTTTATATTTACATCCAGTGCGATTTGCCATTTAATTGGCAGTAGACATTCTTTACTTTGGAAGACATTGGTGTGACAATAAAAGTTATGAGTGTATGGACTAAGTTCAGGGAACTTTTGCCATTATTAACCAACAGAGTGTTACCACTTTTGACCAAGGAAAGAGTCTATCAGGCATGTGTACGCAGTGTGATGATGTATGGAGGTGAAACCTAACCAGTGGAGATTGAGGATATGTGTTGCATGGAAAGAAATGATATGAGAATGACACGATGCACGAGTCAAGACATGTTAGATATGATGACCTCAGAGGAAGATTAAAATTTGGACAGTATAAATAGATGTGTGCAGAACAGGGGACTTAAAAGCATTATAATTTCTCTTACTGTTGTGATGTGTGGAGAGGGCTCAGGGATAAGAAAACTGACTACTGTACTGACAGTCAAATTTCGAATCTCAGCTGGAAACACTCATCATGTCTAGCCATACTGTGAGGCAGTGATACAGCAAAACAGCTGTTTGTGTACGAGTATACTCCCTGGCCTTCAGGCTGGGATCAAGATGTATTATCTGCTCTGTCCTCAGTCAGTGAAGGAGAAATCGTTCTACACTGAGGCAATTTAATTTTTATTCCTAATCCAGAGTACCCCTTTCTGGGGAGCTGGATTTAATCTACATTAAACACCGACCTTGTATCGAACTGCGTTGTGGGGAGGCAAGTAAATAGAGGCATATTATATAATCGTTCTTCCAGTCAGACAAAACACAGCAGAGTATATACATCCCACAATCGGACGTTCACGGTGATCTGCAGGTTCTGTGATAGCTGCAAGACTTTCTTGTATGTGGAGTGGTGGTTCAAGTGGCAGAATTGCCACCCCGCATTAAAGTGACCTGGGTTTCGAATCCTGAATACGGATGTGTACTACTGAAGAGCTCAAGCAAGGACAAAGTTTGAGTCTAGAACTTCCTGTCTGTGGCTGTCATGATTTGTGTAAAGCTGCAATGTTATGTCGGATTGCGATAATACACCCTTATTCATAGACTCCAAAGTTGAGGCAGAAAATATTTCCTGTTCGCATATCAATACAGACGAGTAGAGGAATAAAAATGGTGGTTCAATAAATTGACTGACCTCCGAATCTGAAACTTTTGAATGTGGTTATCTAACTTCACACGTGAATGACCACATGAATCAATAAAAAAAACTATGGTTCCAAAGAACATGAACATGAAGTAACTCCCCTACCCCCCCCCCCATTATCGATAATATTAATGCATGCTGTAATTCTACATCAGAATATATTTATGATTTTTTTTTTCCAAATAAAGAAAATACAAAATAAATCTAAATGAGAAAACTATTAATATAAGTAACAGCGCAACTTATATATACAAGGTTTTGTGTGAAAAAACAAAAGGAAAAAACAAGAGATTTTACCGGTTTCGTTCAGATCAACAAACGTCTTCAGAAAAAGTGAAGATTTTAAAATTTAATAACGGCAAAACATAGGAAAAAGAAAGAATTCTTTCTTTTGTTTCAAATAGTTAAACACATGCTCAAACATTCTGTTATGTGTTCTTTTTCCTACGTTTTGTCGTTATTCAATGAATCTTAAAATCTTCACTTTTTCTGAAGACGTTCATTGATCCGAACAAAACCGGTAAAATCTCTTGTTATTTGATGAGTTATTCCTGTATTTAATTTGTTTTTCCTTTTGTTTTTTTTTTCACACATCCTGTCTTCACAGCATTTCATTTTATGATATATTGTGTATTTTATCCTCATACAGGGATTTGCAGTAAAATCTGACACTTGACAAAAAGTAAACAAATACCAGGAGGTGCTGAGGAGCATGGTGAGGCCATGGATGGACGAGATCGCCACCGAACGCCCCTATGTCTTCCAGCAGGACTCCGCTCATGCACACAAAAATGTTCCCTATCACTGGTCACTGGACCTGTGGCTACGCTCCTCACCCAACTGCAACCCCTTTTACTATTTCTTCTGGGGAGTAATCGAGGCCAAGACAAACAAGCACGTCTACAACACAGTCGACTCTCTGAACGCTGCCATCATTAAGGCATTCGTTGCCATAGACAAGGACATTGTCGGCAAAGCATGTGACTTATTTCGTGCCCACTTTGAGATGGTCGTCTCTGCTGGCGGCAATTAATTGAACAATAATATAGTATGTAACTAACTGTTGCTAAATAAACTTGTGTCTTTGCATATTTACGACTTTTGTTTTTATTGCCTATCTTTCTCAAGTGTTGGATTTTGCTGCAACACCATATATATATATATATATATATATATACACACACACACACACACATAATTCGAGTAGGAAGTTCCCAAGTTTGGGATAATAACCCAGATGAGAAAAGTAATGAGAATAATTAAAAACATCAATCCTCATTTAAAAAATTCCGAAACAAGATTTTAGACCAAGGCAACAAATATTTAGAGGGTGCGGGCAATATTTGTTTGCAATTTCGCATTTTTATGCATATTTTTTTTTTTCACTTTTGTTGTTTTCATGAAATAAGTGACGAGAAACTGCCATGATGTGCTAATTCGGCATGAGATAAAAATGTAAATTGTGTTCATGTTTTCTTCTTTTTCACATTTAAAATGACCAATATTTCAAGATAAATCTTTTCTTCAAAGAACAACAAAGAATTATGGTCAGAGTTTGTTTTTGTCTGCATATCTGTTGCTATTGGATATGTCATTTCAAGTCAACATGTTTTTTTTTTTTAAATGGAGACTTTTGTAGTTGTTGGTTGAAGAGATTATGGTCAAAATGTCATCATAAGTGTGAAACAGATAAAAATGATTTATTCAAATTCCAGCATAAATGCTGTGTGTGTCAGTTATGTATAAGGGTTTTATATTGAGAATATATCTTTGTTCCGCATCTTCATAGAAAGGTTTTGTCAGCATTTTCAAAAGTTACGCTAAATAAAAAAAGAAAATATTGCAAAGATCCACCAAAACAACTGAAAAAACCCCAGAATCAAATATTGATTTTGTAGGAAGAAAACTATCGATGACAAAGAAACAATAAAAAGACTGACTTTACTTTATATATTAGATATTATCCATTTCTTATATTTATTTATATCTATTATTAATGGAGATTTAGTATATGTCTGTCTGAAATCAAAACTATAATATTACTTCTATTAATTGTACTATTCTACTATTTTAATGCTCAATTCAGTTTACTTTTTCAGACTAATGTACTATCTATTAATGCTCAAGTAAGGAGGAGGTAGTGTAGTATCTGTTCTGTTGTCATGAGATCCTCCCAAACATTACCTCCTCTTTGGAGGATAGTGTAGTACCTGTTCTATTGTCATAACCATTCTCCCAGGCATTACCTCCTTTTTTTAGGGGAGATGTAGTATATGTTCGTTAGACATGATGTATTCCTCTCAGGCATTACCATCTATTTTATTTTTGTGTGTGATGTGTGTGGGGGATAGTGTAGTATCTATTTTGTAGTCATGATACTATCCTCCCAAGGATTACTTGCTCTTTTTTTTTGGGGGGGGGGGGGTAGTAATATACTAGCAGTTGTGTCAGTGCATATCACAACGAACGGCCCAGGACTGTTTGTTGTAGGTGCAGGTCGGTAGCCGACTTTCGGCTTGCAAGTTCACTTGGACCGGGGTTTACATACATTATCTAGCATTCCCGAATGGTCACTCATCTAAGTACTGATCAGGCTCAACATCGCTTTACTTTGGTGATCTTATGGTAACCTGTGTGTAAATGTGATTATAGCTATATCTCGTAGCATAGCAGAGCAAGGAAATAGTCAGGAGGGCATGTCAAAATTTTCCCTTACTACAACAACCACCACCATGTAGGTTAATACAATTCGTTGTTGAATACAACTTGGAGAGTGAGAGGCATCAATGAGACACCCCAAAGATATCATCTGGTAGAATTACTCAGCATGGCATTATCCAATAATCAATTATGGATTCAGAACAGAATAACAAATATTGAACCTTTTTTTACTAAATGACAAAAAAAAAAGTTTTTTTTTGTTCTTTTTTATACTTACAGATTTATACAAAGTTTTTGGTATATTAATAAAATTGTGACTACTACTTCTGTATCTGGTATTTGTGTTTCTAGCATCTACGTGACTTACACATTATCATTTGTTTTCATGTTTATGATTACTCGATTATTTATTGAAATCAAAAATGCAATAAAAGATCAAAATTAACTTTTTAAAAATTTCTATCCCAAAAAAAAAAATACATAATTACGAAAATAAATCCATCACAATGCATTTTAGTTTATTTAATATTGTTAATAGTTTAAAAAAAAGAAAGAATTAATGACTTCATGGCCCTTCAAAATTTGAAAAGAATTTGATAGCATTTAAACTGTTTTTTAAATTCTTAGTATATCCTTTGAAAGTTTTGGAAGCTATTTACATCCAATCATTTTATAAATCGAAAAGATTTAGACAACATTTATACTGTAACAACAATTAGTTATAGTTTTATAACAATTTGGTTCAATTAATAATTTAATGGTCAAACGATACAGTAATAATTAAATTTAAATCTCAAAACTTTAGAAAAAAAAAAAAAGTCAAACAAAAATTTAAGTAAAAAGACTCTCCTGGGCAACGCCGGAAATGTACAATGAGTTGTAGATATTGCAAATGGACTTTACGAACCTCCTGTATATCAAAAGTAAAAGTTCATATTTTGAGCATAATTTATGTGAACATTTAGTTATGTACCTATGTAAGGTTGAACTCACAAGATCAACACGTATTAATTACTTCCTACGGGATACCTTTGTGAAAAAAAAAAAAAAGAACTAAATTTTTTTTCACAAAGGAGTCACAACTTATCAAAACCAAAAGCCACTCGAGGATCATGGGCTAACAATGGATTGCCAGTTGAATGATGAAGACTATTATGAGAGGATCGAAAATGATAACAGAGACGGTTTATGACAATATATCTTGACAGTGGATTTGAAGAAGAACCTGTTGTAGTATGCAGGAAAGCAGACGGGAAGTTCTTGGAAAGAATTCTGTCTGACACCAGGCACACGGAGGAAGAAGAGAAAGTATTTACAGTTGTGGTAGAGAAACAGTCCTTGCTGCGAATGTCTTGCATGGAGGAACCAGAAATTGGAGCTCAGTCGAGCACCTTCCATGGAAATAATGGTAGAGTAGAGAAAGACTAGCAACATCTGTGAAAAAGAGGCTCTAAAGAAGATTACTTGGTATAAATAAAAAAATTCACAGAACTAATAAAAAAAACGGATCTATAATGCTACTATAATTAATATTCCGTGTCTGTCTAACTGAAACTATTACACAATTATCAATGATGTTTTGTTAGCCACACACACAAACTAAGATCCATTTTATTTAAAAATGATTATAGATGATGCTTTTTTTTGCTATAAAACACAAAATACTTGGACTAAAATGTTTACTGATTTTAGAACTTAACCATTTTTTTTTATAAATAGAGGGTTGACTTCTAAATTTGTAACTTTGTTTTCTTATGGAGGATTCTAAATTGAGTAAAATTTGGGCCATACCTACAAATAGATGTACTCGAAACAATAAAATTAATGAAAATAATTGCTATTTTTTAGATTAGAATTAATCTGAGTAATAAGATCTTTCAGCCATAACTTATTTAAACTCCTTTTTTAATTTTTTTCTAGAAAATCAGTTATTTATTTATTTTTTTTTGGGGGGGGGGGGGGGGGCACACCTCTACAAATAGATGTACCCGAAACAATAAAATCAATGAAAATAATTACTATTTTTTAGATTAGAATTAATCTGAGTAAAAAGATCTTTCAGCCATAACTTATTTAAACTCCTTTTTTATTTTTTTCTAGAAAATCAGTTATTTATTTTTATTTTTTTTTGCATGAGCAAACATGCATTTTTTCTTTTTTTAAAAATCTCTGGGGTTCAGTACGTTATCTGTGATCATGCAATGCATCACTGTTGTCGCATGTTTATTTAATTGAATCCATGAAGTAATTAAGTGAGGGAAATTTAAGTTAAGAACGCATAGTAATTAAGTTGTTCAACATGAAATACGCAATAAAAAAGGGATCACATTTTTTCCAGATTTTGAATATGAAAACGGGTGAAGAGTAAAAAAAATGCATGCAGTATTTTTTTTTTTCCACGCGGACGGCGAGGGGGGGGGGTGTCATGCATGGATTAACAAATAGGTGAAATGGTGAGCAAAATGACTAAAAAAAATAGACGTTTTAACAAGAGCAAAAAGCGCAACCGATAGTTGCGATATCAGCAGTTATGGCTGGAGAGGGGAAGATAATAGAGGTACTTATATAGATAAAGCCCCATGGCTGCTGATATTGGCTCAGTAAAATCCCTTAACGACTCACAACAACTGAAAGGCAACCACACAAAATTAAACTTGGGTACCTGAAATGGAAAACGAAAATCAGAAAATTAAAAAACACTTTTTTTATCAATATATTTACATTGTTGCATTGTATTGTTTTTTTTTTGTTGTAATTATTATTTTCATGTTATTTAATTTATTTCAGTCATGCTGACCGTTTATTTGTTTTTGAAAATTGTTGCATTTTCAAGCAACAGTTTTGTTTTATTTTTATAACGTTTTTTTGTTTTTGTTTCAATGTGGTTGTTGTAGTCTTGTGTCTTGGTCTACGAAATTCAAGGAATGGTTCACCTTCTAACAAGGTGACTGAAAAATTAAAAAATCAACACTAAAAAAACAATTACAAAAATTTTTAATGAAAAGCAACAATTTACAACAACAAAAAAATACAATGTAACAAAGTAAATATATCAGTAAAAAAAAAAAATTCAATGTAAATAAATCAATAAGATTTTTTTTTTCTGTTTTTCGTTTTCCATTTCAAGAACCCGGTTTGAATTTAGTGTGGTCACCTTTCGACTGTTGTCACCAGATTTTACTAAGCCAATATTGGGAGCCATGGGGAATGATCTATATAAACACCGAAATAAATAAACTTGTGACCTCGGACAACTGTGGGACAACGACAATAAAAATAGGGGAGGGGGAGTAAAAAGCTTAATTTTCTTTTAAAAAAAAAGAAAAAAAAGTGATTAAAAAAATTTGACAAACCATCGCTTAGAAACTTTCCTCGTAGTCCAAGTAGACGAGAGAAGGATTCCATTTCTGCACATATTTTGGTCCAATGAGATAATCGATAACGATAAGATTGAAAGACATTAATCACAGAACTCTCATCAACAAATAGATTTTTTTTTTTAAAAACCTTTTTTTGTCTTTTTCAATTTATTTAAAATATGCGTATTAATTTGATCAAAGTCAAGAAAAATAAAATTAAAAATAGATTTACGTACAGATTTATATGTTTGTAAAAGATTAGAAATAAATAATGTGTGTATTAAGTAAAACAATGTAAGAAAAAAAAAAGCTTAAGTATATAGCTGTACACATAAACAGGCAAGGTAGCTTTACTAAAGTTATATAGCATACAGATAGAATGTTGACGTTTTGACGAAACGTGTTTTTTTTTTTTACACTACCCTTCTCGTTTCTATCCCTGTGAAACGATTTGTTAATGCAATGTACGCTACTAATTGTGATGGCAACAATGTCGGTGACGCTAGCAAACACTGGAGCCGAGAAGTTTTTTGCATCGTCGTAATGAGACCATTATTGATTATGATTAAGGAAGAAAAAAAGAAAGAAAGAAAAAGGAAGCTGTGAGGGAGCCAGGGTCCAGCTGTGCATTAATCCAGTCCCAGTCGAAGTGACAACGTGAGGAAGATGCAATCAGACAGGAGAGACAGACAGCTTACAGGAAGCACAAATTTTTCTAAGACTGAGATGATGCAGATGACAATATCAACAGGAGAGAGAGAGAAAAAGAGTGAGAGAGAGAGAGTGAGGGGGGAGAGGGGGGGGGGCATCAGCAGCAGTCAAGCAAGATGCTGGTTAACCGGGTTTGTTCTGAATGAGCCTGATGCTTTTTAAAAAGTCAGTCATTCAGTGGAACCCCCAATCCACTGCACAGCTCAGTGCTTCTCTTGGGCGTGTTACTTAGCAACAAGAATTGTATACAGAAAATTCATTTTTGCTTCTCACCTTAAATACCCCCTCCCCCATCTTCACAATGCTCCCCCTCCCCTCAATGATAACGACTCATTGGGGAAAGGATGTGAATATTTTCAGAAGGGGAAAGAGATATTATACTAACAGAGAAAAGGTGGGAGTACAGGTAACATTTATCCTTCTTTTCCTTGCAGAGAGTGGATGCGGCACAAGGTCGGTTTAACTCAGGGGAATCCTACTCACCCAAAAAGGGGGCAATTTTGGTTGGTTGTAAAATTTGCTGTCATCAGCTCAGTCGGTATTCCCTGGTGAGGTGGGTGGTGGTGTTGGGGGGGGGGGGCTCAAGCGACTGGCAATAAACTGATCACCCCCTTTTAAGGAGGGGATAATTCCTGGGAGGATGGTCTTCTAGAACTAAATGGAACCATACTTCACTTTGACATAAGCCTAAAGTTCTGTGCCAGCCTGAGTATGTGGGGAAAACAAACAAGTTAAAAAAGATTGAAAAAGTTCCCTACAAGATTAAAAAAATAAAACCCCGATATATTTATACTGTTACCACTACCTACCGATCTGTCGAAACCGACCATAAACTAAATTGGGAGTTCTTGAAGCAGACACCATCAAATCAATAAACTGATCACCCCTTTTTAAGGAGGGGGTAATTCCTGGGAGGATGGTCTTCTAGAACTAAATGGAACCATACTTCACTTTGACATAAGCCTAAAGTTCTGTGCCAGCCTGAGTATGTGGGGAAAACAAACAAGTTAAAAAAGATTGGAAAAGTTCCCTACAAGATAAAAAAAAATAAAACCCAATATATTTATACTGTTACGACTACCTACCGATCTGTTGAAACCGACCATAAACTAATTCCAATCACACTTCTATATTAACGACCTTAATTCATTGCCAGACAGAAGTGACATCATACCACTTGGACTAAATGATTCATTATGATTGGTCAGTAAATAACGAAGTTCAAATAGAAAAAAAGACACAATAGAACAATGAAGAATGATATAAATTTAAACTTTATTTTAATTTTATTAATAAAAAAGATTTAATTTTTCAATATTCATTTCCACTTCACAGAGTAAATAAAATATTTTTACTAAACGTAATGTAACCAAAGACAATGTTTTACTTTATTTTATTTATAATAAAGCCCTGTAACAAAATTAAACACAATTTTTCTTGAGGTTTACGAGGAATCTAATGATTAATTGTTATTTGATCTGAATGCTGGAATTCAGGAAATTTGTGATAAATCAACTAAAAGGAAAGAAAAAAATGTTCTTAACTTTTTTACTTTTAACTATTTAAAATATCAAACTACATGTTTTGCTTTTGTCTTTTAATAAACAAATATCACTTTCACTCCTGGGCAATGCTGAGTACCTCTGAGTGTCATCGATATAAATTCTTAATATCCCTGTCACTACTTACCTACAATATTTTGACTTTGCGCAATTCCCATATTATCAACAGTAAATAAATAATTTTAATAATAATAATATAGATGATAATGAAAATAATAATAGAACATGATAGCTATAAATATTTGAGAGTTCTGGAAGCAGACACCATCAAATCAATAAAAATGAAAGAAGACTAGAAAAGAATACCTGAGAAGAACAAGAAAACTCCTAGAAACTAAATTATATAGCAGGAATCTAGTAAAAGGAATAAACACCTGGGGAGTATATTCTGGACCATTCATAGGCTGGACCAAAGAAGAACTGAGACATGTTAACCAGAAGACTAGGAAACTAATGACTATGCACAATGCACTACACCCGAAGGATTATACTGACAGACTCTACGTGAAAAGGAAAGACGGGGAAGAGGACTGGTAAGTATAGAGGACTGTGGGAATGAGACAAAAAGAGTTGGAAAACTACATAATCCGGAAAGGCTAATCACTGCAGCAAGAGACACCATCAAAATGAACAATACAGGAAAATTAGAAAAGAAAAGTGGGAAGAGAAACAGCTACATGGACGATTCATAAGAATAACACGAGAAGACACATAACACCTGGTCATGGCTATAAATAGGACACCTAAACAGAGAAACAGAATCACTACAGCTGCACAGAACAATGCGATCAGAACTAACTATACCAAAGCTAAGATAGACAAAACCCAGGAAATCAGCAAATGTAGACTGCGGACAAAGAGAAGAAACGATTAATCAGATAAGTGAATGCAGCAAACTAGTCCAAAAAGAGAACAAGAACAGACTCGACTGTGTGGGGAAGGTAGAAAACACTGGGAACTATGCAAACAACTGCATTTTGAACACGCAGACAAATGGTAGACACAAACCGGAGCCAGTACCGGAAAACGAAAATTACAAAATCCTCTGGAACATGGAGGTCTAAACAGATAAACTCATCCAGGCAAGGAGTTCAGATGTTATAACAATAAGGAAAAAAACTGCCAAATCGTAGACTTTACCATCACAGAAAATCACAGGGTGAAGGTCAAAGAAACAGAAAAACAAAGCAAATATACGGAATTTGCCAGAAAATTAAAGGGATATGGAACATGAAGAAATATAATACCAATAATTGTAGGATAACTAAGAACAATCCCGAAAAACCTGGGAAAGAAACTGAGAAATTAGAATCAAAGGGAATACTGAGACTATACAATGGATGGTAATAATGAAAACAACTGAAATTTAAATGAAATATCCTCGAATGCAGAAACTAAACAACATAAAACACAAATGCTAATCAGCCACATGGAAGGCGGAATAGAAATTTTTTTTAAATTAAAAAAAAAAAAAAAAAAAAAGAACATGCAAACGAAATCTCAAATTACCAAATGGTCGTACAAGGGCACAGAGAGTACTGGAATCTTAGGGAGGCTTATTGTCATTTAAATTCCAGAGAAAGCCAATGGTTGTTATCAGCGAGAAATCAATGGTAAACGACTGTTGCGAGAACACAAAATGATTTGCAAAAGAAGTGGAGAGTACTGGAAATCTGGAGAAACTTGTGGTCACTCAGACCTGCTGCTGCTGCTGCTGTTGTTGCCAGTGAGTGATAACTGATAATGATCCATGTGAACACTCTGAGTAATAACAACAAAGGTTAAAATGTCATTTTTAATTTCTATGTCTAAAAATGATTACCCACAAAGTGGCTGGAGAATGGAAGACTGAGGAAGATATATCATAATCATCTAGATGGGAATGGAGAGTACTGGAATATTAAAACATATTGTCAATCAAATTCCAGAGAAAACTATCGACTGCTATCAGAGAGAAATCCTTATGGCTGTGGCAAGAACACCAAGTGAGTTACAATAATAATGGACGAAATGGAATAAAGACTATGTAATATTTGAGGAAAGATGCTGTCATACAAGCTCCAGGGAAAACTACTGGTTATGAAATTACCAGTAACTCAAAGTCATTAATAATGATGAAGGTTGAATTGTACCATAGTGATCATTGGAAAATCTCATCCCAATTTTGAATAAATTCTTCTTGATCTTTGCTTGAAATAAGATTTAAATTTACTTTTTAACATAGATAATCCCAACTATTACACCAAATTTTTACACATCCAACCATTTTAGTTATCGAAAATTTCTTAGTATGTTTTAAATCTAATAAATTCTGCTAAAACTTCTTTTTTTGTGAAAAAAATTTAAAATTTTAATTCTTGTATCAAATTTTTTTTGTTGTCTTTTATAAAAAAATTTAAAAACAAAAATAATTTTGGTGCCAAAGGAACAAAATAAAAACCAACATTGCCCAATCAAGTTCGATTCTCAACACTTTAAAAAAATAAATTAGAATTTTATTTCAGGACAAGAGATACAATTTAGGACCAACTATCAATTTTAGACCCAAAAAACAAGCAAAATAGAGGATATTCCATTAATCCCTTTTTTTTAGTTTTATCACTAACAAGTCACTGCTTATCCGTGAGGATTGGTAACGATGGTTGAAACTGGGCAGAATTTTATTTGTTCTTTTACTGAAGACCAATGAGTTTGCCAAGTTGGTAGTGAGACAACACCTTGATTGATCATGATGGTTAAAATTGGACAGAATTTGATTATTTAAGAGGACAGCTCAATAAGAATTTGTTAACATTGAACTTGAAAACGACTATGCTGTAATCAGCTGGGAAGCAGCTCTCTGGTATTGTGTTTCACAGACGGATAGTTTTGGGGAAGAATTTTGCTCATGGAAGTTCCATCTAGTTTTAGTTACACAGAGAAAGAAAGGAAAATTATTTACAATTGTTGACGAGTTTTTGTTGTGAATGTTTTACAGGGTGGAACCATACATTGGAGCTCAGTCAAGCGTGAAAATAATAGAGTAGAAAAAGACTAGCAACGACTCTCCTGTAGGAAAGAAGCTGTAGGGAAGAAAATAAGACATCATCATAAGATTTCAGAGTTGGTTTTGTACACTGTCAAGGCAGGAAAAGATGCTGTAAGCGTCACCTCCCCAGATGTGGCAATAGTACTCCAGCTTAGGACGTATTTGACTATTATACAAGTAAAGGATTGCATCAGGAGTGAGATATCTTCTGGAGCGGTAGAATGATCCAACCATTTTTCCAGCAACCATAGCAACAGATTTGACGTAAGCTTTCCATTTTAGGTGTGGAGTGAAAGTCAATCCTAGAAGTTTATCAAGACAGGGGCTTCAAGGAAAGAGCCATTCATTTCAATTTTTTACAAATTGCACAAAGTATTCTAGATCGGAAGAGAAAGAATCAGAAAGATTCTGATCATCAATGCTCTTCAAAGTGTTGCTATAAATGGTTGTGTCATCTGCATAAATGTCAACGAATGATCCTAGAATGTGATTTGGGAGATCATTGATAAAGATCAGGAAGAGAGTTGGACTCAATAGATCCTTGAGGCATGCTGGCATTGATACTATGTGCTTCAGATTTCTGTCCATCAATAACTATTTTTATAAACCTATCAAAGGGAAAGGATTTGATGGTTGGAAGGACATTTCCAGATATTTCATAGCTAGATAGCTTGTGAAGTAAACCTTTGTGCCAACCCCTATCAAAGGTATTTGGTATATCAAGATTGCTCTAGAAATGAAGCCTCCATCCTTCAATAGATTCATTGATCCAGTGTAATATAACAGTCAGCACATCAGCTGTTGATCTTGCAGAACAAAATCCATATTGCTTGTCACTGATGAGACTGTTTTGGCTAAGCTGCTTGACATCTTGATTTATCACAGATTCAAACAACTTACTCATGACGCACAGGATACTGATTGGTCTGTACCGAGATGCAGAAAACTGATCTCCAGTATTTTTTTTCTAATTCAACACAAGAAAAAATAGCAGCAAGTTAAAGAGATTAACATAATTTGTTCTATTTTTAGATGCTGATGTTGCATCTATTGCAGGGAAAGTCACTGTGCACAAACACGTATGTGTGTGTGTGCATGAAGTTCATGTTGTTGTTCAGATCTCGTTTATAGTGATGATTGGTAGTGGTGAATACCCTTTACACTGCCTCATAACCAGAGAAGGCAAATCAATACCAAGATGTCTCTCTCTTTCTCTCTCTCTCTTTCTGGTTGACGACTGTTTTTTGTGTTGTTGTTACTTTATTTTATGTTGGCTCCAAAATCACTGTTTTAGGGTAGGAAAGAATTGCTAATTTGAAACCTGTTATGGTGGTTTACCCTATTCCGTCACAGTATGGACTCTTCCTGACTCTATGAAAAGAGTGGTTATGATGAATCAGGAGATGTGAGGAAGCAGCCTTTGTCAAGGGCAGACAGAAATAACACAAACAGAAGGTAATTAACAAGAAATTGTATTAACAGAAAGTACAAAAGTAATGGGTTGACAGAGGCTGCTTCTTCTCACTTCTCCTGATTGGTAATAACGACTATGAATGGAGTCAGGAAGAGTACACCCAATGAAGGAATAGGGTAGATCACTATTTTGGAGTTACTTGGGATTAAAACATGTGGATACTTGTATGGAACACTACACGTGATCTGTTTTGTCGAATAAGTTTGATAATTTTCGAATTATCCTTGGAGCCTCTTTTTGCATAAAAATGTAATAGGTTTTGGAGGAGTTCCTTTTTTTTGTGTCTACCTCATATTGGTCGAAAATATAAGATTTAAATACCACATGACTATAACCCTTGACAACTCCCACTTAACCTTGTCTTTTAACATATGAAGGGGGGGGGGTAATTAAGCTGCCACTGATGCTTTTTTCCTTAAGTTACGAAGGAGTACGACTGAATTTAAGAAAAGTAGATTTATTTTGTTTTAGTAAGGTGACTTTGGTTTTCATCAATTAAATACGTGTGTGTTATATCTTATGTATTAAGTCTATCTCTTTTTAGATTTTTGATACCGGTTTGTCAATTCTTCTTGTGGATCGTTGCAGCATGTTGTTAAGAAGAAAATGTAATTCGATTTAATTACTTCCAGAAATTACTTTGAGTCAGAATTATTTTCAAATGGCTGCCATCTTTAAAAAGTGAGACGTAACTCTGTATTCGTCCATACAGAGTTACTTATCTTTAATTGGAACAAAATAACATTTTAGAAAAAAAAGAAAAGTAGACCAAATTTTAATGAAATAAATACACTACTGCACAACACCAGGTAGGAACAGTTAGTTTACTTATAAAGTGATTGCAGAATGTTAATCATCAGTTTACCTGATGAGCGCCTTAGAGCAAAACCACAAAAGTCCCTGTGCAGCTTGTTACTACTATTATAGCAATACATACTAGTAGAAAAACCCTGTGTTGCCCAGAATTGCATGATGAATCCTATCCTATCAATAGTTTTCTTCCTACAAAATCAATATTTGATTCTGGTCTGTCAGTTTTTCTTGTGGATTGTTGCAGCACGTTAAGAATAAAATGTAATTGATTTAATTCCTTTAAGGAAATACTTTGTCTGGGTCAGAATTATTTTGATACAGACACCATCTTGAAAAAACTGAATGTCAATACAGAATTACTTCCCTTTGTTTGGAACAAAAAATAATATGCTGGAAATCAACAAAACAAAAACAAATTGCAAGTAAAAAGAACAGTGGACAATGCCAGGTAGGTATACTATATATATATATATATATATATACTGCTGTGACCCTGTTTAGGGGGCGAAACAAAGACACAGAACACAGGGTTAGGTGAACAATATGTATTGAAGAAAAGATACAGAGAACAAGAGAAGTGGTAACCTAACCTATCTCTAACCGGGTCTTTATTTATTCCTCTCTCCCCCCCCCCATGTTTTTTGGGGCCTACAACTGTGAACTGAACATGCTACTCTGATTGTTCTACATCTATTGACCCAAGAACTCTCATCCTTTCTTTCAACCTTGTCATACCACCAAAGTCTCCTCTTCTGAACACATCTCCCTATACTGTCCAGATTTACAGGGTAAACTGAAGTTCAATCTAATTACAAGAAGCCTAAATACTTCCAGTATTTTATTAGGAATGGACGAGTCCAACTGTTCGTCATATATATATATATATATATATAAGAATTCAGAATAAATACAGGTATTTACCGAAATATGAAAAAAGAAAATTGAAGTGAATATGAAAATTATAATTTTTGATTGATTTTTCCATGGTCATTGGAATGCAGCTATATAGTATATATATATATATATATCATAAATACAAGAATGCCTCAGGACGGGTAAAATTCCTTGAACAGAGCAGTTTTGTACCACTTATGTCCCCTTATGAATATTAAAATCAAGATATAATGATACTAAACCTTATGTCTAGAATCCTTATTACATGATTTTGATTCTACACACTGTCTAAAATTTAAGGCTTAAGGAGCCTTGAGAAGAAATTGAAATTCAGGAAATCTTTCTTAATTGGTGTCGAATGAATATGGCTCAAATTCAATGCAAATCTGAAAAAAAGTGAATTTTCAAATGGGAGGTTTTGCACATATTATGCCACAATCTAAAAACCTTTAAAATACTCTGAATAACTGAATTCTGGAGAATATTTATTAATTGATGTTTAATACCTATTGTTAAAATTTCACAAAAATCGGAGGTATCTGAATTTTCAGTTTTCATCCCCTTTTACAAAACTAAATTAAACTAAATAGAGCCCACATTTCCCACCCTTACGCCTAGCAGCTGTGTTTTAAAATTTATAATGATCAGTTAATTAGTTTAGGAGTGAATCCTGTTATATACATATATGAACATATTATTTACCTCCTCTGCAGGTGGTTAGCCACAAGGAGCGCACTGGGATAAGCACATTATGGCCTACAAAAAATGCCTCAGACGCCCCATCAGCATTCACCGGTAGAGACGCCTCGGACGATTAGCAATAAACTAACCATTTCTCAGAGAGAAGGTAAAGCCTGGGAGGGTGGAAATCCTAGAACTGAACAGAAACAGACCTAAACAATATAGAAAAAGAAAAGAAACAAAAACTATTACTTCATTTCTTTATTGCTTTAATTAATCAATTTTTTCTCAATTAAAATAAATACTATTATCTAATATATAAAGTAAAGACGATTTTTCCCCTGTACCTTTTCGGAGTATAGGAAAATAACCACATGCATCACAGGCTACTAAACTCACCACTATACTACACTTATTCACTCGAGCGTGTTTTAGTAAATTTGTTATTTTTTCTACCTAACACTAAATATTACATTTGGCCCACCATCCACGTCTCTCCGAAAAACCAACTCCATATAGGTGGTAGCAAAAACTTTTCTCCCTAACAATTCTGTACTGTCACTCTACTCATCGACACCGGGAACTAATACACAGTTTAATTTTCACAAAACACCGGTTCTTATTAATTATTTGCCTGGTATTAATTTACTACATAATATAAAGCAATACGCAAAGACTTAATGACCGCTCCCGTTCACTCCGATGATTTTCTACGAATATCAGATTACGTTATTTCTAATTCTACCTATGACTTCTAAATTTATATTCATTCCGGAATTAAGCGAATGAAATTAACGAACACTGTTCCTGCAACATTTATTCATTCAACATGGCGGCTACAATTTCTTGATCGAATCGACATCCTATTTAATTCAATAAGCGCCAAGATACTGGTAGACCTCGATACATTTACATTTTCAAAATCATACACTTTTAACACGCATATTATAGAAAACTTGCCCAAATCCAGTCATTTTCATCAACTACAAATGACCTAAACCGTGTCATTGCTGAATCTTAACATAACATGCATGCCCATAATCAAGCTTAGCTTATTAACCTATTTTCACATGTATTTTTAACTCGAAAGCATGGCCCAGTCGTTAGGAAGGCAGGTTTCATGATCGCCAGTTTTAGCGTTCGATCCCATTCTACTCTACCACTTTTTTTTTTTTTTTTTTTTAATTTATAACATTCGCCAACACGGTAGAGGGGGGGGGGACAACAATAGACCGTTTCTTTTTTTATTCTCCCGTGCAACGCCGGGCGACGGGTTCCACTAGTTGTAAATAAAATAATATATATATATATAGAGTAATAAGTAGTATTACTACACATCTAGACAAGATTAGGTTTAAGGCTCCCAAAATTCACATTACAATTGGACCCATGGCATAACGGTAAGATGTGTTGCTTAAAAATCAGTTCTAAGCAACAGTTTTCTGGAGATTCAAGATTCAATGTTTACTAAAAGCGCTATCAACTAAGAATAACATAATAATTAACAAAGTGTAGTATTTGTTCTGATGCTATACTTGGTCTATTCTGTGCTCGGTCAGTAAAGGAGAAGTTCCTTAGACTGAGGCAATTTAAATTTTTGTTCCAACCCAGAGTGCCCTTTTTTGGGAGATGGATTTTCCCCCACATAAAAACCGACCATGTGTCTAATGTGGGGAGGCAAGTAAATAGGAACATAATAATTAACATTTCTACCGGGTTATTGCTGACAGAACGCACGAGAACAATCTACCTGTGTTTGACAAAGATTTTAAAGTTTTAAAAAATTCACCTGAAGAATGTTGGAAGTTACATTGGCTGAAACGTTGCGAATATCAAACCCAAGATGAGAATAGTAGTCCGAATAATCAAAATAATACATATCATTACTACATACCAAACTTAATTTAATATTTTCAACTTGACGCATTTTTAGTCGTGTTTATAAATTCACCAAACCGTCCAATCTAAGCTGAATCTATTGATTATGGCTTTTATTGATTTTTCTTTTGTGTATATGCGTTTGTCTTTTCCGGTTGAGTTTAGTAGTCATCTGCAAAAGAGGGCAGTGGGGTGAGAAAAAGGAGGGGGGGGGGGCTACTGACACAATGTATTATTTTCTTTACCCATGACCCCTTCCTGCGGAAAGCTGACTTAACAAAATCCTTCACGTCATAAAATTGAGTTTTGACAGACTTTGAAAGATTGGTTTGCTTGTTTTATGGCATATCAACTCTTTTCAAGTTATTTAACGCACAAACCGGTCATTATGGGAAATGTTACACTTAATATCTTTAGTTGTTTGTTACTAATGAGTCATCACATATCAAGGCTAAAAAACACTTGAGGATAAAGGTTAATGATATGGACAGATTGACAGTTGAATGATGATGAATACTATGAGAGGATTGAAAATTTCCACATATCACTATAAAACAACAGCCGACGCAGAAAATTCTTCTGCATTTGTCAGAAACCTCGTTCATGGAATGTGACTTAAGGACAAAATAGTGGGGAAGCAAGAGTTACTGGGCTGTCGAAAGTAAACACAAGGACCACCTTGTCATCTCCATTTTGTTTATCTCCAGGGATGCAATTGAAAACAAAGCCCTATACCAAGATCATTATTAATGTTGTAAGTTTATGTCATAGTTTCATGTCAAACTCAGGACAGATTCTATTTAAGCCATCGATTTGACCCATACATATACAACAACTTGCGTGGGGAGGGGGGGGCAGGAGTAATGGCAACGAAGGAGTGACTCCATAAAGCTCCCACCACCAAATGCAATTTGATGTCATAACCAGGACCTTAAAGGTTAAAATTTAATGAGGCAGACATGCCCAAATTGTAAAAGTACCTCATCATATGACACATTAGTTCCCTTTAAATGGAAGTGAGGTCTGTATTATTAATCTGCCTGACAACGCATAAATGATAATCCTTGGTTTAAATCTATTTTTAAATACATTTAAATGTTCACAACAGAAGGGAAATAACTCTTACCGGTCATTGTGAGACTTACATCCGGGTACTAATACTTTTTCAGTATCTCATCATTTCCATAACAATTAGACAATATTTTTTTTGTGTGGGTTATTTCGGAAAAATATTTCTTCCAAAATATCTGGTTTTGATAACTCATTTCTTTGACAACAATATTGTGTTGCATTTCAGAGCATTAATTAAAAAATTTTTTTTTTTAGCCATTTTTTGCTAATTCTTTAAAGGACTTAGAAATCTTTGGACTTAAAACATTTTTTAAAGGATGTTACAAGTTAATTAGGAAGAAAACTGGAGAAGTGTAGTACTATGGTGAACCAAATCTTTGATTCCAGGCCATAACAAAATATCTGTGGCCGGCGGCTTGTCTGAAGTCTTGTTTTGTCATTACTCAGTGAATAGCGATGTTTCTCTCTGTTTCTTTCTCTTTACTTGTTGCAGTTGCTCTTTCTTTTTAATTATAGCAGTTGTACAAGTTATTAAACATGACAGCACAAAATTATTGGAGTTTAACAAAGCTTCATGGTTTTTATTTTTATTCTCGAGTATACATATATAATACCGTCAACCCATGCCTCATAGGGGAATGGGAACAGCTGTCCGAAACGTGACCTCTCTCACGGCTCAGAAAAAAGAGAAAGCCTTTGACAAAGTCTGGCATGAAGGTCTTCTCATGAAAATCAACTCATACAGTATTAATGGACGAATATTTAATATAATCAGATCTTTTTTTCTTAGCTATAGGACCTATATTGAAATGCTCTACTGAGCTGGACCCTATCCTGTCCTAACTCTATAACAAATGCCTTGCCAAATCTTCGTTCACTGATAGCTGGAAAATTGCCTCTATGGTATGAGTTTTCAAGAACTCTTATGAAAGAACTGATCTGCAAAATTATCGTCTCATAAGTCTTCTCCCACGTTTCGCTAAAATCTTTGAATCCTTAATCAATTTCTCAGCTTTTTAGCTGAGATCAAAGTGTAATATTTGTTTCGATGGATGCTACACCCTGTAGACTGGTCTTGTCTTGGCCTTCGGGCCTTGATTCCGCCAGTCTTAGGGTATTGTCCTGTGCAGTTCTAGGAGGTCCACCCTCCCAGGCTTTGTCTTCTCACCCTTTGAAAAAAGGTTAGTTTATTGCTAATTGCCTGAGGAGTCCCTACCAGGGAATAGCGACGGGGCTGCCCAGGCATTTTTTGTAAGCCAGAGTGCACTTCCTCTATGGTGCTGGCTTTTCAATCCCATTTTCCAACCTTGTGTCACATATTACTGCTGCGGAAGGGAAAGGAATACAAAAAAAAAAAAAAATTTAATCAATATAGCAATAGTTCATTGCCTCGAAAATGCTAAACTTCTTTCAGATCAACAGTATGGATTTAGGCAACCCCATTCTACTGCGGATATCTTAACAGTCATCTCTGAACGCATATACAATACACTGGATAAGGTAGATGAAGCTAGGGCAGTAGCGCTTGTTATATCCAAAGCCTTTGACAAGGTCTGGAATAAAGGTCTTCTCAGGAAAATTAATTTGTACGATATTATTGGATGAATATTTAATACAATCAGATCCTTCTTAGCCAAAAGAAGCATCCAGGCAGTCCTGACTGGCCGTACATCTAAACAATATCACATTAATCTGGGTGTGCCTCAGGGTTCGATACTAGGAGTGTACTTTTATTAATCCTGATTTTCATAATTGGCCTCCCTGATACAATCGCGTCAGAGATGGGTATATTTGCTGATGACACCATACTCTATTCTCGACATATCGGCAAAGTGAACGCGCACATATCCAATGCAATAGGTGAATCCTTAGAAAATAACATCCATTCTATAACAGAATGCTACTAAAACAAATCTCCTTTCCTTTAACAATTATAAGAAACCTTTTCAACCACTTTTACTGTTAGCAATCGGTGCACCGATTGCTAACAGTAAAATTCCTTGGCCTAACATTCACAGGTAACATGAATTGGAATAAATACATAGCAGATACTGCTAAGTCTGCTGCAATGAAGGTAGGCTCCCTTTACCCGGCTAGAAAATTTCTCACACCTGCCAGTATCATATCTCTATAAAGCCAACCACTAGTCTCTTTCTTCTTGGACAGAGTGCAAAAAATAGGTCTCACACTATCTACTAAGATCCATCCCCCGTCCCATTGCCACATTGTTGCATCCCTTTGCTTGTTTTACAAGTACTTCCACGGTATGTGCGACTAAATTACTGCATTTGTACCTCATCAATGTCAATATCCGATTAGCAGCAAAATCCTACCCCTTCACTGTAGAGGTCCCCAGATGCAGAAAACTTTCTACTTTAATAGCTTCTTTCATCAGACAGCTTGCTTTTGGAATTCCTTTCCATGGTCCCTGTTTCCTGTATTGTACCAACATGCAGAAATTTAAATGTAATGTGCAAAAACATCCTGCTGCAAAACTCCCCCCTTTGGATCTCCGCTATAAATCTATCCCCTAATCACAGTAGCCCCTTTACGACTCAGATGCAATATGGCTTGTTTGGAGTGAATAAAAATTAAAAAATGAACAAATAAAAGTTTTAAAAAATGAATAAATAAAAGTAAAAGAAAAAAATGAATAAATAAAAGTAAAAGAAAAAATGAACAAATAAAAGTAAAAAAATGAATAAATAAAAGTAAAAAGAAAAAATGAACAAATAAAAGTAAAAAAATGAATAAATAAAAGTAAAAAAATGAATAAATAAAAGTAAAAGAAAAAATGAACAAATAAAAGTAAAAGAAAAAATGAACAAATAAAAGTAAAAAAATGAATAAATAAAAGTTAAAAAAATGAATAAATAAAAGTAAAAGAAAAAATGAATAAATAAAAGTAAAAGAAAAAATGAATAAATAAAAGTAAAAGAAAAAATGAATAAATAAAAGTAAAAGAAAAAATGAATAAATAAAAGTAAAAGAAAAAATGAACAAATAAAAGTAAAAGAAGAGATCATCATGTGCTACATTTTTTGACGTAATATCTCGATACGTAGCCCAAACTCTAAATTGACTCCTAAAAGAAAATTATATTTTTTTGCTTAACTTACTCAAACTGATGTGGAATTTTCCATTTCAAACATTATTTTGACACACCCAACGTCGAATTTTGCTACAAAAGCAGAAGTTTTAAATTATTTATCAGTTCAGCATTTCAGCTTTGTTTTGCAAGAAAAGAAAATTAAAATAAACTAAAAAATTTTTTTTCTTCTTTGAATATTCCCTTATGCATCAGCAATTCTATAACTCAATGAATTGTTCGACAGTTGAAAAAAAATGCCGTCGACAATTTTGGTCATTTTATTGTTTGGATTTTGAGAAGGAGTGTCAGTGTTTTCAAAAAATAATTCAGAGAATTCATCTTGTATTTGTACAGGGTGATCACCCTATGTCTGACTTGTCCACCATGTTTCAGTCATGAATATCCAAAAGTCTTTATTTTATTATCAATCAATGATATGCGGGGACAGTTTGGTGATCGTCTCATCAGTAGAATGCTTATCATTGAATGGCAATAAAACAAAACATTGTTGGATTGCAGAAAGTATTGTGAATTTTATTACCGCTTCTATGGATGACATTTTTTGTTCGGGGGGGGGGGGGGGAACGCTGGGGGGAACACCCTGTGTACAATGAGAAAACCAATATATTTATTACTCTTTTTTTGATTTATTCTAATTTCTACAATTTCGGAAAGAGTGAAGCGACTTTTGAATCTGCTCCTATGTACAATTTTTCCAATAAAAACAAACAAAAAACAAAATTTTAAATTGCCTTTAGAAAATCTTTCAGTGTCAAAGATCAAAAATCTTTTCTTTTTTTTTTTTTTAATGCACAAAGAAAAATGACTGAATTGATTCAATGAATAAAAGATCTCAATTATAAAAGATAGTTTAGAATTCTTAGGTTTGACTACTTTACTAAAGAGAAGAAAGGGGGGGGTGACTTAATCGAGACCATCACAATAATTCATGAGATTTCTAAACATGGAATTTTTATTATTCGGACAACTATTCTAATCTGGGTTGTTATCTTCACAACGTTTTGTTACCTCTGACCTTCTTCAGTTGAAGTTTTTTGAACTTGGAAATCTAGTTGAACTCAGGAACCTATACAGAATTTCGAATTGGACCAATTACTTTATTCACAAGAGGAGATTTGTTCTCGTTCTGTCAACCAACAGAAAAATCTACCGCCTGTAGATTAAATAAAGAGTTTAGTTTAAAATTCTGTATAGGTTTCGCAGTTTGACATAGATCCTCAAGATGGAAAAGATGCACCTGAAGAATGTTGGAAGTTATATTGGCCGAAATGTTGTGAAAATAATAGCCAAATTGAGAATCAGTCTGAATAATACAAATAATCTTTATCTATAAAGTTCCAAAACATAAATATGCCAAGATTTTTTTTAAATCTCTTCAACTGGAAATTTATTGAAAAGAAAGATTAAAAAAAAATAAATCCATCACATAATTAGTTTGTTTTTCTAATCAAGTAATAAATATATTTGAAACAAATGAGTTAATCAAATTAGAAATTGAGCAATATATATTATTAATATATATTAATGCATTTTTCTTCATTAGTTAAACATTGTTTTATGTCGACTGCCTATCGCGTCAGCTCGACATTATAGGTTGAAAACTCTCACTGATTTATGTAGTTGTTCACTGTGGCTACGTGGGCTAAGGTGTCGTAATTTGAGTTAAAAACTTGACTCGTGTTTCAAATCCTGCGATTGGATTGAATAATTATCTCTAGACTGATGATTCCAGAAGGATGAAATGTATACGTATGCAGCTAAACAAATATATATATATACATATATATATATATATATGATATATATGATATATATGATATATATATATATGATATATATATATATGAGCAAATCAAATTAGAAATATGTGTATAAAAATGTAAAGATAAAATTAAATGAATTCTGAAATGATTATAAAAGAATGAATTTAGAAGGACATGTTTGGGGATTATCGGATGAAATATTTAAAAGAATTTCATCTGTATATACATATTTTTTGTACTATCAAGGCCAAAAGGCACTCAATGATAAGGGTTAATGGAATGGAATGATTGCCAGTTGAAAGAGGAAGAACCTCATGAAAAGATTGAGATTAGTTTCGGTTTTTAGAACCTAATATCTTTAAAATAAATATGTAAAATGAATATTCCTTTTCATCTGATTCATTTCTTACACTAAAAAACTTATAACAATAAACAATCTTGCATTTTTTTCTATCATTGTTGTAGAGAAAGTACTGACACCCTCTTCCTTATACAATGAACTATTTTGAGTAGCATATTACCAACAACGATGTCAGCCTCAAAGAGTACAACCGTTGTGTAAGTACAGCTGGACAGTTCCCTGCATAGATTACAAGCCAGTTACCCAAGTTGTAACTACCTATTGCATTGTTCACTTATAATAATAAACCCCCTTTAATTTTTATATGTTGACCATTCGAGTAAGTAATAACATTACAAAATATACATTCTGTGAGATTGTAGATATTTTATGTAAAAGTTTTTCTGTTTTGTTTTTCTTTTTATAGATAGTTAAAATATGATTATTAATTCAATAAGAGATCCCAAAAGAGACTTCATAAATAAATCGTATCAATTGCCCCCCCCCCCCCCCTATTCACATGAAATTCATCTGGTGAGACTTGTGGAACAGCAAAAACAATAGAAAGTTGAAAAGTTCATGAGTCCAACGTTTGTACAAGTCAGTTTTTGAAATAGCATAACAATTGCCGGATTTATAAAAACCTCTAAAGTAATGAAATTATTTCACAACTTCTCATGTCTGTATGTGCGTTAAACATGATTTCTATTATTTACTAAGATCAAAAATGCAATAGCATGAAGTATTAAAACCAACTTTTAAAAAGTCTAAATCCCCCATAATGCATTTCAGTTTCTTCAGAAACAAGTCAGCCATTTTAATCTTTTGTTCATATTTGAAAAAAACGAACAAAAAAAAAAAATTATTTCGAAATTTGAAACGAATTTGAGTTATTTACATCGAATCATTTTATAAATAGAAAAAGATTAAAACACATTTATACCTTAACAACAATTAGTTATAATTTTATAACAATTTGGTTCAATTAATAATTCAATGATCAAATGATATTGAAATAATTAAATTTAATTTTCGAAATCTTACTTTTAAATAAATAATTTGTTTAAAAAAAATGGTATAGGTAATAAATAAAAAGAGGCAAAACAAAAATAAAAGAAAATGGATTCCTGAGTTTATATATTTTCACGCTGAAATAAAGGGTAACTTATATATCAAACAATGAATAAGTGAAATATAAAAACAATTATCTGACAAAAGATCAATTTAAGATCAGAAAAAAAAAGCTGAAATGTTTTTCTTTAAAAAGATCTGAAATAAAATTCCATTAATGTTTGCAAAAAATACTTTTTTTTTTAAATGAAAAAAAAAATTTTTTTTTGTAAGACAATTAAAATATTTTTTAATTCAAAAACATATAATAAATTAAAATAGTTTTCTTATCACAATATTTGTTTAAAAAACGTAAAAATTTTTTTATGTAAAAAAAAAAAAAAAAAATCGACTTACCATTACTATCTCGGCCTTTTCTTAAGCCCCCATGTATTCCAGGGCCAGTATTTAACACTCCTGTATCCTTGCTGCCACTCATATTGATGTTGCTGCTGCTGCTGCTGTGTTTGTTATCACTTTTACTTGATTCACTGTTACTGCGAGTGGATCTCATGCCAGAGCTGTTGCTCTGAGAGGAGCCAGTCTTCTGTTTGGGGAGCTGCACATTAAAAAAAAAAATTAAACAAATTAAAAACAATGAATGAGTTCGTCAACATCGTCTGAAATTTTAAGCCAATATTATCTATCTGTTTGTCACATGAGAAACTTAACTCATCATCATCATCATCTACTATGATATACAATTTATGAGAAAATCTTATCAGAACTCAACAATGACTATCGAATAACACTGAAATATTATACCGTGTTTATTTATTAGAAATCTTGGTAAAAATAGGAGATTCCATCGATTCTTTTTAGTATATATTTGTTTAAGATACAAGTCATAGGTTATTCTTAAAGTTTGTTTATCTGTCAAAATTTTTATTGTAATTTTATTTTGAAATTAAAACAAAAAAAATAATTTTTGTGTTTGTTGTTAAGTTTTACGGCATGTCAACATTATTTTATGCTGAAACATGTTTTTGTACACGATTGATATGTATTTTGAGAGATTTCTTTTTTTTACATACAGCACTCGATCTTTCGAAATGGTCACCCATTTTGTACTGGTCAGGCTCAGCATTGCTTAACTTTCGTGATCTAATGGGAACCCGTGTTTGAATGTTATTTTATTTACTTCCTTTCTAAGAGGTTAGACATGTTATTAGAGACGTATTATTCTTGTGTTTTAGATTCGAAATTCATAAGTGAAGGTTAGCCAGGGTCAGTTGGTCTGCACTGTGACTTTCTTTTTGTTTATCAGTTCAAATCTTTGGTTTGAAGTGCCAGGGGGCAACACTGAATGAGGGCTTTCCGATCAGGTCCCTTCAACGGTTGGGTACACAGCACCGGGAATGAATCAGAAGGTTAAATCTTTTAAAATGGACAGAAATGACAAATAAGAACAACTGACACGAGGATCACAAACAGGAGGTTACCAGAGAGAATCACCAGCACGTCAAGCGACACATGCAAATGACAAAAACTGATAAACCAACTCATTTCACCTATTGACATTACAACGTATAATTATGAGAATAACATTGGCTGGCAAAATGATTCATTTGTAAAACCGGAGATGCAGATTATTCAAATGTTCCAACTATTTGTTTACAACCAAGCATTCCCGGGTTCGTGCCTGCTTTGGAAAAGCCACTATCGCACAAGGTAACGGTGCTTCGTCTAATGAGGACAGCCATCATCGCCAAAGGGAGTGAGAAATTCACTTTACATATCAGTTCCACTGCACAGTTACTCCACTTTGATCGTAAAAAAAGAACCAATCTATAAGTTCTGTCATTTTGTATGGAGTCTATGCATATCTCTTTTTATAAAATTATCGGATCAAATTTCATGCGTGTAAATAGAAATAGGTTTGATTTTTAAAAAAATTACAATTTTAAAAATAAAAATCGATTTAATTAAAAAGAAAAATTTAATGTTATGGAATTTTTTAGATAAGGATTTGTATTATTATCTTCATCTTGGTTGTTATTTCCACTGTTAACTTTGGAATCTATAAGGAATTTTGAACTGAAATCTTTATTTAATCCATGAAGGTAGATTGTTCTTGTTCTGTCAGCAATGATCTGGTAGAAGAACCTCATTTTAGTACTGATTGTTAATCAATGCCTTTATCTGTTGCACCACAGGTCCATGTGGATAATAACAAATTGAGAGCGAGAGAAAGGGAGAGGGAGCAAGAGAGAGGGAGAGAGAGAGAGAGGGAGCGAGGGAGAGAGGGAGAGGGAGCGCGAGAGAGGGAGCGAGCGAGTGAGCGAGAGAGAGACAGAGAGAAAGTAAGAGACCAAAGAGCAAAGACCAATAAATAACGGTGTTGGGTGTGGATAACAAAATAAAGGAATTGATTAAAAAACCATGATTGCTCTCACTCTCTTCCTTGCAACTGGTTCAATATAATAGAAAGAAAGCAAAAAAGGAAACAAAAGCTTACTGACTAACTGCTTACTCTAGTTTCAGTGTTGTTTTTTAAACAACTACCAGTACAAATGAAAAAAAATATCCCCGACCCACCCATGCACTAATGTGGTCCCTTATGACCCCAAAGGAATGAATATTACAGTATTCATTTTTACCATAACCAGGTCGAGGTCACACTTAATATTACAATTTGCAGAAGTCCGGTTTAAAACTGGCAATCTCTAAAACAGATGTCAAGAAGCGATGGTCAACAGTGTCGAAAGCTTTGGACTGATCCAAGTTGATCAGCGCAACTTCCGTGTCATCTATCCCCTCTAGGACCGGACAAATCAGATGCAAGTTGTTCTGAATCTATCTTCCCTTCACAGCATAGTTCTACTCATGTTTGATCAACTCGCCGATAAAACCCGGCAACCGGTTCGATAGAATCTTGGCCAAAATCTTTAACTCTATGTTTAGCAGAGTTATGGGCTTGTAATCGTCTAGTTCCTCACCACCATGTCTATCCTGCTTCTTCAGCAATGTGATCACTTCCTTTGTGACTTGACCTAGGATGGAGCATTGGTGAAACCAATTTTTGAACACATGCATCAAGAATCGGTACAAACATGTGCAACAGCTTCAAAAACAATTTGTAGAGCAGACCATCAAGTCCCGGCGTTTGTTGCAGCCGACTTGCTTCAACGCAGCCAAAACTTTGTGCTCCATAAACCTGCCTTTGCAACCAGCTGCTATAGTCATATTGAGGCAGGGAGAGTCATCAAAATTGTTGCCAAACTTCTGGACTGGGAAGTTTGGAAGTTGGGTGAAGTGTTCCTCGAAATGCTCCCGAAATCCCTTGCAAATCTCCAGAGTAGATTCCAAGGTACATCCATCTGGGTGCTTGACTTTTCCAATGTACCTATCCGAGCCATGCCGGGAAACTTCCTTACACTTATCCACATCATGAAGTTCACGACTTCATTGGATACTTTTCTTAGCTTAGCCCTAACTACTTGGTCCTTGTAACGCTCTCTAGCCTCATGTTGTAGGTCCTGCTTAGCTAGTTCTATGCTTACAGTATACCCTCTCCCACCCATCGCCCAGGTTAGTTTCTCTTCTAGATGCTTTTTCACCTTGGCTTTATCTAGTGCAAGATGCTGATCATATTTGACGGAGAAGCTTCTGATCTTAGTTTTTAAGCTAACCCACCACTTACTCCTGGTAACCTCCCCCACTAAAGCCTTATAGATGAGTACTTGTAGCTTTTCCCAGAAGTCTCGTATCTCCAGCAAGGAATTAGTTTAGACCTATTTTCTGAATTCAACCGGGCCATAACTAGTTTATGGTTTGATTGAACTAGCCAGAGGACACGATATAAAGTTTATGTCACCTCTTCTAACATCCTATCCAAATAAGTATTTGGGTAGAAAAGCACGCTATTCATCCACGTCTCTTAACCTGGGTGATCAACACGAAACCTGTCGACAAGATGGTATCTAGCCATCAGGTCAAACAAGCTAATCTCAAACCTCATCGACCCTCTATCTCCCCCTCCCCAGACCATGTCTATATTCGGATCAAAGATGGCATTCCAATCTCCCATTAAAACTACATGCTTCGGACATGCGATGAACTCTTCAAACCCCCGAAAAAAAAAAAAAAAGAGACCGGTATGGCTCCCTCCATGACTCCCAATATTTGCCAGACCGCAGTACATTACCCTCGATGCACTGCTTATATTTTGATAGATACAATTCTTTGTACTCCTATGGGGACATATTTTTCTCTGTCTTCTTCCCCCAAGCGAACTTCCTTGGTGGGACTGCTGTTGCCTCCCCCTGGCATTGGTGTATTGGCTCCTTGAAGCTGAATCTCTCTTCTTGGGAGCTCGAAGAGGATCTTAAGTAGAGGGTATCACCACATTGGGTGATAGTGCCACTTTTTCGTTACCTGTGTGCTAGCTGAGGGAGCTCCAGCTCTTGGTAGCAAAGCCATTCTCTACGGAAGCTTGGCTGGCCTCCATCACAGAGGGTACCACTGCATTGGCTGATACCTCCCCTTTTTCTTTTCATGCTCTCTAACTCCAGCTCCTAGTAGTGGAGCCACTCTCTGGAGGAGCTGGCCTAGCCTCTGTCACGGGTAGGGGGGGCACCTTCTGCATCCATCCTTGGACTGAGTGAGCCTTTGTACTCGCTCATTAACAGTGTTGTTGTTGTTGGTGGTGGTGGTGGTGGCGGCGGCAGCTGTTTTTTCTCCTCCTTCCCATCCCATTTTTCTGTCGGTTGAACCAGAGTTAAAATCATGGTTTCAACCGGGGTGGACACGAGGTATTTAGAAAACTAGTGTGTGTGTAAAAAGAGTGCCTAAACCCGGAAAGAATGGTAAAGATAGAACTGAGAAGGGGAGGAGTGTTAATATAAAGAGAGAAAATTTGGTGCGAAGGATTAGAGAGGGCTATTATGTCTCATACTAGAGGTAGACAAAAAGATAGAACAAAGTGAAAAATACTTAAAAAAAAAAAAAGAAAAAAAAGAAAGAGAGATTACTGTATTCCTATAAGAGAGAAGGACGAGAAATCAGCACAAAAGACGCAAGCTTTAAGCTAAGATCTGTGAAATGAAAATTCTCGGTTACAATTTGATTGAAGCTGTTGAATTTACTTATCGTAAAAGCCGAGGAAAAAAATCTGTTATCCAAATTGATAAGTTTCTTTTTCACTTGATTTTTCGATATCTGATGAAGACTTACATGATACCGAAACATCATTTGAATTGAATAAAGCCAAATATCTTTTAGTCATTTATATAATACACTATAGCACCCGTGACCCATTGAGTCAGTATTTGTTATATTATTAAATATATAATTTATTTGATATTGATTGATAATCATGTTTTTACAAGGATTTCAAAATAATACATTGTGATGTTATAATAAATTTTCTCTTTTTCATCTCGTTCTCTCTTTATTATTTACATCATTCCATTCCTCTCACCAGCTCTCTTATCATTTGCAATTTATTCAGGGACATGAGTAGCCAATCTTAATAAAAAAGCTGAAAATCAAGATGAATGTACCCAACCTGGTTCCACGGCCAGTGTGGGTGTGTGGAGGTGGTTATATTGAGTTTAATTTAGTTTATGCAAAGCAGGCAAAGAGAGGATGGAAGCCTTTCATGAAAATTAACATGCCTCCGATTTTTGTGAAATAGGAAATATTTTGAAGTAGGAAATAGGAAACAATAGTTATTAGACATCAATTAATAAATATTACCCCCAATTTGAAAATTCAAATATTTTAGATTTCCATTGAATTTGATCCATATTCATTTCACACCAATTAAGCAAGAGTCCCCCAATTTCAATTTCATCTAAAGATCTCTTAAGCTTAAAACATTTTCTACAATCCAAATCACATAATGGATTTTTATAAAAATTTGAAAAAGGATTCTAGGCATAAGGCTTAGTATCATTATATCTTGATTTTAATCTTTGTAAGGGGACATAAAAGTGGTGCAAAACTACACATATAAGATAATCATCGCAGTTAACCTGATGATCCCCTCAAACAAAACTCATAAGTTTCTGTGTAGCTTGTTTGCCATAAGCATATTTTCATACAACTACTAAGCTTTACCCAAATATTGAGCACTATTGAAGTAAATATTGAAACAAATACAATATATTATTTGATAATATAAATATATTATAAACAGAAATAAGTATATAATAATAAGCAAATCTTCATAAAAATGAATGAAGCCCTCTTTGGTAGTTGTCAGTGTTTATAGAAACATTGAGATGTTGCTTGCTCATACCTGATGGCCAAATGTTTAGAACCTCCGACTCAACTCGAAGGTTAAGTTTCGATCCCTACTTGAGGCACTTGCCTGTGTAGCCACACTGAAGAGTTGTGATACAGCAAAACAGTTTGTCTGTAGATGATGAAAAGTTGTAGTTCATATCTGTCTCTTCACAAACTACTAGAGTTGTTTTCAATTCTGCCCAAATATAGCCCACAAATACGAAAAGACTTGAGGTTAAGTGAGAAATAAGTCAGTGAATTAACAACCTTACCTGGCCAAAGCTGCAAAATGTTTGTTTTTATTATAAGTGAACACAATCTTCTTAGCCATAAAAAAATTATTCATAGCCTAACTATTTTAATCGATGACTGAATGCAATTTCTATGAAAAGTAAACCTGATGTCACCAAATAACAAACAAAATCTCTCATTTCATTTACTGCTAAACTTGTTTTGTTTTTTTTGATAAACATTTAACCATGGTGTTTAGTGATATATAAAAAAAAATGCTCCAGTTAAAGGTTCTTTGGAATACAACTGTGAAAAAACAAAAACAAAAAAAAAATGACTGGAATTTAGAGAAATTGATGTTGATTCACAAAAAATAAGAATAAGAAGGAGATTGGGAAAGAGGGGGAGGAAGAAACAGAGGAGAAGGAGCAGGGGATAATAGGGCAAGGGAAGATAGGGAGAAGTAAGGGGGAAAAAAAGATGGGGAAAAAGAAGTAGGGGGGAAAAGAAGTAGGGGGAAAAAGAAGTAGGGGGAAAAAGAAGTAGGGGGAAAAAGAAGTAGGGGGAAAAAGAAGTAGGGGGAAAAAGAAGTAGGGGGAAAAAGAAGTAGGGGGAGAAAGAAGTAGGGGAGAAAGAAGTAGGGGAGAAAGAAGTAGGGGAGAAAGAAGTAGGGGAGAAAGAAGTAGGGGAGAAAGAAGTAGGGGAGAAAGAAGTAGGGGGAGAAAGAAGTAGGGGGAGAAAGAAGTAGGGGGAGAAAGAAGTAGGGGGAGAAAGAAGTAGGGGGAGAAAGAAGTAGGGGGAGAAAGAAGTAGGGGGAGAAAGAAGTAGGGGGAGAAAGAAGTAGGGGAGAAAGAAGTAGGGGGAGAAAGAAGTAGGGGGAGAAAGAAGTAGGGGGAGAAAGAAGTAGGGGGAGAAAGAAGTAGGGGGAGAAAGAAGTAGGGGAAAAAGAAGTAGGGAGAAAAAGAAGTAGGGAAAAAAGAAGTAGGGGAGAGTAGTAAGGGAGGAAGAAAGAGGAAGGGAAAGAAGCAAACTAACCCAAAAAGAATACAAAAACAGATATGACAGTGGGAGAGGCAGTACATTTTGAACATGCAAACAAATGGGTGAGGCACAAACTGGAGCCACTAGTGGAGAATGAAAATCACGAAATCCTCTGAGACATGGAAGTACAGACTCATCCAAGCAAGATAACCATGTGAGAATAAACAAGAAGTTTGGCAGCCAGTGTTGGAGATATTAGATTAGAAATTCTTTTTTGCACCCTGTCCAAGAGTGAGAGGCTAGCGGTTGGTGCACCAGCCCAAATATGGAAACAACACTCCATGGATAGGTGAATGATGACTTTATAGAAATATAAGATACTAGCAGGTGTGAGAAGTTTTGTAGCCTAGTAGAGAGAGAGCCTATCTTCTTTGCGGCAGACTTGAGGGCATCTTCTATGTACTTATTCCACTTCATGTTGCCTGAGAATGTCAGGCAGAGAAGTCTAGATGTTGGACTATCAGGAAGGGTGCTATCGACGATTTCACTTACCAGTGCTCAATGTAAGAGACACACACACATACATACATATATATATATATATATATGGGAAATTCTACTGCAAAATGTCCTAAAGAATAAATAAGATAATTTTTAAAACTATTATGTAGGTATTGCACTTCATCAGTCGACCCCAAAGATTTCTTATTACATAATTTCATATTTACTGAAATAAAATGTGCGTTTTCAGTAGAACTCAAGATTCAAAGTTTTAAATTCATTTTGAAATTTTAAGAAATTTCATTTATCGTATTTTGCATGTAAACTTTTCATGTTTTTCTTGTTACGGTTAACAACCATTTGCTCATCTGTTTTTACTGTGAAGAAACATTGTTTTGATATAAGAGGACATTAATCTACTTACTACTAAAACTCTGTTATCTTGTTTGTCTCCGTGCACACTGGATGAAATTATCCACTAAAACATCTGGAAGGCATCGGGAAGATTCTCAATGGCATCACAAAGGAATCACATCATTTATTAATAACATAAATGCTTAAGTAACAAAAGGATGATGTCAGAGAACATACATGATCTGTACACAGGTCGTCTATGTGGAAAGTGATGATATATATAGATATATATCTAAATGAATAAATGCGAAAGTTTTTTCCATTCATCCTAACTATATTTACATCAAAACCGATTTGGCTTAAGTATAATGATAGAGGAATATCTTGAAATACTATATATATATATATATATATATAGTAATATCCACACTCAAAAGAATCTGAATATTGCTCATTTACATATTTTCTTTTTTGAGTTTCTAATAAATTAATATACTCTAATATACATTTCTAATTTTTATTGCCAAATTTTCTTATATATATATATACAATCGTTTTATCAACAATTCTATTCTTCTTCTTCTTTGCATGTCATTGAAGCATGTGTTCATACAACAGTTTCTCACTTTTTTATGCAGTCCTTTACATTAGTGTTGTATTCTGTAAGATCTTTCAAGCTGCACCGGTTCAGCAGTAGAAGACAGACTAATAGTGTTCCATTGTATAGTTCTCCGCTCCACATTCGCAGCTGGTTGGGTCAGTTTTGTAGCCCCATCTACTCATAGCTACTTTTGATCGCCCCATTCCTGTTCTCAGACGGTTGAGTGTTTTCCACTGGAGTTATTAATTATTAATAAGATTAAATAAAGAGACTTTCATCAAAAAAGGACAACGTTTCAAAAACATTTTGAGACTTCCATTTTCAATTTACTTCCGGTATTATTAAAACGTCAAATGTCGCTGAGGTGTGGAGAAAAGATACTACACTTTCATCTTAGTCAAAAAGCCAAAGAACCAAAAAAAATTTTTTTTATGACTAAGCATTTTCAAATGAAAAAAAAATCTTTATTTAATCAAAATAACTTTTAATGGGGGAAAGTAGTCTAGTATCGGTTCTGCTGTCATAAGACTGTCCTCTTAGGAATTACCTCCTCCGCTTTTAAGGTAGTAGGGGGAATCCTCCCAGAAAAAAAACAACTATTTAATCGGAATATCTTTTAATGGGGGTGGATAGTGTAGTATCGTTTCTGTTGTCATAAGACTGCCCTCGCAGAAATTGCCTCCTCCTTTTGAGGTGAAGGAGGTAGTGTTCGTTCATCATGATACAATCTTCTTAGTCAGGGGATCCGTGTAGTATATGTTCGTTCACCATAATACTAGCTAATGAAGAACGATAACTCATGTTTATAAACATGTCTTTTTAACTAGAAAATTATGAAAGAAGTTATCGTTCATCCTTAGCTAGCATATTTCTCTCTGTATAAAGATGGCAACTATATTTTTCCGGCCAATTTTAATTTAGGCATTTCAGGTGGACAATAAAACTTGCCATTGTTTTTAATGAATAAATGCGAAAAATTTTCACCTATCCTAACTGTATTAACATTAAAACAGGTTATGCTTATTTTAATTCGTCATAATACATTCCTCCCAGGAATTACCTTCTCTTTGGGGGAAGGGGAAGCATAGTATACGTTCGTTCCTCACAATACCATCCTCCCAGGATTACCTTCTTTTTTTGTGGGGGTTAGTGTACTATCTATTCTGTTGTCATGATATCATGCTTCCATACATTAACTTCTACTTTTTTTAAGGGGAGGGGGAGGGGTATTTGGTTCGTCATGATATCATCCTCTCAGTCATTACCTCCTCCTCTGGGGAAAGTGTATGTAGTTTGTTCATCATGATATCATCCTCTCAGCCTAGCAAAAATATGTGACCGGAGGGAGCATATATTTGCTAGTATCTTTATAAAGTTAGGTATGTTCATAAAGTTGGATGTACACAATTTACTCCTAAACTAATTAACTGATCATTATAAATTTTGGAACACAGCTGCTAGGCCTCAGGGGTCCAGAAGTTTGCCATATTTAGTTTAATTTAGTTTTATGCAAAAGGGTAAAATGAGATCAAAAACCCTTCACAAAAATCAGATATCTCTGATTTTTGTGAAATTTTAACAATAGGTATTAGACATAAATTAATAAATATTCTCCAAATGTCAATTTCTTTGAGTATTTTAAAGGCTTTTTTAGAGAGCATAATATGAGCACAAAAATTCAAATATTTCAGATTTTCACTGAATTTGATCCATTATATCTTAAACTTCCCAAGGGAACATGAAAGTGGTACAAAACTGCTCTTTACAGAAAAATAATTTTACCCATCCTAGGTCAAGTATTCTTCTAGTTTGTGTGTGTGTGTGTGTGTATATATATATACACACACAACAAATCATCTAAAGCTGGAGGGTCTAACATTGCATGACATATGTTAATTTTAACAAAATGTGGACATTTTTTTTTTTTTAAATAACATTAATGAAACCATTTTGTCCCACTTTGATAAACGCATCTTGTCTGAGCATTCACACTAACATTTAAAGTAAATCATTAAAAGATTTTTCCTAAAGTCAAATATTCTTTGAAATTGCATCATCATGAAAAGTTGAGCGATTGCAGAGACGTTACTCACCTCTTCTTGGAGTGGTATCAACTCGACAAAGTTGTCAGGAAAGACTCCAATCCTTCCATTGATTTCACCTTTCCACCATCCAACATCTTCCAGATCTTTTTCAATCACGGTGATTATATCACCTTCTTTCAAACTCAGTTCATCTTCATTCTCTGCGTGATAAGAGAAACGAGCAACGGCCTTCTCGGGAGCTGAGAGAGAGAGAGAGAGAGAGAGAGGAGAAATTAGCAAGAAGAAAATAAGAGACATAATTCAACCTGAATCAACAAAGGATAACATCAAGTATATACATATAAATATATATAGGGTGTCTTGAAAATCGATGTCATAACTTGAGGATTATGTTCTATAGGTGTAAAGGAGCTTCTTTGTGTGTGGGGGGATGATTTTAGCCTTCCATTACTGGTCTAATTTCCTTTGTGGTTCATTTCTACCTCTCTAGGGTCTTCAGTTTGTGCTGGTCATATTTATTTACTTGTATTTTGTCTGTTGTATTCTGTTACCTAAAATATGAAAGGCCAATATTAACAGGATGTCGATCAGGTTTCCCATGAGGGCTATCAAATGAGCCCCTGTCGATCACAATGCTCAGATTTTCTTCTGAGCCCCACTGCTTTTATATTTTGTTCGGTGTGATTTGTTCATGGTTTTGTTGGTGTACGAGGCAACACCAGGTCCAGGCTTATTTTACCTTTGAATTATCACAGGGGTAGTGTTTATCGATTGTGCACTATCATACACATTGTACCTGTTAGATGTTACAATGATGGCGATCAATATTTGTTTCTATGTCCTATTACTCAGAAACCAATCATTTCTGGACCTTTGTTTATGGGAACTTTTTCATTATTTACACGTATAGAACATACTCCCAAAGTTATGCCATCAATTTTCCAAACACACTGTATAACAATAATAAATATTTAAAAGAGACACTTAACACCTTATTTCACGGTTATTCTGATTGTGAGTTGCACATTTCTATCCTACACGTCTGTATACATTTGAATGTGAGCTTAAACTAGCTAAAATAGAATTTCAACGTTAAATTTCCAACGTTTATTTTTTTGATTTTTAATAATTTGGCATAGTATTACCGCACAAAATGATTTTCACTTGTGGCTAAAGAATATTCTTAAACTTGTGATTAAATTTGAAATGTACGGATAAAGTGTTACACTTATTTTTGTTTAAAATTGCAATGAATTACAACGCAGTTCGTTTTTTCATCTAATGTAACATTGATACTGTTTGCCCCCATTATATTTGTTTTTAATATTGCTTTACTTGTTTTTCTATCAAAATTATTAATAATTTGAAATGTTACAGACAAAGAATTATATTCACTTGTGTTTAAAATTGCATGACAAGTTAGAGTTAATTACAACATGATACTATATATAAATACAACTAATATATTCATATTATTTATTTTATTATTTACTTATTTTTCTATTTCATTTATTTTGTTTAATCAGGACTCAAATAGCAAAGCAAATATTTATTTTTATGGCTGCATTTGGCAACAAATTTTTGTTTTTTTAAGTTAAGTTTACAATGTCATATTTTTAAAGTTTAAAACTTGAAACATAATTTACAGTATCTACTATTTATATTACAAGGAGATAATTAAAAAATTTCACAATTAACATTATTATTTATGTTTTTATTTTTGTTCCCAGTTATACTCAGATAATGTAGTACTATTCTTATATATTTCCTTTTCATATATCATCGTATGATATCTATATCTACCCATAAATGGATATCCTGTGGCTCCTATCTATACTTTCTTTTCGTTATTAATTTTATTTATTCACGATTGCTGCGTATATTACATTAGGTATTAAACATTTATTCACCAATGGGCAATTATTTTTGATTCTGCAATTACATAAATTAGTATCATTATTATCACTATTAATACCACTACTATTACTGTACTATTGTTCTTATCGTTATTATATTTTTTATGTTTGTTTATTATTTGCCGGAATTTTTCAGATCAGGATTGGTAATTTGAATTATTTGGATTATTCAAACTATTCTTATGTTTGTTTTGGCTGATGTAATCTGCAACCTTCTTCAGCTGCATCTTTTTGAACCTGTAAATCTATATGAGAATTTAAAAATGAACTCTTTATTTAATCCTTGGGGATGGATTGTTTTCATTCTGTCAGCCATGATGGCAGGATGTTACATCAGCCGAAACGGTGTGTAAATCACAACCAAGATGAGTTTAATTATTTTTAAAATGTAAATTACCCTGTGCTACTATTCTTAGTACAATTAGTTTAATTAGAATGTGCAACTATGTTTAGTACAAAAAGAAAAATATTAAATGTTACAATATTACAAACACTAACATTTTGAAAGAAAGAGAATAATTTTTAAATTGTAGTAGAGCAAAGAGACAAAAAGAACTGCCCACTGCTTCTGTTGATGTCAGGCGAAACGTCATCGGCTTGTGTGTTGTGTCTGCTGTGGTAAAGAGATGGTGGCGATCCGAAAACGAACAGAATCAGCATTAATAGAAACTTTTAGATGCAAACAAATAGTTGAGATAGTTAAATAATCCTTATCGGCAGCAATGCCAATGAGTTGTTTCGCTAACCCATTGTAGCAATATTTAGATTCGGGTGTTTAAAAAATGTAAAATAGAAATTTAGTTAAGCAAGAAAATGGAATTTTCCATTAGGTCAAGTTAGAAGCCAGGCATTTGTGTATCAGAAGTTACGTCATGAGGGGGTGTATGTAACAGAGAAGCGAGCGAGTTCTTGAATTAGGCATTAGACACGGTTTTCAAGTCTTCCATCACACTACATAAATCAAATCTCAGAGCAAATAATGGAGTCATTTGTTGTTCTTTTTAATTGCTTCTATTACTCCAAACACTGAGAAAGTGCAGAAGAAAAAAAAATTACCATCTCGGTGACTGCTACGATCACCATTTGCTGAGGGATGTCGCTATCCAATTAAACACCTACTATGTGTCAATGAGAGACGAACAGCTGTTTCTGTCGAGAAAGAAGACAATGGACAACCGTGGAGATCGAAGAAATTTCCTACAATATGCTACACAATCACTGACGTAATATAATGTGTGAAATTTAAGTTGTTGACTGAAGACGTATTGTCATGTTGATGTTTTTCCTCATTTGTGTTTGTTTCTGAAGATCTAAAGGCTGCTGGTTCGTTCCTGAGTTTTTGTGGAATGCGATTCTCAAAGTGACCTGATCAGAATGTGCAGATTTCAGGTCAATTTATCACCTGATTTAGGTTAATATCATTTTAAAGGAAGATGATGTCTGTCATCTTTTATCTCCCCTCCCCCACCCCCAATTCAAATATTAAAATATTGCACTAAATAAACTTTAGCCATAATATTCATTAAATAAATCATCCTCATGTTGAAATGGTTCTTTTAAATTTCCGCCTTTTTAAAAAAAACAAACAAAAAAAAAACGATTATAATTAAAAGTTAATTTAAATGTTACAAAATTGATGGCGATCAGAAAAGCAGGTTTGCAGAAAATTAATTTGAGAATGTGCTCTAATCATTTCTTTTGGCAATAATGATATGAGAAATATAAGCATTTATAGATTGAAGAATTGTTTTGTTAATCATGTAGTACAATGAATGAATCTAGGATGTTAAGCTAAATAGAAAATATTTATTTAAAAATTTTAATTAGCAAATGTTTTGTTTTAGTGTTTTTTTTGTTTTTTTTTTTTAGTAAAAGTCAAAAAAAGCATGTATTATTTGTTATTTTATTTGTTATTAAAAACAATTTGACATTACCTTTCACTGGTGAAGATTTTGAATAATTAAAGGATAGATTTTTGTTCCTGACACTATAGTGGTCGGTGTATACTTTATCCGCTGAAATAGATGACCCAGTCATTTAAAAGGAAATATCGCATCAATTTTCATCAATAAACCCATAACAATATTTACAGAGAAGAAAGATCATTTGAATCAAATGTCAGCCTTCTGTGTCCCGCAGTTTCGGTGTCCATTGGCTTCAGTCAACTTAATTAAATAGGAGTGAGTTTCGATCCAGAGTACAAAATCGACTTTGCAATCTAGTGGAGGAATGATCTCTTCTCTTCAACCCCTTTCTCATAGTAGAGATGTCGTTAGTCTTTCTCTACTTTATTATTATTATTATTTCCATGGAAAGTGCTCGGCTGAGCTTCAATCTCTGGTTCCTTCTTGTAAGATAATCGCAGTAAGAACTTATCTTCTACCACAACTGCAAAGAACTTTCCTTCCTCTGTGTGCCTAGCATCAAACAGAATCTCCATGAACAAAGTTTCCTTTCAAGAACTTCCCATCTGTGGAACACATTACCACAAGATTGCTTCCCTGCAAACTACAACATGGTCGCCTTCAAATCCAATATCAACAAATATTTGTTATAAATCATCCTCGTAACTGATCAAATTTTATTTATCCAATTCATCATTTTCAATTCTCTCATAATATTCTTCTTCATTCGATTAACAATCCATAACCCACAAGCAGCTTTTGCCATTGATAAGTAGTGACACATAAGTTAAAAAAACAAAAAAAACAAGCTGTTTTGTTGTAAATTGAAGTTAAGCAAGGCATATACCGGCCATTACTAAAAGTGACGTCATTGTGAGAGGATTTTTTTCACATTCTTTATTTTCATCTCATTTAAAAAAATTTAAAAAATGGTGAAAAATGTCAGAAAAACAAAGTGGGCAGTGCATAACTTACAAAATCATCCCTAAAATAGATGGTGGCCTAATCTCATTTTTCTAATACACTATGTCATTGAGAGTAATAAACAAAAACAAGGTATTCTTATAGAGAATGCATCGTATTTTTCGTGACTTCGCATTGTTAACGTTCGAGCAGGTCTCGGAAACGACCGAGAGTTGACGAGGCAAAAACAGCCAAACGATAAATTGAAGACTGGCAGGCGATAAATTCAGACAGAGAAAATCAAAGTAAAATACATATATAAAAATAAAGAACGAACAAACCATAGTTTAACAACTGTTATTAATTAGATGTTTATTTATTTTATTTTGTCAAAGGAACTATGGTTAATCAAATGTTTTTAAATAAAATGTTTGTTTTTTTGTGCACCGAAAAGTTTCAATGATTTTTTTTTATATAACAAACAATGAAAATACTGTTTTTAACCAATTTCTTGTTTCTTTTTTGTTTTTTTCATTTTTTTTTTCATGTTTTTTTTCTTTTTACATTTTCTGATTTAGGGTTATGGTTAGTCTTTCGCTAGAAGTGACCGTTGCTGACAGAAGTCAATGAGTCCTTCGTGATATTCAACATGCTGACACAGACTGTAGAAATTCATTTAAAAATTTTTTTTAATGCGCTGCAGATCGTAGGCATTAATTTCTTCCAAAAGTTATTGTCTGCTTGCTTGCAACATGATTGGTTAATAGTTTTGTCAACTCTTGGGCGCTTCCGAGACCTGCCCGAACATTGATGACGCAAAGTTATGGAAACGTGGTGCATTCTCTATAAGAGTACCAAAAACAATATACATAAAAAGGAGATCATTCCAATTTCACCTTTGTATATCCAACAGTTTGGGAGCCTAACATAATCAACTTCATATATATTTTTTAAATTTAATTTACTAATGAGTCATCACTTATTAAGACTTAAATCCACTCAAGAATAAGGGTTTAAAAGATGGACATATTGTTGTGTTAAGACTGAAGAATATTATGAGAGTATTGAAAATGATGAATGAAATGTGTGTGTGCGCACAGCATTCCAGGTATACTTCCCTTGTAGACAAGCATTGGCCTTCGATAAAAAAAATTTATTAATTACATAAAACTGCAACTCACTAACGATTTTCGCATTTTGTTTGTGACTGACGTTGCAAATGATCACTGTCCAAAAGAAAGAAAATATTACTATGTGCTTCCAATTGACTAAAAAGCTGCAACTTACAAAGATAAAAAATAAAAAAGTAGCCAGTTGCAGTTTTCTGTAATTTGTTTTTATTTTGCTCAAAGGCCAATGTGATTTTACAAGCAAAGCAGACGTGCAGTACTACACTCATCTATTTTAAACTTTACACAGACAAACAAAAAACAATGCAAGAAAAAAATAATGGTTTAGGCTTGTATAGTTTTAAACAAATGCATGCATTTAAAACGAATGCTTGAATTTCTACTAGTTATTGCATTTCGTAAGTGATCGAAGGACGAAAGTCGTCTGAAAATTATCTCCCTCCCAAATAAAATAAAAGATTAATATGTGCTTCCAATTGTCAAATAAAAACAATGCTGGACAGAGATAAAACTTTTTTTTTAAAACAGTGAATTATAGTTTTCTATAATTAATTTTTTTTTAAAGTTATATATATATATATATATATATATATATATATATATTAGACTCTTTTTTAGACCTTGTCTAAGAGAGAGAGACTAGTGGATGGTACACCAGCTCAGATGCGACAACAATACTCCATGCATGGGCGGATGGTGGCTTTGTAGAGATATAGGATACTCTAACGTGTGAGAAGTTTTCTAGCTCGGTAGAGGGAGCCCACTTTCTTTGCAGCAGACTTGGCAATGTCTTCTATGGATTTGTTCCAATTCATGTTACCTGTGAATGTTAGGCCAAGGAGTTTGAACGTTGGACTTTCAGCTAGGGTGTTATTTGCCATGGAAATCGGTGGTTGAAGAGGTTTCTTGTAGTTGTTGAAGGAAAGGAACTTTGTCTTATCAGCATTAAATGTTACCATCCATTTATGACCCCAAACTGGAGATCACTTTCTAAGGATTAAGCCATTGCCTCGGATATGTGCGCATCTGTTTTACTCATATGACGAGAGTAGAGCGTAGTGTCGTCAGCAAATATACCCATCTCAGACACAATGTCATGAGGGAGGTCGTTTATGAAAATCAGGAACAATAAAGGTCCAAGGATCGATCCCTGGGGTACACCTGCATTTATGTCACGTTGTTTGGATGAATGGCCATCGAGGGCAACCTGAATCTTTCTTGTTTAGGAAGGATCTAATTATATTAAATATTCATCCAGTAATACCATATGAATTAATTTTTATGAGAAAACCTTTATGCCAGACCTTGTCAAAGGTTTTACTAAACGAAGCCATCTTTCTTTTAAATGTGTTTCAACTTTTGTTGAACAAGACAGATAACTTCTTATCAAACAAAGACAGCCTCTGCTACCAATGTTAATCCAGGTCACTTGTTGCCTGCAACCGTATACCCATGAACAGCCATATTGCTCAAGCAACAACAACAACAAACTAAAAAGGGGAGCTCACTCCCACTGTCCCACATCATATAAGGAGATGACTCAGCCCAAGGGGGACAACTCAAAGACACTTAAACATACAGGGTGTGGTAGACATCGGAACAGATACTACACTTTGATCTCAGGCCATATATATTGTTACATTTTCTTTGTATTGTCATTTTAGTTTTAGAAACAAAGATCTACGGCAGAAAAATCTGACCTTTCACTTAGGTGTTCATATAGAGAAAGGAAAAAGAAGGAAAAAAGAATTCCGGTTTTGAATTTGGATCCTTCTTTCCTTTTTTCTTTTTCCTTATTTCTCAATATGAACACCTAAGTTAAAGATCAGATTTTTCCGCCTAAGGAGATCTTATTTTCTAATAATTAAAGATCGTAACATCGACATGCCAGTGTAGCGGCTTTTATACATGTGTGTATAAAATACAAATATCATATATATATATATACAAATATTATATATATGTGTGTGTGTGTATATATATATATATATATATATATGTGTGTGCGTGTGTGTGTTTCTTGATTAAAAATTATGAATCGGAAAACAAATGCATGCTAATTATAGATGTTAATATAATTTTAAATATTTTGCACAGTCGTCCGTCCTTTATCAAAAAAATTTTTTTTTATAAAAGATGATTGAATATAAAACTTTTATAAACTGAACATTTTCAACTTTGAACAACGCTCATTTCAACTGTCTTTTGAAGATGCTTCCGTTCCCACAAACATTTGTCGGCCCACGTGAAGGTGTACATTTGAACCGCAAATAGAATTTCTCTTTGTTGTTAATATCTAGTCTCTGACATATTCACATCTTTCATGTTCTTATTACGTCCAAGTACAAGCAATTTCATCAAAATAAGATCTTTCTCAGTCTGTAAAAACTGTATGCATATTAAAAGTACTCACGTCAGAGATTAAGCCGGATTATCATATCGATTATTATACTACTGCTGAGTTAAGCAACGCGTTTTTTCCATACTCATCTATTTTGATGAAATAAATTTTTTTTACTCATTTTTATTTTGATCAAATAATTTTTTTTACTCATTTTTATTTTAATCAAATAAATTATTTTACTCATTTTTATTTTAATCAAATAACATTTTTTTACTCATTTTTATTTTAATCAAATAACATTTTTTTTACTCATTTTTATTTTAATCAAATAACATTTTTTTTACTCATTTTTATTTTAATCAAATAAATTTTTTTACTCATTTTTATTTTAATCAAATAACATTTTTTACTCATTTTTATTTTAATCAAATAACATTTTTTACTCATTTTTATTTTAATCA